>OU343224.1:347313581-347518818 GCA_910596185.1 Chrysanthemum makinoi | reverse complement strand
AATATCACAATTCAGAATATCACTTGTGATATTCTGAATATCACAAGTGATTTTCTAAATATCACAAGTGATTTTCAACTAATGTTTTGTAACATGAAATCACAAGTGATATTCAGAATATCACAAAGTGATATCTAGAAAATCACAAGTGATACTCATAGTATCACAAAGTGATATTCAGAACTCACAAGTGATATTCAGAATATAACAAAGTGATATTCAAAAAATCACAAGTGATATTCAAAAAATCACAAAGTGATATTCAGAAAATCACCGAGTGATATTCATAAAATCACAAGTGATATTCAGAATATCACTTGTGATAGTCACTAACGTATGAAAACGGACGAAAACATAGCAAAATGTAAGAAAACGACCAAAACGTAAGAAAACGGACGAATACGTATGAAAACGTATGAAAGCTGTTAATAAAAATAAACCGTAAAAACGTTTATTAATATTTTGCGATCTCTTTGTGTTTTGTTGATAACAAATATAATGTTATCTTAAGTATAATTATAAGGATACATGTTATTTTTGTAAAGCATTTACATATAGCCATTTAAATACAAAAATGTAATAATTAAACATTTATTGTAATAGTTTATTAGGATGGGTAAAAACCATAACCCATGGATCTTAACCCATTACCAAGTAGACTAGATACAATGTATACTTAGATACATTGAATCTAAAGAAAACCCATTGACCAACCCATAACCCATGACCCATAACAAAAAGCCCATAGCAAAGAGGGCGTTCCACGGATCCATAGGATTACACTAGACGGATCCCAAGTGGAAGGATCCGAGTGGGATCCAGGAATCATGAAGAATTTTGCCTATAAATAAAGAGCCATTTCTTCATTCTAACCTACCCCTCTTCTTACTAAATCTCTCATACACTCTCATTCTCCTCTAACATATTGATCACTTGATCTAGAGAGTTGTTCTTCTTTCTTTCTATTTGTAATCCTCATATAGGTCCTTCTCTAAGGCGAGATCACGAGCATTCTACAAGTCATCCAGCAAGGGGTCCTTGATTGATTTGTCACTCCATAAGATTTCTGTAGCGAAGATCTTATATTTGATATTTCACATATTTGTTGTGTAATAGTTGTGTTGGTTTGGTCCACCGTGCTTCTGGACTTCGGTATCTAGCTTTGTACCGGAAAAAGTGTAAGCAACGTTGTGAAGGCTTCTCCAGCCAAGTGAAGGAATTTGATGACATAGTGCTTGAACTCTCGAGTAGGTGACTCGGGGAGTGGAGTAGGGCAAGGAAGGTGTCCTTGTAGCCGAACCACTATAAATCGGTTGTGTCATTTCTATCCCTTAACTTTATTTATTTACTTGCATTATCATTAGATCTATACGTTCTCAACATCCATACGATTTCACATAATATCGAATCTAAAGTTTTTGAAATCAACTTAAAATCGGCAAAACTATTCAACCCCCCCCTTCTAGTTTTCCACGATTGGCATCAAGAGCTAAGTTTATAAAAGTTTTAAAATAAAATTGTATTTTAAAAACTTTTCGATCACTATGGGTTCTGAAAATTATAAGGAAGGCAATCTATGCAACGACCACCACTACTTAAAACTAATGGTTTTATATATTGGAAAAATAGATTCGAAACATATGTGAAGTCTAAAGATATTGATCTTTGTACATTATTGTTGAAGGTGATTTTGAGGCTACCTCAAATGATGATAAATGAAATTTAGTTCACATACCTCATGATAAACTAAACGATGAAATGAAGAAAAACACTTTCTAAAATAGTGAAGCAAAAATGGTTTATATAATGCTTTACCAGAAAAAGGAATTGAAAGAATTTCTATGCTTAAAACCTCTAAAGAAATTTGGAATTCTTTAGTTGTAACTCATCAAGGCAACCAACAAGTTAAAAATAATAAAATTGATTTATTTGTTCAACAATATGAACAATTTTCAATATCGGATGAGGAAACTATAGATCATTCATTTGCTAACTTTAATACTATTATTACATCTTTATGTTAGGTCACAAGGTTTACCACACAAGCTTATAAGAAAGATAGAGAGGCGATTGAACAAGATATCACACACACACACACACGAGATAATAAGACCGGTTATGCGTAGAGTGTTTGTGAAAGAAATAACTTGAACAACCAACCTTCAAATGAAGGTTTACATAAGGTATTTATAGGCAAGGAGCTAGGGCAACACACCTACTCCTTCCCTTTCACTTATGGGCTTGGGCCTAAGCTCATGGGCCTTCTACATAAGCTTAAGGCTAATAACAAACATAAAGGCCATAATAAGCTAACTATTACATATGAGTAACTAACACTTGAATAAGGTTTAGGAGTGATTCCAACAATCTCCCCCTCAATTGTTATTACATATGAGTAACAAACACTCAAGTGTTGGTGATGAAAGCGGTGAAGGCGTTGATGTAATAGTAGCTTTGGCGTCTTCTGACATTCTTCTTTCTTGTGAGAAGAATTGCCTTGATTTGAACAATCTCCCCAGTGTAGAGATATAGTTTACTTTGAACAGTTATGCTTTGGCGTCATCTTTAACTTTGTTCTTTGATCATTGTTCTTTGTGGTGAAAGTGATAGTATGTTGTTGTATGCATCAAGTCTGCCTCAGTGCTGCTTCATTTGCTGCTACAGTGTCTCCACGTCGTTCTTCAACATGCTCACACGCGCTCCTTTGGCGTTGGAATTCATCTGATGGAGTTCTTTTAAGTCTTTAACTTTGTAGATTCTCTGTATTGACGAAGAATCATTCTGACTGTTGTGTTGCTTTTGGATAGAACTTCCATTAGTGATGATGTTGGCGTGAGCATGAGAAGAATATGCACGATCATTCGCTCCAAGCTTCCATAAGAAGAAAACATTTAAAACGGTTAGTAATAAGCGGATTCCGGCACTTACAAGTTTGAACTTCGAGAGTGTTAACAGCATAGTGTGAAAACACAACTCTAATTCTTACAAAGGCGGTTCCTGAATCGGAGTCCCACAAGTGAGATAACACGATGTACCGAAGTACACCTACGATTGAGATGAGTCGCTGAGGTACACCGAAGCATCACCTCACGACTGTAGACCGTTTGAGACCACTAAGCGCAATCCACGGGGAGTTGCGAGGCGACCTGCTTGTCGGGCTGTTTAATGTTGACCATGGCAGGAGTTTCCATTCAATCACTGAGGATCACAAATGTGAACCTCTCATAAATGTTCTCGACAGATTGCTAAGATCTGTGAAGGACTCGATATGAACCACTGATAACCTTATTTGTTGATCATCAAGTGATTAAATGTCAAGTGTACCTAAGAGATCTTTTGATGAATCTCGTGGCTCTAGACTCAATAGTGCGTTTTGGTTTTCTGGAGCGGAGACTAGGGAGAGGGTCTCCTTCTTCAATACCAGCAATCTCTAAGAGAAAGCCGATAGTTTACGTAGGGTTCCCGGTGAGAATGAAACAAGCTTCTGTTAAGAGAAACTTGAGTGGATAAGAAGGTTTAGTGCATGCGTCACTTGGTCCATGACGACTTTTAATCTTCAATACCGGCGTCACAAAGTGACAACCCGTAGCTATGAATTGAACCCGATTATGCCTAAGTTGAATAATCGGGAGGCCTATTTCTTTTCACCCTTTTCTTTGCATTTCTTTTTAATTCTTCAACTCCTTCTTTCTCCGATTCTCATTTTCTCCTTTTTACAATCATACCTAAGGACTTCTAAATACTAACTATTTGTGGTGTCCTGGGGTAGATCCCTCTGACTCTGGCGGATCATAGGACGGTTATTCCTAACCTTAGTCACCTTATAACTCCATGACTAACCTATGTTGCCATAAAACCACTGTTGTGAAAAATCTCTCAAAGTGTTTGTGAATGAAAAACATTTTAGTACCCTTTGTTGAGATAAGATTTTGCATAAATACTCCCCCTCCACATGTGCTTAAGAGTTTTAGCGGTTAAAATGCACAGTGAGGAAAGAGCGCGCACATTTTGAATTGATCAACTCAAGATAGACATTCCCCCGCGAGACACGGTTCGTTGGCATAGTTAAAGAGTTACAATGTCGGCTTTTAGGTGACAACTAGCTCTAATAACTACCTTGAAGGTGTAGACAATCCTCGAAAGGTTGTCAAACCCATCGAGTTCATGTCTACAAGAGTTTCTCGAATGGTACATTCTACTCAGACAAGTCCTTACACGTTTACATCACTAGCGAACTAGCTTGAAATTATTACCCGTCCCGGACAAGTCTTTTCGAGTTACTAACGTTTAAGATCTCGTCAATTCATTGGTTAAGTCTATAGCACAAAGATTCATTTGCATTTACACAACATATTTCTTATCACGTATTTTCTCCCCCTCAAAATGGCATATGTGATGTTATTTTTGAAACGTTGAGAATAAATATGACCATTTCGAGTGTTGCGGGAAGAATGACCAATGTGAACAATTTTTGAACAAAGTTTTAATTCAAGTACTCCCCTCAACAAGTGATATAAACGGTTGAGGTTTTAAAATCATAAGGGAAAGTACTTGTTCTTTTGAGCAAAACCTTGAAAAGTGAAAGGTTTGATAGGTTTTACTCAAAAGGAAGAAGCTTTCGCTCCTTTTATAAGGATTGTGGCAGCGGCGTACCACGGGTCCTTTATTTACGAGTACGGGTTGTACACTGTAATGTGTGCACAAGCCATATACATAATTAATCAAACATCAAATTATATGAAGTAAGCAATTCAAGGGGTACCGGGAAGTGCGGTGATGTTCCAGGAGTGTGCGGAGGCGTTGAAATCCGGTTATGTTTCTCCTTGGTGCGACCAGAGCATAACTCTCCAATCGTCTGAAGGCGATCCCGCGAAACAACCGTTCATTAATCATTGTGATGATCCGTCTCACATCCCTCCTTTCTTGAGAATTCCAGCGCTTAGGAGACCCAATTTTCTGGCGTATATCCTTCAACACATATGCCAATCCATCCCTAACCAGCTTCAAAGTATGATCCCGAACTTGTGGAGTTCGCTACACGCCATTAAGCAGTTTCTTTGAAGTTCACTCTAAAGCAACGCCGAAAGGTTTCTTGATGAGTGTATATTGAGATAGGCTGGTTGATATCGGAAGATCAAGCTTTGGAGGAGTGATTGACACGTCTGATAAGATTCAACAGCCCATTGGAGATCTTCTACCGCGTTCCTTGATGACAATGAGTCTTATGAAGATGAGAAGTGACTTGATAAATTCACGTTGTACTGCGGTTGAGAATTGTCGCATGCGACCACGTACTTTGGCAAGGTACATGTCTTGATGTCATTGAGAGACAAATTCTCAAAGTCAGCTTCAGAGAAAGCATAGTACCGTTCATCTTGTCGTTTGACTACGATCTTCTTTAGGAATGTGTAGTCCCACTTAGACGAAAGGTCAGCGTGTATGATGGCAACGATATCTTTAGAACTATGCGGCATGTTGAGACTTCTGAACCTGGCGGCTTCTGTAGTAGATTCGTCGTTCGGCGATGATGAATCCCATACATTGCATCTCGGTCGTATGCTTCCACTGTGTTGGAGAACAAGTGATTGGCACGTTCCTCAATGGCTATGCAGTTTGAGTAGGCAGCTGCTGGGAATGGAAGTGTCAACGATGTAGCATATTTTCTTGAATCATCGTCACCGTGTAGAAGAAAATCCAGGTCTTTGTTGAAGAAGTATCGGAAAGGAATCCTTGGTTCAGCTGGTTGGCCAAGTGTTGGTAGAGGTTTGGTCCAATCGATGTAGTATGGAGGGTTGTCCCTTTGTGTGAAGTCAATGTTTGCTTCCGGTTTGAGCCAATCCATGTTGTTAGACATAGCTCGAGCAATGTTTTCAAGGTGATATTCGACCTCGAGGGCACTTTCAGAGCTGTCTTTTAGAAGTTGAAACGCTTCATTCTTGATTCGCTTCAACTCAGATTTTGTCATTTTCTTCACATGGAACTTTTCTTGCAGAATTTTAGCATGCTCCAATGTAGAACCATCTACCAAATCGACCTTCTTCAGGTAGGGAGTGTTGTTTACAAGATTAGCAAACCATTCAAATTCCTCTGTTTTATCGTCATCTAGCCATGATACGATGTCAGTCTGAGGCGTCTTCTTCTTCTTCTTTTTCGAAGGCCTAGATGATGATTATGGTTTCTGAACTTGTTTGGGAGAGGTGGGTTGTTGTATGGGCTCAAGGACCTCTTCATCGTCACCACCTGTATACTCAAAGTGATCATCGGTTTTACGAGTCGGGGGTGGTAACTTCGGAATCGTCACGAGGTTTTTCAGTAGAAGAACGAGGAGGAGAATTTTGTTGAGCAGGAGGCCGTTGTGGAGGAGGTTGCATCATAGAAGATTCACCAGGCTGCCTGGCGTTTAGGTGCGAATCTTTATCCTTATCCTTGTCTTCATCGTCTCTAGGGCGTTTAGACTTCTTCACTTCGAATCTACAAGCTTCTTGAAGTTGGTAGTCGGTAATGCTTGAAATAGCTTTCCTTCATCAAAGTAAATGTCCCGGATCGTGCAGACATTTGTGTAACAAGCTTGGCCACCAATTCATTATCCGAGAACACTACTGGATCGGTTGGATTGATTGTGACGGTTAAGGGCGTTGATCGAATAGTTTGCTTGGCGATCTGCATAAGATTTGGATAAAGTTGTTTGGTGAACAACTCTTTTGTGACTTTAGGAGCACGTACTCAGAAGGTACTTTTTCGTGTAGCCTTTGATCATTTCGTTCAGTTCCTCTTGACGGCGATTTTTCATGAATTCTGAACAAACTTCCTTTCTCCTTTCATCTTTTCATGCTCGTCATACATATCTTTGTATGTGATCGACAAAGAAATTGTTTTTGTTGAGCGCGTTTTTCTTTTCGACTTGTTTGGCGGCTTTGGTAATCCGTTAATGAGCTTGAGAAATCCAAGATTTAGATGGTTTCTTCACGGATTTGGATGATGATTTGGTTGACTTCTTTGATGGTGGTGGCGAGGAGTGAGAGAAGACGAATCTGATGATGAAGAGATATGAGGAGACTCTGGATCCTTCGGAGGTTGAGAGGTTTCTTCCTTTGATCGTGCAGGACTATCTAGAAGAAACGTATCATAATCAACATCTTTATCTTTTTCGGACTTCTCAGGTTCCGGTTCCTCAAACTCATATTCGATAGTATCCTCCACAAGTGTTTGTTGTTGCACAAGAGTGGTGGCACCAGCTCCCTTATCGGGTTGATTAACCGCATCAGGAGATGGTTGAGTGGCGGCACCACTTGATCCTTCGGGACCACCCATTTGGTCTTTAGCAAATTCTTTAGCTTTTTGAAGGTGTCTAACGATATTAAACTTCTTCGTATGATATATCCAGTTGCTCTTCTTCTTGATCTGAGCTTTCATCATACGGTACAAGTACAGAAGTCTTTCCTTTTCCTTTGTCAGCTGGTGGACTTGGAGGTTTAGGCTGGCTGAAGGAGGTGTTGATTGCAGATTCAGTAGGTAATCTCTTCATACGTGTCAGGTACCTTGAGCTTTCGTCCACAAGCTTTCTTTGCAGTTCAGATGTGGGAATAGGTTCAGCTTCCTTTACGGGAACAATCCTTTTACGAGGAGGATTCCTTTTGGGAAGCTTCCTATAAAGATCTGTACTTGTAACACTTCCAGCACTTTGCCTCTTACGGTCCTCCGAGTAGGTGTACCAAAGGATTTTTCATCAAGATGACCAACTTTGCCTTCTTTTACGGCTAACCGATACCTTTTATATGATTCAAGCTTTTTGATTTCGGTGGTCAGAAGGTGATCGGGTATCTGACCGTACCCTGTTTCTTTGTTGACGATTCTTTGATTCTGACAGGATAGTATGGGTTCGATTAATATGTCATGATTATCTGGGTCATTGAGCCTCATGGGGATATCGGGATGAAGTCCAAGTGCTCTCTGGATCAACAGTTTGGTGTATCTGACATAGGGAATCTTGGAGCCAAGCTTCTTGTGAAATAGCATCATGTCCTCCCATATCGGTGCTTCGATTTCAATGTCCTTCTTGTTGATCAACGACCAAAAGATTTGCAGTTCCATGAGCTTGGGATGCTCATAGCCACTGTCACGACCAGAGACCGATTTGGTGATGATCATGTAGAGTGTTCTCCATGGTTGAGGAATATACTTCAGCTCCACATGAGAGTGCTTAGTAATGATTCCCGAAACTTCATCATAACCAATATCTATCAAGAATTTCGAGAATTTGTCTCTTGATAGGGGTAGCAAATAAGTCGGTTGGGCGATGTCGGGAATGATGAGAACGGCCGAAGTAAGTCGGCGAGGAGTGATAGTGACTTGTTTGTGATTAAGTGTCACATTCACACGCACTTTGACCGATGATCCTCTGCATAGAATCCCGAATTGTTGAATGTAGACCTCTGGAGCGTGGCGAGTGTGAGAGCATGTTACGGTAGGGATGATTCCTGAGAATATCCACAGCAATCAAGCAAGAAGATTCTGAGCAAGTGAGGGTATCAAAGTCAACCCTAAGGTTGTTCTTTCCAATCTTTCTCGGATAACCCTCTGGAAGATATCAGCAATTGTAAGAACTTCTGATGCATCCACATTCATTTGTTGACCATGTCATGATCCGAAATAACATTAGCCAAAAGAACCAACATATCGAAAGACATAGTGTTAGTCAACGGAAGGTCTTATTGTCTAGTTATTGAATGTACAGTGTCAATGATTGTTACGAGTCCTAAGTCACTTGTTTGTCCAATAGTCTAATGACGTCGTGAAATGTTTTGTGAGTTAGTTAACTTTAAGTTTTAAAGTTTATGTTATCACTTATTGTTCACAACATATCAAGCGATTAAGTTTATTAGTGACATTATTGGATTAGTGACGTTATGATTAGTTTATTTACAAGTTTGTACACGTAACAATTCATTATGAAGGTCAATCCAGGGTTAAGCGTAGTTTTGGCAAAGTTAAGCGTAAACGAGATGATATATGGCGTGAGCGAAAGCTTACGCGTAGGATCTAACTACGGCGTAAGAATGTTGCAGCGTGGGAAAAGGGGACCTTATGCGTGAGCTTACGTGTAGGCGTATAAAGACCTTACGGCGTAAGGCTTACTCGTAGAGTAGACCTTATCGCGTGAGGTCACTGTTTCGCATATCCTTCACGAGGGATACTGGCGTAGTCCATTGTAGAACCTTACGCGTAATAATTATGCGTAGAATTATTCTTACGCATAACTTGACTACGCGTAGGGTAATCCTTATGCGTAGAGTTGCAAATGACCTTGATTTTGAATATTAAGCGTAGCAAAGCCTGAAATAAGTTCATCAAATCATCAAAGTTAACACAAAACATCATTTTATCAACAAAACATGGCATGAATCATTCGTTAATAGTTACGCGTAGAAAGTCATACGCGTAGGTCAAAACCCTAAGGGTTAAGATTTACGCGTATCATTTCTAGCCATAGGATTTGCACCAAACAAATTCTGGTAGGTCTATGATGTTGAGAGAGTCTATGAAACAAGTTATAACATCTAATTCGTTGAGAATCAAGATTACCTAAAGTTATGAACTTTAAACCCTAATTCCAAATTGTTAAACATTTAGAGTTTCTGGGTGGTTAACAACCTTGGAAATCATCAATTCATCAATATGTGAACATAACCCAACAATCTTTTTGACCAAAACACTTCACATTCGAAAATACCCAATTCGACTCATAAACCCTAATTATCAAAATCCATTAATTAGTGTTTAAGGTGTATTTTGAGCATAGAAAAGATATCATTGATGTTGTAAAAGCATTTTGACACAATCTTTTTACCACAAACACATAACACATGATCATGTGTTCACGCTTATCGCGAAGAACACAAAATCACCCATATAAGTAGATTTAACCGTTGGATTCGTTTGAAAAACAAAACCAATGTTTAGAAACGTGTTACAAACGCAAAAACACTTACAGATTTATGATCAAAACTTCGGATTACTTGAGTGAATTCTATGCGTAGGATTAGTAGGTTAAGAGTAATAAATGTGAAGTGATAAATTAGGTGGAAAAGTTTTATTAAAAATGACTTTCATCTTTTGACAGTTTTGGTCCCTCCACCTTTTTCCTTTTTCATACAAAGCCTTTTAACTTCCATTTTGGTTACCAAATGAAGATTTTAAGAAAGAAACTTGACGACACACCCCCTCGACTTAAGAAATAATGAAAGGTTATAAATTTAGTCCGAGGAGTGTCATTTAACCAGAAAAGTTTACCACAATTGATAAAAGAAACAGTGGTAATATAACATGCAAGTACACAGATGTTTGAAGCAGTTAAGTGATATTTTTCTCCCCTCAACACTAGATCGAAAAAATATTGAATTTTGAAAGATTATAGTGTTGAGGAAGAAACGTACTTGCAATGTTGAAAGAAAATAGATAGAAGAATATTTTTGTTGTTTTATCAGATTTTATACTTTTGTATTTTGTTTTTGAAAGAATTATTTACAAAAGAGATTTTGGTGTTTGACAGGTTGTTAAGACTGTTTTAGGAGGTCATCCAATTCCTCTTGAGTCAAACACCTCATACCAATCTGGTGGACCAACTCATTAAACCTAGCGGGAGGCAAGGCTTTGGTGAGAAGATCTGCCAATTGGTATTCTGAACCCACGAAATATAATTCAACGGTACCCTGTTCCACGTGATCCTTGATGAAATGATATCGAAGATCGATGTGCTTTGATTTCGAGTCTTGAATGAGTTTGCACGAGATTGCAATTGCACTCCGATTGTCGCGATACATCGGGATTCTGTCAAATACGTAACCATAGTCTTTGAGTTGTGTTCTCATCGAGATGACTTGAGCACAACATGCGGACATGGCTACATATTCCGCTTCGGTTGAGGACAGCGATGTACAATCCTGCTTCTTCGATTGCCATGACACCATTTATCACCAAGAAATTGTAAAGCTCCTGAAGTACTTTTCCGTGAGTCTAAGCATCCTGCGTGGTCAGCTTCTGAAAAAGCGATTAGTTCAAAACCAGAATCCCGGATACGGATCCCCAAGTTAATGGTTCCCTTTATGTATCGGAGGATTCTTTTAGCCTCGAGAGGTGGGTTTGAGTTGGTCGCGGCCGATAGCGAGAGCAAGATATACGGCAAAGACAATATCAAGTCTACTAGCTGTTAGATACATGAGAGACCCAATAATACTACGGTATTTTGTAGGGTCCACCAATTTCCCATGTAAATCGGCGTCTAGCTTCTTGGTATGAGCCATTGGTGTGGCATAGGTGTCACAGGTTTTCATTCCAAATTTGTTTAACAATTCAAGGGCATATTTGGGCTGACTCAAGAAAATACCACGGGGTGATTGATGAACTTGCAGTCCTAGAAAGAACGTGAGTTCACCCATCATGGACATTTCAAAATTTTTCTTCATTAGTTTTGCAAAAGCGATTGAAAACTTTTATGTGTAGACCCAAAAATGATGTCATCCACGTAAATTTGAACAATTAAGATATGTTCCCGTGATATTGTATAAAAAGAGTTGGGTCAACCGAACCTTTGGTGAAATTATTAGCAATGAGGAAGGATGATAGCTTATCGTACCATGCAGAGGAGCTTGTTTGAGACCATCTGAGCTTTGTTCAGGTTTGTAGGCGTGATTCGAAACTTCGGGATCAGCGAATCCATCGGTTGGTGACATAAACCGTTTCTTTAAGTTGTCCATTGAGAAGCGCAGTTTTGACATCCATCGATGACCGTCATATTCATATGAGCCGCGAACGCTAGAAATATCGAGCGACCTCAAGGCGAGCAGCGGGCAAAAGATTCTTCAAAGTCTATTCCCTCTTCACGGCGATAACCCTTAGCCACGGGCGTGACTTATTTCGGATAACATTTCCTTGAGCATCAATTTGTTTTCCAAAATCCATTTGAGACCAATGACGTAGACTCCTGTTGGTCTTTCAACCAGTTCCCATACTTCAAGGCGTTTGAATTGGTTGAGTTCTTCTTGCATGGATTCAATCCAGTTGTCTTTTGTCATTCGCGTCTTTGATGTTTTAGGTTGATTGGCTGAGGCGGTGAGTGCATAAATGCAATGTTCACCGTCTGAGTGAAGACGTTGTCTCATACTATTGGTTGATTTCGGTTGCCAATAATGTTTTTCAGAGGATGGTCTTTCGTCCATCTATGTGTGGAGGGTTGATGTTGGTATACATTGTGCGGTTCGAGGATTCAAATGGTTTGTTGAAGATTCGCGACATCTAGTGCGGCGATCTCATTAGCAAACGGGATGAAGAACGCATTTGGATCAAAATCTGCAGGTGGGGGTACTACATTCAGAATATCATCAGCATCTTCATCATTGTTGGAAGCGGTTTGTTCAACTGTTGTGGTGGAGTCAACTGGTGTAGGTGCATCTTCAACAGTAGTTGTTGTAGCAGTGTATCGGTATAAGAGTATTATCAGGTTGAGCAGCGGAACGCGGATACACACGGAGCACGTTCATCAATATCGTCAGCGAGCAGTGGAGCAAATAACCTTTCCATTTGTTGACGAGTAAGCCGGGGCTTTGTTGGTGATGATGGGGTTTGGGGAAAGTTTAAGCGGTTGTGACCGGGTTCTAAGTTGTTATACTCAGAAGCCATTTCCGTAAGTTCATCAAAATGAGCATGAATCGTTTCCATCACTGTTTTGTATCGGCGATTCCAGATCGGAAACCTTTGGAATTATCACAGTATCCGATAAAGACTCCAATGTCAACTTTGGCTTTGAGCTTTCCAAAGTCATCACGATCATTATTCGGATAGCAAAGAGATCCAAATACATGAAAGTGTTTTAGATTCGGTTTTTTGTTATGGACAAGCTCGAAAGGTGTTTTGTTGTGGCGTTTTGTAATCATAGAGCGGTTTTGAGTATAGCATCGCGGTGATCGACTTACGCCCATAAGTAATCTGGGAGTTTAGCATTGATTAACATTGTTCTTGCGGCTTCCACTAACGTTCGGTTTCGTCTTTCGACAACTCCGTTTTGTTCTGGTGTACGTGCAATAGATGTTTGATGATGAATTCCCACTTTCTCATAGAATTCACGAAGAGTTTGATTAACAAATTCGGTGCCTTTATCTGTTACGATTAGTCGAGCGGTGTTACGTAGCTGAATTTGTATTTTCTTGAGAAAGGTGATGATCATTTGTGGAGCTTGATCTTTGCTTCGAAGAAAGTAGACCCAAGTCCCGCGTGAATAGTCATCAACAATTACTAAGATGTAGCGTTTGCCATTGATCGTTTGCACGCGCATCGGGCCACACAAATCCATGTGAAGAAGATGAAGCACATCTTTGAGCTGTGTTCCACCTATGAAGGAAAATGAGCACGAGTGCTTTTGCCTTGTTCACAAGCTGAGCAAAGGTGATCTTTAGAATACCTAAACCGTGGGAGTCCTTCAACTAGTTTGTGTCGAGCAAGGTTGGTGATGGTTTGAAAGTTTAGATGTGAGAGGCAGCGGTGCCATAGCCGGGATTTTGTTGATGTTGCCTTTGAAAGTAAGCAAATGGGAGATGAAGCAACCATGTCTTTCATAGAGATAGTGTAGAGACTAGAATTAGCGATCGGACATAAGGTCATTTCCTTGTAGATCACGAATGAAACAAGTTTTCTCCCCGAAAGCAACCTCCAAATCTCCATCACAAACTGACCTACTGAAAAGCAGTTATGACCAGAGGCCTTCCACATAGTAAACCACTGCTAATTCGATGTTCCCATTGATATAGTCTCCGTAGCCCATGATAGCTGCGAAGTGATCATTCCCGAACTGGACAGTGCCAATGAACTTTGCAATAAAGTTTGATAACAGTTTAAGATTGCATGTCATGTGTCGGGAACATCCGCTATCAACAATCCAGATAATGATCTGTATCACCTGCATTACACCTGAGGCGACACAGATGGAATAGAAGTAGATTTGGAACCGAAATGTTAGAGGGTTCCGTAGCGAGCTATAGTAGATATACACACATCAATAGCTTTAGGTATCCATTTAAATCATAGTGTGTTATATATCCATTTCTGCCATCTCCAACTAGTATTTGCTTTAGTCTTAGTGAATGCACTAGGTGGTACTACATTCCTAGGAGGTGACCTGGAGCTACAGGGGACAGCAATGCGTTTCTAAGAATCTAAAGAGGGCGGTCTACCAAGCACAGACTTAGAAAGATTAGTGGGCCTAGAGGTATTTCGGTTCTTAGGATTCCTTAAACGAGAGATGATAGCTTTAGCAACACATTTATCATGGCAATCAGAATTCATACTTTTACCACAAATAACACAAGGTGCATCGGACTGAATATCAAAAGTACTTAACGGTTTAGCATTCGTTACATCACTATTTCTATTACATTTGCCAGACCTTAATATCTATAGTGGGAGCAACGTGAGTCTTATTCATAGTCCTAGGGTGTTCTTCTACTTTAGCATTCTTGATTGATCTTTTCTTAGGTGGCAACTTCCTATTCTTCGATTTAGTGCTCCTAGGCTGTGAAGTGCGGACATTTGGAAAAGATGCAACTATTCTGTGTCGATAGAAGGAGGCACGTTAACATCTTGTGATTTGGCAGTAGGGATTCTAGGTGCATGAGTACTAAGTGTTACTGGGGCTAATCTCTTAATGATGGTTGGTGGAAGTTGTTCATACTTTCCTAACATTTCTCTTAACTTGAGGATAGTGTGAATCAAATCTTGATTTTCAGACCGAACATTTCCAGCAAAATGCATAACTTCTTTATTGTGTGCAAGATAATGATCAAGTTCATTTGATGCTTCATCACGAGTCTTTTTGAGTAAATCAAATATGACACCATATTCCTTTTTGACTTTTAAAAGTTCTTGTTCATATTTTAAGATTTGACACTTAAAAGACACGTTTTGATCATCCAGTTGCTCAAATTTAGGATCAGAAGATTTTGTGCATAGCAGGCGATTTTATGTTGAAAAACAATTTGTTGATCGTGAATATCTTTTTGACACCAATTAAGACGGCGTATTGCATTTGAAAGTTCGTTTGACAATCGTTTGTTTTCAACTTTTAAGGACTCGATCTGAAGCACATTATCGGTGTTCTCAACATTTATCACAGAATCAACGTATCGTGAGGAGGTATGATCAAATGCATATGACAAAAAATTCAATAACACAGCATTATGGACATCAACACAGATGACATCTTCCAAGAGTCGATCAACATCTTTTCTCAACATTTTCTTTTTACGTTTAGTGTTTGAAATAGATGTTTACTGTTTTCTCAGCGACCTTCATCACTCCATGTTCCTTATGAAAATCCTTTTCCCAAGCTAATGCACAATTTTTCAAATTTTTAACATTAGGTAAAAGATTTTTCCGAAAAATGTCTCTTTGTTCTCGCGCTAGAGGCGATTGAAAATGATCAATTTGATTTGAATGATATTCTATCTCATGTTGTAAAATTTTGAGGTCAACCATGAAAATGTCAAAATATCTAAGAATTTTTCGATTTTCAGATTTTGAGTTTACTTCACTGATGGAAGGTAAAGGACCATAAATTTGTGCATAATCGGTTTGGGATTAACAATAGAAGACTCAGGTGTTTTGATGATAACCCTTGGTGTGTTAGAAGAATCCGTTGGTGTGGCGAAAGTGACCGCTTTTGAATAGTTAAAAGGTTTGTTGTAAACAACTTTTTCTAATTTTGATCGACTCTCGTCTTCGGCATCTAATTCCTCTTGACGATGATATTCAACAACATTCATAACAGAATTATCAACTTTATATTACGCCTTTGGAAACTTCGAGGATTTGGTTTGAATAATTTGGTTGAAAGCTTAGGTTTGTAATCAGCAAGATTCGGTCCATATCCATTTGGATTTGGTTTTAAAGTAAACTTTTCAATGGCTGTGACCGACTCGCCATGTTTGTAAACAACAGTTTTAAACTCTTTAAGTTTGTTTTGCAAGCCGATGATTTCTTCAAGATGATCATCTATTCGTTTCGTTGAATGCTTTTTGTATGCAGAGAACTGTTTTTGACAAGTTAACAACTCAGCCTTAGCTTTTTGATTTTCCAAGGTGAGAGCGTTAATTTGCTTTTTATGTTCATGTTTCATTTGTTCTATTTCAGACAACCAAGCATTCTTCGAAGCTGCTAGATCACGCATCTGTCTTTCTAAATATTTTTCGTTTTGATAAGATTTGGCAAAAGCTGCTTCAAAACCGTTTTCACGTTTTCTTGAGTTTTGAAAAAGTTGAGTTGCTTTTGTAAACATTCAAAATCCTTGGTTAACAGTGCATTTTGCATTTCAAGTCCTGATTAATGGCATGACATTTTCCACTATGGTGCATTGGTCTTGTATTAAACGAGCAAAATCTGGATGAGGCAAAAGTTCGGCGTGTTCAGCGTGAGTCTCAACATGATCATTACTGAGATCCTCAAGTATAACCACGGAGTCAATTTGATTATCAAGGAAACCGTTTGGTCATCTTGATCGTCAAATATAACTACGGGGTCTAGTTGAAAATCGTCGGAATGAGATGTGGATGACTCATTTTGAACATTCTGAGCTTGCGGATCAGGATGTTGGCGGAGATATGAATCGAGAGATAAATATGGTTTGTTCGGGTACCTGAGACAAGCCATCGGTGTCATACACTTGGGCTGTGTCACTCATGTGTAACTCCTGCATATTAGCCATCAACATACAGCTTGTTGCATTGGCACCGCAAGTCCTCCATATCATCATCGAATCTGCATTTGCCATAAAACTCTGTTCTTTGTCGTGAGAGATCCACCAGCTTCATCCTTAAGAGCCAAAAGAAGAGCCTCTTTGAAATAAGCACTGCGCCTAGTCCTTGGCTTTGGGCATGCATTAGCCAGGTGTCCCTTCTCATTGCGGTTGTAGCATCGAAGACCATTCAACCCATTTTGAGCATTTCCCTGTTCCACCACTGGAGCTCGATTGTTATTCCTACCCACGACATTAAACCCTTGACCACCGCCCATCGGACGACCATAACCACGATTCTGAACTTCAACTCGTCCATTGTTTACAACGGCTTGATTCCTTGTATTAGATGAGGAACGAATACGGTTGTTGGATTTGTTGGTATAACGGCTAAAGGCATTAGCAATCATAGCAAATCCTTGTTGCAATGCTTCGAACGGATCGGATTCCTCATTATGAAGTGCTTGATCATTGTTGTTGTAAGGAACCAATTGATTTTGTTGAGATAGTTGTGATTGATCGTTTGGTGGGTTTGAAGCGGTTGGTTGAGTTGGCTTTGGTTGAGGAGAATAATTTTGTTGAGCATATAAGGAAAGTTGTTGATTTTCCTGATGTGTGGGTGGAGCAATTTGAGCACGGAGAATCCTTTCCCGATCAACTTCCTTTTCATGAGGCTTCAAGTAATCGTACAACAATCGGTAGGTAGACTGATGCATGTTCTTCGGCTGACGGAGAAAAATGACATACTTCTCCCATTCAGAACCAAGACTACTCTAGGAACTTAGTATTCACAAGCAATTCTTGGCATGTGATGTTGTGTTTATCCAAATCATTGATGATGTCTCGAGAATCGGTGATGATAGGACTCTAGTGTCTCTCCAGGTTCAATCATGAAGTGTTCATAAGCCAAGTAAATTTTGGATTCCAAATCTTCCCGATTGAGTATTGATCCTTCCATAAGAAGACGAATATGATCCCACATTTTCTTTGCAGTCTTTTGAGCATCAACACTACGTAGAATTAGGTTTGGTAATCCTAGGAGGATATATTCCATTGCAAGCTCATCCGCTTCATAGTGTAGAAGTTCTTGAGGATTCAAGTCTGCAATGTGAGTAGCAATGTTCGTTAGTTCATCTCTTGGTGGAATGGCATTTGGATCTCCGGGTACAATGACAGTAGGCATCTCAAAAGGACCTTCCAAGATAACCTTCTTTAAGAACTTTCCATGTGGCTTCTTTAGATCACAAAATCTAAAGAACCTTATCACCCATTGATCGTAGTTTCCTGGAGTGAGCATTGGAGGTCTATCAAGTGATCCACCCTCATGAATTGATTGTTGGCCGCTTAAAGTTTCAAACATCTTTGCAAACCAAGTGGGTTCCCTCATAGTGATCCTTGATGGATGTTGATTAAAGTCATTTGTTATGCGGTTGAGCTTGAAGAATCGGTGGTGGTTGAACCATTTGAGGTTGTGGATTTGCAGCAAGTTGTGGAGTATGTTGTTGGTTAAATTGTTGTTGATAAATTGCTTGTTGTTGATTCCATTGTTGATGTTGTGGAGTTAGTTGTTGTTGACGTTGAGGATGAGGATAAGTGTAAGGGAAATAGTTAAAGTATGGTGGTTGTGACATGTTGATAAACTTGTGTTGGTAAAAATGGATCTTTGTAGTCGAATGAACCTTTGTTGATGAAGTATCCTTAGGTAGAAAAGACAAGAACCAAGTAGCACTTATGCGTAAAACACCAAAGTTACGCGTAACAACGAGGAGTTACGCGTAGGATTTAGCTTACGCGTAAGTAGGAAAAGACACTAAAGTTATGCGTAGACAAAAGTTAAGCGTAGAAAGTTAGGCGTAGGATTTTCTTATGCGTAAGACTAGGCTTAGGCGTAGGGGAAATCTTAGGCGTAGGATTTCTACGCGTAAGCTTATGCTTAGGCGTAATTTTAGGGTTTTTGCCCAAATGATCTTTTACACTATCACAATGCAAAAGATATCCAAAGTCGACGTATTTTCAGACTTATCCAAGTAAGAAAACACGGAATAAATCACTTAAAATGAAGATCAAACCAAGGAGGCACTTACACGTAGTTTTAGGGTTTTACTACGCGTAGGTTTACTCGTAACTTTGATTTTGCCCAAATATGTTTCTAAACCAGATTTTTGTTATGGAATAGCGTTAATAGAACCAAAATAACACAAAAGTGTGAATCTTGATGAACTAAAAGCGGCTAAGCAGTTTACGAATGAACTTCACCCACTAACAAAATCAAGTTCAAAAACGTTTATCCACGCGTAAAGTTTGAAACTTTTTGTCAAAAACAAGTATTTTAACACCTTAAAACATTGAAAGTACAAGAATCTTGGATTAAAAAGTGTAAAAACAAGTTTTTAAGCGAACCAAATAACACGTTATCTTTACGCCTAAGACCAAAACCAAAAAAATTTCAAAAAACAAAAGTGTACACCCAACTATTTGGCGATTGATACCACTGTTAGGTCACAAGGTTTACCACACAAGCTTATAAGAAAGATAGAGAGGCGATTGAACAAGATATCACACACACACACAAGATAATAAGACCGGTTATGCGTAGAGTGTTTGGGAAAGAAATAACTTGAACAACCAACCTTCAAATGAAGGTTTACATAAGGTATTTATAGGCAAGGAGCTAGGGCAACACACCTACTCCTTCCCTTTCACCTATGGGCTTGGGCCTAAGCTCATGGGCCTTCTACATAAGCTTAAGGCTAATAACAAACATAAAGGCCATAATAAGCTAACTATTACATATGAGTAACTAACACTTGAATAAGGTTTAGGAGTGATTCCAACACTTTACAAGCACTTGATGAATCTTTTTCTAGCCGTAACCATGTTAGGAGATATCTAAGGGCACTTCCATCGAAGTGGAGATCCAAGGTGACGGCGATCGAAGAGTCAAAAGATTTGACAATCCTCACCCTCGATGAACTCATAGGCAACCTAAAAGTCTACGAGCTTGTCCTTGCTAAAGATTCCAAAGCCTCAAAGGTGAAAGAGAAACACAAATCTTTTGCCCTTAAAGCCAAAAAGGCTTCGAGCGATGAGGAGAACTCATCTTCTAGTAGTGACGACGAAGAGTACACTATGGCGGTAAGGGACTTTAAAAAGTTCTTTAGAAGAAAGGGTAGATACGTCAAACAACCGTATGACGATAAGAAAGGCTTTCGGAAAAGCAAAGAGGACGAGAAGCCAAAGGATGATCGTACTTGCTTTAAATGTGGGGACCCAAACCACTTTATTAGTAAATATGGGGAATGAGCGACGAGGAGGACGAAGAAATTTGTCTCATAGCAAATGACGAGGTATGTCACGAATACTATAGTAGCTCATCACTTGATCACGACTCACTGCATAATGAATATGATAAACTATGCAATATTAGCTTAAAACTTGTTAAAAAAAACAAGCTTTTAAAGAGTTAAAATCAACGTTTAGATAAAGAAGTCATAGAATTAAAAGCAAAACTAAAACGTTTAGAAAAGGGTAAAATAGCAAGTGGTGAATGTGAACTTTATGTTCAACTTCAAACACTAGTGGATCACTTAGATTCTAAAATTGCTAGAATGAGCACGAACACTTTAGATACAATACTTAGATGTTAAAACCGTAACAATCAAAAGGTTCTAGGTAGTCAACAACTTGATCCATCAACTAGTGAAAGTAAAGAAACAAAATTTGTTAAGGAACTAGAAAACCACCATTGTTGTGGCGGATCCCACGGATCCCCTAAAAAGGGAACCGCTAGTGTACGAGAAAGGGATCCGTGGATCTGCCAGTAGCAAACAAGCAGTATAACGTAGCTTCTTCATCTAGAACCGAGTTTGTCATAGTTAATAGGAAGAAACCAACTCATGTCACCACTAGACAACCACCTCCAAAATATAATCCTACTTTTGCAAGAAACAAAGCTCCATATTTTTCAAAACCTAATTCATTTAGGAGACCTAATAACGCTTTACCAAAAAGTAACCATCAAATGGGATGGAATCAAAACATGCAAAACGGTTTTCTTTTCAAAACTTTGCTCCATGGAATGCATACTCATCTTATCCATACATGTCTAACATGAATGGAATGTTTAACACTAATGGACCCATGAACAAATGGGGACCAAACTTTTGAGTTTATTATTGTTTTAGGTGTGCTTAAAGGTCGACCTAGACCCGATGAATGGGTCAAGGATAGCGGGTGCACGAGGCACATGACCGGCAATAGGGATCTATTCTCCACATATGAATCCTTCAATGGAGGTAATGTGGTGTTTGGAAATAGCAAAGGTAGAATCATCGGTAAAGGTACGATTTCTAACAAATCTCTAACCATTAACGATGTGTGTCACGAGAAAACCTAAACTTTCACCTCTTAAGTATAGGACAAATATGTGATAAAAAGTGCAATGTACTTTTACCAAAACCGGTAGTAAGATTCTTAAAAATGGCATAACCATAGGAAGAGGAATTAGGAAACATGGAGTCTATGTCATTAAAATCGGTAATGAACCTAAAGACAAACTATGTCTTACCTCTATGGATGATACTTCGACCTTATGGCATCGAAGATTGGGTCACGCCAACATGCGACTTCTTCAATCGCTATCATCCAAAGATCTAGTAAGAGATCTACCTAAGTTAAAATATGAACATCACTTTTGTGATGCTTGTAATGTAGGAAAACAAGCTCATTATAGTCATAAAGCTAAAAACATGGTGTCTACAACTAGGTGTCTAGAATTACTACATATGGATTTATTTGGTCCATCCGCTATCCAAAGTTATGGAGGAAACTACTACACTTTGGTCATAGTGGATGAATATTCTAGGTATACATGGACAAAATTCTTAAAGAACAAAACGGAAACCTTTAATCATTTTGAAATATTAAGCAAAATGATCCAAAGACAACTAGGAAGTCCCATAGTGTCCATTAGGACGGATCATCGTAGGGAATTCGATAACGAAGTGCAATTCGGAGCTTTTGTGACGCTAATGGTATTACTCACAACTTCTCGGCTCCACGCACTCCACAATCGAATGGGGTAGTAGAAAGAAAGAATAGAACTCTACAAGAAATGAGTCGAACCATGCTTAATGAACAATCCATACCTCAAAAGTTTTGGTGTAATGCCGTTGATACTTCAACGTATATACTCAATCGAATCTTAATTAGACCAATCTTAGGAAAAACTCCATATGAGTTACTTCGAGGCAAAAAGCCTACGTTAAATCACTTTAGAGTCTTTGGTAGTAAATGTTTTATTCTTAACACTAAAGATTACCTTACAAAATTTGATCCTAAATCAACCGAAGGTATCTTTTAGGTTACTCGCCAAATAGCAAAGCTTACGCCATATTAAACAAAGAAACAATGAAGGTAGAAGAGTCATTAAATATAAAATTTGATGAAAGTCCACCCAAACCCTCTCCACCTCTTTTCGATGACGAGATTATAGAAAGTGAAGCTATAGTAATAAAGAAAAAGATAAGTGAAGAAGAAGAACCTCTAAGTGATGAAATAATAAACATTAAAGAGTCCAAAGATCACCCCGTAGATAAAGTCATAGGAAAACTAAACGAATGAACATTAAGGTCTCAAGTTCAAAACCAAAGTAGCTTGTTTTGTTTTGTTTCAACCTTAGAACCTAAGAATACACAAGAAGCCATAAAAGATGAAAGTTGGGTAATGGCTATGCAAGAAGAACTAAATCAATTTGTTTCTAATGATGTTTGGACACTTGTCCCTCCACCTAGTAATCAAACCATAATAGGAACCAAATGGGTTTATAAAACAAATTAGATGCAAACGGAGTAGTGTCTAGGAACAAGGCTAGACTCGTTGCTCAAGGGTATAACCAACAAGAGGGAATAGACTTTGATGAGACCTACTCCCCCGTGGCTAGATTAGAGTCTATAAGAATACTTCTTGCGTATGCTTGTGCTAATGATCTAAAGCTTTATCAAATGGATGTCAAAAGCACTTTTCTAAATGGTTTCATAAATGAAGAAGTATATGTAGCTCAACCTCCGGCTTCATTGATTTTGAAAAACCCAAACATGTGTATAAATTAAAGAAAGCCCTTTATGGTCTTAAACAAGCTCCAAAAGCTTGGTATGATAGACTCAAGTCATTTCTAGTTAAACACAACTACACCATGGGGTTAGTTGACAACACACTTTTACTAAGAAAAGAGAGTCACATATAATCATAGTACAAATATATGTAGATGATATTATATTCGGATCCACTTGTCAAGACATGTGTGATGATTTCTCTAAAATCATGCATGACGAGTTCGAGATGAGTATGATGGGAGAACTTAGTTTCTTTCTTGGTCTACAAATAAAACAAGTAGAAGATGGTATCTTCTTCAATCAATCTAAATACATCAAGGAGATGTTAAAGAAATTCGGTCTAGAAGAGTCAAAACCAATTAGGACTCCAATGTCATCCGACACCAAACTCACAAAAGATGAAGACGGAGAATCCGTAGATAATACTAAATATCGTGGCATGATAGGTAGCCTTCTATACCTCACGGCAAGTAGGCCGGATATCATGTTTAGTGTTTGCTTATGTGCTAGGTTTCAAGAAGACCCTAAAACATCACACCTAGAAGCCGTAAAAAGGATATTTAGATATATTAAGGGTACAACACAATTAGGATTATGGTATCCTAAGGCACGGGAGTAGAAACAATTGTATATGCAGATTCTGACCATGCAGGTGATTACGTTGATAGAAAAAGTACAAGTGGGGTATGTACTTTTATGGGATGTTGTTTAACATCTTGGTTTTCTAAGAAACAAACGGCACTTGCAATATCAACAACCGAAGCCGAGCACGTCTCCGCCGGCAAAGCATGCCAACAAGCACTATGGATGAAACAAGCGCTAGTAGACTACGACATCCATCTAAGCGACATAGCCATCCTATGTGACAACAAAGGTGCCATCGACTTAAGCAAGAATCCGTTATTGCATTCTCGCACAAAGCATATAGAGATTCGTCATCACTTCCTAAGAGACAATGTTCAAAAAGGGAACATCTCTATTGAGAAGGTAGCATCCGAAGACAACATAGCCGACGTCCTCACCAAACCGTTGAAGCGGGAACAATTCAACCTACTTCGTCTTGGTCTTGGTCTAATGGAACAATAATGGAACAAACGTCGTAATTTATTTGACTCTACAAGGTATGTAAACACTAGCCTTCTTCTTTCTGAGTCTAGGATTTCTATTTCATGCACAACTCACAAACAATACGGGAATTTTCAAAACCCAAGATAAAGTTTTCCACTTATAGCTTTCTCACTTTTTCAATACATATTTTCAAAGAAAATCTCTTTTCAAAATGTTTTCTAAAAAGGTAATACCTTCCCGTATCAATTTCACAAAAGCAATTTCTCACGACTAGGACAAATCGCTTTTTCATTATTAATACAAAGTAAAAACCCGCTTTCATTGCATCTCATGTCTTTTGAATGCTAAAGGGGACACATAACTAATATGTGTTTTCGGTTACATTCATTTAAGCAACAATGAATTAGGAGCATTGATAACACAAAATTACGCACTCATGTACTAAATATGTGTTTTCGGGTTATCTCAATAGGATGCTTTTCTACTTCTAGTTTATTTTTCTTTTCTTTTTAGGAGTCGAGATAACCGTAACTCCAAATAGTTTGCATATAGGCACACACTAGACAAAATGATTTCAATTTTGTGCTCGCTCGATCACTGCAACCACGGATCCCAAATTTCATGCCGACGGATCCCTTAAGGGAAGGATCCGTGGGATCCGTGAAACAGAAGCTGTTTTCACCTTCTATTTTGTCTACTTTGGATGAAAAATCCTCATTTGTTTCATTTTTGGAGTATACTCTTTAAGGGTTGAGATCCTCTAGAAAGTGATCATAATTTAAAAAGTCTAAAAAGCCACCCATATTGTGACAAGTGTCCTCTCTTATTTTTGCCAGATCATTTTTTGCTATTTTCACTCTTAACTAATCAACATTATGATCTAACTGATGAACATTACGAAATTAAAAAAAAAAACTGATTAACATTATGAACTTTTTAAGAAAACTGATGAACATTATGATTTTTTTGGAAATTGATGAACTAATGAAAATTATGATTTTTATTTTTTAAAAAACTGATGAACTGATGAACATTATGGTTTTTTTGAGAAAACTGATGAACATTATGATTTTTTTTAGAAAACTGATGAACATTATGATTTTTTCTCATAAAACTAATGAACATTATGATTTTTTTTTAAGAAAACTGATGAACATTATGATTTTTTATAGAAAACTGATGAACATTATGACTTTTTTTCTTAGAAAACCATGAACATTATGATTTTTTTTAGAAAACTGTGAATATTATAACTTTTTAGAAAACTCATGAACATTGTGACTTTTTTAAAAAACTGATGAACATTATGATTTTTTAAATCGATGAACATTATGATTTTTTAGAAAAACCGGCATGAACATTATGACTTTTTTTAGAAAACTGATGAACATTATGATTTTTTTAGAAAACTGATGAACATTATGATTTTTTTAGAAAACTGATGAACTGATGATCATTATGATTATTTTTTTAAAAACTGATGATCATTATAAAAATTTTTAGAAAACTGATGAACTGATAAATATTATGATTTGTTTTTTCTGAAAACTGATGAACCGCTAAACATCGTGATTAAAAAAAAAAAAAATCATGAACATTACGAATTATTTTTAAAAAATTGATGAACTGATGAACTACGTGATTTTGTTTTAAGAAAACTGATGAACAACGTAGTTTTTTTCTAAACAACTGATGAACAACATGATATCTTTTTAGAAAAGTAATGCACTAATGAACTATGTGAATTTTTTTAAAGAACTGATGAACAAAGTGATTTTTTTTTTAAAAGTGATGAACTAATGAACAATGTTATCTAATCGATGAACATTATGATGTAATTAATGAACACCATTAAAAAAACTGATGAACGTGATAAATATTTCATCCACAGAAACGATTAACTTCTATCAAAAATTCTTTTTATACACGATCACAATCAACATTACCATGACGTATCAATCACTTCTAAAACAGACAACTAAACACGCTTTATTTAATTTGCTTACACCAAAAAGTCTCTGCTCTCCCCTCAAAATAGACAAATCAAGTGCCAGAAATTATTAACCTCCAAGCAAAGATTCCAAATTAGTGAATCAAATCAAAACAACAAAAACAATTTGTAATCCCGTTTTTATCAATCCATCATTTACAATAAACAAAAAATATTCTAACAATGACAAACACCTACTAATTTATAATTATGAATCAAGTCGCATTTCATAACAACATACATATGGATACACCATCATCTCCGATAACTTACCGATCATAATCTTTAACTCATCGATCAACATCCTCTCTTTATTCATCTTCTCCGCCTAATCAATTGCTTTCTACGAGATCTGTATTTTCTCCGGCGAATACTCCCGCAGATCTGTTGCTTTCTCCGTCGAATATTCCGTTAAATCGTTAATCAGGATGTGATATTAGGTGGTTACGATCTGTTGTTATGGTGCAATTGAGATAGATTGATGAGTTATTGTTTCGATTTTGAAGTCATGAATCTGGTTTTAAGTACCGGAGGTAGGTGGTTGAGTGGTGGTGGATACGGTGGTGGTTATTCATGATGGTGAGTGTGTGTGTGTGTGTGTGTTTATGGTGTTTTTTAGAGTCTGTGTTTTTTTCAGATGAGTGAGAGTGGAAATAGTAATAAATAGAAAGAAGATAAGAAGTGAAAGAAGGGGACACGTGTCATCAACTCCTCACTTTTTAGACTTTTTATTTGTTACCTCTTTTTATTTGATCCGCTTTCTACTCTTTAATGCTTGTGTTCTCATGATCACATGCCTTGAATTCATATCTAATCATTAGATTTTAATCCACATTTTGGTCAAGCATTCATTACAATGCTTTGTTTTTCTATATATAGAACTCCCAAAATGCTTGCATAATCCATCTCATCCTCACATACACAATACACCATGTCTTCCAAAAGCACTTTAGATGAATCACTTAGTACAAACAATCATCTTCATGATACCCAAATCTTTGTGCTACCACCATCCAAAATACCACAATCAAACTCTAGGATATCCGCACGGATTAGTATCCGATCTTGTTGTTTAGCAAAACCAACCTTAAATGAGTCATCCTCAACAAATAACTCACCACAAGATGCTTCAATTATAGCACCTCCCTCATCACCAACAAGTACACCAACTTCATCACCACCTAAAGTCACTCTTTTGGAACTCCTTAAGACTCCAACAAGATCTAAACAACCTAAACAAAAAGAAATAGTCTTTTCAACACCACCCACATCTCCAAATACTATCTTTCAAGATCTTGAAACATCACCACCATTAGCTCCCATCACATTACAAGGACATCTAGGTTCTTTTCCACCACCATTTACAAACATTCAGGATGTTGATCCATATTTTTCTATTTTTCCACCACAACTTCCGCATAACTCAAATCAAAACAACCCGTAAAACTTCCGCACTCATTACCCACATCATTTACATTGTGAACATTGCCAATCCACTAGGGAAATCGCAATAGAAGTTAGGAAGAAATGCGTTTCATACTCAACCTCATCCTTGATCGCATCAATACCATCACTCATCAAAACCTCCATCCATAACCTTATGCAAGCATGGATGGAATCACTACTACTATTTTCTACTTTTAGTATTTTTTTAGTCATTTTCAAGAACAAGTCTTGTTCTTATTCTTACATGCTTGTAGTTGGCATAAATACCACTACACTTTGTTGTTTTATTACAAGGCCTTGTTTACATACCTTGACTCCCAATCTTGATTCTCGACATTCACAAGATTATTTAAGCATGTTACTAACCTTTCTTTTTGTAGGATTCTTATTTTTCTTCACTTGACGCCCCAAACAAGGGGGAGCTACCGTCAAGGAGGAGTTAGTAATACGTGGACTAATTTTTCCACACTTTTATGTTTATTTCTTCCAAGGGTTAACTTTTTGTTTCGACAAAAAGGGGGAGAAGAAGTAAAACTTAGGGGCTTTCAAAACTTACATCTATTCTTAAGTTTTACTCATCATAACATTATGTTTTGTCATCAACAAAAAGGGGGAGATTGTTAATACAAATAAACCGTAAAAACGTTTATTAATATTTTGCGATCTCTTTGTGTTTTGTTGATAACAAATATAATGTTATCTTAAGTATAATTATAATGATACATGTTATTTTTGTAAAGCATTTACATATAGCAATTTAAATACAAAAATGTAATAATTAAGCATTTGTTGTAATAGTTTATTAGGATGGGTAAAAACCATAACCCATGGATCTTAACCCATATCCAAGTAGACTAGATACAATGTATACTTAGATACATTGAATCTAAAGAAAACCCATGGACCAACCCATAACCCATGACCCATAACCAAAAACCCATGGGCAAAGAGGAGCGTCCCACGGATCCCTAGGATTACACTAGACGGATCCCAAGTGAAAGGGATCCGTGGGATTCGGGGAACAGTGAAGAATTTTGCCTATAAATAGAGAGTCATTTCTTCATTCTAACCTACCCCTCTTCTTACTAAATCTCTCATACACTCTCATTCTCCTCTAACATATAGATCACTTGATCTAGAGAGTTGTTCTTCTTTCTTTCTATTTGTGATCCTCATATAGGTCCTTCTCTAAGGCGAGATCACGAACATTCTACAAGTCATCCAAGCAAAGGGTCCTTGATTGATTTGTCACTCTGCAAGATTTCTGTAGCGAAGATCTTGTATTTGATATTTCACATATTTGTTGTGTAATAGTTGTGTTGGTTTGGTCCACCGTATACGGACTCGGTATCTAGCTTTGTACCAAAAAAGTGTAAGCAACACTGTGAAGGCTTCTCCGCCAAGTGAAGGAGTTTGTTGACATAGTGCTTGAACTCTCGAGTAGGTGACTCGGGAGTGGAGTAGGGCAAGGAAGGTGTCCTTGTAGCCGAACCACTATAAATCGGTTGTGTCATTTCTATCCCTTAACTTTATTTATTTGCTTGCATTATTATTAGATCTATACGCTCAACATCCATAATGATTTCACATAATATCAATCTAAAGTTTTGAAATCAACTTAAAATCTGAAAACTATTCAACCCCCTTCTAGTTTTCCACAAAAGCGTAAAAACACGTCTGAAAACGAACGAAAACATATGAAAACGGGCGAAAACGTATGAAAACGGAAGAAAACGGACGAAAACGTATGAAAACAGACGAAAACGTATGAAACGAAGAAAAAAAACACGAGTAAAAAAAAACGTGAATAACTTGAATTAAAAAAAAAAAAAAAAAAAGAACGTTAATTAAAAAAAAAAAAAAAAAACTTGAATTTTAAAAAAAAAAAGACAAAATTAAAAAAAATAAAAAAGAAAGACAAAAAAACAAGAAAAAAATATGGACT
Source organism: Chrysanthemum makinoi (assembly GCA_910596185.1). Classification (NCBI taxonomy): domain Eukaryota; kingdom Viridiplantae; phylum Streptophyta; class Magnoliopsida; order Asterales; family Asteraceae; genus Chrysanthemum; species Chrysanthemum makinoi. The sequence goes on along the minus strand of OU343224.1, from coordinate 347,489,479 downwards.
TAGGTTTATATACTAAATCTTAGGTTAATCCCCACTAGGGGTGTCATTCGGGCTGACCCGACCCGAACCCGACCCAAGTCAATTCGGGTCGGGTCAATCGGGTTCAAAATTATATTCGGGTCAACCCGAATTGACCCGAGTTCTAAACAAGGTCAGGTTCGGGTATATATTTTTAGCCTTGACCTGACCCGAACCCGACTGACCCGGCACAACAACACTATTACAATGTAAAAAACTCGGGTTGACCCCAAACCCGAATTGACCTGACCCGATTGACCAGACCCGAGTTGACCCGAACCCGAATTGACCCTTCCCGAGTTGACCCGAGTTCTAAACAAGGTCGGGTTCGGGTATATTTTTCTAAGCCTTGACCCGATTTGACCCGACCCGAGTTGACCCGAACCCGACCGGGTCAACCCGAATAACACCCCTAATCCCCACCATTATATCAAACTAGATGGATGGTAAGGATTTATCCCTTAGTAAGCATGGATTTGTAGGTAAGCAAAATAAAGTGACTATTTTTATAAACTAGCAGGGTACCCGCGCGTTGCAGCGGCGGTACCCTGAAATAAAAATTTTCGATTAATAATGTATTTTAGTTTATTATGTTCTTTCTAACAATAAATTTACCGATATCAAGAATTTCGTATAGCCCGTGCCCGTTTGGGCTCGAACCCGTTGGCCGGTCTGCCGCTCGAGCCCGTTGGTCCGCCTGTTCGGGCTCAAGCCCATTTGGCCCGTTGCCCGTTCGGGCTTGAATATTTGTAAAATGTGCTTTATTATTTGTAGTAGTGAAATTTAATGCAGGAATTGTGTTTAATTTGGTTGTACAATATGCTTGATAATTTGTATTTCTTATGTAAGGGGTGTTTTAATAACTGTATTAATTGTATTTATTGACCAGTTAAATAATTGACTACATTAAATACCATTAATGTGGTGTTTTGTTGTACACTATGCTTCTTGTCTTATACGTCTGAAAATTATGTGCATTAAAGTGTTGTACACTATGTTTTTTTCTTGTAAGTAGTAGTCATTATAGTCATTAATAACATTGACCACTTTAATAGCATTAATGTTGTAAGTCCGAAAATTACATCATGCTTATTTTGTTGTACACTATGCTTATTTTGTTGTAAATCTGAAAATTGGTTGCAGCTATTGTACATTGTGCTTAATGGTTGTAATTTTTGGTGAAGGGGTGTTTTTAATAGCATTAATGTTGTTTGATAGAATTTTGGTCTTAAAATGACACCATGCTTTATTTTGTTGTACAATATGCTTACTTTGTTGTAATTCTGAAATTTGGGTGCATTAAAATGTTGTAAACCATGCTTAATTTCTTGTACGTCTTAAAATTAAGAGTGAGGTGCCTTCGTGCATTATAAGTAGTTTAGATATAGATGAGAATTGATACCTACACCACATATTTTGATGCATGCACCACCATTTGTGCATTACAGTTTGTACTGTACAATACTGTAAAGCATAAATTGTGGTGCATGCATCAAAAAATGTGGTGTGAGTATCACCCCTCTTTATGAATTAACATATTAAGTGACTATCTTCACTAAATGAATAACAATTTATATCCGTAATTATTTTAAGAGTAAAGTTCAAGATATATCTTTTTGGTTTGTTCATTGTCCCGTTTTACATCCTCGTGGTCTTTTTTGGCACACAAACATCCTTCCATTCATAAAGTTAGCCACCATACATCCTTCCATTAGTAAATTCAGTTAATGTGGACTAACGGTGCAAAGTATTCTCCGTTATCCCCTAACGCAAGCGAAAATATTTGCATCATTAGTCCTCCGTTATCACCAACATACATCTTCTAACTGATTTACATTTTTGTCAGTTTTTCTCACGGTTTCGTCTGTTTTTATATGTTTTCGTCTTTTTTTCTCACGTTTTCATACGTTTTTATAGGTTTTCATACGCTTTTATATGTTTTCGTGCATTTCTATACGTTTTCTTTCGTGTTTCTTACGTTTTTGTTCATTTTATCCGCTTTTATACGCTTTTATACATTTTCATCTGCTTTTTATATTTTTCTTACGCTTTTATCAGCCTTCATCCGCTTTTATAATGGCCCATTTTTCATGCTTTCATAATGCTTTTATCCGTTTTCATCCGTTTTTATACTTTGTCATTCTTTTTTATTCGTTTTCGTCTATTTTTATACGTTTTCTTTCTTTTTAACCGTTTTTATACGTTTTCATATGTATTTATACTTTTTCGTTTGTTTTTATATGTTTTCTTACGTTTTCATAAATTTTTATCTGTTTTCATCTGTTTTTGTTACGTTTTCATATATTTTCATCCGTTTTATACGTTCTTATCCGTTTCCATCTGTCTTATACTTTTTCGTCCATTTTTATACGCTTTTATCCCTTTTTATCCTATTTTATACGTTTTAATCCGTTTCATTCGTTTTTGTTCGTTTTCTCATGTTTTCATACGTTTTTATTCGTTTTCATCCATTTTTATACATTTTCTTACGTTTTCATATATTTTTATCACTTTTATACATTTTCGTCCATTTTCATACATATCCATACGTTTTTGTCTATTTTCGTTTGTTTTTATACGTTTTCATACCCTTTTATATGTTTTTATATGTTTTCGTTTATTTTTATCACCATTTCATACGTTTTTATCTGTTTTCATTCGTTTGTATAGGTTTCGTCCATTTTTCTAACTTTTTGTTACGTTTTTATCTGTTTTCTTCCGTTTTCACACGTTTTCATCCATTTTTCTTACGTTTTCATAAGTTTTTTTTTCGTTTTCATCCGTTTTCATCAGTTTTTTTACATATAAAATGGATAAAACATATGAAAATGCGAGAAAAATAGACAAAACGTATAAAACGGACGAAAATGGTTAAAACTATGAAAACGTATAAAAATAGACGAAAACGCATAAAAAAGAAAAAAAACGGATAGAAATGTATGAAAACGGACGGAAACAGATTAAAACGCTTGAAAACGTTAGAAAAATGGACGAAAATAGATAAAGACGTAAGAAAACAAACGACAACGTATGCAACAAATTAAAATGTATGAAAACGTAAGAAAAATGGTTGAAAACATAAAACAACAGATGAAAATGGATAAAAAGGTGAAACAAATGGACCAAACCGTATAAAAACGGATGGAAACAGATAAAAACCTGATGAAAATGGATAAAAACGTGTGAGTGCGTATGAAAAACGTATAAAAACATATGAAAACGTAAGAGAATGTATAAAAACAGACGAAAAACGTATAAAAACGGATGAATAACATATAAAACTGATGAAAACGTAAGAAAAACAAACGAATACGAATAAAAATGGATGGAAATGGATAAAAACGTAATAAAAACGGACCAAAACATATAAAAACGGATAAAAACGTATGAAAACGTGAGAAAACGGGCAAAAACGTATGAAAACGGACGAAAATGTAAATCGGTTAAGAGATGTATGGTGGTGATAACGGAGGACTAAGGATGCAAATATTTTCGCTTGCGATAGGAGATAACGGAGAATAATTTGCACCATTAGTCCTCATTGACTGGTTTTACTAACGGAGGGATGTATGTTGTAACTTTACTAATGGAGGTTGTTTGTGTGCAAAAAAAAAAAAAACCACGGGTTGTAAATCGGGACAATGGACAAACCAAATGGATGTATTTTCGACTTTACTCTTATTTTAATTATATGTAATAACTTATAAACATCAAGTGTGGCCTATTGGTATAAGAATTATGACTAGCATCACTAAAATGTGAGAGGTCTCAAGTTTTAGTTGCAAAAATGCGAAATTGACTACATTAACCTCCTGAAAATAGAAGGTTTTACCTAATTTGGCTTTGTGTAGCAATGGGTTCAAACTTCGTTAATTAATCAATCAATCAAAAGTTCAGAAACTATGGTTATTAAAAAAAAATTGCATTATAACAATGGGGTAAAATTTATTTAAACGAGGCTTCATTCAATCCGTGCGATGCCCGGTATAGTGGTTGAGGGTTCATGTTTTTACCAATAATGTTGTATATGATGGTATTTAGATACATGGTAGAGAATTTGCATTTTATTTATTATTTAGATTGCTAATAATGTTATCATTATTTTAGTTTATATTATCTTTGTGGAATATATACTTAGATGCCTAATAATGTTATAATTACTTTTGTATTTACATTACTTTATTTCCATTAAAAGTTTTTATTAACATAGTCTTTTCATATGTAGTATTTTAATTTGAGTAAGTTACATAAGTGTTTTGTTTCTTATTTGTTTGTGTCTTTTGTTATTAGGAATTATATAACTATTTGTACTCTTCAATGGCAAATTTTGAGTTGTTAGAGAATTTGATGAATATTTCAGGATCATCAAAATTGCATGATTGTATGCGTTTGTGGTTTGTGCAACAGGCATGTGAAGATGATGCATTATCAAAGTTGCTTTTTGATTGTTGTCATCATTTGAGGCGTGTAATGGCTAAAACAACACGATGATTTTGAACATGGAAGCGTTAGGTCATCGTGGCGTAGCTTTAGATTCGATCGATGCTTTGAGAAAGACGCAAGAGAGGCATCGTGTAATGCTTGAAAAATTAGTTACTTTGTTTTGGGAAGCTAAAGACGGTGTTCGTGAGGAAGAGTCAAATGCTAAAAAAATGAATGAGTTTAATTAGTAAATTTTATTTAGATATTTTTGATGGTATTAAAATTTTTAGTGTTTTTGCTTGTTTTTTTTATTACGAAATTTTTAATTAACGAAGATTTATAAATTATAAGCATGTATTTTAAGGTTAAGACGTTAATTGTAATGCATTGTGTATGCAGGGTTTGTTTTATATCAAATGTATAATTGAGGGTGTTATATTGCAATGTTGGACATCTTCCTAAATACTGCATTTCTCATTTATGCATGGAAACTTCAAAGTCTCCAGTAACACCCAAATTAAATGATCCAATGCCTCTTCAGTGTCTTTGTGTTGTTTTTTTTGCAACTTCTTATTTACGAACGTTAATTATTGTGTTTGTGTTGTTTTATTTGCAAATTCTTGTATACCCACCTTAATTATAATGACCACACAATTTTCTGTATATATAATCGAAGATCAATTACATCTAACCCTAATTTTAACACACAACTCTATCCATAGTAACTCTAAAATCAAAATGTCAGCCTCACCAAATCTCGATGAATTGAAATCTCTCACTAAAACTGGAAAACTTGTTGATGCTTTCAGGCTACTGATAACTCACGCTAAAGCAGAGGAGGAAGGTTTTATTGCTCGTATTGGGGAGGAGAGCGCAGTTAAGGGCGTGATTGACAAACAGAGCGACAATCAATGAGACGGCTATCACTTTTTCTTGTTTCAATGTCGTGGCAGCAACTGGTCATGATGCTATCCTTGAAATACAACTGAAGGATCGCAGGAAACTTGATCTGTTGGCTCAACTGCTTGTTTTGTGTCGTCAAAGCTTGTTGGAGAAGGAGGAGCTTTTGGAGAAGTTGGATGAAGCTGAAAGTTCTGATGATGAAGATTAGGGCATGCTGGGTAGTTTCTTTTGTCTTTTGATGTATGTAGTTGGTTGGGTTAATGTAGGTTTTATGTCAATGATGGTTATGTAAGTTGTTTAACTTTTTGAATGGAAGGAACTGATCTATGATCAGTTATGTTTATGTTATAATCAGATTATGTTTAAGTATTTTTATTTTTATTATTATTAATTTGTTTTAATATACATTAAAAAGGGTAAAGTATAACCCGTTTGACTTTTTCTCTCACACATCTCTCACACTTGGTAAAAATACCGAATAACGCCTAAATAACATATTTAGGGTTTTTAATCTAAGGCCAAATTGATCAAGATTAATAGTAATCGATATTTTTTTTGAGGGTTATGATAAAGGATCTAATTATCTGTCGATTGATTCCAATATTTCAGGTATTCGATTTCATTATGATCAAATTAAAGCGTGCATATTTAAATGTTTGAATTTATTGAGTGTTACTTGGTTTATGATGTTTATTGATTTAAGAATGATATGGGGTTATTTTTGTTTCGATTAAATTGAACAAATAAGCATATGTTTTACTTATCGGTAGAAATTTCTAAGAGTTTGAAGTTTTTTATGGATAGTGTTTAGGATGATGATGGTGTCTTGAAACAAAGAACATTAATTTCTTTATCACTTTGGATTGTTGTTTTTAACGAATCTTATAATGTTCAAAACCATTTACAATTAATATTTTGAAAGTCCAATTATGTGTTAAGAATGAGTATGATTTTCTCAGGCGAAATTTTGGTTGTTTTAAGGTTTATAGTTAAGTTTTGGTTATTAGAAAATTTGTTGACTTGATTTTAAGCTCCTTATGTGACAATTTTAATTGTAATATACAGGAAGAAACTTAAACTTAAAACCGGTAAGCATCTGAGGAAATGAGGATGATGGTGGGGTGTTTTAGCTTGGTTAGTGGTGTCGCGTGGTGAATGATGGTGGCTGTGTGGTGGCGCTTATGCCGATGGGAATAATAATACGGTGAAAGCGGTGGAGATTATGGTGGTGATGAGGAGGGTTGTGGTGATCACGGTGGTGATTGGTGTAATCGTGCAGTGTGTTAAATGGGTTATTGGTGATTAAGGTTGTTTGTGTTGAGACCCTCTTCAGATCGGAGGCTATTCATTTTGGCACATTCTTTAATCAATATCTCTTAACTAAGAGTGTTGTGCCTCGTTTCCGCATTTATCTTTACAGCAATGTAAGTTTACGTTCTTTCCTTTAAGATTAACTTTTCTTTGGTCGAGAGGGTGCAAACGGTGTGACTAACTTCTTGATCTGCCTCCTTGAGAGGTGTGAATACCTGCTCTGGTCACACCCAATTCTCTTAACCGAGTCTTGTTAATCTTGGGTGTGTGTTCTGTTTAATCCGTTAATTGTGGTTGTTTAGCTATTGTCTTAGTTTCTAGCAATGAGTAGGCTGAGGGATTGAAAAGTTGGTGTTAAATTATTGGTGGTTATTTGTGTTTGAAGGTGGTTGGTTTCTTTATAGCACGGTAAGTTTATGTTATTTCCTTTAAGATCAACTTTTCTTTGGTCGAGAGGGTGCAAACGGTGTGACTTACTTGATCTCCTCCTTGAGAGGTGTGAATACTGCTCGTCACACCCAATTCTCTCGGCTAAGTCTTGTTAATCTTGGGTGTGCGTTCTGTTTGTCTTAGTTTCTGGCAATGAGTAGCTTGAGGGATCGAGAAGTTGGTTTTGTATTATTGGTGGTTATTTGTGTTTGAAGGTGGTTGGCTTTCTGACTACAGTTTGGTGTATTTAACTTTTGAGTCTAAGTGTATCATAGTAATTTTTTTTAAGGTGTATAGTTAAGTCGTGCCTACTACAGTTTGTGGTTATTTGATTAAAGAGTAACCGTGGTGCGGTATGAATACATGTTAAGAGTTGGAACAATATCATGCACTGATGCACATTATGAGTGTTTGTGGCAAACAACCAAGTAATAATAAATAACTGTTGTTTGAACATCGCATATAGTTCCTACGTTAGGTTGCTGAATGTTTCTTTGAAAACAATGTTACGCGTGCAATTCTTAAGCTCGGGGTCCTTGTCTTCAACCATTAGTATCTTAAGGCCGCCGGCTGGTAACTCTAGATAGCCACATAAAGTGACCATGGTGAATACGGGAGTAGGCACATAGAGGCCAACGTAATTAAGTGATTGACCCTGACTTTTGTTAATTGTCATTGCATAACATGGTCTTACAGGAAATTGTCGCCGTTTTAGAATAAATGGCCACTTGGATTGCGTTGATGTCAGTATAATCCTGTGTATAACAACGTTATCCCCTATATTTGAACCTGTAAGCACCTTAGCGTGAATAACAAACCGCCTAGATCTGTGATCAGCAACCTTGTTCCATTACACAACCCTTTGGTTGGATTGATGTTCCGCAATAGCATAATTGGCAATTCCTTTTTTAAGTGAAGAGCATGTGGGGGCATACCGGGGAAATTTAAGGAATTAAGAAATTCAATCGGATAGTGTTCGGCTGTTTAGGCTATCTGTAGATGCCTTGCAAATCTCATCCGCTGTTGTATGTAACATATTCCCCGATAACTGTTTAAACATGTACTCATTGATGTCATCACGGCCATCATTCCGAGGAGTTAGTATTGCCCTTTCTTTGAGGTACACATCGTCAGTTTGCCTCGTTGTAAAATCTGGGTATGTCTCTGTGACAATCTGTTTTATTGGACAATCCCACGATTTAATTAGGAACATTTCAGGAATGTCAATCCAACTTGGGTCGTCCTCTCCTTCTTTGCATTTTGCCGGCACGTTTCCATCCCCCACAGCCAAAACCCATCTATTGAAATCTTGTTTTCGAGTATCAAGCCCCCCATTCTCAGTATACTCGTTGACACGCATGCTACGTGTAAGTCTAAATACTTTGCAATGCTTCCATAGTTCAGATTGGTTTACGCACGATTGAACAATGTCTGCCCTGCTTCCTTTTGGTATAACTGGCAAAACTTGTCGAAAGTCACCTCCAAGCAAGACTGTCACTCCTCCAAATATTCGATTCCTACTGTCAGGATCATGATATCCTAAAATATCCTTGAGCGTCTTATCCAATGCTTCAAAAGCATATTTTTGAGTCATCGGAGCTTCATCCCATATAATAAGTTTAACTTCCTGTATGAGTTCAGCCATATGTGTATTTTGTTTTATGCCGCATGTACTGTTCTCTAATAATTCAAGCGGTATAACAAAACGGCTATGCGCGGTTCTCCCACCTGGTAGTAACAATGAAGCTATTCCTACCCAAATTGAAAGTGTTAATCAGAACAAATTTTATCCATTTTAAAATAGTTGATTGTTTAAAATATAGTATAAATTTATACCTGAAGATGCAACAGCGAGCACTATCATGCGTTCCGATCTTAATCTTGAGATGATACTCTTGTATAAAAACGTCTTTCCAGTTCCACCTGGACCGTATACGAAGTAAAAATTCCCTTTTTTACCATGGACAGATTCAATCACCTCTTCATAGATTAAACGTTGTTCGGGATTTAACAATGAATGAAGTTGCTGATGTTCAATCTTACTATGTTTCATGTCATAATTCAACACCTCACGTATGAGACGATTGTCCATGTTGGTTAGTAACCTTGGGTCGCAATGGTAGGTCTTGGAATTCAGATAAAGATCTACCATTTCTATTTAATAACTCTTGGATCTCTATCAAACAATAGTTCTTTAGTTGCTCGTCCGTCAACTCCAAGTCAGGATAATTGAACATTTTCCTTTTCTTGTGTAGAAGATCTTCTGATAGAAACTTCCAATTTTCTTCCCAAAATTTTAAAGGTCTGCTAACATCGCAAAATATTAAAATTGTTACAAATATGTCACGTAACTGTGGTCCAAACATCCATACACTTGCTTCTGATATAGCATATGTCCATTCCGTGTCATCATTTAAGAGGCCATACACAAAACATGCCTCCTTGAAAGTCGAACATAGTTTGTCGTGAACAGTCATGAGTTTTTCCCAAGAATCAGGACCTCTTGCAATGTTCAACAACATTCTAAGATAATATCGGTCTCCAGACGCCGGGTGCGAGTAAACAATCCGCCCGATGCATTTTTGCAATTTGCGTTTTTTCCACAGTTTGTCTTTCTCATGCCACACGTAATGTGTAGGTATCTCAGCATACGTATACTGATTCGCATTTGTATCACGCTTGTTTAATTCAAACCAATCAGTGAACATGGTCATGTCGATACCTTCTCTTTGAATTAGGGCGGGCAAGCTTTCCGAGTCACGTAGTGTGATTGCGTGCTGATTCGGCAAGTGGTAATTCAGCTTCATAACAGACGGATATGAGAAATGTATGTCGTATGAAAACAAACGCCACACCGCCTCACATGGAGCTAAAAACGACAATTCAAATAGTTCTTTATTTCGTCAACCTCCAAAACTTGTACATTTGCTGTATCACCATCATTTTTAACATTCTCTTGTATAACAATTGTGACTCTATAGGGACCTTTATTTAAGTACTTGAATAAGTACTTAATTGCTTTGGATCTGTTGCACCATTCCACGTTAATGTGGGCCTGGTATTTCATGAGGAGATAACGGTTGTGAGGCACCACATATCTGTTATCGTATTTGAATTTCCCTTTTATATGGTGAGCGTTATTATTCCTCCGCCGATAAATAGCATAACCATCATTATCAACAATTGTTTCAACCACAAAAGGTTTAGGAAAATGTTTTGAGCACTTACCCTCAGTTGTACATGGGGCTTTTTTTCATCTTTACCGCAAGGTCCATGTAACATAAACTCAGTCACTACTTTATACCCATCCGGATCATTGATTCGACATGGTATCTCAGCTGTAATTATATCATTTATCTGGGATGGGGTTTTGCATTTCAATTCTTCTTCTAGCCATAGTAGGATATGAGCATGTGGCACCCACGTTTTGAAATTCTATGACATTCACAACTGAAATATAATCGTAAACAAACATAAGATAATACACAATGTATATATAAAAGAGTAAACAGATTAAAAGTATGGGTTAATTTTGTTTAACCTCCTCGTGACTTGTCAAAAATATGAATTTTTGTAAGGTCGTTTAACAGTTCAGTAAGTTTAATCTTGAACACACGTGTTGCCACTTCTGGACGGTCATGTACTTTTTGGCCCGGGACGTGCTTTAGCATTTCTGCAATCTCGGGCCATTTTGGATTAGCAGTGAACGTGATGAATGGTCCGGATTCCCATACGTCCCCGCATATAGCCATTGCATCCTCGTAGTTTTGCATCATATACCTTGGACCGCCTATAAAACTTTTTGGCGAACGATTCGCTTTTCCCAGTCCTGCTGCACTTGTATCCCCTTGTTACAGCGTCACAAACATTATGATATAGATCAACGCGTAACGTATCTTGATTTTTCTGGTCCATTTTAGCCTCTGTTCTTCAACAGCCGCATATGAATCCACCAAGTATTGTTGGAATAATCGCCCACCTCTAAGCAGTGTAGTACCTTGGTTATTTCGCTGTTGTATGATATATGAATAGTATTCTTTCATTGTGACAAAAGCCCTTTTGGTCTTGCGTGCATGCACATGTTGTTGTAATATGGTATCTTTTCATGAAATCCTTCTTCCCCATATGGGAATAACAATGGATATTGAAGTGACATGTATTCTGAATGCAACTCGGAAATACGTTTCAAACCTTCATCCCTGTTAGTTACAATAATATCTCTTGTAGGAATACCATCACCAAAGTCATTAGTAATTAGAGCTGCTATTTCGGCCACGGTTGGTGCGTTGTATTGCCGAGATGTAGTATGTCCACTTATCAGCCGTAGTTGAAAGGTGGTTGCATTGTGGTTCTCGCACCAATCCCGAGCCATTCGAAATGCCTTAGCAATTGAATTTGATTGATCAAACATTTTAATTAAGCTCGCTACTATACTTGGATCTAACACATATCCCCCATCTTTGTCTATAAAAGCTCTCATTCGGTTATTCACTTCATTTCCAGTGTCAAAAAAGTATAGTTGTGCATATTTAGGTTGAATTCCCTGTGTTGGAAGAAGAGAACCTATTCGATGATAGCTCTGGCCATTTACTCTAAAGGTATATGGACCCCTGCCCGTGTTAATTGAATGGTCTATTCTTGCTCCAAAAGATGTGTAACAAAACATGCCATTATATACCCTGATCTGGTCTTTGAATCTTAAACCTGCAGGATTATTATAGTCCATAAACTCTTTAAGAGGTGAAGGCGTTTCATTAAATCTTGGAAAAAGAAGTTTTCCCTCTTGACAGAAATGGAAAAGTTGGGTTGGAAGTGCTCTTTGATTTATCGCTTCTCTCCTGATACCACATAATCGCTTTGCAATTTTGACACTCAAATGATGGATGCCCAATATCATGGTAAACAACGGAAACACCTTGCCAAAAAGGTAAATTTTATTGGGAATAACAACATTTTTATCCATCAAATAACATAAGGCATGAATTATTAAATATGAAATTACCTGCAGATGCATGTGCGGCTCCGTGTGCTTTTTAGTCAGACGCGTGAGAGCGTCCCTGTATGAATAACATTAAGGTATTATTCATTATTACGGAAACAATTGTGTGCCAAATGTAATTTGGTTAGTTAAACACCTGCCGATCTTCGCTTTTTATACATAAAGGGTTGATTTGAAGCATAAGGCATTTGATTCGCTGTCATATTTGGTAAATCACCCCGTGAGCGTGATGTTTGTCCTAACAAATTACGGTGAACACGCGAATCAGGTATCAATTGTTGCAACAATGTTGCACTATAATAATGCAAGTGAATGTTTGGCGTTGGTGTATACCTGTAAATGATTTGACAGTTTCATTTAGCCGCAAACCACAATAGCTTTGTGTTATTCCACTTTCACTGACAATTGTTTTCGAATCAATAACGAAAGATTTCTGCAACATGTCTGACAGGGATGGAACATGAGCATGATCATTTTCTGACCCTGAACGAAAAACAAATATGGATTTAATCATATACATAATTGGGAGGTATAGTATTTTGTTAAATTGAAATGTACCTGTATTCATTTAGTATTTGGATGATATGTATCAATTATGCAACACATAACCTTGCAGGTTTGGAAAGATATAGAAGCAAGATGTATATTAAAGCATCTCTTGGGATTCTAGTGGTGAACTGATGCAATAAGTGTAATGAACAATGAACAGGCTTCTATGGTAAGTATCTACAGGTTTTTATGATTCTTATTATTGCTTTAATAATGAGACTGATTTTTTCCAATATAAAATAATAACTTGTTATGTATAACACACAAATTCAGGATGGTTCATCTATATAACATATGTAGAAAGTAAGAAACTCTTAATTGTTATAAAATAATGCAGGAATAAACATGTTTAAAAAATTGCCTTATAAGATAAGTTTATATCACACTTGTCATGTATAAAATAATAATGTATGTGTAAAGTAAACATATGTAGTGGATGGTATAAATACATATAAATAGAAGGAGGGTTTCAAACTCATATAATTCATACCAAACATAATGTTACAGTCATTATTTAATTCATTAGGTATATAATAAAGTCGATTTTAGGCAATCTTGGTGATTGCATTAAGCAGCATAACCATCTTCAATATCTGTATCATTTGAGATTTAAAACAACATCGTCCTAACATTTGGGTAATTTCCGAAGGTTTTGAAATTTTTTTTATTAAGTATTCACAATGAATCAATCACATGTATTCATGAATTTAGATGACCCGTTGTGTACTTTAAGTTGATCAATTATTTAAAGGGTTATATGAGTGAATGAAAATAGGGATACTATAGGAGAGTTAGAGAATTATACAGAAATAGGATTCATTAATTGGATGTTTGGTTACATGTTCATCACATGAAAGGGTTATAGGAGTGATTAAAAAGGGGATACAACAGGAAAAGTAGTAAACGACATAGATATTATTTTCATTAATATAAATATATGGTTCATTCACATATTTATTTTGTTCATGAAACATTACACCTGGTAACCATGTCTGATGGAGAAACTGAAAAAGGATTAATAATTTTAAGATACCTAAACAAATATCTTGTACATTAAACATTACACTTGGTAACAATGTCTGATGGAAAAATCAAAAGAACCACAATTGCTTTCATGGTCATCTGGCATTACTAACACACATAGCTATTTGATCTCATGTAGAAATTGTCCAAAGCCACATTATGTTCATCTTGGAGGTACCTGAAATGGAGTTTAGCACAAAAACAAACAATATTTTTTTTGATGGCAAACCAAAACATGTTGTCAGAAAAAAACAAAACCAAATGTAATGGAACGGCTAATTATTGTGTCTTCCAAACAACAATTAAAACAAAAGTAAAACAAAATCCCAAGAGTAGTTTTTATCAAATGTATTATTATTGTCAAAAGCATTCGTTTTATAAAGGCTTGATGGGGCGCTCATTGGATGCGGTCATTCAGATTCTTCAACCACAAACCTGTTTACAAAATATATAGGGAGAAACGTGTTATTATGCGGGCAAACGTAAAAGGGTTAGCGGAAAAAGTGTAAGTCAATATGTGCTAACCGTCTCGTTTCTTCTTGACGGCGGTGTTGTTATCACCATCCTGCTCAATGTCGACAATTATCAGTTCAACAACCGCGTCCAAATTATCAATATCAACACTGCATACAACGGAACATGATTATTATGTTAGATGTACTGTAGTAGCAAGATAGATAGGGTAAAGATATTTTGTTGTCACCCAAATGTCTTAAGATCGCTGACCTATCATCTTTATTATCATTTGCATGGTTGGTCTTTATCAGCCGTTTGAACGGTGGGCTGGATGTTGAAGATGTATTATTACTTGCAATATCAGACGCATCACCTTGTACATCATTAACCGGCAGCAGTTCATGTTCTGTAGTTGAATCATCAACAACCACCCTGCAAACAATGGAATTCTATCAGTAAGTGACTTTATACAAATACATGTTGTATTGTTTTTTTTTGGGTTTCGACTACCTTTTCCGTTTCCTATCCTCTACAGGCTTGGACGGTGTAGTGAGGGTTGGCGATCGAACGGGTGACTTGGATGATGAGCATGTAACAGCGGTTTCATTATCAACGGTGATTGCGCTTGTGGGTTCAGCTGATGTATTATGTGGGTCAACTTCCCAACACGTAAAACTCTCGAATGTTCCATATTCATAATACGTGTGAGATTTGATTTCAAACATGTGTGTTGTCCCAATGAGGTCAGATATAGGTGATGGCAAGTTTGCATGATCGTCTAAACCCTGTAGAGCAAGCCGTGAGTAATGGGAACGATGTAATAGTGTGTAATTAAGCGGGATTTATAATGTACCTCATCCTCATCGGACACTAACGCCGGCGGGAACCCGATCAATCCAACGGACGCATCATCAAAAAGGACCACCACAACCGCTCGGTAGCATCGAGATACCAAGTTCAAGACGATACCTGAAGGAAACGTTCAGCGCATGGTAAATGTCAAGGTGAGCAATTTTATATAATACATTCAAACAATCAAAATATAAAATGCAAATATGGCATTACCTTATTACCGGGTATTCAACTGGTCTGCTGCATGACTCGCACCAAAATCTCCCATTCTTTCTAGTAGCCCCTTTCCTGCAGTTGTCTCCCCCGCACGATGGGAAATTCCATCCCTTTCTAGTACGCACATTATCAATCTTGGCCTTAATTATGAAAGCGCATCGTGTATAAATTAGATTCGTAAATGTTGTGAACTATAAAGATAATATAGAGATGGCGAATGCATAATAATACATACATCATTCCTTTTATTTCGGGCCCACATAAGAAGATTCTCGATAGATCCTTCTCTTGGTTCAGAGTCTGCTCACCCGCAAAGATCCTTTTGAACCATCAGTGATGCTAACAAACAATTGTATGATTTGTTAAATTTTGCTGGTTTTAGGATATATTCAATAATAAGAATTAGCTTCTCACCAAATCTCTGTATTCAATTCTTTAATCGCAGGAATGTCGATGAAATCTAGGAGTTGGGTGGATGAACTGCTGGATAGATAGAGCTTATCTAGAAGGTAATATCAAAGGTTAAATGTGTAAATGAAAAGTGTTGAACATGCAAAAGGTAAATAGTCCATAAGCCACTTACTGTTATATTGCTTTGCAGAGGTTGAAGTCACCACAACAAGACACATGCCAACGTGCGTCGCCTTCTTCTCAATCAACACATCAGAAGCCCTCCCCACGGGTCACCCGTATGGACCGCCCCTGATTACAAAGGGAATCGAAACAAAAGAACAGTAAGTTTCCTAATACATATTGGCAAAAAATTTTCATTTTCACAACATCCTTTGCAACAAATATAAATTTCAACCTATGATTCGCCAAGTAGAAATCAAGGTTTTTGGCTCCTGTTTTGGTGTAGTTCATCCTACCCACATTTGTCACATAACCTACAGCATCTGAAAGGTAAAAGCTTTTATAGCAACAATATTTAAAAACAATTAATTTTAAGATACCTAAACAAACAACACATTACCAATGAGATATTTGTTTTCCGTGGGCTTTATATGATCAAAATCAACCAATTGTAACGGATACCTAACAAATCCCTTAGATATAACCAAAGATTTCCTTATGCTTGTTGATCCATTAAACTCAAGCATGAACGTATCGTCCTTCCTGATACGAAAATCTTC
The DNA here is from genome assembly GCA_910596185.1 of Chrysanthemum makinoi. Classification (NCBI taxonomy): domain Eukaryota; kingdom Viridiplantae; phylum Streptophyta; class Magnoliopsida; order Asterales; family Asteraceae; genus Chrysanthemum; species Chrysanthemum makinoi. The sequence goes on along the minus strand of OU343224.1, from coordinate 347,473,168 downwards.
TTTGTTTTGCATGACTACAAATTTTTTGACCGAATATATAGCACCCTCTTTTAACTTCAAGAAATTGTGAGCTACTGTTGCCTTGGCGGTACAGTGGATAACATTTCCCTGCATAAAAAGTATGTAAGAAAAAATTGACAAACAATAGACATTTGATAACTTTTGTATTACATGTTGGCATTATTCAGGTTTTTCACACATGGTGATGGATGTCAACATACTTTAGCATCGGACACCAAGAAATCAATGCTCAAGTATCGGCCTGAAGGAGCATTTATATCCCACATCCTACAAAGCATCACTACGATCGTGCCGGTCTCATCCAATTTCAATTCGTCCAAGAACAACAAAGCATTTGGTCCTCCGTTTTCTACGGCCATAATTATAGAGATAACGGTCCTTTTTTACTTGTATGCCTACCCACAATGAGTGTGCAGATAATGGGTTGTAAGGCTTATTTATGCAGATTCCATTTAGTAATGTTTTAATTGTAGATTGATCCATATTCTTTGAGGTTGCAAATTGGTAGCCCTTTTGTGCTTCCAACATTGAATACGTGTTTAGTGTGAACGTCCGAGCATTCAATCCAGGGTTATATTTCATTCAAGTCGAGGCTCTTCATAAACCAAACTGGAAATTTCTTTCAACTCGAGCCTCTTCATAAACCAAACTGAATTTGCATTGAATATGAGGGCATACTAAACCGAAATCATTTGTAGTTATTTTGGTATGCATAAAGATGTATGTACGGTACTTTTGGTTGTGCACAACCCCCCTTGCACATTAAATTAAGGGGGATAAGCTTTAAGTAGTATAGATAATCACATTTACTAAAAATGTGTTACTTATTGTTTTGTTTTATCTGAAATAAATTAATACGAGTTCAATATTCGTGTGTTGTCCAGGTATACCAGTACAATAATCTATACTACATATAAAATGTAGGGGGAATTGCATATATATCCCTCTAAAGGTGAATAATTTCATATATATCCTTCTTACAAAATTTTGATGCACATAGTACAATGATTTTTATGCAAGCAAATGATATATATACAATTTTGCATCTTTGAAGGGATATATATGCAAATGACCCTAAAATATACATGTATTTTTATCAAAACTTAATAAACTTAATAGTGAATAATGTTTAATCCCAAAAACTTAAAATTGAAATTTTTTATTTTTATAGTAAAACTGTGAAATAGAAAATGCGAAAAAAAAAATAAAGTTTAACAAGTCAAAAGTATTAAACTGACAAAAGTACAGAATATAAATTGATTAAAAGTTGTGTTGTACTGATCAGAAAAAATAAACAAAAAGAAGTGAAGGTTGTAGAAAGTACAAAAATAAGTGGAGTAAAGGGTAGCAATAACATAACCGAATTATAAAAGGCGACTCGTACAAATAATACATAGCTTGTACATGTAGCGTGGTGTCAAATTTAGGATGGTACATAGTAGTGACTGATTGACACACCGTCTCGATGGATGAAGGTGATGGGTAAAGGTGGTGGCATTATGACATGTAGATATAACGTACACACAATGATACAAAGCTCGGTAAATCAAATAGTAAATAATTAAGTGAGGTGACTTAAGGTTCTTTGTCATTATTAGACAGTGAAATGATGAAGGTACTCGTGGGCAATAGACATGCGTATATCTTTTTTTTTTGAACGGTCATTTTCATTTTTTAAATAGAGTCACACCGCCTCTAAAGCGCCTCATTCTCCACGCATCTGCATTAACGTTGTCTTAACCGGCCCATGCCGACATAGTGGGATTAATAACGGCGGCCCGCCGAAACCGTGCGCTTCTACACGATATTTATCGCTAGAGTAACGGCCGGATGAAAACCGGGTCGGCTTGATTCGAACCTACGCAGCCTAATGGCCATGTGCCTCCTCTTCATTGCCAGGTATCAAATGGAGCTTTATGGTCCATAAGTGAGACCTCCGGTAGGTCACCCACCTGGTACTACTCTCACTTGTGGCTCACTTAACTACTTAAGTATCTACCACTAGACCACAAGCCACTGATAGACATGGGTATATCTAACTCGTTATCTGTTTTTGTGGTTTTTTTCTCACCCTTTATCCATTAGTGGATATAACTTTCTACCCATGCTCATGCCCGCGGAAATTTCTTGCTCATGAAAAACCCATGGGTTGGTGAAATGCAATAATAGTTCAAATCGTGATATATAAACTAATCATGAAAATGTGAGACATCATATCAATTTGCCAAATAACAAGTTCACAAAATATTTAAACATATGTCTGAAACTAAACATCGTTATACCAAATTGTCATATTAGTTCATTTCAAGAGATAAAATAAAATAGTTTAAAAATTCGTTAACAAACCATAAAATCCAATCACTTGACCCTCTTAGCATCTTACTTATTCAACGACTTACAAATAACATTACAAATATGTAAATATTTAAGACTTATAATAACTTTAGTTTAACATAATAGGTTCACGGTACACCTATGGATATTTTGAGAGGTATACTCGTGAGTATTTTAAATGAGTGTCATAGTTTACCTGTGACGAAGATAGATTACCCGTCATCCACCGATGGGTGTAAATTTTCGCCCACAATCCACCCGAAGGTAAAACTAACGGGTTACTCACTCATTTACCTACATATACATGTGAGTTATGTGTTTTTTCTCACCCATTACCATCCTTAAACAATGTTTCATTCAATGGTTAGTTTGGTCATTAGATAAACGAATGGATTCGTGGTTCAGAATTATACGGAACCATGGACGGAACTATGTAGGGGCGGGGAGGGTCCCGACCCTCCCAAAATTTGCGGCACATAGTGTAAATATTATAGGTTTTAGGGGCAATTTAATTGAAGTTACAAACAAATTTCCGATCCCCCCCCACACAAATAAATTCGGTCATCCAAAAAAAATGTTCAAGTTCCGCTTATCAGCCTATGTACGGAACCCAAACAAATTTTCTTACGACAACTATTTCCATTTTTTGAAAGTCCCGTTGTAAATGTTATATGTGCTATAATCAATGTGAAATCAACATCATAATCACGTCTACGCAAATACTCGTGATTGTACCTGATCAAGATACTACACACTTGCATAACTGCATAAGTATACGTTTGAGTTATGACAATTGACCAAAAAGAAAGTGTATATACTTGCATTAACATTCCTTTTATTTACAGCATGTATGTGACTCGTGAGGTCAAATACATTACTTTTGTACAAGGAAATATTTTTATTTAAAAGGGAGGTGATATGCACACCACAATAAGTGACGTGAATACCACAAACATGCATATGTGATGTTGTACCATATGCATTACAAATGTGATTTTGTGATGTGCGTATCACTTGTTGTGGTGTATTTAAAACCCGGCGCAACACAAGGGCAGTTAAGCTCATTTAGGTAGGACGGAGTGGAGCTCGGGTTCTCCATCGAGCTCAAGAACCCGCTCGGGTACATCGTCCCGTGTACTTAGGGTATGCAAATCGGGTATGAAATTCGAGCTGGGAACCCGCGTGAAGACGTTGGAAAAGTGTACGTTGGGTTTGTGAGTAACGTTAATAAACGGCTACATTTAGCCAAAAAAAATATTTTTTTTTCCTATTTAACACCTAAACTTGCACCTCATTTTTCAAAATAAAAACACACAACACAAATAACAACACACACTAATCGCTCAAAACACCAAACTATGGATCCAAGGAGAGGTAAAAAAACTTTCACCTCAAGGCCAAGGTCGGTCTCCAACCATCCCCTCGAATCAACCAAAACAAACTCGCTAGGATTTAGCCAATTTAATTCTCAACCATCCCCGAATCAATTTTATGTTCCACAACCCCAATCTCCACAATTTTTCCAATATAATATGGGTCCTCCTCAATTGAATCTACAACACTACAACATCATCAAGCATGTTTTAAGTTTTCCCCGCTCAAAAACCTTAGTGAAGACGTAGAGTAATGCACTGTAAACACAACCACTACCAAATGAAGAAGACGAAGATGAGGAAGTTCAAGAAGTCGATCCGAGAGGGAAGAAAAGCTACCGAGGAGGCCCCTGAAGTTTGACGCCGGCACTGTGAGGAGGCTTTGGCTAAAGCATGGGTTCAAATCTCTAATGTGGTGTTGTCGGTAATGAACAAAAGTCCGACGGCTTTTGGAAACGGATTCTCGAGCATTACGAGGCAACTTTGGGTTCGAAGTTCACTTAACATTTCATGCGCTTGAATACCAAGTGGAGAACAATGAACACGGCCATGGGTATTTTCAACGGCTACTACCTCCAAGCTGTACAATTACATAATCTATACTTTATTATTTACAATTACATTATTTTGTTTTTAGCCATACTTTTATTTTACATAATCAGACTTTTTATTTACAATTACATTATTTTGTATATAATGTAGAAACGTGCTAAGGCTAGTGGGTGCAACGACTTGGACGTGATGAGGCAAGTTTAAATGGATTTCTATACAAAGAAGAAAAAGACAATTTACTCATACCGTATGGGAGATTGTTAGAGGTCATGAGAAATGGACTGAGCAAGAATGTTTTCAAGATATTGCTCAAGGTGCTCCAAGCAATTTCAAAAAGGAGGTCTGGGGAGTATGACTCGCAAGCAACACCATTCCCGACATGAATGAAGACCCCACCTCCAATTGAATCAAGAAAATGAAAAAGAAGCAAGTCATGATCCTCCTCGTCGATCTCAAGCGATGATGAATCAACGCCACACACAAAAGAAGACACAATATTTAGAAGAAAAACGAGATGGCTTAAACAATTGTTGGCTACACAACCGAGGGGGCTAAGTTCAAGAATACACAACGGAGTTGAAGTTTTTTGGAGCCGATGATCACATCTTCACATCCCGCTTATGTTGGAATTAGTTCTTACCCAAAAACGGAACTTACGGCCAAATACTCTGATGGGCTTGCAATTTTTAAATTGTAGTTTCAAGTTATTTTAATTTCAAATTATGTAATGTTTTTTTTTTTAAGTTGTAGTTTCAATTTTAAGTTGTAGTTTTTTTAAGTATTATGTAATGTTTTTATTTTTAATAAAATTGTATGTTTTTATTTTAATATTGTATGTGATTTTATGTATTTAAAAAATGGAATTGGTATTAGGTACCACCCCACTAAGTTAGGGTAGTTAGGGTAATATCATGTGGTAGCTTTGAAATAAAAGTTTTTATCGGATAGAGCTGATGCAAGACCCCGTAATATTAGGGTATTAGACAACCACTCCTTCCTCCCTTATAATACAGCTCAACTGCAATTTTGGGGTGAAGATATATTTTCAAGATGTAATTATTGTTTGCTTTTAAAATCAAAGTTGTGTTAGACTTGGATCCAATTTCTTCCTATCTATTTACTTGCATATTGCAAAAATATTTACTTATTTGTTCAACTCTATAAAAATTATATCACATAGGTCGTTTTTTAAAGATGGGTATCTTTTAGTTGCAATCTGATTTGCAACAATTTTTTTTTAAAAAAAAAACTGTGTGTTTGTTTAAGTAAGAATGGTAAAAATGTAATATTGCATGTTAAATGATATTTATATAATAGTTTTAGTTGTAGATATGATGAAAAATGATATTATAAACACAAATTTTTGAATTTTGATATTTGTGTATATTTTATTCATGTACAATGACTATTTTACCCATCAATGTTAATAGCTAAGCCGGTTAAAAACGTATAGGTAAAATAGTCACAAAATTCACGCAAATGTCGAAATTCAAAAGTTTGGATATGTAATAGAAAAAATAACTTTATCCTTACATTTTTCGCTTGTTAATGAATAACAAACATGTTTGATAAAACAATATAATATAATAAGTAACTAATGATAATTTTGTTAAGACAGAGCAATATTTTTTTTTAATAAAAAGGTAAAAAACTAATGGTTAACGATAGTGATTGCATTTTATCATTGCCACCGATGCACATGTCCCTTGTTGGATTCCAATTTCTTCTTGTCTGTGTACTTGCATACTGTGGAAAATATCGGTGTATTTTGATTGCAACTCTGATGTGCAACAAAACCTTTTAGAATCTATGTGTTAGTTAAATTAAAGAAGGTTATAAATGTAATATTACATATTAAATCATTTATACTAACGTTTCAATTGTAAATTTATGTAAACATGGTGAAATATGGGTATTTTAAATTTTCGGAAGAAGATTTAAATAATTATAATATAGTAAGTTTTGTACGGCTATACATTTTTTAAAGTTTATTTCGGCAAACAACAGCTCCTAAACCCTCAGTTAATATCGAACTACACCTTTTTTTATTAAAAAAATATATTTGTGAAAATAATATAAATATTAAGACACGACTAAAACCAATTTTTACAATTTTCGCTTGTTAATAAAATACAAATATCTTAATAAGTAACTAATGAGAATGTTGTTAAGACAATGTATTATTTTCTAAATAAAAAAGTAAAAAAGTTAATTGTTAAAGGTATGATTTTGTAAATTTCATTCAAGGTTTTGTATTAATTTAACTAATTTTGGATGATTTTTTTGTACCTTTTGAACGTGGGTAGCCGTTTGCAATGTTGGTTGGAGGAGCGGGGTACGGAGAAAAAAAGAAATGAGGAGTTCAAATAAAAGGTTTATTTAGTTTGTGAATAGTTCATTCAAGAGTCAAAGGGGGTTTATTTAGTTTGTTTATAGTTCATTATAAACATAAATCATGCATTAATTGTCACTAATACAAATAATAAAGCACATTATACAAATATTCGCCTAACGACAACGGACAAATGCCCGAGCGAACGGGTATAGTCCAAACAGGTCGAGCTTGAACGAGAACCAAACGGAGCCCGAAGAGGCACGGACTAAACAAAATTCTTGATCCCAGTAAATTTGTTGTAAAAAAGAACAACATAATAAACTCGCGCGGGTACCCTGCTAGTTTGTATAATGTGCTTTATTATTTGTAGTAGTGAAATTTAATGCAAGAATTGTGTTTAATTTGGTTGTACAATATGCCTGATAATTTGTATTTCTATGTAAGCGAAATGTTTTAATAACCTGTATAATTGTATTTATTGACCGCTTAAATAATTCACTACATTAAATAGCATTAATGTGGTGTTTTGTTGTACACTATGCTTTTTGTCTGCACTAAAAATTATGTGCATTAAAGTGTTGTAAACTATGTTTCTTTTCTTGTAAATAGTATTCATTATAGTCATTAATAACATTGACCATTTTAATAGCATTAAAGTTGTAAGTCTGAAAATTACATCATGCTTATTTTGTTGTATACTATGCTTATTTTGTAGAATCAAAATTGGTTGCGCCTATTGTACATTGGCTTAAATTCATTGTAATTTTTGAAGGGGTTTCAATAGCATTAATGTTGTTTGATAGACTTTTGGTCTTAAAATGACACCACGCTTTATTTTGTTGTATAATATACTTACTTTATTGTAATTCTGAAAATTAGGTGCATTAAAATGTTGTAAACCATGCTTAATTCGTACGTTTTAAATTAAGAGTGCATTATATGTAGTGTAGATAATGGCAAATGTTTTTAAAATGTATCATACTTGTCACCATTTGCTTGTATGGGTATCAAACAAATTTTTTTGCTTTTGTGAGTATTTTTCTTTTTTTATTTTTTTTTTGGGTATTTTACGAAATTTTTGAACATTTTTACCCTCTTAGCTAATAAAATTTTTTTTCTCCGAAAGTCAAAAATGTCACATAGTATCTTAAAAAAGATAAATTTGAAAAAAAAAATACACACAAAAGCAACATATTTTGTTTGCTACCCACAAAAATAAATAATGACAAGCATTATATATTTTAAAGACATTTGCCCTAATTTCTTCTTATATACTAAAAAGCGTACATGTTTCCCTCACAAGCTTTTTTTTTGCCATGTTCCCCTCACAAGCGTTTTTTTCCCGACGTGTCATCATACAAATGGCTGTGCATTTAATGAAATGGCTACGTGTCATCAGATATTTGGATGTACATTTAATGAAAGTGGAAAACAGTATTCTTTTGTGCCAACAATTGGTGTGTTTACACATGTATTCATTGACAAAATGTTTAATCCTTATTCCACGCCTCTCAAAACTTCTAGAACCGGCTCTCTTCATCTCATTCCACCGCCTATCTTCATCTCCATTTAGCTTCTCCATCTCATCTCATCTACAAACGCACACTAATTTAATTATCAAAACCTCCAAAACGCACCCACGACAACACAAATCTAAACACCCATTAACCAATTGAAATTTCAAGAATGTGACTCATATGATCATTAAAAAAACGTCACTATGAGATGTGATTCAATATTTTGTACAATTGTTATGGTTAGTTAAGATCTGATTCAACTTCTGGGTTTGATTTATTATTTGTGGCTATGAATTACAGATGCATTTATGGTATTAGATCAGATAAAACACAAGCGGAAGAAGAAGGTACATACTCAGAGCCAACAGAAGATGAGGTACGAGAAAGTTCTTTTATAAATATATATATCCCGTATTTAATTTTATATAAAAAATTAGGGTTGTGATAAAATGTTTTGTATGAAACTGATTATTTGAATGTCAGTGGGCTAGGATAGTTTGAGAATCACTTTGGTTGTCAAAGGTATGAAACTAATTATTTGAATTTGATCATATAATTAGAAGAAGTTGTTCATCCAAACATCTACAACTCATAATTGCAGGCTTGCAGCTTACCATTACTGTTAATAATAATCATTGGATATTTGGTTCCATAATGCACATCAGCTACCTCCTAAGTTAAATTTGTTGTTAACCTGATCATGCTTTTTTTCCAGATTACAGGTCTCAAAGTTTGGTCTCGCTAAATGGGCTACGCCCGCCGGACTGCATATAACATGTACTGATGTTGCTTGCACATTCGGGTTCGTATCTTTTACTATAATATTTCATTTTATTTGAGGTCCAAATGTCACTGTGCAAAAACCAATACTATCACATTTGATACGGCAATGGAATGACAAACAAGTTTTGAATGAGATGTTTGGTTGCTATTTTTTTCTGTCAAAATAGGGTGTTTGGTTGCTGTAAAAATAAGATCCATTATAGCTATGATGGCTATTGTGTCCAAACGGATTTAACTGGAATATATCTGACCTGCACACCAAGCTCGGTTAATGTACAAATGGAGTACTTCTAAAAGATACATTTACTTTTTTGTAAAGGTGCATTAAAAAATTGTTTGCATCAAACTTGGTTTAATTTGCGAATTGTGTTGCCAACTGAAAAACTCTTATAGTAACTCATGTGGAGCCTAATTTATGGTTTGGTGATGAAATAAACATCTCATTTAAAATAGGATGTTTGGTTGTGTTGAAAAGTCTTTATTTGATGTGTGAAATGCCTAGGATTAGATAACTAGCTATCAGAAAATCCAGATAGATAGTTTTTGGTAGAGTGTTTGGGACTACCTAATTGCTTTAAAGCTACAAAAAAACAGTTTCTGATGTGGTGTTCGCATTGCAATTTTATGTTTATTAGTTGTTAGATCTATAAAAATATAGGGGGTGTTTCGATCAAGTTATTATTTGTGCTTATTTGAAGATTTGAAAAGTTGCGGCTTATTTAAATTCACATGCTCAACTTTAATTGTTGTTAGATCTATAAAAATGTAGGCATTTTAGCTTACTATTCGGACTTATGTTTATATGAAAATTGGAAAAGCTTATGGCTTATTTAGATTACTATAAGACCAAAAATAGGCTTTACGATTTCCCCAATTGAAATAAGGCCATATGTTTGGAAAAATAAGTTAATCCAAACACCCCGTAGTCTTTCCATAGTGCATATAGGTGGAGAAATTCGTGAATACAAAGAGAAAAAAATTCCAAATTAAATTAAAAGCTTAATTATTTTTGTAATTAATATATTATTATGATTTGTTGAAAAATAGCAATTATGTTGCTTATCTTGCTATGCAGGTGGAAGCTCCCAAGAAGAAGGTCAAGAAATCAAACATACATGTGTTAGAGGTGGTTTATAGGGCAATGGTACCTGCAAATGTGAAGCAAGCAGTGGAAAGGAGTTTCACATGGTGCTGCAGAATCATGTTATGGAAGAAACCAAGGACGAAAAGAGACATAGGCATCAGTTGTCGCAATGTCACAATGTATCGTGTAGTTTGTCGACGTACTCACTCTTCCATTTTATGTATCACTGAATTTACTTCATTTATAATAGTTATTTTACTTGGCTCTTAATATTATATATATGAAACTAAGATTAATGCAACAGCGGTTGACATACACAACACAGATGACTTACGTTGCCCACCTCAGTTGATCCACAACGGCGGAGGCCAAGAGAACTGGAACCTCTTCATTGATGAAAGTATAAGGCATTTTATAGGCCCTTATTTGTGAACATTTAACTTATTTTTACTGCAATTTGTGGTTGTTTTTTTTCTTTAACCTATACTAATTTTGGACAGTTTGTTGTTGTAATAGGTATTAACAATGGTGTATAAAACGGTTACAGCACCTCGGGTACACAAAATAAGAGACCACATTCTCTGGCCCAAGGTAATTTACCCTCCTATTGTTTCTTTAATCTTTTGTTAAGAGGGTGTTTGGAATTGTGTTTTAATAACAATGAATATGTTATATTAGCTACCAAGTAAGTCGAAATAATATACTCAATTTATTGGCAACCACTAACCATCAACAAGGGGATACTCAATAGGTGTTACATACCTCTTAAGCATTGTTTTTGTTTATTGTGTTGTCATGTTTGCTACAAGGCCAATTACTGCCACTTAATAAATTTTTTATGCACATTTTTGATACACCGCCCCGGTTACATTTCTTTACCTTTGAAAGAATGTAAATGCGTTGATTCGAGTATATATCATTTATTGTAAAAATAAAAATGGACTATGTTGCTAGGGGCCTGAGATAGAACGTATTTCTAATTGATTGTATAAGCTATATTCGAGTAAAACTTAACTACAATGTTTTAGTTAGTACTGTTTTATCTCGCCGCTACATACTGTAGTAAATAAAAAAAATATATATATATGGATATCACTTCTTCTAGACCCAAAGTGTGGCCTCTTGAAACAACAGCTTGCCAACATTGATATGAACCACACTAAATATAATGCAGACTGCTAGAAAGTTTAGTAATTATTAATACTTTGGTTTCCGACATTCAGTTTAAGTATTCGCTGATTGGTGGTGTTGTCGTGATGGTGTTAGTATTTTACAGGAGAGTATATAAACCATATAGTAGCATTCATGTTCAATCAGGCTTTGTAGGGTATACCTATGAGTTGGTAGTAGTGTTGTTGAATCAACTCAGTGTTTAGTTATTAGATATAGATGCTTTTGCAATTTGTTGGTTTCTGTTTTTATTAGTTATACTATGATTATGTTATTGTTGCTGATGATCTGTTGCACACGGATCTAATTGGTAACTGAACCTTTTGCCTTACTTTGCAGATTCGCTTCACTGGGCTTACGAATACAAATTGTCCAGCTTATCAACTAACGGAGGACAACTGACAGTGCCTATGATGGTGTGGTGTTGTGCGAGACAAGTTGGTGAACTTATCACGTCTAAATGGCAAAATAGGCGGGTGGGACAGAATGGGTTTACGCTTTACGACATAATAGTTTAGAAACGCCTGTACAAATATATAGATATTTTAAATCAATCAAATTGGATACTTATTGTAACTGATACTTTGCTTTTAAAGGTGCATTTCAAGTTGCAGTGGATACTTCAGAAATGACTAAGTTACTCTACGGAAGTAGTCTTCAGGTAATCGTTTCGTTTAAAATCAAGATTTAGCACAACATTCTCGCAGCAACGCGCGGGTTCCCACACTCGTTATAAACTAAAAAGTAACAACTCATTGCACAATCAAAACAAAAAAAAAGAGCAAGATATATCCAAGCTAAACCATAAAAATTGGTCCCTTATCTGCGTATGATTCGAACGTCAAGCTGGTAAAGATCAGAGAAAACGTAACCATCCACAATCAAACATCAAAAATTAAGACATCTCACTTGTATACACATCTTGCCCCTCAAATGATTGTTGTTACTCCATTAGTAATAGACAGGTCCAAATCTGCATCATAGTCCATTATGGATTTGTTTTAAGAGGACCAGCCAGAAAATTTCACACATTTGATCTGTTGTAAACATCTTTTTCCGAGCTCTCCTGTGAGATCAATAGGATAGCACTCTTTCAGGTCTAGTACTTGAAGGTGACAGCACCTATCAAGAATCGCCCGCAACCCGGTATCCGATAAATTGCACCATGTGAGTTCAAGATGCCTCAACCCGGGTAGGCTTTCTGCAATAGCTAATCCCATCGCATCATCTATGATGCCGGATCGATTAGTGAGTTTTAGTGTTTTTAGCATGGGGCAGTCACGTCCTAGTGTTCGGATAACTTCTTCCCAAATTTCTATATCTTCAAGGCTGAGTTCCTCCAATAACGGAAATTTCTTCAACGCTTTAGTTAAATTATAAATATAGATAAAGTACTTGCTGGATCCAATTTTGAGACGTCTAAGCTGACTTGATCTGTTAAATAGCAAATTAGCAACAATTAATATAAGCCACTCTAACGTATTCTAAGGAAGTTATAAGTCTACTAAGATATTCAGACAAGCTTCAATGTCCATGTTTTTTAGGATGTTTGAATTTGCTTACTATTTTAATGGTTATAATAAAACCGGATAAGCACCTTATAAATAAGCTTTGGATGGTGAGAATAAGACACGAAAAAAAGAATAATTCAAACATCCAATGGGTTCCATATTAATCAAAAGGAACTGATATTTGTGACTTTATAATAGATATATAGGAAATCAGATGAACTGATATATGTGAGGCTAAAAATTTAATTAAAAGGCTTTAGAGTTTTCCTGAAGAAATTTTTTCAAGGCAACTAAGAAAGATATGAATTAAGCGCATGTTCACTCGTTTGTAACTTCGTTACCTATACTATACACAATACAAATCAATTTAATGCAGGACATGTTTGGTTTTTGTAAAAGCACAAGTCATTAAAAAGTAGATTATCATACGCTACATACCTATCAGCAACATACTTAAGAAGCCTGTCATACCAAAAACCTGTTATAGTGATATCAACCAATTGGCCTTGGCTTCTACCCACAACATTCTTACAAATCTTGTGCAAGCCCACCGAAGAAAATGGCAAAAGTGATGGCCAAGGCCGATGCTCGATGTGGAAATTGATATCCAAATTAATGACCCTCCACAAACATGGGTCCTTGCAGATTTGTCGCCAATTAGTGCACACTCTCTGAACATTCAGTACTATCTCAATCGCATTAATTCTTTGGAGTACATTCATCATTAAATCTGAGGGGATATCCAACCAGTTCCGTGTTGCGAGCTCCTTGGGTTTTGATATAGCTGTCATAGTCACTTTAACATGTACACAAAGTAAATAAAAACTTACACTTATGAATTTACATTATTCTTATGGTCAATATCTCTGCGTCACAATTGTATTTAAACATAAAACTAGTTATACAGATTTTGTTCGTCCAAGTTCCATATTCTTAATGCATCTGGAATTTTAACTTGGATACTAGTGGCGCAACAACGCAAGCAAAATATTCTTCTATTTTCGTGTCTTATTTTGGGGTAATGAGCATAATAATTCCACTAATATTTCTAGTGGTTATCAGGCATATGGGCTTAGAATTACCTAAGATGGTCATTCGGGTAAGACAAGTTTATAAGGCATCTTTTTTTCTGACGAAAAGAAAGAGTTATGTAAATAAAAAAATTTGAACTTAGTTTATACGGTATCTAGTACCTAGCATGTCAATTGCAATACTGATTAATTTTCCATAAAACACTATTTATACGCAATTAAGCATAGAAATATATATGGCTCACCATTTCGATGTGGCCGTGTTTTTGGAAGTGGAAGTGTCTTTGGAAGTGGCGGTGTCTCGTCTTTTTCCTGTTTCCCTTTACCTGCACATGTAAACTCAGACCAAAGTCAAGACGGGTTGGGTGAGGTTGACACCATAAACACTTTTTGTCCAACATTTGTACGGTTGTCTATATTCAGTAACTGTATCAAAAAATATGATTATACAAGTTAAATAATTCCAATAACAATCTAATTATTTAATAACTTGTCTTAGGATATTTGCCTTACGATCCACATTGAAAATTACGACAAATATCAATACCTGAGGCAGTGGATATAGGACGTGGTCGAAAGTTACCATGGACAAACTTACAACGAGCCCCGTAAGTGCACGATCCACGTTGAAAATTACGACAAATATCAATACCCGAGGCACTCATAGTATTAGCCCTATCATTACCCGTATTAGTTGCAACCAAAACAGTAGGTGACGATGATGTAGTGTGAAAAGATGAGAGGGTGTTAGGCATGTCACTTTCAAAACCTTTTAAATAATGCACTTCTCAAGAGTTGTAATTTAACAGCCGAGAGGTAGAAGAAGAATGGATGGCTTAGGGTTAGAAATTTTAAGAAGAGGATCGTATACTAAATCGGATTTGGTAAAATCCTATAAAACCTTAATCATCTGGGCTAGGCCCAAAGGCAGTCTTAACTAATACTAGTAATATACTCCGTTTGCAAGACAAGCATTCGTCCCTGGTGACATTCTTAGTCTTTTAACATAGACAGAAACGCCCAAACTATTTCTTACAAGTTCATCCGTTTAAACTGATTAACACAATCTAAACAATCAAACAACCTACACCAAAGAACACGTTTATTGAAAAGATTTGTATAAAGTAAATTTGCTCATCTATAGCTATACACAGGCTTGAATCCCTCAAGTGTAGTGAGCAGACCACTCATCAACTATATATGTGTGAGAGACTCTCGTCGACCATTGTAGGAATAATAAGTAAATTTTTATATAGGTCAAGAGCATTAGACGTACACATATGGTCAAGAGGATCATGAAGTTCCACAAGTGTAATATATGGTTAAAAGCATTATACAAACACGGTCAATCTCTAAAAAATCCTTATATTTAAACTATTGGGCTAAGCCCGAGTGCAGGGACGGAGCCATAAATTTGTATTAAGAGGGGCTCAAAATTTTTTTCCCCAACAGTGACATACAATTCGTTGTTTTACAAGTTACATTGAAGTGTGAGTGGTTGGACACACTAGTTTAATGATACTTTTTTTAGTACCGGCCCAATTAAACATAGCGTAATAACATAAATATATGAATCGTAGATAAAATTAGATGTTCACCACGTTTCTGCAACTATGGGTGTGTTTGAAAAGAAGAAGCTAATAGTTAGCAATAGCCGAATAAAAGAGAAATATGTGGGTCAGCAGTACCATCAAGCCACTGTACTCTTCTTAAAGAAGATTGAAAACGAAAGATTTCTAAAAAATAGTGAAAGCTCACCGCTCCTTTGCCAAACGAACAATAAAAATCAAAAAGTTCATTGCTCACCGCTCATCGCCCACAAAGCTCCAAAAAGCTCCGCGCCAAACATAGCCTATAACTTTTAGAGAATAAAACCAATACACTAAACAGCCCCATTATATTTGAAGGATTTAAAATATTTTACACAAACATTTGCTTTAATGAATAAAAATAATATATATACATACTTATGGTCCTACCTCTATTGGACAAACATAACTAGCTAACAACAAACTAGTACAATATATTTATTAGTTATTTTTCATCATCTTCTACATTTAACATTTCTATCTCATCATCTCCAACCTTCTTATCTCTTTTCTTCTCTTCAAAATAATTATAAGAAAACACTTCTTCACTCTTTTACTCCATACTATGTGTAGCACTTTAAGAGAATCAAAGATTTTCAAAGAAAGTTACAGCTCGTCGGCTTCAATCGTATGTGACAAGTGGTGGCTCACACTTAGGGCTAGTTGGGCCGGTTGGGGGTGGCCGAGCACCCTCCAGCCCGAGTGCAAACTTAACTATAAAATATAATAGACTAATAAATAACATATATATACATGTTAGGCGTGCGAGAGATTATGAAAGATTATGGAAACTTAAGATTATATTTTTTTTATATAAGTTTTGGTCAAAACATTATCTTTATTTGTCAAACAAAGATTGTGAACTATTTTAGTAAAATAAGTTTCCAAAACAGCTTTAGGACCACTAAAAAAAAATACAATTTTAATCTTTTTAGTAACAAATGATCAAGACCAAAGATCGGAACAACACAAATAACATCACCATCACCAGCAACAGCAACAACACCAGCATCATCTACTTTGGCAAAACATACCCGTTATATAATAAACTTATATAAGCTTAAATAGGGTTTCTTTTTTTCTATCCGCTTTCGACGCTTTTCATAACATTTGTCCATTTATATTTTCGTCCGCTTACATACGCTTTCATATTTTTGTCCGCTTTTACATTTAGTCCGTTATATGTTTTGGCCAATTTTAAACGCTTTTATACGTTGTCGCTTTCCGCTTTTCGACATTTTATACGTTGACGCGATACGTTGCCGCTATCGCTTCATCCGCCACTTTTCATCCGTTTTTGTACTTTTCTAAGTTTGCTTACGTTTTATACGTTTTCGTCCGTTTTCATACATTTTCATCCGCTTACATCGCTGCTCGCCGACGTTTTGTCCGTTTTCATATGTTTTCGTACAAAAACTTATGAAAGCATAGAAGAACGTATGAAAACGTAGAAAAACATACAAGACATATGAATACGTACAAAAACATACAGAAACGTATAAAAACGGATAAACACGTATAAAACGTACAAACAAAAAAAAAATCTTTTGACCATCTAAACCCATGTTTAACCAATGGGTCTCAATTTGTCACCTATGATATTTTAAATTCATGATAGTGTAATTTTGTTTACTAGTTAAGTTTTTTATGTGATTGCTTCATATTAAAGCTGTATCAGTTGTAATATTTAAGTTGATGATAATTTAGCTGTATCAGTAGTAATATTACAGTGCTTATTAGTTAAACTATATTATATGATGTGTCTAATGTCACTTGTGATATTTCATAAATAAATAAGTATGCTTTTTAACCTTTAATATCACCTATGATTGTTGAAGCATAATGCAACGGACAGATTCAACCACTTCCTGGCCGCTAGTCTCGTTCTGCGTAATTCGGGTTAACAAGAGAACCTCATAGAGCGGACCCGGGCCGAGTCTCCCGGTCCACTCCGACGTCAAGTTAGTATCGGCTGATGTAGCCAATATATCTTAGGTTAGAGATAACCTGTCATGTATATATAGGCATGGATTAAAGGGTGTAGAGCGTCAATGATGCCGCCCGACCCATTCCTGCCCCCGACCATACGTCAACAGCCCCCAAGTCTAGTACAGATAGCGATGGCTATGTTATGCTAGACTTAAGTTCCGATGGCCGCGCTAGCGTGGTGGATCCCGCATGCCGCATCCTGCAGAAGCAGCATCTTTGTACAAAGAAGCATAACAACATGGTGCTTATCGTAAGACGCGGCCGACGGCGGTGCTACCGGCGCTTAATAAAGATGTGCAACAAGACGCGGTTTCACAAGATAAGAAGGCCAGGCGCGACAAAGAGCGCGCCAAAGACGCGTTGCCAAGATAAGTGGCGCCAGCCTTGCTGAAGTCTTTACAACCGATGAGGACGCCCCCGCGGCATGTTAGGCGGCAAGTTGATGCTAATATTTAAATTCGCCTTGATCCGCTCGAATATACCAAGATGGAAACAAGGGTAGCGATACCGGTAGCCCCCAAGTTTGATGGTGCACTTATGAGAGCATTAAACTTATTTAACCGCGAAAACACTCAATGCAAAGATTAAAGTATATGCCGCATCGCAAAGATATAAAACCTAATAAAATTAAGCAATATATAGCACATAGCATAAAAAATATATAGCACATAGCTTATAAGAAAATTGGCAGCGGCGCACCGCCGCGGGATGCGCATCGCATAAATAATTAATAGTTTTTTCGATGGACGCATCGTGACCGCAACTAATAGACGTAGATTGATTTACGAACCGCGATACCGAACGCTTCGATGATCGCGATGTTTATACCACGGCTTTTGGTCCGGCGCCATGGCGATTGACTAGCATCGCGGGTATTCGCGCTGCACGCGCTTCTCGCGAAGATGTTCCGAACGCGGCCTTACGCTGGTAGATTTATCGACCGCGTATTTGAGCGCCAACAAGCATACCAACCGTAAAATAAAGGTTCAGGCTTAATTTATCGCGCTAAAAATAAAATAGCTCCATCATGCGGGCTTTTCTCGAGGTCCGATCGGCGGACTAAAAGATAAAATAAGATCCCATGGATGTTTAAAATAGGTCCGCCGCGGATTAAAATAAAATAGATCCATCTGGGATGTTTTAAAATAGGTCCGACGCGGCGGATTTCTTTATATGTCTTTAATAAAAGAATAAAATATGCAATTTAATAATGTGCACTTTAATTTAACATGATGTTTGATTTCGCCATGATTAATTAATAGAACTTATTCGTAAATAAGGATATTTTGATAACAATACGCAATAAAATCGTGATATTTTATTCCACGTGATATTTGATTCCATGTAGGACCACGTTTAGATTTGATCATAAATAATATCACCGACATACGTGAAGTATTAAAGCATTAATGGGATTTAGAGTTACCGAAGTATTAGAAATCGATTCTCTTTTCAAATATGAGAACACGGCATAATTTATTCGCGATCCCGATGAATACGCCAATCATTGAAGCGATAACTGCGGACAGATTCAACGACTCTCCTTGGCCGGTAGCCTTCTCGAGCCCTAGTAGACCGGTTAACAGAGAACTCGTTAGAGTGGACCCGAGGCAGAGCTCGTGGTCCACCGACGTCAAGTTAGTATCGGCGTGATGTGCAATAATATATCTTAGGGTTATAACTGTCATGTATATATATACATTGATTAGGTGTAGGGACGCCGCTCGACCCATTCCTCCCTTCAACCGACCATACGCCAACAAGCCCCAAGTCTAGTATGAGATACGCATTATGTTATGCTAGACTTAAGTTCATGGTCAGCAGGTGAAAGTGGATCCCGCATCGTGACCCTTAAGCGCTGCACTTTTACCAAGAGTAGACACAACATGGTGCATTGAAGACGGCTTCGTATCAGGCGGCATGTCAGGCGCGACAAACAATATATCTTAGGGTTAGAGATAACCTGTCTATATATATGTTATGGATTAGTTTGCGTAGGATGGGCCATACGCCGCTCGACCCATTCCTCGCCAAATCGACCATACAACAATGATATTGCTCTTTATATTATTATATATTATCACCTATTTGTTTTCTAATATTTTATACAACGTATATTTCAAGTAAAAGATGGTTTTTGTTTATGAAATATCACAAGTGATATTAGACATTAACTATGCTTTTTATTTATTTTGATATTTGTAAGTGACACTTATTTATCACTTGTAATATAACACTCTAAGTAAGATGAAGAGTACTTAAATTGTCGTTCTTAATTACTTAAGAGTAATAACTCGTATGATAAAACAATATAATGTGACACTAATTCGGTTATTCTAACTTATTAGTAATATCTCATGTGATAAAGTAATATATAGTGACACTAATTTTGTCATTTTACACATGAGTAATATCACAGATGATAAAGCAATAAGATGACCAAAAGTAGACATCATTCATGTACGGTATATATTCAAATAACTCAAAAGCATTTAAATATGCATCAGTGTGTACAACAGTAAATATCTAATATCACTTGTGATATTTCATAAACAAAAACCATCTTATACCTGGAAAATATAAAGATATTAGAAAACACATATGAAAACGGACATATAAAAATGTAAAAATAATACAAAAACGTATGAAAACCGGTGAAAACATAAGAAAACGGACGAAAACATACGAAAACGTATGAAAATGGACGAAAACGTATGAAAACGGACAAAAACGTATGAAAACAGACGAAAACGTATGAAAACGAACAAACAAAACGAGAAACGGACGAATCGTATAAAATAAACGAACACGACCGATAACGTATGAAAATGGATGAAAACGGATGAAAACGGACGAAAGTGAATGAAAATAGACAAAAACGTATGAAAAAGGACGAACAAATGAAAACGTATGAAAGTAGACGAAAACGGTGTAACAAAGGAACGATGAACGGGCGAAGCGTATGAAACGATGAAACGAACAAAAACCTATGAAATCGGAAAACGAACGAAAACGTAGGAAAACGACCGAAAATATATGAAAACGGACGAAAACGTATAAAACGTCTGAAAATGGCCGAAAACATATGAAAAGGGTCGAAAACATATGAAAACGGACGAAAACGTGTGAAAACAACGAAAACGTATGAAACGGATGAAAATGGATGGAAACGTATAAAACAGACAAAAACATATGAAAACAGACGAAAACGTATGAAATTGACGAAAATGTATGAAAGCGGGCGAAAAGTTTGAAAGCGGCACAAAACGTATGAAAATGGACGAAAACGTTTAAAAACTAAAAAATGTTTTTATTGTGTGATAGTTATTTGCCATTAAAAAATGTTTAATAAAAAAGAAAGACAAGAAAATAAGAAAGTAAAGAAAAACACAAAGAAAAGACAAGAAAATAGGAGTAACCCAATTAAATTTTAGAAAAACATCCCCAGATCTAATTAAATTGATGTTGGGGATATGTCCTTGTAGCAAAATAAGGGTATGCAAAATAACTCACCTCGAGATGGTGAATGTTATTTCGGATATACCACAATACCACATAAACCATCCGGCGTAATTTACTCAAAAAATGTTCATAAGCTGTCTCAGCTAAAGATGATTGATATAAGAAAATGTAGTTAATGGAGTCATTACATTTAGAAAACTTTTTTATAGTTCTAAAAGTAATAATTTATTAAAATTAAACGGGTCATTTTCTTTTGGTGAAATCCAATACAAGAATGAAAGAAACAATATTTTTCAAAAAAAATATTTTTTTCCTGTTAACAATTATTACAAGGCCCAATTGATTCAACAATTAGATTATTGGAGTTATCGTGTGATTAGCCTAGGATTCATCTTTTTAACCATAGGTATTCTTTCGAGGAGCAAGTATGGGCTAATGAAGCTGGGGATCATATTGAGTTGGGATCCAAAGGAAACTTACGCTATTACTTGGATCAGTATTTAATTTATTTGCATACTCGAACAAATAAAATTTGCAGGGACAAATTCGCAATTGTTGCGACTATAGGTTTTCTTATAATTTGGATATGCTATTTTGGGGTCAATCTATTAGGAATAGGGCTACATAGTTATGGTGATAAAAAGGACCCAAATTTTCATTTACTTATATATTAATTTATTTGTTTTTATTTTTATTTTTTCCTTTTTTGTAATAAAAAACCCAAATTTTATTGGTTAAGAACTAGTTCCATCGCAATTTGGCTATGACTCTTCAGATAAATGCCTATAAACACCACATTGAACGACACCATAATCAGTTACTCATTTTAAAGGGCTTCACATATCGCGATATATGACTAACAAAATTACTCTATGAAACGTTTCAGCGCTTTCTGAAGCGATACCCACACATTTTCGGGATCATAATGTTGAGTTGTTGACACACCATAATCTCCCAAAGCTCGAGCGATTTTCTAGGTTGCATCAAATTATGTATCAACACTGAAACTATGCCGGATATATAAGGTCTTCATTATCTAGCAGTTATTATAACTATAAAGTAAAGATTAGCAACGCATTACACAGGTAAAACCAAAAACAAGCATGAATATAACTAAGTTTAACCATAAAAATTGGTCCCTTGTCTGTGTATGATTTACTCGAACAACAAGCTTAACCATAAATATTAAAGAAAAAGTAACCATCCACAATCAAACAACAAAAACTAATTGACATTCAGTAATTCTATAAATGGAAAAGAAGCCTTGATAGGGACAATAATCTCACCGGAAACACATCTTGCCATTCAAATAATTGTTGCGGCTCCATTAGTAATAGACATAAGTGGATTTGATGATTGTCAACAGTTCCAAATCCGCACTATAGTCCATATGGATTTGTTTTAAACAACCAGCGAGAAATTTTCACACCCTTAATCTGTTGTAAGCATCTTTTTCCGATCTTCCCGAGTTCAATAGGATAGTTCCTTAGGTCTTTTACTTGAAGGTGACAGCACCTATCAAGAATTGCCAGCGTCCCAGTATCAGATAAGTTGCACCTAGAGAGTTCAAGATGCCTCAACCCGTGCAGGTTTTCTGCAATAGCTAATCCCAGCGCATCATCTTTCAATCCGTGTTTATTACTGAGTTTTAGTGTTTTTAGCATGGGGCAGTAACGTCCTAGTGTTCGGATATATAGCTTCTTCCCAAATTTCTATTTCTTCAAGCTTGAGTTCCTCCAATAACGGAAATTTCTTCAACGCTTTAGTTGAATACCAGAGATACAAAAAGAAGTTGCTGGATCGAATTTCGAGACGCCTAAGCTGACTTGATCTGTTATAGCAACAAATAATATAAGCTACTCTAACGTTGAAGAAGAAAGACTAAAAAATAATTATGAAAATTATACCAAATGAAAATACATTTAAAGCTCAATACATTCATATATTTTTCATCAAGTATTATATAACACAAACAAAAATAATTATGGTCAAAGTTGAAGAAGAAAGACTAAAAAAGTCCATATGAGACAATAATTTTGGGACGGAGGGAGTAGCAAATTAGCAACAAATAATATAAGCTACTCTAACGTATTAATTGTAAGGAAGTTACAAGTCTGCTAAGATATTCAAAGAAACTTGAACGTCCATGTTTTTTAGGGTTTTTGAATTTGCTTAATATTTTATGTTTTTAACCAGGCCCAAGGCAAGTTAAAGACACCAAAAGATAACGAAAGACACTGGGATCACATAAAAGTACACATGTATGTATTTTTGCTGATACCGCATTTTTTAAGTGGCCCGATGTATTTTGGATTTTAACTTCATGCTTCAGCAAGACTAGTGAAAAACCCATATTTTAATGCTTATACATAAAACCGGATAAGCACCTTATTAATAAGCTTTTGATGGTAAAAAAAAATGCAATAAGGCACTAAAAAAGAATAATTCCTTAGAAAATCCAATGGGTTCAATGTTAATCAAGGGTTTTAGTTACATATGAGGGTAAGGTAATTTGGACGTCATCTCAAACTAACCCAAAATAAGTAGATAAGCAACACTAGTAATTTGTTTATCCAAAAATAAGCAATCCCAAACTCCCTCTTAAAACACTTGGCGTTTTCCTGAAGAAACTTTTTCAAAGCAACTAAAAAAAGATTGGAACTAAGCGCATGTTCACTTATCTGTAACTTTGTTACCTATAACTTGCACAATACAAATCAATTTAATGCAAAACATGTTTGGTTTTTGTACAAGCATGAGTCATTAAAAAGTAGATTATCATAAGCTACATACCTATCAGCAACATACTCAAGAAGCTTGTCATCACAAAAACCTATTATAGTGATATCAAACAATTGGCCTTGGCTTCTATCCACAACATTCTTACAAATCTCGTACGTGGCCACATTAGCAAATGGCCTAAAAGATTCCCAAGTAAAAGGCCGATCCTTGACGAGGATATCATAGTCCAAATAAATGACCCTCCACGTACAGGGGTCCTTGCAGATTTGTCGCCAATTAGTGCACACTCTCTGAACATTCAATAGTATCTCAATCGCATTAATTCTTTGGAGTATATTCATCATTACATCTGAGGGGATATCCAACCAGTTCCTTGTTGCGTGCTCCTTGGGTTTCGATGTAGCTTTCATAGTCACTTTAACATGTAACAAAGTAAATATAAACTTACACCGATGAATTTACATTATTCTTATGATCAATATCTCTTCTATTTTCATGTCTTATTTCGGGGTAATGAGCATAATAATTCCACTAATATTTCAAGTGGTTATCTGGCATATGGGCTTAGAATTGCCTAAGATGGTCATTCGGGTAAGACAAGTTTATAAGGCATCTTTTTTTCTGACGAAAAGATTAATTGTCCATAAAAAAATTTGAACTTAGTTTATATGGTATATAGTACCTAGCATGTCAATTGCAATACTGATTAATTGTCCATTAAACACTATATATAAGCAATTAAGCATAAGAAATATATATGGCTCACCATTTTGATGTGGCCGTGTTTTTGGAAGTGGAAGTGTCTTTGGAAGTGGCGGTGTCTCGTCTTTTTCCTGTTTCCCTTTACCTGCAAATGTAAACTCAGACCAAAGATGGAAAAGGGCTGGTTCGTGACAGTAACTTTTTCGGCCAGTCAAGACGGATTGGGTGAGGTTGACCATAAACACTTTTTGTCCATTACTTGTATAGTTATCTATATTCAGTAATTCTGTAATTGTATCAAAAACTATGATTATAAAAGTTAAATAATTCCAATAACAGTCTAATTATTAAATAACTTGACTTAGGATACTTGCCTTAGAATATGACCCATTTGACCCGTTTTCTTTTTAGCTAACTTCTTTTTACCCTTTTGACCCGTTAAAAACATAACATACAACGAGCCCTGTAAGTGCACGATCCACATTGTTTTGGTTCTGTGCAGTGCCACATGAGGTAGTAGAATACGCACCACTATTGTTTTTCCCAGTCTATCCCGAGGCAGTGGATATAGGACGTGGTCGAAGGTCATTGTTACCATGGACAAACTCACAACGAGCTCCGTAAGTGCACGATCCACGTTGAAAATTACGACAAATGTCAATACCCGAGGCACTCATAGTATCAGCCCGATCATTACCCGTATTAGTTGCAACCAAAACAGTAGGTGACGATGATGTAGTGTGAAAAGATGAGAGGGCATTGGTTAACTGGTTAGCATGTCACTTCAAAACTTTTTAAGAATGGATGGGTTAGGGTTAGAAATTTTAAGAAGAGGATCGTATACTATATTAGATTTGATAAAATCCTATAAAACCTTCATGATTAATTGAATGAGTATTTATACAAAAGTTATCTGCATACTAGACAAACTATTGGGCTAGGCCCGAATGCAAACTTAACTAATAATACAAATAGATTAATATAAGTATCTGCACTTTAAATTTAAGTTAGATTCAAGTACGAAACCACAACAAGCGCGTTTGCAAGACAGGCGGTCGTCCCGATGACATGTTTAGTCTTCTAACATAGACATAGACGCACAGACTGTTTCTTAACGAGTCCATCCGCTTTAATTGATTAACTCTATCTTGTTGGACAAAACCGCCAACAACCTGAAGCTCGATCGCGGAACGCTAGATCGCGAGTAGTATCGAGCACAAGTAGCAAACACGAGAGACACGATAGACTACAAAGAACCAACAAGAATATGCACACGATATACCCTCGTATCAAACCTTTATTAAAAACCTAATAAAGCTATTACAACGAGGAAGAAGAATGAATAACTAGATCCTCCTCATCCCTATTTATAGAGATTGAGGGGTAGAAACTTTCCTAATTCAAATAGGAAACATCCTTGGCTTGCACTTCAAGCTACCTAATCCTAGTTTATGTCTAACACCTAATCTTATTACAAAGTACAATTAAGTCCCTAATCTATATTTAAGTTTACTACTAATATATAACAATTTCCACCTTTGGAGTAATACTTAAACATAACCGATACTCAGACTTTTTTCCTTGTATCGGAACCTGGACCGGGACCACCTTGTCGACCAGCATTGTACTTCATTTTCTAAGATTAGCTCTTTAAACTCCTTCACTTTTCAAAGAACATTATCCTCGCACCTCTTGACCAAGTATTCGGTTACATGTTCGCTCCCACCTTTATACCAAGGTGTTTTTTCCCGCCTTTACCAAGCGTACCATTTTGTCTTTTCTTCAAGTTGTTTGTCCTCCAACTTTCTTTGAGCCACTAAAGATCATCGTTACTATCCGAACAACCTTTCACGATTTTCCTGAGCTCCTCGCAGTTCCACTCAAACCAAACACGCGATCAACTCAGACTTCATGGACTCTCGCTTTTAATACCGGACAAGTTGTTTGAACCCAACTTGTTTATGACCAAGTTGTTTGAACCCAACTTGTTTCTGACCAAGTTGTTTGAATCGAACTTGTTTTGAACCTCCATGCTTTTGTACACCAAAAGTCTTCACTTTTGCTTCAAGAGTATACACAGTTCTTTCCGATCCGGCCATCATAACCACAACCTTTGATCACCTTGACTTTACCCAACCGCATCTTCACAAGATAACCCTCTTTTTCAAGAGTACCCAATGAAATCAAGCTCCTTCTTAACCCCGAACATACCCGACATCTTCCAGATAAAGCTTGAATCATCATGCAACGATCTTCACTTTTCCGTCCATCCGATAGGCATGTCCCCGTTATCACCTAACCGAACCGAACCACCATCAATATCCTTTAAGTCATACAAGAAATCCCTCCTAGGTGTCATATGATAAGACCCACCAATCCATTACTTAACTACCACCAAGGCTTCTCCAAAGTAGCGTTACCCTTCATATCGGAAGAATCGAATCCGATCATGCTTACCCTTCGGACGAACCCACTTGACTTCTTCTTGGACGCCTCTTCAGATGACCCTCTAAATGACATATGAAGCACTTGAGTTTACCAGTTCCACCTCTTGACTAAGGGTGTGTTTGGCAAAAGTAGTTGTGAGTCAGAGTAGTAGCAAGACTCGTGAGTCAGCGAAGCAAGAGGCTGCACCACTGCCACCGCACCAGCTTCTTAAAGAAGCATTGGAAAATTGAGCATTCCTAAACATAGGAAAGCTCACCGCCTTGCCAAACAACTAATAAAAATCAAAATGCTTATCGCATCACCTCATCGCTCCAAAAAGCTTCACACCGCTCCGTGCCAAACATACCCTTAAACCACGAACTTCTACCAGAATGAGCTTTCCTTGAATGATCTGACCCTCCCCTTACATATAACCCGTCACCGCTTCCTTTGCGCTTCCGTTTTTCTCCACTCCCTTGAATTCACAGTCGCAAGAACATCTTCCATTGTCAAGGATTCCCTCCCATACAACAATGTCTCTACAAAGTTTTCGTAAGACGATGGCAACGACGTAGTAACATAGTGCTCGATCCTTATCCTCAATATCGACATCAATATTCGCCAAATCAAGTATCGCCTTATTAAACTCATTGATATGATCACCTAGTTTCGTACTGGACTCATAGTAGTGTGTACATCTTCTTCTTCTGATATACCTGCTAAGGACTTAGTCATATAAAGACTAGTCAACTTCGTCCAAATTCCTGCAGCAGTTGTTTCCTTGGTAACTTCCCGTAAAACCCGGTCTCCCAAGCATAGAATCAAGGTGCGTATGCCTTCTTCATCAAGGTAGCTTTTCTCCTTCTTCCATGTCTCAGTAATATCTCTAATGCAAGATCACATCCCTCGATGTACCATTAAAGCACACGTCTTTATTTGCCATAACCCGAAGTCATTCTTCCCATCGAATTTTTTGACGTTAAACCTAGTTATCGAACTAGCCATTCTTCTTTAACCTTGCTAAAAACCTTGTCAAGTTGTTTCTTAACCAACTTTACCGACAAGCCTCACAAGCCGTGTGCAATATTCCCCTTGTTGCTATTAACCCTTCTTGCAAATCAAATAAATTAGAATAACCCTAAACCCTCGATTTCGAACAAGCAAACCCGATCGTAAACTTGAACTCCAAGTGAACCACGATCGAAACTTGAACCACAAGAAAACCCGTAACAGCAAAGACTTTGGTTTTAATTGAACTTTAAAACCAAAAATACGTTAAACTGATGTCGACTTTTAAGTTTTAAAAACCAATACTGTTGACTTTATAAAACAAAAAAGACACATGTAAACTTGCTAACTTTGTAGTATTTACGTAGGCATGCAATTCATGCAAACCAAATACTTTGATCTTTTTCTACCTCTCGTCACCTGCTACTTCCCGAAATCCCGAAACCTCGATACTTCGAACGAACTCGAAACCTCAATCTAGTACTCGAACTTCGATGACCACAATAACCGCGACTCTTGATACCACTTGTTGGACAAAACCGCCAACAACCTGAAGCTCGATCGCGGAGCGCTAGATTGCGAGTAGTATCGAGCACAAGTAGCAAACACGAGAGACTACAAAGAACCGACAAGAATATGCACACGATATACCCTCGTACCAAACCTTTATTAAAAACCTAATAAAGCTATTACAACGAGGAAGAAGAATGAATAACTAGCATCCCCTCATCCCTATTTATAGAGATGAGGGGGTAGAAACGTTTCCTAATTCAAATAGGAAACATCCTTGGCTTGCACTCCAAGCTACCTAATCCTAGTTTATGTCTAACACCTAATCTTATTACAAAGTACAATTAAGTCCCTAATCTATATTTAAGTTTACTACTAATATATAACATATCTAAACAATCAAACGACTTACACCACAAGAAGTTTACTGTTTTAACGTTATCAATTTAGTTTTTATTATACGACTATTTTTGTATTTCAAACTGCTTGCATAGATGATTCGTATCTTAGAAAATAAGGATTATCCATGAGATACTCTATAGTTTCTTTATTAGACATGTTATCCTCGTTTTATTGTATGAACAATATATTTTTTGAAAGACGGATCCTCGATGCAACTAGTTTGATAATTAGAGATTATTTATGTAGTACTAGTAAAAACGGTTAATAGGGATTATGAATTTTATTTTGGACAGAACAGAAACCATCCGGTGTAATTTACTCAAAAAATGTTGATAAGGACTTAGATAATGAAGAAGGTGATGATAGGTTGGATAATGAAAACGAAGATTATGAGGATAGTGATAATGATAGTGATGTTGCATCATTAGATCATTTGTCTGAGGGTGAAGAGGAGTTGAGACAGGTTAGGATAAAACAAGTGGCAAGAAAGAGGAAAAGAAACACGAGCATAGATGACAAAGATGTTATTGTTTCTCTCAATAGTGATAGTGAAAATGAGAATGACAAGCTTGTTGATCCGATATTTGCAAGTGTTGATAATGGAACACAAATGGAGGAAGAAAGTCATGTTGAACTGAATATAATCCGATATGGATAAGCCGGTGTTGGATGAGGATGATGCAATGTTTGAGATAAAGGATAAAATTTTCCCTATACATGATCCAAACACACATTGGAAACTAAAAAACCAATCTTAGGGGAGAAGCATGAGAGCATTAATCAAGTTAAAGATTTTTAATCTTTTATTCTGTTGCTAACGGTTATCAACTTTGGTATGAAAAAAGTGACAAGAAAAAGTTGTTAGTTAAGTGTGGTTTCAAATGAAAAGAAGAAGAAAGCTTAAACTTCCCGAGGATTCTAAGAAAACTAGGTGTCCTTTAGGTTAAGGCGGTGAAGATTGAGGTGAACAATCATGGCAGATTCGAACCCTTGTTGATGAACATACTTGTACTAGGCAATATTATTTGGGTTCTTTAATCACTTCTAGGTGGATTGCGCAACAATTTGAGTATAAGTTAAAGATGAATCCAAACATGAAGGTTTTTGAGCTTCAAGAACAAGTCATGTCAAAGTATAGAGTGAAGGTGTCACATGGGCAGTCTAGTAGGGCTAGAATCATGGCTCTTTATAACCTTACACAGAATGTTGGTGTCCAATATGATAAGTTACGAGGTATTCTGTTTAAATGAAAAACCAATCCCAACACATCGCTGGCATGTGTGGATCCAATGAGAGATGGAAAAGTTTCATTTAATAGGTATTACATATGTTTTGGACAGTTGTA
The DNA here is from genome assembly GCA_910596185.1 of Chrysanthemum makinoi. Lineage (NCBI taxonomy): Eukaryota > Viridiplantae > Streptophyta > Magnoliopsida > Asterales > Asteraceae > Chrysanthemum > Chrysanthemum makinoi. The sequence continues at coordinate 347,443,281 of OU343224.1, read as the reverse complement.
GAAAAGTAATAGGGTTGGATGGTTTCTTGAAGGTAAGGCATATGGTGAGTTGTTGGCACTATTGGAAGAGACAAAACAATCGATATATCCAATAGCAATGAGTACTGTAGTTGAAAATACGATATTCGGGAATGGTTTTAACAAGATGCAGATCTTGAGTTACAGGAAGGCAATGGCATTACACTCATATCTGATGGACACAAGGTATTTTATTTTTATATTTTCAAATATAGATACATTTTATATTACATATGTCTGATGTTTCTTTATATCTCATAGGGACTAATGCAAGCAAGGGAGAGTGGTACCAATGGTTGAACATAGGTTATGTGCAAGGCATATTTATGCTAATTTTAGCAAGTTGTGGGATGGAGTAGTATTTAGGAACCTATTTTGGTCAGCCTGTAAAGCCTCATATATTGAGAAGTTTCACAATATAATGGAAGAAATCAAGACAACAAATCTTGATGCTTTTAATTATCTTATACAAAAGGAACCATTTAGATGGTCTAGGGCATATTTCAATGAAGGTATGGACTGTGATGCAGTTGAGAATGGTCTTAGTGAGTCTTTCAATTCACATATTAAAATTGCTAGAAGAAAGCCAATCCTTGGAATGTTTGAAGACATTAGAACATATGTAATGAAAAGGAATGCCACCTTGAGAAGGGAATGTGAAACATGTTAAGTTTATAATACATGAATACAATAAAACCATGTAGACACCACAGAGTACACATCGGAAGACTTAGATCATAACAAATAAATAATTAACTGAATTAAAAAGCGTAACATACCTCTTGCGAATGTCAGATCTCTTGAACAAAACAGAAGAAGTGGTTTAAAGAGTTTTCCCTTACCGTTTTATAACTCAAACCAATTAGGTGTAAGAATAGTGTCTTACTACCACGCTTTTGTACAATACCAATTAACCAACGAATCAAGCGATTGCTATATCTAACACAAGTCCTTGTTTTTATGAGAAAACAAAACCAAAACACCCTAAAGAGGGGTTCGGCCGAAATTAAGCAAGAAGAAGGAGAGGCAAGATCTAGGGTTAATTCAATGCACAAAGTTATGAAAAACCTTAGACCCTAGGTTTGTTTATATAGTAGATGGAAATCTTTGGGAACAAGTTAGGGATTTGGGTTGTGAGAACCCCCCCTATGGCCGGCCATCATGCAAGCCCAAGGGACCCCAAATCTTTTCCATTTTAAGATTTTCCATTACTAGTCCTTCTCTTTACATTTAACGGTCGTTAGTCATTTTTCCGTTAAATACTTAACGATCGTTAGACGGACTTTATGTGCAATAATAAATCGTAAACATTAACATTAATTATTTAACTTTAATTCTCATTCGCTAATGTGTAATCCCGCGGTCACGAGTTCAATCCGACATTTACGTATTTGTAAATATATACATTTCCAACAACTCCCACTGATATGTTTACAAACGGAAATGACATTGGTTAGCGCCTAGCAACACGCCAATGCCCTCGGTACAACTCGTATGGTTTTCGAGAAAAACCAAGTTTGATGATTCATCATCATATTCATCCTTTGTTTCTAATACCATGTTAATAAGAATATGGATCTCACTCATTTCTTAATTAACTATTCGTTTCTTTTATGTGATTGATCAAGATTACCAATTATTCTCAATATATTCGGAAGACCTTGGGCATGGCCATGCAAACATCTTAACAACCCTACGAGGGGCCCAAAGAAGATATACTTCAAAATAAATTTGAAGAAAACAAATCATATTTTGACTACAAGCAGATTCATAAATTTCAACACTTAAAACAACCCTTATAACTACCGCCACGATAGCGTTAGATTGCTTCACGAAATGCACTACATACATGACATATCTCCTGGTATCTCAAGTCAGGGGATAAATATTCATGATGTACTTAATGAGTAAGATCCATAAAGTATCATCATGCATGGGATAAGTCTTATACTCAATTCATTGAATATCATCTCGAATTAGTCATGCTAACATCAATATACTTTCAAGTATGTTCTAACTAATACCCATATTTGTCTTAATTCAATATCATTCCTATGTTATTGATTGACAACGGACTATTTAGAATAACTTAAGTTATTCATGGATTTAAACATGCAAATATAGGACAACATCATAATAAATGAATAATAAACATAACAAAATACTTCATTTCATTTCAATAATAATGTTTACATTATCCTTTTATCTAAAATACTTAGTCACAGATGGGCATGAAACTACTAGCTAAACGAAGTCCAAACTTATCGGACAAATGATTAAGTTTTTCACCAGGTAAGGCCTTCGTTAAAGGATCTGCTAGGTTATCATCTGTGAACTTTGAAAGTTTCAATTTCACCTATCTCAACTTGTTCTCGAACATAGTGATATTGTCTAGGATAGTATCTGGTGCCCTTCATGACTCTAGGTTCATGGGCAAAAGTAATTGCAGCAGAATTGTCACAATACACTTTAATAGGATTTTCAATCGACGGCATAACACCAAGCCCCAAAACAAACTTCCTTATCCAAACAGCCTTCCATGGCGTTCTATGTACTCACTTGTCAGAGCGCATATCGCAAGTGTTGTTCTGCTTTGCTCTTCCAATCCACAACACCTCCATTGATGACAAAAATGTAACCCGCTCTGAGACTTCAGATCATCTTTGTCACACTTCCAGATGCATCACAAGAATCTGCAGCATAACTGTCGATTTCCCATACACTATGAACATATCTCTGTAGCCCTAAGGTACTTGAGAATATGCTTAACGCCAGCCCGCTGAATTTCACCGGATTCGTTGATACCGACCGGTCAAGTTGTAGCAACCCACATCAGGCCTTGGGCATCGCACCGCATACATGATAGATCCTACAGCGAAGCATAAGGAACTTTCTTCAAACGCCACCTCTGCAGGTGTTGAAGCACAACCTTGGCTGCTCAAACCATGATTTACTTGCATTGGCGAAAATCCCTTCTTGGAATTTTTGTTAGGATCCAATATTTATGTGTTTGATGATTCGGGTGGTCTTGGGAGATCAAAATACATGTTTGCCATTAGAGAGAGAAAGTTAGAGAGTTGGGTGTTTTCTTGGTAGAGAGTTACTTCACAAATTGTAGAGTATTAGATTGAAAGCACCACCCCTTCCATGGATGGAAGGGGTATTTATAGTTACATGAAATACGCCTCCTATCGGCTGTGGATCGGGATACAGTGGGTAAAGACCCGTCCTTCCTCCACGGTGTTGCACTAAGCTAAACTAGACTAATAACTAGCTAATAAAACAATAAATAACGTAACTGACGACAAATCTACGAGCTAACTTATGCTAGATAATATTTGGGGTGACCGACTCTTCACTATGGAATTTTCTAATTCCTAACAATCTCCCCCTAAGGGAGGTCACCCCATGTTTTACATTTCGAATCCTAGCATTCTATTCTTGACTTTGTTCTTGAGCTCGTAGAATTGAATTCTTCACTTTCACAATCTTTGTGCTTTAGCAATGACTCTTCATAGTCCGCATATTTTGTACTTTTAGTGGAGGCCTTTAACTGATCCACATCTTTGATGATCTTCGAGCTTTCTTTGAGATCATCAGCCACAGTAAATCTCTGGATCACCCTTTATTGTGTTGCCATCATGTGATGTTGTGACTTTCGGACCGACATGCTCACACTTTTGAATCATGACATCTTTCCATCGGAGTAGCGGAAGCCTTACTGGTTCATGATATTTGTAGCAGCGAAGCATAAGCATAGAATGAAATATCAGAGCCAGGTTATGTAGATATGCACCAGTCATGATTTCTTCAAATTAAGTGTGGATGCCGTGAGCATGCGGCTTTGGATTGACTCCTCAATTCTGATCAGTTGCAACCGTCCAAATGTACCTGAATACGACAGTTAGCAATAAAGCGCACGAAAGTGTCTTTGATCACTTTCGTTGAATTGAGGTACACGGCCCACGGTTCCCCGTTGATCAGTACAAGTACTGCCTGTGATCAGGTAGGATTCCTAAGAATCTCCTTGACAGGGTTTCGCAGCTGTTCTAGCTGTTCTCAAACCGGAACGTCTCAAAGAAGACAACACGGAGTGAGTGAACCAGCGAATTGAGATTCACTGATTGATGAAAAATGATTTGAAAAACAATCGCGTATTGCTTGAAGAAAGAGTTTTGCACTACGACGAAGGTTTTATGAGAAAGATCAATTTTCAATCAAAATACTTTTTGTATTAGAGAATGAGTACACATTCGACGTGCTAGCGAAAAGAAGAGATTCGCACATCGAACGGTTTTTCTAAAAGTTTTTTCAATCGGAGATACCTTTTGAATTTGAAAACATAAGTACACATTCGATGCGCTAGAGAAAAGAAGATTTGCACATCGAACGGTTTTTCCAAAAGTATTCGTCAATTCCATTCCTGGACCAAGGTTGATTCAAGACTGAATCGCCCCATTGTTTCTATCCAGTTGTCACAAGTTTGATCTTTAGAAAAAATCTCACATGCCACCTACCAAGAGCTTGTTTGATGTTGGCTCTAGAAGGCTTTCCATCTTCATCGTGAATAGTTTCATATCACTCGGATGTTCTGGCAATACCACAAGGATAATGCGTAGGACTCTTAATATATACTTACTTTCCACATTGTGTGAAAAAGCAAGTCTTCAAGAATTTAGTGTCCTAACGAGATATTGTGGATGATCTCTTGGCTCTAGACTCAATAGTGCATTTTTGGTTCCTTTGCCGGAGACTAGGGAGAGGGTCTCCTACTTCAATATCAACAATCTCTAAGAGAAAGTCGATAGATTATGTCGGTTCCCCGTGAGAATGAAACAAGCCCTTTTAAGAGGAACTTGAGTGGTTTGGGAAGTTTAGTGCAGTGCATCACTGGGTCCATGATGTCTTGTCTTCAATACCAGTGTTACCTTAGTAACCACCAGTAGCATATGTATTGAACCCGGTTACTGCCCTAAGGTTGAATTGATGGAGGGCTATTTCTTTTCACCCTTTTCTCATTCATTTCTTTTTCATTCTTCAACCCCTTCAGTGCTTACCGAGACTTCATTACTAGAACCTTGTTGGGTTTATTCCAGTACTAGCTCTGTCTCAGTCCGCACTCTTCCCATTTCTCATTTTTCTCCTTTTTTCAATATACCTAAGGACTCTACACTATCTAGTGGATTGTCCCTGGGAAGATCCCTCCGGTTCTGGCGGATCGTGGGAACGAATACCTAACCTAACCATCCTTATAACTCCATGCATAAAGTAAATTGGTCGGTCTTTTGGTATTGTTCTTTCCTTCATGAAACCAATTGAAAAATCATTTGGAAAACAATCAAGGTACTTGTGATACGATATCAAAGCATTTTGTACCTTAATAGTTTTGATCATTTAGAAAATGCTCCCCCTCAACATGTGCATATGATTTAAAATTGTTTGGCACATGGAGGCAAGAGTTCTTTGAAATAATTTCTTTGAAATAATTTCTTGATCACAATTTCCTTAGAAAAAGCCATTTGAATTTCTTTGGTAAAATTCTCCCCTCAATATGTGCATAGGATATTTGAAATCATTTTATCACATAGAGGCAAGAGTTCTTTGAAGCACATCCACAATCACAAAATCCATTACAAAAATCATTTGAAAACACAATCAAGGTACTTTATAAATCTCTTTTAAAAACTTTTGTACCTCGATGGTTTTGCTCCCCCTCAATATGTGCTTCGAGATTCGAAAGCGTTTAGCACATATGAGAGAGCAGCCTGCACAACTGAATCAAAACGATCAACTATTATCAAATTTCATTATTAAATCACAAATTCTCCCCCGATCAAAAATATCAAACCCTTTGAGATTTTGGATCCCAAGTGATTTAATTAGGTTTAGAAAACATGGGAGAAAATGTGGCCTTGTTTAAATACTCATCTGGTTTTTGGATAAATCCTCCTCCTCAACATGTGCATTATGTATGAAATCGTTTGACACATGGAGGCAGGAGTGCCTTTAAAGGACTAAAACCAATTCCATTTAAAACAGATTTGAGATTTAAAACACGATCTCTTCCCCGATCAAAATTTCAAACCTTTTGAGATTTGTGATCCCAATTGATTTAAATCATTTAAAACATTTGGGGAAAGACGTGGCAAGATTCAATTTTGAAAGATGACAGATAAGGACCATTTTAAGACATTAAAGATTGTTAGTGTCAGGTATGATAGTTTTAAGAGATCTTTTAAGTAAAACAAAACAATTTCACAATCAAACAAGAACAGAAAAATTTCATTTTGAAAGACCTTGATTCTAAAGAAAAAAATCATACCATGACATAACATTAAATCTTTAGATCACCACTTATATTGTACAAAGCGGAACTTTTGAGAAGAAACATCGTTTGAAAATATTTTATTTTAAATCACTCTCCCCCTCAATCCATGACAGAAGTCAATAATTGAGTGACTTAGGTTTTGATAACATGAAGTCCGATGATTTTCAAAATTTAGTCCAATATATATTCAAAACAATATTTTTTTCATTTTCAAAACAATTTAAACAAATTACTTTCAAAATTGTTAGAAAATGGTTTCATGCACAAAGATATGTTAAGTGGTTGAGAAGCTTCTGTTGTTGCTGTAGGGCTTGGAAGAAAAACCGTCTGCAGATGCAGTGAGACTTCTTCTTATGTTGCATTTTGAATGCCAACTGAGGTCCAATTAAGCTCCGTTTCTTCAATCACTTAGAAGAAAACCATCTGCTGATGCAGTGAGACATCTTACGTTGCATATATGCCAACTCTCCATAGAAGTCCAGTTAAGCTCCGTTTCTTCATTTGTCGACACAAGAAATCGTTACCCTTTCCTTTCGGCATCCAATCATATTCATCTGTGGGATCCGGATCGGGAACATTCTTATAACCAAAATACCTGCATACGTTAGTGAACACACATACGAATATATGGTGGTCGACATCACCCATAACAGCAATCGACTAATCAAAGTCAATTCAACATAACAATCAGATCATATATAGCATGGGAATAATGTGTTCATCAAACTTTAATCATCTAAACCTAACAATCATATCCTAGAAACCTAGTCCTTCAACATAGGCAATTATATTTTTTCATTTTAACACGTAGGATAATTAAGACAGTCCGTTAGATGATATAAATTTGAAAAATTCTTCCCTCAATCAATGACTTTTTTTCTTGAAAAGTTTTAAAAGTGCTGAAGTCATCGATTGAGTTTTTGCGAATTAATACGAAAAACTCTGATCCTGATTGATTTTTTCAAGCAACTCATTTTACCACCATTTTTTGAAATACAACAAATATTTTTCTGAAGAATTATAGACGGAAAAACATTTGTGTAGGAACAGCAGTCCTTCGACATACTTTCCTTAAATTGTTTTAGGATAAGTGCACGAAATATTTGAAAATTGTTTAGCGTAGCACTTTCCTTTCTTTAAAAGAGCGGGTTGCTATCTGAAATGATAGCAAGCCATAGTTTTAGCATGGGTTACAGTCTGAAGTAACTGCAAGCCATTTTTAAAGACATGTTTAGAAAAGAATATTTACACCTCCTGCTCGAACTTCATCTAAAGTCCCGTGTCATTATTGAATGACATTTCTAAGACCGTAGATGTTATCGATACCAGAAGACATGTCTTGAGAAAACATATTTTTGGTATTTTTCAAATTTTCTGATTTTTATGGTTTTAAAGGTTTTATATTTTTATATTTTCTTTTGATGGTTTTATATTTTCTATTTTGTTTTGTTGGTTTTATAATTTTGTATTTTGTTTTCTGATAAATATATACAAGGATAGAGTAGATGATATAGTTAAAGAAGATGATGATACGAGTACCGAGATAAGGATATCGAGCAGCACGTCGTAGAAGATAGAAGTCATCAACTCTTAAACATTCACCACCAAAGCTTCCAGGCTCTTGAATCGAAGAAAGAAATTGAACCATCTGAAAGTGAGACTTTGGCAGCTTCCCTCCAAACCGAAAATCCTTAAGATGAGCAGATTCGAAGCTCTATTTCAAGCTTTCCTTAGCCAGGTGCACAGAGAAGCACACCATTATCATAAATCCCGCTGCTCCTTTTAAGACCGATAATTGAGAATCTCCGTTCGGGGTTATATCATCCATAAGAACAGCAACGTATCATCCCACACATAAATAATCTTCTCAAATTTCATAACCACTGAAGTCTGAAGCGATCCATTCCAAAAGGTGTCAAGAGAGCAATTCCCCCAAGTAGTTGAATTGTTGCAGTCAGCCTCTTTGTATAATGCTCTAGAACTCTCCCAAATACACTTCATGAGGGGAATGAAGAACACCTTCCCATGTTCACATTTTTCTTCCCTGATGAACGTGTATGAAGCTCAAGAACCCGAAGTACACCAATATCCAAGAACTCTCCCGAAGACACATCAAGAGGGTAATGTAGAACACCTCCCCTATGTTCACATCTTTCGTCCCTGATGAATGTGTATGAAGCTCAAGTATCCGAAGTATACCAATACACAAGGAATAAATAACTGATAACATTGAAGAAGCAGGCCAAGTCACTGATTATCTCTGCGGGTGACAATCTCTGCGGATGTCAACACCGAAATAAGTGATTATATCTCTGAATCACTGATTAAGCACTCAAGTGAAACAGCTGAGCATCCCCAATGTACACAATCTCTCTCCCCTGATCCTTGAGACACCATCGAAATCACCACATACTAGTGTACCTCTGTTATCTTCAGAAACTTTCTCTAACATCACTTCCCCCACGTAGTTGGAATAATAACACAAAAAGCCTTGATGAGTAAAACCTTGAGTTTCTCTGCGGTCATGACAATTGTTTTCCCGGGATATCTTCAATCACTTAGAAGTATTAAGCTCATCAAGTTTACTCGCCATGAGTCAAACCTTGAGTTTCTCTGCGGTACTAACATTTGTCTTCCCGGGATGTCTTCAGTTACTTAGAAGAGTTAAGTTCATCAAGTTTACTCGCTTTGTGTTTATATGTGAGTCTCCTTACGCCTTGCTGGTTTTTGACACTTCAGAATCAGCAACTCTTTGTAAGCCCAAATACTTGAAATTTGTTGAGAAGATTGCTTGAAGTCTTTGTGAGAATCAACATGCTGAAGACTCTCTCTGACTATTTATATCAACCCTTCTGTAGACAATTTGAAGTGACCACTGAAGAAGAAAACCCGCTATACCATACTTGAAACTGAAGTCAACTTCCCCACATTTGTATCTTAAGCTTGCACCTAATGATGGAAGAACGGTGTAGAGAATTTATGCTTCATGCAAATCTCTAAGTACTCACTACCCAAACAAAGTATGAGACATTAACACCTCTTGCGATTATCCACACCGTCATATGCGTGTGACAATGAGTAAAACAAAGTAACTCCTAATTGTGATAGTTAACCAGGTCTTCAACCATCCACCTCGACTGCCGGTAACTAGATAAACCAAGTCTTCAACTCAAATTCTTAAGCCCGAGCAAGTTATCGAATAAGAACACGCCTTTGTGAAAGTCAACTTCAATCTCAAATAAGTGATAAATGATTAACTCCGAAGTAATCAACTTGAGTCAGATGTCCAAAACGAAATAGTCAATAACAACGTCTCGAGGAGTCACTGCTACAGAATATGAGCAAGTCTAATTGGGGATTGAATCTGACATATACCACACTCCCAATTAGTGCTCTCCCCTAAACCGACAATCTGTTTGATAAATGCCCAGATTAAGAAGAAGTCTTTAGATCGTTAAATGCAACTCGTCTTTTAGTCTTCTAACATGTAGCAGAAAATGTAGAATAGACTGTAGACTCGACCTTCTTCAAGATTGTCCAGTTGGGGAATAGATAGTTAACATCTTCAACTCACCAAAACAAGAACATCACCAAAAAGCATCCCAATCAACTTACATCTTGCAAATCCCCTTAACTAAAATCTCTCCCAATCAAATCATGAACAGAAAGATGTTCATCAAGGAAATCAGCAATAAGGCCGCAACGAACACACAAGATGGTAACGCCAAACTACCAATCACATCAAACAAGAACAGAGAGATTGTTCGAATCATCATGTTGATGTATACGTGAAGCATTAACCGGAAGCACTTTCTCGATAAACTCATCAATCCGAGTGAAGATGTCAACCAACGGCTCTTAGAAGAGAAAAAAAAAACTCCATGTGAAGATGACCCGATAAGAAAAGCTCGGTTCTTACATGAGTTTAGAGCCGTATGACCATTTTTATTCTCAAATATCAACCAACCATGCAAAATTATCACACTTCTTCTCCCCTCAAGAATTGCATACGGAGATGCCATTCTTGATTAAACAAGTGAAAATCATCCGAATGTTCTATTCACACTTCTCTCCCGCAAAATCAGCACATGATGTCGCCATCTTCATTATAATCGAGCAAGTGGAATGAGAAAACAATCAATGGTAGCCCGGTTCACTTTATGACTGAAGCGCATGGAAAAAGCATGAAGCATGTTGATGAGAATGGTCATTAATTAGAAGATTTCTCTTCTTCAGAAGATAAAGCGCACTGACACATACACTTTTCTTTTCTTTCGAGAACGAGGCCTGAACTGAAGTGAACAGACGTCATAATCTCTCTCTTTTCAGCTCTCTTAGCAAAACATGTAATCAGCCCCATTATCATTCGGTAGGCTCTTTGTCGTGACAACTGATGGAGAAAACCCAATATGATGAATTTGACCCTGAAGTAAAATACCCCGAACTCGTGACTTAAACTTGTACATATGTAACAAAGAGCGGTGCCGAGACTTCATGCCCATTTGAATCTCTAAGTACTCTATACTCTTCAACCAACCAACCATCGAGTATAAGACGTATATCACCTCTTGAAAATCCACAATTGAATGTGACACTGAGCACTACAACGTAACTCCTTTAAGTGATAGTTATTTTGTGGTGATAAAAGCCCAATTCCCCCAAGTGGTAACAGAAGAGGTAAAAGACACCCAACAATAACTAGATTTCCAAGTCTTCGTTTTTTATAATAAACTCGAACAAGGATCTCGAAGAATCTTCATCCATCCATCCCCGATACCTTCAGATACTAAGTACACTCGCCCGTGATAATTCACTTCAACCTCAAATAAATAATAGTGAATTGACTCCGTTGTCACATCTTCTGATTAACAGCTCAAATCTAGCCTTCTTTGACAGTAAAATGAACTTTGATAATGGTTTCATCCCGACCATGGTTTAATGAGCATAACCCCGTAAAACTTTGAAGTAACCAAACCTCCATGACGAATATCCAAACACACATCCAATTCATGAAGTACACCCTTTTATCCCTTCTTCGAAGCAGAAACCGTAGCACCAGCATCAAATGAGATCCCGAAATACACTTTCCTTTCTCCAGGATGGTTCCATCATTACGGGATTTTACAACTCTATGGTTTAAACCGAGAAATAGTTTCTTTCGCGGGATTTTACAAAACCAAGAATAAACCGTAAGATAGATCCGGAAATGCACTTTACTAATACCAGGATGTTTCCATTGTCACGGGATTTTACAAGTCTATGATTTAAACCGAGAAATAGGTTCTTTCGCGGGATTTTACAAAATCAAGACAAAACCGTAAACAATATCATCTTGAATATGTTATGACAATTTGGGTTTCGGTGGATATCGGTTTTAGGGGAACATGCAGTGGTTCATCAACGATTCTTACCCCAACATCAACAATATCATCAATCATCCAATAACCACTTTGGCAAACACATCATTCACGAATTCTGTCGGCTAATGTTGTGACCTTCTGGTGAAGCAAACCCGATATGTCAAACTTGATCATGAAGTGAACGTCCCCAGATTCGTTACTTAAGCTTGTACTAATCCTTGTGAAGAAGAAACGGTGTACCCAATGTACAAAACCTCTTGACATTCTCAACTGAGTGAGACACCGAAGTGATAGCAACGTTGTGGGATACGTGAGAAAGAATCACAACCGTAACTAAATAGCCAAGTCTTTATCACACTCTATAAATGCCCAAACAAGTCATCTTCGCGGAAGGGTAGAAAGAAAGAAGACGAAATAAGTAAACGCGCCCAGAAAACCTCACTTCAAATTCAAATAAGAAATATCGTCCAAACAACCCCGTAGTCATCTTTGTACAATAACCAATTCAAGTCGAGACAAAATATTCTTTGTAAAAATGCTTAGACCAAAGTATCAACCCTCATATCACAACATTAATCATCATCATACCAAATCTCATTATCACTCATCATGAGAAGCCCATCGGTCCATCATCCGAATCCAAATCATCCCATAAAATACACAAATCCGTTCCAATGATTGTTATTAAAACTAACCATATGGTCCAAATAAAAAATTCCACTTGGTCCAACTCATTGTCACAGTAAATCGGATCTAATTAAATCACATGCAAATATTACGTTATCACATGGCCAAACTCTCAATTCACATATTCACAAATCGGATATATTATATGCCCAACAAAAGTATACATAATTCAACTAAGCTTGTTTCTTTTTTAAAAAATATATCCGATTTGTTAATATATTATATTTTCATTTCAAGTTAACAATTCACAGTTCGGACAACAACACGTATACAACGGCCCAAATTCCCACTTATACCATCACACGGTTGATCAAGTCCATACACATTCAGTAACTTGAGGCCCAATTAACCGATCCATAAACCAAATCACAACCCGATCCAATAGCTTAGTGTCCAGTTATAAAGTACTCTCACATACTAGTTAACCTAAACCTAATCACAAATAATCCGCCTACCACTTAACTTTACCTCTCTCTCCCACACATCCCTAAATCTGCTTCCATAATAAACTCTTCAAAAACACAATCTCATCTCAATCTCAGATCATAACCATTAATACAAACAATCCGAAGTACACCCAATTAGACCATCACATGAAGACCTATCCATACCATGATTAATTCCTTTTTTCAGTACCATTCGAATGAAGAAACTAATTGACAAGCTTCAAGATCCAAGGGGTCTCAGGTAGGTTTTAGATTTCGTTTTGGTCTTTTAACGATTTAAAGAAACGAGTTTAACAATATTGTTATACCTCGTTCTTTGTATTCAGATATTAATTGAAGCGAAGCTTCAAAAATTGGATCGATGATGAGATGTGTCTCTCAATTATAGACTTTTTACAAGTCTAGATGTGTCGGAGTATACTTCGTGAGAACAAACTGAGATTCGTATTATTTATTTTATTCCGTTTTTGATAGATGATTGAAGTTGAGGTAGGATAGGAAGGGATTTGTTGGTGAAGATGTGATGTAGGATTTATGTTTCGGATCTGATGTTAGTGCTTCGTTGTTTTTTTTTTTTTTTTTTTCAGTAATGAACATGGACCAATGATGGATTGTAAGTCTGAGGTCTTGATTCTGTTTTGGTATGTTGGTATGTGGGTAACGGTTGTGGTTGTGTCATCAAACATTGGTCTTGTATTCTCATTCTACATTTCTGTTCAAAACCATTTAACACAACTCGCCACGACTAACTCGCCAAGGCCAAGTCGCCACGGCTAACTCGCCAAGGCCAAGTCGCCACGGCTAACTCGCCACGACCAAGTCGCTAGGCCAAGTCGTAGCGACTTGTAAAGACAAGTCGCTATAAGAGGTGCAATGCATCTGGTCAGTTTTGTGTCAAATCGCTAGCAAGATTTTTATGTTTTCCGATGAGTTTTCCGGCTACTTTTTCGTTCATCTTCATGATATACCCAGAAATAGTGACATAGAAATCTTACTTTTTGCCCTGTTTAGACCCTGTTTGACCATGTAAAGATGATGAAAACTACTGCCTTGGACAAAAAGATTGAAACAAGACAATATGTAACCACTGAAAGACCACAAGACTGTTAATATTTTGACCAAAAGAGTACACAAAAAGCTTGTTAAACACTGATAACACAACAAAGTAGGAAAAACAATTTTCCGACAACAATAATGATTTAAAATCAGTTTAAACAAGGTTCGAACCACATAAAAATCATCAAAACACAACAACCTTGGCTCTGGTACCAATTGTTAGGATCCAATATTTATGTGTTTGATGATTCGGGTGGTCTTGGGAGATCAAAATACATGTTTGCCATTAGAGAGAGAAAGTTAGAGAGTTGGGTGTTTTCTTGGTAGAGAGTTACTTCACAAATTGTAGAGTATTAGATTGAAAAGCACCACCCCTTCCATGGATGGAAGGGGTATTTATAGTTACATGAAATACGACCTCCTATCGGCCTGTGGATCAGGGATACAGTGGGTAAAGACCCGTCCTTCCTCCACGGTGTTGCACTAAGCTAAACTAGACTAATAACTAACTAATAAAACAATAAATAACGTAACTGACGACAAATCTACGAGCTAACTTATGCTAGATAATATTTGGGGTGACCGACTCTTCACTATGGAATTTTCTAATTCCTAACAATTTTGCATATTGAATCTCTTCAATATTTTGTCAATGTAAGCACTTTGGCTTAAACCAATTAGCCGCCTTTATCTATCCCTGTAGATCTTGATTCCGAGTATATATGCTGCTTCCCCTAAGTCCTTCATCGAAAAACACTTACCAAGATAGGCTTTCACCTCATTCAGACTTGGTATATGATTTCCCATGATTAATATGTCATCGACATACAGAACAAGGAAAGTAACATGACTCCCACTAGCTTTGTGATATACACATGGCTCATCAAGATTCTGAGTAAATCCAAAACTTTTGATTTCTCCATCAAATCTTTTATTCCATTGCCTTGATGCTTGCTTCAGTCCATAAATGGACCTCTTAAGGTTGCATACACGGTTAGGAAATAATGGATTCACAAACCCCTCCGGATGTGCCATATAGATGTCTTCATCTAGATGACCATTCCGAAAAGCAGTTTTGACATCCATTTGCCAAATATCATAGTCATAGTGTGCAACTATAGCTATGAGAATCCTAATAGCTCTTATGTCCGCTACAGGAGAGAAAGTCTCCTCGTAATCAATGCCATATGTTTGAGTAAAACCTTTAGCCACTAGACGAGCCTTGTAGGTGTGTACATTGTGATCCATGTCCGTTTTCTTCTTGAAGATCCACTTACTTCCAATGACTTTAGCATTGTGAGGAAGGTCGACTTCAATCCAGACATCATTATCTTTCATGGATTGCATTTCCCCATTCATAGCAATCTGCCATTTATCCTTTTCAGGATCACCCATGGCAGCCTTATAGTTGGCAGGTTCATTAAGATCCCCAACTATATTTTCCTCCACCTCTACGTTAAGACATAGACGGTCAGGTGCACGTATAGTCCTTTCAGACCTATGAATAGGAACAACTTCAGGAGGAGCGCCTAAGCTTTCAGGCTCTTCTTGAAGCTGGCTAGTAGTTTCAGAAGGTGTTGTATCTTCTTTATCATATTCCAGATCATATACTCTCCCACTGAGTTCTTGAGATATGAGATTCCTTTCCAGGAAATATCCATACCTAGCCACGATGACTTTTTTTCCAGCTGGGTAGTAGAAGTAGTAACCCATAGTTTCCTTAGGGTATCCTACAAAGATACACTTAACAGATCTGGCTTGGAGCTTATCTGGTGAGTCAGGTTTAACAAACGCCTCAAAACCCCAGACCTTTAAGTAAGAAAAGTTGGGAGCTTTTCCTGTCCATATTTCATATGGAGTTTTAACAACCTTCTTAGTTGGAACCATATTCAAAATGCGAATAGCAGTTTCAAGGGCATAATCCCAAAAAGTAAAAGGAAGAGTCGTAAGTTCAAACATTGATCGTACCATGTCAAGTAAGGTATGATTTCTCCTTTCAGATACACCATTTTGTTGTGGAGTATAAGGAGATGTGAGTTGCTGGATAATTCCACACTCAACTAAGTAATCTTTGAACTCTTGACTTATATACTCACCACCTCTATCGGATCGAAGAGCTTTAATCTTCTTACCGAGTTGTAATTCTACTTCACTTTTGAAAACCTTAAATGTTTCAAAGACTTCATGTTTATGTTTAAGTAAATAAACATAACCATAACGACTGAAATCATCTGTAAAGGTTAAGAAGTAGGTAGCACCACATTTTGACACATGTCTAAGTGGACCACACACATCAGTGTGTATTAATCCAAGTTGATCAGAAGCCCTTTCCACTTGAGGTGAAAAAGGTTTCCTTGTCATCTTCCCAGCTATGCAAGACTCGCATTTGTCAAATGATTCATCATTGACTGATTGTAAAAGCCCATCGTGTTGCAGCTTTTCCATGCGTTTCTTAACAATATGGGCAAGGCGACAATGCCAAAGATAAGAAGAGTCACAGTTCGACTTGCTCTTCTTATTTCTAATACTATACAATGAATTATTTTCATTGGATACACAACCATCCATATCAATTTCAAACACACCAAGCATAGGAATTGCATTAAAGTAAAAAACATTATTTAAAGAAACTGAAATTCCATAACTGGTAAAAGTGTGCACAAAACCAATATCTTTTAACAAAGAAACTGAAATAACACCCCTAACAATGGAGGGTGCATAATGACAATTATTTAGTTCCAAAATTAAACCCTAAGGCAATACTAAATCAAAAGTCCCTATGGCTTCGACAACTGCACGATTTCCATTTCCAACGTACAAGTATCTCTCTCCACAGGTCAGCTTCTTCGCCCCTCTAAGTCCCTGCGATGTATTACAGATGTGAGTACCACATCCTGTATCATATATCCAGGAATTTTGCTTATGAGGAAAAGAAAATAATTCAAACATAAAAATACCTGATGAGCTAGGCACCATCTTATTTTTATTCTAAAGCACTCATTCAGATAAACTGGACAGTTCCGCTTCCGGACCGGGAGTTGTAGTGGTGGCAAGTTAAATCCTTCTTAGGATTCTCCTTTTTCTTTGCAAGGTTCTTCTTAGGAGCTGGTGGGATGACAACTTGTTTCCCCTTTCCTTTTCCTTTCCCTTTCTTATCTGCTTGCGGCTTTGGCTTATTCACCCTACCACCCTGTATTGCTAGTACAGCAGATGTAGGAGCCTTCTTTGGCAATCTCTTCTCGAAGTCTACAAGCATTGCATGTAACTCATTCACTGTCTTCCCCGTGCAATGCATGTTAAAATTTCGGATAAAATCGCCAAATCATTCCTGATTAAGGGAATGATTGATGAGGCCGACACACACATCATTCGAGTAACCACAGCCGAGCTTCTCCAATTGGTCCAAGTGATGTTTCATCTCAAGGACGTGGTCGGAGACAGATTTGCCAACCTCCGCTTGCAGCTGTGTGAACCTTTTCAATTAGTTCATAAGTTCAGCTTGGGTGGCTTCTCAAACATTCATTTGAGTTCATCTAACATGCTCATAGGCGGATAGTGCTCAAATTGTTTTTGCAATTGAGCAGACATCCCGGAAAGCATTAGACACGCCACATCATTGTGCTTCTCATATTCAACACGATATGCCTCTTGTTCGAGAGCAGTTGCCGTGTCGAGAGGAGCAGCAGCAGGCGAGGTGTAGTCAAAATTTCAAGTCTTTTGGCAACACGAAGGATGATCCTAAGTGCACGATGCCAATCATTGAAATTAGGGCCAGTCACCTTGTCTCTTCCAATCATATCTTTGAAAGCAGAACTCATTAAGCTCATAGTGTTTTCAGTTTGAGCCATCTACAGAAAAAGTTCAAAAAACCATAATTAGTATTTTGATAATTTTCCTTTTCAATAAACAATTAAATACCCAAGGTTCATATTCATATAACCAATTAATTATTATTGAAAACTATGATCCAAATTGTCATAATCTCATAACGTCAGTTGATCTACTAGTAATGAACCTTATACAATGTGGCAGAGCTTTTGCTCAATTGCCAATTTCAATTGTAATTCCTAGATTTATGGGATTTACATATAGCCAATTTCAATTGCCATGTAAACATGTTTTATCCCATCTTATTCCTTGAGTTTTCAGTTTTCACCGCCTGACTCAATTAAGTTGTCCAACTTAAGAAACTGCAAAATTATCCATGCCCGTTCTCACGTCACGTGGATATTTTACCCTTTGATTACAATCTAAGTCACGTTCTCACGCAAATAAATGGTAATCTTAGGTGTTTCCGTTTCGTTGGATGGCATATAACTTAAATTAAAGGGTAATTTATTTTGATGTCAAATCAAATATGTACAAAGATGTCATGCATTCATCTTCGTAGCATAGGTTTTATTAAAACATTTATATCCTTGTTTTAATGTTTAAGCTTTTCATCATCAAACTTTAATTGAAGTATTGGATAACCAATTAAAGAATCACCTTAATTACCACTATATCCTACTACTGCATGTGTCATAAGACCCAAGTTATTCGGATAATTACCACAAAAGTGGCGCGTAGAAATTAAAGTAATTCACCCTTAAGATTTTATGCACACATATAGGAATACTTGGTAGCTCCATTAAGACGCACAAACGAGCGGAGAATCAGGTCAGCGCGAAGCATATTAAAAACCCTCATCTTTAGGGCATCACAATTTAATTCGTACCCTCCTTATACCCATCACACAGTTTGTCATTAATGGGTGAGCCGTTCTAACTATTTGTGCAAAAAATCAATCAATTAAAAGATTATGATTACTATGCTTAAAAATACATGTTTCACCATTGTTTAGGTCAGTTTATTTTTCTTGTAAAAATACCCTTGTTACACATAACAAACAAGCAAGTATTTGAAAAAATAAACAAATAAATAATGAATGCATAACAAATAAAAAAGTCATGCATATCAAATAGCCACATGCAAACCTTTTGATAAATCCTATTAATAATCAATTCTAGATCTGTCAATATGTATATATTTAATTAAGACTTTCACCCGTTTTCATCTATGTACAAGGTGAGCCACATGCATCGATTCATCGATTGCGTAAGTCAAAATTAAACATATACCACATAGCACATAATTGATTAAATTAATAATGATTGAGGTCTTCCCCAATTTTAGATCTATCATAATATTTAGTGTATATCACTTAATCAAGAAAGACATACAATAAAAGCAGATCCATGATAAAACATGCAGATAATTATCATGGATATAAATCACACTTAACAATTAATGCAATTAAACAGAGTTACGCAATACACATAGAATTGCATGCAACCTAGGGTTTCTAATCCAATTAAAACTTAAGTTTACAAAACCCTAATTAGGGCACCAAAAGCCCCTCCCCAAAAAAATTAGGGTTTAGGTTTTGCAAACCCTAGATCTATGCATACAAATAATAACACAACATGTTTATTTTATTTATGTGTTTCAGTAATTAATTACTTGTTATACAAGGCTCGTGATGCCACTGTTAAGTTTATACTACATGAATACAATAAAACCATGTAGACACCACAGAGTACACAGCGGAAGACTTAGATCATAACAAATAAATAATTAACTGAATTAAAAGCGTAACATACCTCTTGCGAATGTCAGATCTCTTGAACAAAACAGAAGAAGTGGTTTAAAGAGTTGTCCCTTACCGTTTTGTAACTCAAACCAATTAGGTGTAAGAATAGTGTCTTACTACCACAGTTTTGTACACACGAATTAGCCAACGAATCAAGCGATTGCTAGATCTAACACAAGTCCTTGTTTTATGAGAAAAACAAAACCAAAACACCCTAAAGAGGGGTTCGGCCGAAATTAAGCAAGAAGAAGGAGATGCAAGATCTAGGGTTAATTCAATGCACAAAGTTATGAAAAACCCTAGACCCTAGGTTTGTTTATATAGTAGATGGAAATATTTTGGAACAAGTTAGGGATTTGGGTTGTGAGAACCCCCCTATGGCCGACCATCATGCAAGCCCAAGGGACCCCAAATCTTTTCCGTTTTAAGATTTTCCATTACTAGTCCTTCTCTTTACATTTAACGGTCGTTAGTCATTTTTCCGTTAAATACTTAACGATCGTTAGACGGACTTTATGTGCAATAATTAATCGTAAACATTAACAATAATTATTTAACTTTAATTCTTATTCGCTAATGTGTGCAATCCCGTGGTCACGAGTTCGGTTCCGGACATTTACGTATTTGTAAATATATACATTTCCAACAAAACATGGAGTGATTCAATCTGTCCAAATATCAGGAAGGTCTTGGAATTGAACAAGAAAATTCAAAGGTTAGTTTTTAATTGCTTATTAATATACCATGTTCGTGATTGTTTATGAATACTTATTACTCTTACTGATACTCACTTCAGAAAATGGAGTGTAGTTCCTAGTGGTTGGCATGTGTTTGAGGTAAGACAAGGAAATGGCTTGGAAGCCTTCTGTGTGGATCTGGAAAAAAAGGCATGTAGCTGTAGACAATGGCAAATCTCAGGCATACCCTGTCCTCACTCAATATCAGATATGTATTTTATTAACAGTAATCCGGATGATTATGTTAGTGACTGCTTCAAAATAGACACCTACAAAGCAATATACAACTTTAATATTGCACCAGTAGGTGGCACTGATATGTGGCCAAAGATAAATAGGTTTGGGCCATGTTTACCACCAAAAGAAAAGAGAATGCCAGGTAGACCAGTTGTGAATAGGAGAAAAGATAAATCTGAGCTTCAAAAACATGTGATTAGGCCTTCAAGAACCATGACATGTAAAAAATGTTATAGAAAAGGTCATAATAGCTCACGTTGTAAGTTCCCAGAAGCAGATCCACCAACTAAGGTCCCAGTCAAAAAAGGTAGACCATTGGTTGATAACCCTATTAATGCAAGATCTCAAAGTACAAGAGGGGGTGCAAGAGGTGGTCGAAATGGGAGGGGTGGTCGCGATGAAAGAGGGGTAAGTTTAAATGTTAATAAAAATATATATATATATTTTTTTTTACACCATGTAACTTGCATAAAATATGTACTTTTGTAGGTAGATCAATTCATGTTATTTGATGAAGAACCATTGATTGATGGAATGAAAGTGCCTTTCAAGCTGCTGTTGAAATGCAAGTTGAAAATGAACAAGTTGCATCCAAAGCTGCTGCAAGAAATAGAGAAGGTTCATCTGTTGAAAAAGAATATGTGGTTTAGTACCAAAAGTATGAATTGTTTAGTCTTTATTGTAACTTGATGTTTTTTGGATTTTACATGGCATCTTTGTTTTGTAGTAAGCCCATGTCACTGGCATCATATGTGAAACCACTATTTTATTGTTAATGGTAAGATTATACTTTTCATGCTATATTTGACCTTGTGTTGGCTGTGGTATTGTTGATATCCACGTATTTTGGTTACTAAGTTAAATAGTAATACTTTGAAATACAATGTTAAAACTATTAAACTAGCTAGTAATATTTTTTGATGGGTAAAAATTTAGTAAGACATGTTGATGGAAACGTATATAGCAACTACTGATAAAAAATATATTGAAAAAGAATAATCAATTAATTGCATACGTGAGAGTATGTTCAAAATAATGAATATGACATAGTTGAAGTAATCTACTAATTTTGAGAGAAACCTATTACTTGTACAATTTTAATCAACTTTAATACTTTGGTACCTTAAATTGTTAAAAATAAAGTTGGATACCTCAATCAGAGATTGAAAGTAAGTTGGGTACCTTTTTGTGCATTTTGCTCGAAATTTTATTAGTTAAGAACTAGTTCCATCTTAAATATGGCTGACTTTTAAAATAAACGTCAATAAACACCACATAGAATGACTCCTTAACACTAACCATGTGTAATCAGTTAAGTAAAGCATTTTAGAGGCTTCACTTACATAGATATGACTAATAAAATCGCTCTCTGAAATGTTTGAGCACTTTCTGAAGCGATACCTGCTATACGTATTCAGGATCATAATGTTGACACACCATAATCTCCCTAAACACGAGTGATTATCTAGTGTGCATCAAAGTTTGTTTCAACACCGAAACTATGCCAGATACAAGGCCTTATTCATCTAGCAGTTATTATATACAACTATAGAGCAAAGATTAGCAACACATTACACGATCAAAACAAAAAACGAGCATGAATATAACTAAGCTTAACCATAAAAATTTGTCCCTTGTCTGCATATGATTTACTCGAACATCAATCTGTAAAATATTAAAGATAAAGTAACCATCCACAAACAAACTTCAAAAACTAAGACATATAGTAGTTTATATATGGAAAAAAAGCCGTAATAGGGACAATCGTCTCACATCAAATGATTGTTGTGACTCCATTAGTAACAGATGTAAGTGGATTTGATGATTGTCAACAGGTCCACATCCGCATCATAGTTCAATATAGGTTCGTTTTAAGAGGATCCGTGGGTAACTTTCACACAGTTGATCTGTTGTAAACATTTTTTTCCGATTTCTCCCCTGAGATCAATAGGATAGCACATTTCCAGGTCTAGTACTTGAAGATGACGACACCTATCAAGAATCGCTCGCAACTCGGTATCGGGTAAAGTGCAACAAGTGAGTTCAAGATGCCTCAACCCGGGTAGATTTTCTGCAATAGCTAATCCCAGTTCATCATCTTTGAAGCAGAATTCATTACTGACTTTTAGTGTTTTAACATGGGGCAGTCACGTCCTAGTGTTCGGATAGCTTCTTCCCAGGTTTCTATATTTCGAAGGCTGAGTTCCTCCAATAACATAAATTTCTTCAACGCTTTAGCTAAATGA
This sequence comes from Chrysanthemum makinoi, assembly GCA_910596185.1. NCBI lineage: Eukaryota > Viridiplantae > Streptophyta > Magnoliopsida > Asterales > Asteraceae > Chrysanthemum > Chrysanthemum makinoi. The sequence goes on along the minus strand of OU343224.1, from coordinate 347,420,534 downwards.
GAGATAACGGAATTGCTGACTCCAATTTCGAGACGTCTAAGCTGACTTGATCTGTTATATAGAAAATTGGCAACAGATAATGTAAGCTACTCTAACGTATTCTAAGGAAGTTACAAGTCTGCTAAGATATTTAAACAAACTTCAACGTCGATGTTTTTTAGGGTGTTTAAATTTTATTATTATTTTATTGCTTATACATAAACCGCATAAGCACCTTAAAAATAAGCTTTGGATGGTAAGAAAATGCAATAAGACAGATAATTCGTTAGAAAATCCAATGGGTTCCAAGCTAATATAATCAAGGGTTTTAGTTACATATGAGGGAAGAAATGTAATTTGGATGTCATCTCAAATTAGCATTTTGAAATTAGCTGAAAAAAACCCACTTATTAGAAACCAACCCAAATTAAGTAGATAAGCAATTAAGCAACGCAAGTAATTTAAGTGTACCTTTATTCAAAAATAAGCAATCCCAAATGCCCTCTTAAAACACTTACATTGATCCACATATATAAAATAGATATAGGAAAAAGATGGCTCAAAAATTACTCAAACGTTTAGCGTGTTCCTGAAGAAATATTCTTTAGGAAACTAACAAAAGATAGGAACAAAGCGCATTTTCACATATCTGTAACTTCGTTACCTATAACTTTCAGAATACAAAGCAATTTAATGCAAGACATGTTGGGTTTTTGTACAAGCACAAGTCACTAAGATTATCATAAGCTACATACCTATCAGCAACATATTGAAGAAGCTTGTCATCACAAAAACCTATTATAGTGATATCAACCAATTGGCCTTGGCTTCTATCCACGACATTCTTACAAATCTCGTGCTTGGCCATGTAAGAAAATGGCGTAAAATATTGCCAAGTACAAGGCCCATGCTTGATGCGGATATCATAGTCCAAATAAATGACCCTCCACATACACGGGTCGTTGCAGATTTGTCGCCAATTAGTGCACACTCTCTGAACATTCAGTAGTATCTCAATCGCATTAATTCTTTGGAGTATATTCATCATTACATCTGAGGGGATATCTAACCAGTTCCGTGTTGCGAGCTCCTTGGGTTTCGATGTAGCTGTCATAGTCACTTTAACATGTACACAAAGTAAATTAAAACTTACACTGATGAATTTACATTATTCTCATAATCAATATCTCTTGTTGGTTTGTGGGAGTTAAAACACACGTAAACGACTAGAAGTGTGTGAGCCGATGGGGGCACACACGATAAACACGAGTATACGTGTTGAACGTATTCGATACTTGAATTACATACCCGTATTATGCATGACTTGACACGATCATTGATCCATGAGCTGATGTTTGACATATACATGGGACGAATGGATTTTTGCCTTGGGCTTTGACAACTCCACTGATCGGGCAGTAAGGTGGGATTTGGGTTTGCTTAGGCTTGAACTTGTTGACCAAGGCATAGCAAAACCAAAGGTCGGTTTGGTTTGACTTATATAAACAAACAGATATATGCATAAAAAGTACCATAGACGATATCCCTAAATCCCTAATGATCGATTTATCATACATTCTTATATTGGATTTTGGGTCCTACATGCATGCTCTAAAAATCCATTCACTGTTAATACCTCAGTACCTCACGTGGTGATACATGCATATCAACAATCTTACTGTACATGCATAATAGTCACATGATCATACATGCATGAATATATGCATGTATTTATTTATTTTTGGCATAGTTGTCTTTTCCCTTGTGGTATTGATTGACAATCTATGTACGTCCTTTAGAGTGCTAGGTGAGGTGAGACCCAATAACACGTTATTGGTATGCCACCTCAGCGCCATATCATCCCCTCCTAATAACACACCAATAACTAAAACACCCCTCCTTCATAACACACCAATAACTAAAACACCCCTCTTTATCGAATGTATACGGTTTTCGTGTTGTGTGTGATACCCTTCGAGGTATCTATTTTAGATACTTAAGTTTCGTTTTGGTTTCTTGTTCCGTTAATAGAGATCAATTGCCAAGCAAGGTTAGCTTTTCTATATCCCTTTTAATTAATTAATATTGTATTAATTATTTGTTTATTAAATACGTGCTTAACATAATTGCATTAACTAGATCCTATATCCGCTGCGTACTGTAGAGGTTCCTGGTTAACTGGTTCTGAAATCCCAACAGTGGTATCAGAGCCATCTCGTTTTTGCGATTATGGGTTACACGTTTCTGATATTAATAAACATGTTTTAAAAGGGCTGTATGAAACCTAGTTTAGTTATCTAGTTTTATTTTAATTTTGACAATTACATGCAATACTTGTCAATTTTTAATAAATAATAACTAGTCACACACAAATTAAAATTATATTGATAATTAGAATTAATTTGTTAATTGTAAATTACTTGTTAATTTGAATTTAATTTACATGTGAATTATAATTACCTAGTTAATTATAAATTAAATTGTTAATTAAGAATTACGTAGTACATGTTAAATTATAATTACTTGCTAATTAGAATTAAATGTTAATTTGTATTTATTAATTGTTAATTAGAATTATTATGATAATTAGAATCACACATTGGTTTATAAATACATAATTGCGTTATTACTTGATAATTGGGATTGCCATGCATTATGTGTTTTTCCGGCCACAAGACCCACTAAATTGCTTTTCTAAGTGATGTATGGGCGATCTAGGTATTACATCCTAGTGACGGTCTTATGGTTCTCCGTTGGGGAAGACTCACAAGAGAACTCGGAACAATATGTGGTTAGATATTGATGTTTATGTTTATATGTTTGTGATTCTATTATGTGCATTATTGTTACTTGCTTTGACACCTAATTGTATGCAATATGGAATAATACATATCGTAACCATAACATTAATATTGGTCTTTATTTACACGCCTAAATAACATGCTCATTGTGACCTGCTATTTGATTCGTGGAAAATTATTTTTGTAAAATAAAGTGACCTAATATATGAAACACGTTTTCAAGAATTTAAAAACTAGACGCTATGGACACTTGGGATGTACGGCTCACCCACTAGAACAAACTAGAAAGGGGGTTTAAAGAAGTGAACACATTCTCACTGAAAGGATGTCTAAGGTTATGCTTCATCGCTTACCTGGTCCTCTGCCTCCCTGTGCGTTCGATTGGAGCTACCGTGAACCATGATGATCACTACAGTGTCATTACCAAAGTTTTTAAAATTAGTGTTACAAAGTTGTTTTGCATGCTTCTTTGTACACGACTTTTACCACATTTATATGTGCATACCTATTTTTAATTTTAAGTCTATGCCATCCAACTATGAACACGTGCACTTAGATTGACTTCTCTGGTCAGACCTAAGGGCCTTTCCAATCCATGGTAATTATTTCTCACTGGTCAGACCTCTGGTTATTTTTACACGTTCATACTTGGTCGACTTATCTCGAGTTAACTTGGTCAGACCTCGAACCCGAGGCATAATATGAGAACTAAACATGCTCATGACATTATTTCCTGTTTACGAATGCCTTGATTAGTCTCATAAACCTAAGAGTTGCATTATGCAATTAACGCTCGTCGCTTACCTCTTGTCCTATTTTTTTACACACTGGTTAGACCTATGGTAATTAAGTGGGGTTGCAAGATGGATCTTAGTCTTAGTTAGTAATTAATTGGGTAGTTAATTCTTTTAAGAATTTAATTATCGAAAATACTAGAATTGAACTTTTTATGTTCTGGTTAATTGTGTTGTTGCAACATAATTCGTAAACAAAGTTGTTTTTCCTTGAAAGACAAACGTAGTCTCTTTTCCTAGTAAGAAGAGTGAGATTTATACCTATCTTTTCTCCTTGGTTGACAAACTAAGATAGGATTACAAATTGGTAAACTCATTTATGATCTTTCATTACCATTTTCTTGGTCTAGAGTTAATTGAAAGATAGAATATTTTGTGTAACTGGAAACATTGTGTTTAAAGCTACCAAAATAAATAACATCCTGCACTTGTCACGATGTATGAGTTTAAACCGCAAAGAGTAAAGGAATTACTAGCATATTTGCTAGGTAATCTTCTTGGACTCTTATTATTCCTAAAGTGCTAATTACCCTTGGGGCTATGTAGATGATAAAGGAGGAATGCATGCTAAAGATTCAAGTTAATTGAATATTAGAATGGTTAGTCCATTGTCTACATAAGTAGAACTTCATATACTCTGCTCAATACCTAAGTACATGCTACTCGTAGGTAATTGAAGAGAATAGGAAAGTATATAAAACTGTTGTATGCTTTCTACTAGAAATGTAACACTTACAATGTTGACAAATCCAGTGGGAGCAGTTGCATTTTATTACTGAAATATCATTCATGTAATGTTGTCAATTTCAGTGGGAGCAACGAGATTTAATTTCTGTTAGTCACCCATATAATTTCAAACTTGATTTGAAATAATTCATTACTTTCCGAATATGAACAACCATTACTTAAAGGATAATTGCATTTTATTTTATAAGATAACACGTTGCCTTCCTGCTGTCGCTTCCTGAAATGTTATCTATAGAATAATAATCCACAATTCCTTATTACAGGTTATGGTTCTAAACTACTTATGGTATATATGACATTAATCATATCGTTTGAACAATCAATCACGTGTTGTTTGTTTTCATAATATGATGTTGTACCTTTCACAAGTGGGAGAAATCTCAAAGTGTGTGCAAAGAACAACAATATTATTGGTATCTCTTGACCGCAAGGTAAAAAAAACTAATAATTCTACTAGGACTTAAACACATTAGATGTTTAATGCCATACTACATGTAAAATAAGAATTCTATTAGGACTTAAACACATGAGATGTTTATTGCCCTACTACATTCTAATAATGATTCTACTAGGACTTGAACACGCTAGATGTTTGTTGCCCTACTACATTCAAATGTCATGATATAGTGTAAAGATACTTCAACATTTGACTACATGTTTTAGTTAACAAAATTATGGTTATATGATAATGATCATAATTCTGAAGTATAAAATTAACTTGAAATTACTATAGAACTCAAGAGTTTGCGTTCATGATTACTTTTGTTAGTATAATTATGCTTACATGTTAAGACATAATTATAAAGTCCTTGAATTAGTCAATGACTTATAACCTAAAGTATGTATAGTAAATGTGTTATGTCTTCTATTTAACACATAAACATAAGGCTTTTGAATTATTCAAAGACTTATAATGTATTATTGAAATGTTTTGTTTTCTTGTTAACACGTGAACATATAATCCTTGAACAGTTTTGTCTTCTTGTAAACACGTGAACATAAGGTTCTTGTATTGTTCAATGAATATACATTATTGCATGCACTTGGTTCATAAATACTTTATATGCAATTTGGCTTGACCCAATTGACAAGTATTTGGTCCAAAGAGAATTAAGTTATCTATAGAATTGTGATATAGTTTCACAATTCTAATAACTCATAGGATACCACTTCATTATGGTATGTCTAATGTGTTCGATCAAACCTTATTAATATTGTTTGGTTCATGATAGCTTTAATTGCTCTACCTCCAAAACATATCAAGGTTAGAAATTGCGTGTGTCATGGATACACTCAATATAGTTCAAACCTAGAAGGTATTCAAGACAACCCATTCATTAGGGATTTGAGGTTTTACCACTCAAACCAATTGAATCATAAACCCTTTTGGATTTTTGATTTTTCTATACTTCCTAGCTTGAAGATTGTAGTTTTGGTGTTCTTCCTAGCTTGACGAAACACAAAACTGTTGCTAGAGCTTTTGGTTAAAGAGTGATACTAAATTAGAGTTTTTCTATAAACCCTAATTTGAGTTGTTGGAAGGAATTCCATTATGTCTTGATTTAAGTTCTGAATTTGTTAAAATCTTATGAAGCATTTTATTAGCAAACCTTGAGATGAGAACTTAAAATGTATTTTGTGGATTCTCCATGAAGAACAATTTATTGTTGCTTAAATACTTAGTATTTAGAGAATTGTCTCTACTTACAAAAGTAAGTGGGAGTATATACATATCTCAAAGTTTTTGATAACAAAATACTTAACCTTCTAAAATGCACTTATTAATGTCATACTAAGGTTATACATGAAAATGTTGACCGAAGTATAATGATTACTCTCATTCATAAATCTGAAAGGATGCCTCATCACTTGAGTGATATTTTATATCATTGCTGAGGGATATAAGTTAGAAGATTATTGTAAATCAGCTAACTACTAAAATATATTATCACATCTTGAATCTGATAAATGTTTTAGAACTATGAATGATAAGATGCAGTCCTTAAAAGGCAAATCGAGTTTTGAGCTTGATTGTTATTTCGCCTAACAGTTAACCTATGAGGTTGGAATGAGTTTCTTTTGAAGAAAGACTCACAAGGACAAAATTGTATACATATTAATGCATGGCATTTTATAAGAAGTTTTTAATCATACTTAAGCAATTGACTGTGATTAAAGTTTCTTATATAATACACGCATTAATTATATAAAGATATTTAATTGTCATACATGTGATTTGTATGTTGAATATGACAAATAGATTTTATAACTCTTTCTTTATGATTATCTTTTGCGAGGACGGTGTGTAATCAAAATGGTTATGAATCTATATTATCTTTATGTAGTATACAAAATTTGAGTAATCCATATTTTGGATTGGATCATGCATCTAAGAGCTGAGATCTTGAATTTAGTTACAATATGATTCTAATTGAATTAAGATAACTCTTGAGTACATCTGACATTGAGTGGGAGCAATGTGTTTTTCTTTAAAATTTATATGTTGAAGATATCATTCTATTTAAGCTAGATATTGATCCTTAAGCTTGGAATGAAACTTCACTTGAAATTTAGGGATAAAACAAACAACCTTGGAATAGATGTTTATATGGAATAAACAAATGCGGAAAATAAAGTCTAACACAAATGCAATATATTATTCAAGCAAGTCTTCAATGATATATTTCACTTGGAATAATTTACATGGATGGAAACCTTGTATTTTTAAACTAAGGATTCATCATGTATATATTATATTGTGTATAAGACTAGTTGTTACTTTTATACAAGAACAAAATGAGCTGACAACAACATTATCTAATTGAGAGTGTTTAGATTATTGTTTTTATAAATGTTTACGAATTATAAAGCATAGTGTTGTATAAGTACAAATGATGCTAGAGGATTATTTATACTAGTTGTAGCAGGATTTTATCATTTATGAAAAATCTGTTAACTAGTTGTGCTCAACATAGAGCATTGTTGCATTACACATTAATGAATGAGAATATTTTACACTTTTAGAAACTGTAAAGATGACTGTCAGTATGTTGTTGACTTTTACTACCTCATGCAAGGTAAGACAACATCTCCATACTATAATTCTTGCAATAGTATGAGCATATGAGATAAGACACTCCTCTTATATTTCAAATCACTCACTATACGTGATATTTGAAATAAGTATTCGGAAAGTTTACTCAGATAACTATTTAGTTTTTCTTTTAAAGAAAGGTTGAGAATGTTGGAAACATTAGGGTTCCACTTACTAAATGAGTTTCATGCATATCTGTTTTAGTATTTGGATAATTGGGATTGATAGACAATTTTTACTTTATGATAAATAAAGATACTTGGTATTTGTTATTCATTCATATAATAATTGTTATCCTATATTTGCATGTTTAATCCTTGAATTATTTTATTATTCTAAATATGTCCATTGTCGGTTAACAATATGGGAATATTGTTATGTAAGGCAAATGTGAGTGTTGGTTATAATTCTAACGAGAATTCGGATTGTTCCCACCAAACTCATATGTATTCACTAGAGATGCATATTGGATTCCCCAACTTTCAAATATTTACTTTTGGATCCTTGTCATAAGTAAAATATTGAAAATGGTTTGTTATCTTCATCCTTAGACTTGAGATACAAGCAAGTTCTGTTATGTGTGGATATCATTTTTTGTAAGTATACGCAAAACGCTATCTGAACAAGGTAGTTATAAAAGCTATATTTCGGAGTGATGTGAAGCAGCATCCACAACACTTGTAGTCAATAAAGGATTTGTTACTCCACTTGATATGTGCAGAAAGATACCATGGCGCCTCTCCAGAATTAATAAGATAATTGTTCGGCCGAACCCAAAGGGTAATGCAAGATGATACTTGATTACATTTGGTATATCTAATTAAATTCTATAACGAGATTCTAAATGGTTAAACTATATGGAATGATTAGAGATCCATAATCCATGGTTTAACGGTATCTATAACAAAGGATGATTAGAGCAAGACATTGAATGACCATGCTACTGAGAAACTTTTACGAAACTATTCTCTCAGACACTTTTAGTTAAAAAGCGAGTGAGAGCGTTTGCTAGGCGTTTCCGTCGTTAGTTTTGTGTGCCATTCGACACTCCAACTCCCAAGTGGGAGCTGTTGGTTTGTGGGAGTTAAAACACACGTAAACGACTAGAAGTGTGTGAGCCGATGGGGGCACACACGATAAACACGAGTATACGTGTTGAACGTATTCGATACTTGAATTACATACCCGTATTATGCATGACTTGACCCGATCATTGATTCGATCCATGAGCTGATGTTTGACATATACATGGGACGAATGGATTTTTGCCTTGGGCTTTGACAACTCCACTGATCGGGCAGTAAGGTGGGATTTGGGTTTGCTTGGGCTTGAACTTGTTGACCAAGGCATAGCAAAACCAAGGGTCGGTTTGGTTTGACTTATATAAACAAACAGCTATATGCATCCAAAAAGTACCATAGACGATATCCCTAAATCCCTAATGATCGATTTATCATACATTCTTATATTGGATTTTGGGTCCTACATGCATGCTCTAAAAATCCATTCACTGTTAATACCTTAGTACCTCACGTGGTGATACATGCATATCAACAATCTTACTGTACATGCATAATAGTCACATGATCATACATGCATGAATATATGCATGTATTTATTTATTTTTTGCATAGTTGTCTTTTCCCTTGTGGTATTGATTGGCAATCTATGTACGTCCTTTAGGCGTCGAAAGGAGGTTTGTTTACTGTTTGGTTTTCGGACAGAATAATAAGAAGATGTTCTTGGTTTTATTTGTTCGTGGTATTCAAGTAATTCAAGTGGGTCAATTGTTGATTGGTTTTAATACGTTCTCGACTAGCGTCTTTATCGAACGTATACGGTTTTCGTGTTGTGTGTGATACCCTTCGAGGTATCTATTTTAGATACTTAAGGTTTTGTTTTGGTTTCTTGTTCCGTTAATAGAGATCAATTGCCAAGTAAGGTTAGCTTTTCTATATCCCTTTTAATTAATTAATATTGTATTAATTATTTGTTTATTAAATACGTGCTTAACATAATTGCATTAACTAGATCCTATATCCGCTGCATACTCGTAGAGGTTACTGGTTAACTTGTTCTAAAATCCCAACATCTCTGCGTCACAAATATATACAGGGCAAATGTTTTTAAAAGGTATCATACTTGCCATCATTTGCTTTTGTGGGTAGCGAACAAATTTTTTTGCTTTTGTGGGTACTTTTATTTCATATTCATCCTTTTTTGGGTACTATGTGACATGTTTGCTCTTCGGGGAAAAAAATTTTTCTATTAGCTAAGAGGGGCAAAAATGTCCAAAAATTTCACAAAATACCCAAAAAAGGATGAATTTGAAAGAAAAGTACCCACAAAAGAAAAAAATTTGTGTTCGCTACCCACAAAAGCAAATGGTGGCAAGTATGATACCTTTTAAAAACATTACCTAAAACTTGTGACGCAACTGCGCAAGTAAAGCATTCTTCTATTTTCATGTCCTGTTTCGGGGTAATGAGCATAATAATTCCGCTAATATTTCAAGTGGTTATCTGGCATATGGGCTTAGCATTGGCTAAGATGGTCATTGGAAACACAAGTTTATAAAGCATCTATATTTCTGACGAAAAGAAAGATTCGTGTAAATAAAAAAATTTCAACTGAGTTTATACGGTATCTAGTACCTAGCATGTCAATTGCAATTCTGATTAATTGTCCATAAAACACTATATATAAGCAATTAAGCATAAGAAATATCTATGGCTCACCATTTCGATGTGGCCGTGTCTCGTCTTTTTCCTGTTTCCCTTTGCCTGCACATGTAAACTCAGACCAAAGATGGAAAAGGGGTGGTACGTGTTGTGAGCAGATAATCTCGTTCTTTGCTCCATTTCAGAAGACAGAAAGTTTAAGGGCCAAAGTTGCCCGTTTCAAACATTTAAACCGAATTGGCGGTTAGATTAGTTATGTTAGTTATTTTCGCAGAACCATCATGTCGTTTGGAGACAACCATTCGAAAACTATATATAGATGTACATGTTACAGATTTCAATAGTTAGAACATTTGACAAGTTATTCATATTAATTGCAATTTCGTTATATTTGTTTTACTCATATTGGGACCAACATTTGGTATCAGAGCCTGCCTATTACACGCTCGTTACATCGATACAACCATCATCTCAAACACGAGATTCTGTAACCAGAAAACAGAAACCAAATCTGTTGTTGACGAGTACCAAAAAGAAAACCAGAAATATTCTTGAACGAGGAAGAAGGAACCAAAATACGCGCTGAAACATTTTGTTTCAGGAAGAAGAAGAAGAAAGATGCAACGTATCATTCAACCATACGCTGCCTGGATAACTTGATAACGCAAGGAAAGTAGTGCACGACCGTACTTGTGTAGAAATTGCATTCGACAAGCCACCAAACTGTGGTGACTTGATACTTTCTGTTGGTTTGATTCTGGACGCAACAAGAACAAGACAAAGGAAACTTTGTTACACTTGTTGGCTCTCAATCATACAACGAAAAAAAACAGCCCTTTTGTCGAGACAAAAGTGGAGAAGAAAGACGTACGTGAAGAAGAAATAAGAAGGACGTTGCTTGAAGAGAAGAAAGGTACCGAACCAGAAAACAATTAAACTGTTTTTGGAGAGACGTTTACAATACAAAGAGGGACAACAACAGGAGCATCCTGATCATTTGCTCGCAAGGATACCGTTGGTATTTCTGTAGGTTGTTGTAGATACGGTGTGGAATAAAGAAGAAGGAGTATTGTTGAACGCGGACAAGCAACGAGGGCAACAAGGACATCACTTGTTGACATACTACCGTCGAGTAGTAGAACAAAGACAAGCAACTCGCTTGGTCTTTTGGAAGAAATTACCGAGACTAATTTCTGAAACGTTTTGTGTTTATTCGAAACTTGGAGATAAAAGAAGCAAGTTCGACACAAAAGTTCGAGACTTGGAGATAAAAGAAGCAAGTTTGATACAAAACAAAAGACAACGTGACACAAGGAGTGGTATATTTTGAAGAAAGATATAGTTGGTATACTCAAGTACCGACAAGAAGGGAATACGCGAGTGACAAACACAGGTCACACAAAAAATCTTAAACTTTTGGATTTCCTTTCATATTTATAGTATAGATACTTAGTTTATACTATTAGAAATCCATAGTTCCATATTAGGATTCCACGGATAACTATTTCTGTTCCCGTAGTATTAAGTGATACCACTAGTTAGAAATCCCTATACGAAGTAGAAAGTGAAGATCATAAGCACCATCAAAATGCCCGGTGACGACGCAAGTGGCAGTAACACTGCACCAAAACCCGTAACCCCTATGACACGGTATCAATGCCCAAAACTCAAAATCACAAACTACACAGTTTGGACTATACAAATTAAGGTGATACTAGAAGCACAAGGATTATGGGAAATAATAGAACCTAAGGTTGATACACAATTAGATGTTAAGAAGGATAAGGCAACAACCGCCTTCTTATATCAAGCATTAACCGAAGATGTGATCTTACAAGTAGCAAGTTGCAAAACAGCAAAAGAATTATAGGATTCGTTGAAAAAGAGACACGTTGGAGAAGAAAAAGTGCAACAAGCACGATTACAATCACGATGATTGGATTTCGGACTCTTCAGATGAAGGAGGATGAAACGGTGGATGCATTTACAGCCAAATTGAACGGCTAAGCCACGAAGGCTAAAGAATTAGGAAAAGAGTTGGATGAATCACTTTTAGTACGAAAACTATTAGACTCCACACCAGATAGGTTCATTCAAATAGTAGCATCCATAGAACAGACGAATGATCTCGATGACATTACGTTAGATGAGATCGCAGGAAAACTTAAGGCATTCGAGGAGAGAATAAAACTCCGAAAGGGAGGACAAGTAGATGGCCAGGACAACTTATTATTCGCACAAGGCGAACATTCTAGAAATAAGAAACGATTTACCAAATATAAAGGTAGATCAAACTATTCACGTGGAAACTGGCATAATAAGGGAAATAGAAACAACTCGAATGGAGGAAACTCATCCCACTCAGATAAGTCGAATAATGGAAAACAAGGATGGGATAAGAGCAAAATCACATGTTATAATTGTGGAAAACTCGGACACTACAAGAAGAATTGTAGAAATCCACCAACAACTCAGGAACAATCAAACCTTATCTTAGAAGACGATGAACCATCATTACTAATGGCTACACACGAAACTGAAGAAATCTTGTTAAATGAAGAACAAGTATACCCCCGAAAATATGCTACAACAGATGCTAGCATATGGTATTTAGATAGTGGTTCAAGTAACCATATGTCAGGCACCAAAGGCCATTTTAAAGATATTGACGAAAACATCACTGGACGTGTTCGTTTTGGAGATGGATCGTATGTAGAGATAAAGGGTAGAGGTTCAATACTATTAGGATGTAGAAACTTACAACAAAAGATGATTTCGGATGTTTACTACATTCCAAACCTCAAGAGCAACATACTTAGTCTAGGACAACTTACTGAAATAGGTTGCAAGATCATCATGGATGGAAATTTACTGACTTTGTATGATAAGAGCAAGAAGTTGTTGATGAAGGTAGAACGATCTAAGAATCGACTTTACAGTATTAGATTGCATATAGTAGCACCTATATGTCTTTTAGCAAACGTAGATGACCAAGCATGGTTATGGCATGCTAGATTAGGTCACCTGAACTTTGACGCAATAGACAAAATGACAAGGAAAGGTTTAGTGGATGGAATACCAAGAATAAAGCATGTAGGACAAATCTGTGATGCATGTTTATTAGGAAAACACATCAGAACACCATTTCCAAACCAAGCTAAATTCAGATCAAAGAACCCGTTAGACTTAGTATATGGAGATCTTTGTGGTCCCATAAGTCCAACAACACACTCCGGAAAGAAGCTCATCTTCTTATTAGTCGATGACTGCCCGTTTTGTGGGCTTACTTTCTAAAATCGAAAGATCAAGCGTTTAGCACATTCAAGGAATTTAGACACCAGATCGAATCAAAGTTGAAGTTGAAAATAAAGATGCTAAGAACTGATAGAGGAGGTGAATTTACATCACATGAATTCACCAAATACTGTAAGGAAAATGGAATTGAGAGACAATTGACAGCACCATACTCACGCAGCAGTAATGGTGTAGTAGAGAGGAGAAATAGAACAGTGTTATCGACTAGGAGTATGATGAAAGCGATGAAGTTACCCTTAACTTTTTGGGCGGAAGCAGTAAGGCACGCCATTTACATACAACAGGGGTACCGACGAAAGCCCTAGAAGATAAAACACCATATGAAGCCCTCTACAACAGAAAACCAAACCTAGAATACCTAAGAATATTCGGATGCACAGCTTATGCTAAGGTTACAATACCTCACTTGAAGAAGCTAGATGATAGAAGCATTCCAATGATTTACTTAGGAGTTGAAGAAGGATCAAAAGCATGTAGACTATATGATCCAGTAGGAAAGAAGAAACATGTTAGTAGGGATGTAAAGTTTATGGAAACGAAACCGTGGGATTGGAATAATAATGAAGAGGATACGAGTACTAAAGATACGTTTTGGACTAGCTTTGTAATAGATGGAGTTCACTATGATAATCCTACACCAGTCAACATAGAAAACACCGACAACACGTATCAAGAACAAGAACCTATACCAGATCCACCCTCACCAATCACACCACCATCATACACTTACAACCCTAACTCAGAAGATGAAGAAAGAGCTACTATAAGTTCATTAGAGAGCTCAGATCCTAGATTTGATCATAGACCCATACAAGGTTTAAAGGATATTACGGAAATTTACCAAACTGCACGTGAAGTAGAAGCGCTGAGCTTATTTTTCACAGAAGAAGAACCCCGTAATTACAAGAAAGCATCAAAAGATGAGAAGTGGATTGAGGCCATGGAAATTGAATTAGATTCAATCAACAAAAATAACACATGGACCCTTACCACATTGCCTAAAAATCAGAAAGAAATAGGACTCAAATGGGTTTATAAAACCAAAAGAGATGCACAAGGAAGGATCATAAAGTATAAAGCAAGATTAGTAGCAAAAGGTTATGTACAAGAACAGGGAATAGACTTTGATGAAGTATTTGCACCAGTTGCTAGGATAGAGACAGTTCGATTGATATTAGAACTAGCAGCATATCATGGATGGCAAGTACACCACTTAGATGTAAAATCAGCATTTTACATGGAGAATTGAAGGAAGAAGTCTATGTTACACAACCTGAAGGTTTCATTCAACAAGGAAACCTAGGAAAAGTCTACAAGCTAACTAAAGCTTTGTATGGCTTAAGACAAGCACGGAGAGCTTGGAACGTGAAGCTTGACCAAACATTAAAGTCATTAGACTTTAAGAAATGTAATCTCGAACAAGCAATCTACACAAAGAGAAGCAAGACTTCTACACTTATCGTCGGAGTATACTGAGATGATTTGATAATCACAGGAACTCCAAAGAAGGAAGTAGACTTGTTCAAATCCTAGATGAAAGATAAATTTGAAATGAGCGACCTAGGGTTGCTAGCATATTACCTTGGGATAGAAGTTACACAGACAGGAGGAGAGATTACAATCAAGCAAACTGGATACCTTAACAAGATCTTAAAAGAGACAAGCATGACGGACAGTAATGACACAAAGACACCAATGGATCTCGGCACTAAGTTGGTAAAGGCGGAAGATGGAAACCCAGTTGACGCAACTTATTACCGAAGCTTAATTGGAAGTCTCAGATATTTACTACATACAAGACCATATCTAAGTTATTCAGTCGGACTACTCAGCAGATTTATGCAAGACCCAAAGGATCATCACCAAGGCAGTGTGAACAAGTAATCCAATACATCAAAGGAACGAAAGACCATGGAGTAATATACAAGAAAGACGGAAGCTGCAAAATTATAGGATACAGCGACAGTAGTTATGGAGTTAATACAGATCAAGGAAAAGGAACTACTGGAATAGTATTTTACTTTGGAGAGTCACCTATCACTTGGTGTACTCAGAAGCAACCGACAGTAGCACTCTCATCATGTGAATCAGAATTCATGGCGGCTACTGCAGCAGCATGTCAAGCCTTAGGGCTAAAACGATTACTCGGTGAATTAACTGGATTAGAAGAAAAGAAGATAACGCTTAGAGTTGACAACATATCAGCTATACAACTCGTAAAGAACCCAGTATTTCACGGAAGAAGCAAGCATATAGACATTCGCTATCATTTCATTCGGGAATGCATAGAGAATGGTCATATCAACGTAGAACACGTAAGTGGAGAACTTCAAAGAGCAGATATTTTAACTAAAGCATTACTAAGACTCAAGTTCGTGACTATGCGACAAATGCTTGGAGTTAAAGACTTAGGACGAAGCAACGATCAAGATTAAGGAGGAGAATGTGAGCAGATAATCTCGTTCTTTGCTCCATTTCAGAAGATAGAAAGTTTAAGGGCCAAAGTTGCCCGTTTCAAACATTTAAACCGAATTGGCGGTTAGATTAGTTATGTTAGTTACTTTCGCAGAACCATCATGTCGTTTGGAGACAACCATTCGAAAACTATATATAGATGTACATGTTACAGATTTCAATAGTTAGAACATTTGACAAGTTATTCATCTTATTGCAATTTCATATATGTGTTTTACTCATATTGGGACCAACACGTGTGAAGTGTCAACACAGTAACTTTTTGGGCCAGTCAAGACAGGTTGGGCAAGGTTGACCATAAACACTTTTGTCCAACATTTTTTTTACCGTTGTCTATATTTAATAACTTAACTTAGGATATTTGACTTAGAATATACAGTTTGGGTGACTTACAACCTGGTTTCCATTTTTGAACCGTTTTCTTTTTAGCTAACCTTTTTTTACCCTTTTAGCCCGTTAAAAAAATGTAACCCAATTAGACCCATTCTTAAGCAAATGGGTTAACATATGCTACATCTAGTTGAAACGGTGTAAGTGATAGATCAAGGATAGTAAAGCGAAACAGAATTAGTCACGCACCTTTGATGACATCAGTTCCTAGTACTTTTGTAAGATCTTGTTTCAAAGGTCTCAAACTTCTGATTTCCAGGATGTATATGATCAAACATAATTCATGCCTCATCATACAAACAAAGAATCAATAAAAACGAAACATGAGAGATTGTGGTGAAACCTTTATAATCTGGTATATAAAAACTAGAAGGGTTGATTATTGTTTAGAGGATCCTATCCTATATATACTAGATGAAACGGTATCTTCATGCCTGCTGGAAGAGGCATGTCGATTCCCTAAAACTAAACTAAACTAATAACCGTTTATACAACTGCCATGCTTGACCCAACCCATATACAACCTTTGGTTTACAGAACTTAGGCCCAGACGGGCTTTAATAAAACTAATAAAACTAATTAGGTTAACAAAGATTAGTTGGATTATGATTTCCAACATATTCACCCCTAATCTAATTAATCTTTGTTTCTTCTTCAATCTTCTTGTTCCTTGATGCCTTCTTCAATCTTTCTTTTAATCTTGATGTCTTCATCATTTGGTGTTGTCACGATCTTCATGATCATTTCTGTGACTTCAAGGCAAGTAAATCCCTTTGCCTTCTTCCTGCACCCTTTCTGTGCTATAATAGCACTTGAGTACATCTTCATCTCGCTCGGTTAAATCCATAACCATTGTAACAAAACGAGAACTGTGTAGTTTATTTTGGTTTTGTTCCTTTTTTCATCCTTAGCATTGATGGCAGATTTTTGAGTGATGATAGATAACATGAATTGTTATTGTTGCTTGATCCCCTTCGGCTCTGATACCAATGTTTCAAAGGTCTCAAACTTCTGATTTCCAGGATCGTATATGATCAAACATAATTCATGCCTCATCATTCAAACAAAGAATCAATAAAAACGAAACATGAGAGATTGTGATGAACCCTTTATAATCCGGTATATAAAAACTGGAAGGGTTGACTATTGTTTACAGGATCCTATTCTATATATACTAGATGAAACGGTATCTTCATGCCTATTGGAAGAGGCATTTCGATTCCCTAAAACTAACCTAAACTAATAACCGTTTCAGCCCATATACAACCTTTGGTTTACAGAACTTAGGCCTAGATGGGCTTAATAAAACTAATCAGGTTAACAAAGATTAGTTGGATTATGATTTCCAACAGATCTAACTTGCGATAATTTGTGTACTCCATATGGAGATCCCTATATGATCATGGATAAACATGAAGTTAAAAATGAGTCTGGTAAAGTCAATTGAATAAAATGCGCCTAACTAAACATCATATGCGAAATAAGTGCAGTTATGTAGTTGGCTTTTTAGGTCCTAAACTTGGAATGTAATTTAACTACTTGCATGTTATAGTGGAAACATAATTGTCACTTAATACTCTCCTTTTGGCCTACAATTGTATAATTAGGGACAATTATATTAATTTATCGTTATATAACATTTTAAATTCCAAACTTCACAGTAAACAATTATACTATTATATCTTGGTTTGCGAAATACCATAACTCAAAGTACAAGCTAGGTAAACATTATTACTCATATGTTGATTTTGATAGCGCAGTGAAGTTGGTTGTTATTGAGTTATCAAAAAGCAATACAAGCCAACATAATTGACACTATGAAATTTACAGCATATATTATGATTCTAAACAATCACAAATTGATTCAAAACGTATTCTCTATCTGCACTTTAAAATTAAGTTAGATTCATGTACGAAACGACAACACGTGGGCAAGACAGGCAGTCGTCCCTGATGACATGTTTAGTCTTCTAAAATAGACAGAGACGCACAAACTATTTCTTAACGAGTTCATCCGTTTTAATTGATTAACACGTACTATCTAAACAATCAAACGACCTACACAACAAGAACACGTTTACTGAAAAGAATTGTATAAAGAGCATTTTGAAATGAAAGAAAAGAAGAGGAGAGCTAAAAATGGACAGAAAAGAAGAGAAGATGAATGAAATTAAAGTTTTTATATCATGTTCCCGAGTTATGAGAGAAAAGAAGAGATAACAAATGATTTTACAGTTATACCCTTAGTAATATATAAAAGTTATGTTTTTAATAAGTCATTTAAGTAATTTTGTTTATTTATAGCTTCCTAATATAACTTATCTCCAAATCATCCCACTTTTGGGAAGAAAGTTTTGGAGAGAAGTTTAGCCTAAATTACTCCCCTCTTCTTTTCTCTTCTGTCCTAAAAAAAACTCAAGAACACGGATTTATTTTGTTTTCTGGCCACTTCTTTTCTCTTCTTTCAGAAATAAAACTTGGGAACGCAGCGTTACAGTTGTAGAGTTGTGTTTAATGAAAAAAACATAAATAGGTTATTAGAGAATGATACCATACTTTAGTCAATATTTTTGAATAGTAATTAAAAGATTAAGAAACAATGAGATGATCAGAAACTCGTAAAAAATGCATGATAACTTATAACTGTATTATTGTAATAACTTATAATCACTCAAGTGTGGTTTAATCAGGTCTACTCAAGCTTTGTTGAGGCCTAAAACGAAATTTAAATATGAGGCTTTTCAAATTTTTTATTTTTTTCTCTTTGCTTAATATTAGCTTTTCGATTCATTTGATTTAAAGAACATTCAATTATCAAACTAAGAATACAATGAGAATCTACGAGTACATTGAATAGAGAGAAAGATAATATAGAAGAGAGAAAAACATCAACTTCACTTTGTAATAATATTTAAGTATGGCTAAAGAACTAAAGAACTCAACCAACACGAACAGGACTTGCTCGTGTTTGTTAGTTTTGGTTAATCAAACAAACAAACTCATTTGAACACTTAAACAAAGAGACATTGGTGTTCATGTTTGTTCGTTGAATTATAAGTTATTTTGGTCCGTTCATTAACAAACTATTCATGAATGATACTTGAAACGTTATCAGCTAAAAGTTATTAGATATCATAGCATTAAATAAGCTCAGTTCACTATTATGTAATAATAAAAATATTGGCTTGGTTGTGGTTCTTAAACTCAAATAAGGATTTAATGATATGAATTTAAAAAAATAAACAATACATAAGAAAACATCCTTTATTAGCAATTTTAGTAATAAGGGCTTTCTATATATCAAGACCTTAAGATGATGCTTAAAAAATATTTGACCAATTTTATATTTACAGTGGGCGTTAGAAAATTGAGTGCCTTAAATATTCGAAGGCCTGAAGCGATCGCTTTATTAGTTTTACCCTTGAGCCACCACTGGGAATTTAATAGTAAAGTCTTGTGACTAATCACTCAAGTGTGAGCTCTCAAGTTCAATTCCTAATAGGTGCAAACAATTTTTAAGTGGCTATGGTAACCTTATGAAAATGAAACGCTTTATCCGGTTTCAGTCCGTTGATGACGGGCTCAAACCACATAGATTACCATAAGCATTTGCATGATGCCTAAGTGTATGTTTGGCCAAATGGGTTGGGGCTGGGGCTGAGGCTAGGACTTATATTATAATCCAAAGTTGAAATTTGTGTTTTTATAAACTTGTTTGGCAAATGGGCTGGGTCTGGGGCTTTTTATTGCAAAATTACTAAAAAAGACATAATTAAATGAGTTTTTTTTTATGTTAGATATTTTTGTGGGTAAATAAGTGATGCGTTCGCACGAGGTTTTAAATTTGTAAACATGAATTACCGGTTAACTAGGAACACATTCGGGCAAGTATACCCTAGTCAAGTTGTAGTATAGTATATGGTAAATCAAGGTCGTCCCAATAGACTTGGTTGCACTACAAGTGTCGTTTGTTTGTTTAAGCAAGTAACATGTTGATGGTTATGATTGTCACGGATCAAACCACAAAGAAAAGCAATATAAGAACATATTATCATAAGAACAAAACAAGTAAACAAAACATCATGGTTATTTCAATCAAACACAAAATCTCAACAATCATATCAATAACAAACATCTTGAGATATAAAAGTAACAAGGTTTACCCAAAGTATGAATTACAATAGGCAAAGATGAAGGATTATAGCACTCCTTCAAGCCTCCAATCAACTACATTAGTTCTACCAAGCCGGAAAATGATGTCCAAACGCCTTCTACAACCCTTGAGCACACTACACGAATTTGGTAGAGGTTTGAGGTCTTTTGGGAAAGATAAGTTTGTGGAAATTCGTCCTTAAGGGTGGAGGCTTGAATTTCACACAAGTTGGGATAGGATAGTTGGTGGAAATTCGTCCTTAAGGGCGGAGGATCGAATTTCACACCTTTGGTGAAGGTAAGTTGAGAGAGGGATGTTGTTTTAGGTGGAAATTCGTCCTTAAGGGTGGAGGATCGAATTTCACACCTAGAGATGGAGTGGTGGGTGAAAAGGATGAGAAGGATGGAGAAGGGATGATAAAAACATACACAAATGAGGTCTATTTATACTACTCTCAAGCCCTTTGGGTTATAAATGCATTTCTTTGTCACCAAGGAGCTTGGAAGGGACTAGAAACTGAGTGGGAAGGACCTAGAAACGTTTGGGACAAGTGTGGAACCTTAGTGATGAAGAAATGGCTGTACCAGGCCTCCCAACCGGATCGGTTGGTTTTCTTGACCATTCTCCAACCGGATCCGGTTGCGGGGCTCGACCGAACGGTTGGAGCAAAATCACAAAAAGTCATAAGCACCAAAGTTGTATATCTTTCTCTTAGCTTTCCGTGGCCGTGAACCGGGGGTCAAACGGAGTTCGTATGCAAAAGTTATGGCCAAAATGGTGAAGGTGTGTCCGGAACAACGAGGCTTCCAATATTTCTTCGTTTAAGCTTCTTTTCTTCATTTCTTTCTCGTTTCCCTTCTTGAACTTTATTCTTGAGTCTTTGGACCACTAACTTGATGACTTTATCTTCTCGAATATACTCTACAAGTCTTGCTTTTAACGAGAACTCTTCGTATTTGGAGAAATCTTCATATTTTACTTCTTTTTCCGTCTTTTTCTCCACTTTCCTGTACTTGGCTACAAATGAACTAGCAAACACATTTTGATACGATTAAGCAACAAAAGCATATGATTATAGCCAAATAAAACACATAAAAGCACGGATAACGCTACTAAAAACATGCACAATTTGAGCGTAATCAAATTCCCCCACACTTAAACTTTGCTTGCCCTCAAGCAAATCTAAGAAAATAAAAATTAAAGCACATACCAAAATGACAAAACGAAAACAAAATTAAAAATTTAAATATTTTTGCGTTTTTTTTTTTTTTTTTTTTTTTTTTTTTTTTTAACAATAAGCAAAAATAAGCGAAAAATGAGCGCAAACTCCCCCACACTTAAGGTTTTGCTTGCCCTCAAGCAAATCTAGAAATTAAGAAAAATAAATTCCACGTGGTGCATGAAATATGATTAATAAAAGTATGATGCAAATCTACCGAGTACAAGTACCAGATAAGATTCATCGTTTTAAGCTTTTAGAGGTCAAAAATCGAGATGTTTGACAATACCCTATGGATTTTATTGCTTGATAACATGGCTAAGCACCTCACGAAAAAGAACGGATGTATAATTCACTTAACACTCAATTTATTTAGTGATGGATAGTATTAAGGAATAGTACACTCATATTGCTCAGTCATGATCTAAATATTACCATAGGCTTGTACAAGAAACAAAACTCCACCGACGTAGTGTAAGCACCAAGTGTAAACATCTAAAGAGGGCTTTTATTAGGGATAGGCTTAAGGGTTATCAAAGGCTTATGTTCAAACATTACATACAAGAATATAATAGATCGTTGGCGCGAATTCTTGATTAAGTCAAACAACGGATGGTCACTAGATTATACCTTGGATCGCTGGCGCGCTATTTGCATAACGGATGGTTACCAAAAATATGCACTAGATCGCTGGCACGTCATTCGATCCTTCAAGAACCGGATGGTCACTAAAAATATTCACGCATTTCATATTTTCACAAAGCCAAAAGGGATGGGATAAGGCATGGGAATATTAATGAAATTGGTGTTAAAATAAAAATAAGGTCAAGTCTAATACCCATGTTGCTAGTTACCGAACAAACCACAAACCCGAAAATGATTATAGTTACAATCTTCTCTTCACATATCGATCACCAAATATATATATCACGTCTTAGCACATTGGCTAATCGATATCTCAAACATACTTCCTCTTCCCAAATCAAAATTACCCAGAAGATTTCCGCACTCATTACCCACATCACTTACATTGTGAACATTGCCAATCCACTAGGGAAATTGCAATAGAAGTTAGGGAAGAAATGCGATTCATACTCAACCTCATCCTTGATCGCATCAATACCATCACTCATCAAAACATCAATCCATAAGCCTTATGCAAGCATGGAAGGAATCACTACTACTATTTTCTATTTCTTGTATTTTTTTCTTTTGAAGTTTTTTCCAAGAACAAGTCTTGTTCTTATTTTTACAAGCTTGTAGTTGGCATAAATACCACTACACTTTGTTGTTTGATTACAAGGCCTTGTTTACATACCTTGGCTCCCAATCTTTATTCTCGGCATTCACAAGATTATTTTAGCATGTTACTAACTTTTCTTTTTGTAGGATTCTTATTTTTCTTGACTTGACGCCCCAAACAAGGGGGAGCTACCGTCAAGGAGGAGTTAGCAATACGTGGACTAATTTTTTTTCCCACACTTTTATGTTTATTTCCTCCAAGGGTTAACTTTTTGTTTCGACAAAAAGGGGGAGAAGAAGTAAAACTTAGGGGCTTTCGAAACTTACATCTATTCTTAAGTTTTACTCATCATAACATTATGTTTTGTCATCAACAAAAAAGGGGAGATTGTTAATACAAATAAACCGTAAAAACGTTTATTAATATTTTGCGATCTCTTTGTGTTTTGTTGATAACAAATATAAAGTTATCTTAAGTATAATTATAATGATACATGTTATTTTTATAAAGCATTTACATATAGCCATTTAAATACAAAAATGTAATAATTAAGCATTTGTTGTAATAGTTTATTAGGATGGGCCCATAACCCATGGATCTTAATCCATACCCAAGTAGACTAGATACAATGTATACTTAGATACATTGAATCTAAAGAAAACCCATGGACCAACCCATAACCAAAAAACCCATGGGCAAAGAGGAGCGTTCCACGGATCCCTAAGATTACACTAGACAGATCCCAAGTGGAAGGGATCCGTGGGATCCGGGGAACAGTGAAGAATTTTGCCTATAAATAGAGAGCCATTTCTTCATTCTAACTCACCCCTCTTCTTCCTAAATCTCTCATACACTCTCATTCTCTTCTAACATATAGATCACTTGATCTAGAGAGTTGTTCTTCTTTCTTTCTATTTGTAATCCTTATATAGGTCCTTCTCTAAGGCGAGATCATGAGCATTCTACAAGTCATCCAAGCAAGGGGTCCTTGATTTATTTGTCACTCCGCAAGATTTCTGTAACAAAGATCTTGTATTTGATATTTCACATATTTGTTGTGTAATAGTCGTGTTGGTTTGGTCCACCGTGCTACGGACTCGGTATTTAGCTTTGTATCAGAAAAAGTGTAAGCAACGTTGTGAAGGCTTCTCCACCATGTGAAGGAGTTTGTTGACATAGTGCTTGAACTCTCGAGTAGGTGACTCGGGGAGTGGAGTAGGGCAAGGAAGGTGTCCTTGTAGCCGAACCACTATAAATCGGTTGTGTCATTTCTATCCCTTAACTTTACTTTACTTGCTTACTTTATCATTAGATCTATACTTTCTCTACATCCACAAGATATCACATATTAACGAATCTAAAGTTTTTGAAAACTGACTTAAAATCGGCAAAACTATTCAACCCCCCCTTCTAGTTTTCCACACGACATAAGTTTAAACAAGCACTCTAAAGAGACTAGGAAAGCCGAAACCACTTCTCTTGCTAAAAATGTGAATCCTAATGCGTGCGCCTTACCTTCTACAGGATTAGAAAACACCTCTAGGAGCAGCAGACTAAAGCCAAAGAGTAATACAAGGAACAATAGAGTCTCGCCTGCCTCTAAGAGTAGTAGCTTGAATAATGAGAAGAAAGTAGAAGAACACCCTAGGAATTTACCGCTTTGTAATAAGAAAGACATTTCATCTGAATGTAATGAACCTATGAAACTTGCTATGTTTAATGAATGTGTTGAATCTGTTTGTGTAACATGCAAGAAATCTTTAATTAATGTTCAAGATGATTGTGTTTCTAAGAATGTAAATGATAAGCCTGTTCAGAATAACGTTCCAAAAAGAACTTATGCTAAACCTATAAGAAGTATAGTTGCAAGATTTAGGTCTTACACTACTGATAAGAAGCATAGTGTTTACTTTAGGGATGATATTTGGAAACCAACGGGTAGAATTTTCACACTCCAGAATGGTAGAATGAGTGCTAAACCAGTATACCCAGTAGAAAACTTCTATGAGTGTGATCAGGATTTTACATCTAACCCAAAGGAACCAAAATCAAAACGGTTTCCAAAAACATCTTCTTCTGTATTTGGCAGGTTATCTAAATATGTCTTTGGATCGTCGACTCGGGTTGCTCCAAGCACATGACCCGGAATCTGAAGCTGGTTATCAATTTTGTCTGGAAATTCATGGGAACCGTACGCTTTGGAAATGATCATGTAGCAGCTATCATGGGTTATGGAGATCTTCCATTTGGAAATTATTTGATCACTCGGGTTTACTATGTCGAATGGTTGGGATACAATTTGTTTTCAGTCGGGCAGTTCTGTGATGCAGATTTAGAGGTTGCCTTTAGGAGAAATTATTGCTTCGTTAGAAACTTTGATGGCATTGATCTCTTAACTGGGAATCGTAACACAAACTTGTATGCTATCGACATTAACCAAATGGCCTCTTCATCACCAATATGTCTTATGACACGAGCATCTGGAACAAATTCCTGGTTGTGGCATAGAAGGTTATCCCACCTCAATTTCGACATGATCAACAAACTTGCCAAAGACAACATCGTCAACGGGCTTCCAAAGTTCAAATACACCAAGGATCACTTATGTCCATCATGCGAACAAGGAAAAAGCAAAAAAGCATCATATAAACCCAAACTCATACCCAGTTCGGAAGCTAAGTTACATATGTTGCACATGGACTTATGTGGCCCAATGAGAGTTGAAAGCATTAATGGGAAAAAGTATATTCTTGTTATCGTCGATGACTATTCAAGATATACATGGGTTAAGTTTCTGAGGTCAAAAGACGAAGCACCAGGCATCATCATTACCTTTTTTAAGTGTATTCAAGTACTTCTTCAAACTCCGAAGGATTGTAAGAACGGAACAACGGCAAGCATCGAATTTACAAATCGAGTTAAGAACTTATTTTGAAGATGTTGGAATCACTCATCAGGACATCAATTGTTAGAAATCCACGAGAATGGGGTAGTTGAAAGAAGAAACGGAACTCTTGCGGCTGCCGCGACAATGCTAATTTATTCTAGTGCACCATTGTTTTATGGGCTGATGTTGTTGCCAACTTTGCTTGTTTCACTCAAAACCGATCCCTAATTCATCCAAGATTCAATAAAACCCCCTATGAACTAGTGAACAACAAAAACCCGATATCTCTTACCTTCACGGTTTGGCCTCGTGGTTATCCAACGAATGACAGAGAAGATTTAGGAAAACTGAAAGCTAAAGGTGATATTGGAATCTTCATTGGATACTTAGATAACTCGAGGACATTCAGGGTGTATAACAGAAGAACTAGGAAGATAATTGATGAGTGTGTAAATACTCATCATTTTTGTACAAAATAAATCTGCTGAAATCATCCGAAAACACTCAGAAACACATCAAAATGATCAAAATATCACAAATCAGTGTTTTATGTGTTTCAAATGCAAAATTATCAAAATCAGATGAAAAACATATCAAATTTGCAAAAATTGCAGTTTTAGTCCCCCAAGTTTATAAAATTGTCAAAAATAGTCCCCGAGCCGAATTTCGAAGAAAAGTCACCAAAGGTTCTTTTTAAATCACAAATTGTCATATTTAGTCCTTTGGTGAAAAATCTAAAAGTTTTGAGAAAATTACATTTTAGTCCCTAAAAATCCAAAATGTTCAAAACTAGTCCTTGGGAATTTCAAAAATGTCAAAAATCAACCCTTGGATTAGTAAAGTTGGCAATACCAACCCTTGACTACTCTTCATAAGTTACATGTTTGGTCCCTGGGAATTTCAGTTTTACAAGTTTGGTCCTTTGGTTTTGGAATGTTACATTTTTGGTCCTTTGTATTAATAATCCAACAAATCCAATCCGGACCCTAATTTAATCCCCAAGCCCCATGCTAACAACCCTTGGCCCAAATACTTTACCCGGTCCTATATCCTGACCCGACAACCCAACCCACCATTTAAAATAAACAAAACCCGCTTTCCCTGTCCCCTCCCCGACCGGTTTATCGCTACCACCCCTCCTCAAACTCCACCCATAGCCACCCTACACAACCCTTTGTCTCCCCCACCTCACCTACCCATCCACATTGCATTAATTGCACCCTTTCCTGTCTCATATCAAAACAGAAAATTGGCGCCAAAACCCAATTTGTGGCTAAGATGAGCTTTAGACAATCAACGCCCAGATGGATGGGATTTGCTCGAAGGTGAGAGAAAGAGCTGAGGTGCATAAAAAGAGGCCAAGAGAAGCAAGTTGGATAGTTAATTTTTAGTTTTTTAATTTTGTATGTCGTTTTTTTTTAGCTTGTATCATCTTAACTAGTTTTCACCATGTTTTAAAGTTAATTTGTACTCAATAGAGATAATCAAGTGTATCTCAACTTAATTTAAGTATCAATTCAGTTCATGTTCAGTTTCCAAAATTTTTATGCAACTGTTGAATTTTCCAATTCTAGCTTCTGAATCCCAAGCTTCAATAAGCTTATTTATGAGTTGAAACAAGCTTATATTAGCTTTTTATAGCTTTTTATAAGCTTGTGTTTAAGATTGAAACACTTGTGCAACTGGTCAACAAAAGTCAAAGTTGGAGCAAAATGGGTACAGAAAGGATATGGGTTGATTTAAAGCTGGAAATGGGTTAAAATGGGAGCATTTGATTTGGATTAGGTTAGTGGTTCTCTGGTTTCAATTTGGGCCAGCCATAGTGGCCATTGGACAAATTGTAAGTAATTTTCATGGTCTTTGCATACTTGGTAATTATGGTTTGAAGTGGTTGAATTGCTCATTAAGCAATATTTAGGCTAATTAAACTTAGGTAGATTGTTAAAAAAGGTTGGCTCAGTGTTTGTTCCATTTAAAATTCCATAACAGCATTCTGTGGGTGTTTGGTTTACCTGCTTAAACTGTTTTCAGTAGTGTCTTGGTGTAAGATTTTTGTTGCTTGAGTTTCTATTATCACTAGTAAAGTCAATCTAGCCATCTCATTGCACCAAATAACACTAAAAGTCAAAATGAGTATAAATCTGTTCTTGTTGGTTTAACTGTTGGGATCAGTTACATAAAACAACTCAAATAGGATTAAAACTTGTTAAACTTGCTTGATAAACTTTCATTACACAATATCTCATCAAGATCAGTCCTAAGTTTGCATTGGAATCTCATTAAAGTCAACTTTTAATCCTGTTTCAAAAAGTCAAAAGGGTGTCAAAAGTGGGTTTATGCAGAAATGGAGATGAAGCACCGAGTTCATTCAAGGTTTTCAAGGCCTGATTTTTGGTTTACAAGTAGTTTGATAGGTTGTCTTTAAAACCTAGTATCTGTTTTAAGCTTAGGCTTTCTGGATAAGCTTGGGCATAAGCTCAAACCGAGCCTCACCGCCACTGCACCCATTTCGTCGTCACTGAGTGATTTTTTTCAGGCCATCCGGTTTGCACAGTCTCACCTTGGCTCACCAAGGTTTAGTATTTGGTTTGCAAGCTCTCAGCCAGGCCTAGTATAGATCCCCATTGTTGGTTTTCTGTTTCCGACTTATTTGAGTGCTTAATTCCCTGTTTAAAGTAGACCCCTTTAATTGTTTTTAGCTTAAACTCTCAATACATCAAATCATTTGTATCCGTGAATCAGAGGTTCAAGTTTGTTGATTTAAGTTGCATTTGTGTTCCTTTAGCTTATTCTAGCTTGTGTTATCAGTTGGTTCACTTTGGTGTTCATTAGCTTATTCAAAGTGCTCATTTTTAAGCACTTCCCACATCAGTTGCTTAATCCTCCAAACAA
The DNA here is from genome assembly GCA_910596185.1 of Chrysanthemum makinoi. NCBI lineage: Eukaryota > Viridiplantae > Streptophyta > Magnoliopsida > Asterales > Asteraceae > Chrysanthemum > Chrysanthemum makinoi. Next base: position 347,391,864 of record OU343224.1, on the reverse strand, counting down.
GACCCTGTTTTTCCAATTTTCCTAGCTTCCTAATATTGTTTTAGACTTTTCCTGAAATTTTCAGATTTTTCCAAGTTCATTTGCTATTTTTCTTATTTTAAATTAGTTTTTAGCACTTTTTAAATAGCTTTTAATACAAATAATTAAGAAAAGCTTCAAAAAAATAATTTTTCTATTTTCTTAAGTTTAGATAAATATAAAAAGCCTAAAAAGTATTTTTCCATAATTTTCTTAGTTCAAAAAGTATTTTCTAGTATTTTAATTAGTTTTAAATAGTTTTAAATTAGTAATAAATATATAAAAAGTCTAAAAAAATATATTTTCAGTTTTAAAATTAGTTTTATGATATTTTAGATTTTTCTAAGTCTTAATTTTATTTTTCTAGCTTTATTTCATATTTTCTTGTATTTTAGGTAACTATTTAATAGTTTAAAATAGTTTTTATTTAATAATAATTATATAAATAGTTATAAAAATAATTTTCTTTTTCTATAAATTTTCTTTTATCATTAGGATTGTAAAAACATCATTTTCATATTTTTAGGGTTAATATTGATTTAGTTTCACGTTTTTTATATAAATAGTTATAATTTTCTTTTTCTATAAATTTTCTTTTATCATTAGGATTGTAAAAACATCATTTTCATATTTTTAGGGTTAATATTGATTTAGTTTCACGTTTTTAGTTATACGTCACGTAGTTTTTAAATTCAGTTTTATAAAAATATAAAAACAAAAACATCATTTTAATTATAGTGATAGCGTTTATTTAATAGGTTTTATCTTTCTAATTTCCTTTAATTTTCATTTTAGCTCTTGTGTTTATGTCCTTTTTCCGTAGTTATAATAAGTTCAAATCTCCTTTTCCGTTCAAATCTCGCGATCACTATTCGTTCGATAATCCATTGCATAGCTCACCTGACATAACGACCCGGGAAACACTATACTCCTCGTGATCTTCATTGATTTCGTGCTTGAGCAGCTTTTAAGTTTCCTTACGCTGCGTGAGAGAACTTGACGGTTTTGCGCATCAAATTTTTTGCGCCGGGGAGTCATGGTCTTTGATTATCTTCCGTCAGTAGCAGATTAGTGATTTGAATATTCATTCCTTGTTTATACCATCTGTATGTGTTTATATTCTCTTTTAAAAATCAAAACCCAAAAGATTTTCTTTTCTTATTTTTACAAAATGTTTATCCAAAAATCCAAAAGATTCTTCTTATCCCTGTTATCGTTTGATTCTTTCTCTCGTATCCTCTAAACGCTTAATTCTATCTTCCTAATCCTCTTTGTGTTTAATTCTGATGGAATCATCGATTCCTTGTGTCGGTTGTGGAGAACCGCTTTTCGGTTTAAGTGTCGTTGGTGCACGTGCGAACGATGCGGTAATGACATTCATAACGGAAGTTGTTTGTTTTGCGGTTCGAGTAATTCATGTTCTTATGATCAAAATTTTTTCAATGAGCCGAAAAATTTCTCCGACTACCCACCCCAACCCCAAAATTTTTCGTTCAATCAGCGATTTGCTATGGTTGTGGTGATCCGTTAGTTGATTTTCGATGTCAACGATGTTCTTGCGAGAGGTGTGGAAATGATCTTACGGATGGATTTTGTTCGTTTTGTGCTTCGAAGTGAAAACTCATGCACTTCTCCGAACTTTTCCAATTATCCTCAAAACGATTTTAGCCACCCTCCTCAGATTATTCATTTGAGCAAGAACCGTGCTATCAAAGTTTTAATGACACATCGCTTCAGAATGTACCGAATTTTTCTTGCACAAATTGTGGAGGTCCTCTTCAATGTCAACCGTGGAATCAAAATTACTATACTCCCGGTTTTGACAATTTCCAACCTCCACAGCACCATACGGTTCAAACTCCACCTGAGCCGTTGTCTCAAGAAATCTCCCATGATTTTGAAACCGCAATGAAAACACTTGAGGATATGATGATTAACTTTAAGAATCAAGTGAGTGGTGAGAAAACCATTGGAGAATTGCTAGCCGAAGAGCGAGAGGCCCGCCAATCAAGGGAAGAATTATTAGCCCTAGAGCATGCGGCTCTAAGGCGTTCCCAATTTCTTAAGGCAGCTCTATATGATGATGACGAGGAGGGTTTTTATCCTTTTAGAAATAATATTTCTCAACCTCCTCGGTCAGTTGATATCCCAGCAGTTGAGATTCCATCTCAAACAACTGCTATCACACCCGAAGCTCCCACTCACTCTCTGAACATGGGAGACGAGCATCTCGACAATGTTCTCGAAAAGGAATCGGACTAATTCATAAAGTCTAGTGTTGAGAACCTTGTCCCAATCCCGAGAGAGTCACAGGGGAATTTCGATCATATGTGTGATTCTTCTTCTCCTCTTGAGTGTTCTCAAGATCATTTTGAAACTTTCTCTGATCTTAGCGAAGATTGTGCTTCATATGGAGACATCGAGTACGTTGAGGCATCACTTCCACAACCTGATGCTGATCCCCTTCTTGAGGAGTTCTCCGGTGAACTCACTCACATCAATCCACTCTTTGATTTCGAAGCCGATCCGGGAGAGACCAAAGTCTCATTGATAATGATCGATCACTCACTTCTTACCCTAACAGTCCAATAGAGAATGTTGATCATTTTGTTCCCGAAACATTCAAAGCTACTTTCACTAATCCTCTATTTGAATTCAACTCTGAATTCACTTCAATTTCTGAGAATCCACTCTTTGATACTCAGATTGAGGATAGTGATAAGCCCACAATGGAACAAGAGTTCACAAATTCACTTCATGTGAATGATTCTCTTCATAAAGAGTTCTCCGGTGAACTCTCTCATGACATATCTCCTCCGGAACATGATCATTTCTACTTTGATCTTGAGGATGATATTAGCTCGGAGGAAGGTGTACTCTATCGTATGAGTTTGCTTATTGATGATACTACCTTCACCCTTCCTCCTGATACGTCTACATTTGAGGATGAAGAATGGATCTTGATTGTTATCAAAGTCTTTCTTCCTTTCCTCAAATATCTTGTGATTTCTCTTCATCTTCATTCCTTCGGGAATGAAGACACTATCTTTGACCCCGGCATTTTCAATTATCATTTTTGAGCCGGTTCTATGTATATCTCATTGGTGTGGAACTTTCACGTGCTTCAAATGTTTATCCAAACATCTTGAATGAAAGTCCGATGGAGATTGTTCCTTCCACTTTGCTTCCCCATGAACCAATTAATTCGGGGTCGAGTCAAGCTAGCGACTCGGTAATCAAAAACAGTAGCATGCATATGGGTTTTCACCCATATTTCTGTCTTCTTTCTATTTTCTACCACCCTAGTGTGGGGGGGTTGCCCACATGTTTAAAAAAAAAAAAAAATCTCTTTCATAATAATGGCCGTAGTATTTCCCTTTTACGTTCTTTGTTTCGGCATAACAACCGGTACTTTGAATATTGAGGGCAATATTCATTTCTAAGTGTGGGGGGAATTCTCACGAATTTCATATATTATCTACCCAATTCCCCCGTTTTTGGCCAAAATTTTTTTGGAGTAAGTGTTCTACACTTACTCATTTGGTTATCAATCCGCCATGTCTCAGAAGACAAAAGGATTGGCTAATCCAAGAGCAAACGGCTCTTGGTAAAGATTTATCAAATCCGTTTATACGGCTTGCAATTTGCCCAAAATTGTATGGTATTCAACTCACCATATCCTAAAAGTGAAGAGTTGGCTAGCCCGCAAGATTATGGCTTGTGGTAAAGGCAGTTGAAAATCCATAATTGGTAATCAGCTCACCAAAGATAATATTGATAATTTATCTAAGAGTTGGCTAGTCCGGAAGGGTACGGCTTCTGGTAAAGACACATCAAATCCGTTATATGGTTTATGATTTGCCAATAAATCGGATGGTTATCGGTGTACCATGGTTCTTGCTTGAACTCAAACATTTGGCTACTCCAGAAGTAATGGCTTTTGGTAAAGAGATGCAAATCCATTATGTTTTTTCTCAAAAGATTGCTAGGGACTAGCAATAGTTTAGTGTGGGGATTGATGAGTGTGTAAATACTCATCATTTTTGTACAAAATAAACTGCGAATCATCTCGAAAACACTTAAACACATCAAAATGATCAAAATATCACAAATCAGTGTTTTATGTGTTTCAAATGCAAAATTATCAAAATCAGATGAAAAACATATCAAATTTGCAAAATTGGCAGTTTTAGTCCCCCAAGTTTATAAAATTGTCAAAAATAGTCCCTGAGCCCGAATTTCAGAAGAAAAGTCACCAAAGGTCTTTTTAAATCACAAATTGTCATATTTAGTCCTTTGGTGAAAAATCTAAAAGTTTTGAGAAAATTACATTTTAGTCCCTAAAAATCCAAAATGTTCAAAACTAGTCCTTGGGAATTTCAAAAATGTCAAAAATCAACCCTTGGATTAGTAAAGTTGGCAATACCAACCCTTGACTACTCTTCATAAGTTACATGTTTGGTCCCCTGGAATTTCGTTTTACAAGTTTGGTCCTTTGGTTTTGGAATGTTACATCTTTGGTCCTTTGTATTAATAATCCAACAAATCCAATCCGGACCCTAATTTAATCCCCAAGCCCCATGCTAACAACCCTTGGCCCAAATACTTTACCCGGTCCTATATCCTGACCCGACAACCCAACCCACCATTTAAAATAAACAAAACCCGCTTCCCTGCCCCTCCCCGACCAGGTTTGTTGCAAGTACCACCCCCTCCTCAAACTCCACCCATAGCCACCCTACACAACCCTTTGTCTCCCCCACCTCACCTACCCATCCACATTGCATTAATTGCACCCCTTTCCTGTCTCTCATATCAAAACAGAAAAATGGCGCCAAAACCCAATTTGTGGCTAAGATGAGCTTTAGACAATCAACGGCCAGATGGATGCTGGATTTGCCTGAAGGTGAGAGAAAGAGCTGAGGTGCATAAAAAGAGGCCAAGAGAAGCAAGTTGGATAGTTAATTTTAGTTTTTAATTTTGTATGTCGTTTTTTTAGCTTGTATCATCTTAACTAGTTTTCAGTCATGTTTTAAAGTTAATTTGTACTCAATAGAGATAATCAAGTGTATCTCAACTTAATTTAAGTATCAATTCAGTTCATGTTCAGTTTCCAAAATTTTTATGCAACTGTTGAATTTTCCAATTCTAGCTTCTGAATCCCAAGCTTCAATAAGCTTATTTATGAGTTGAAACAAGCTTATATTAGCTTTTTATAGCTTTTTATAAGCTTGTGTTTAAGATTGAAACACTTGTGCAACTGGTCAACAAAAGTCAAAGTTGGAGCAAAATGGGTACAGAAAGGATATGGGTTGATTTAAAGCTGGAAATGGGTTAAAATGGGAGCATTTGATTTGGATTAGGTTAGTGGTTCTCTGGTTTCAATTTGGCAGGCCATAGTGGCCATTGGACAAATTGTAAGTAATTTTCATGGTCTTTGCATACTTGGTAATTATGGTTTGAAGTGGTTGAATTCTGTTCATTAAGCAATATTTAGGCTAATTAAACTTAGGTAGATTGTTAAAAAAGGTTGGCTCAGTGTTTGTTCCATTTAAAATTCCATAACAAGACATTCAGGGGTGTTTGGTTTACCTGCTTAAACTGCTTTCAGAGTGTCTTGGTGTAAGATTTTTGTTGCTTGAGTTTCTATTATCACTAGTAAAGTCAATCTAGCCATCTCATTGCACCAAATAACACTAAAAGTCAAAATGAGTATAAATCTGTTCTTGTTGGTTTAACTGTTGGGATCAGTTACATAAAACAACTCAAATAGGATTAAAACTTGTTAAACTTGCTTGATAAACTTTCATTACACAATATCTCATCAAGATCAGTCCTAAGTTTGCATTGGAATCTCATTAAAGTCAACTTTAATCTGTTTCAAAAAGTCAAAAGGGTGTCAAAAGCTGGGTTTATGCAGAAATTGCAGATGAAGCACCGAAGTTCATTCAAGGTTTTCAAGGCCTGATTTTTGGTTTACAAGTAGTTTGATAGGTTGTCTTTAAAACCTAGTATCTGTTTTAAGCTTAGGCTTTCTGGATAAGCTTGGGCATAAGCTCAACCGAGCCTCACCGCTGCACCAAGCTCAGTGTCACCGAGTGATTTTTTTCGCTTTCATCCGGTTTGCACAGTCTCACCTTGGCTCACCAAGGTTTAGTATTTGGTTTGCAAGCTCTCAGCCAGGCCTAGTATAGATCCCCATTGTTGGTTTTCTCGTTTCCAAATTATTTGAGTGCTTAATTCCTGCTTTAAAGTAGACCCCTTTAATTGTTTTTAGCTTAAACTCTCAATACATCAAATCTGTTGTATCCTGTGAATCAGAGGTTCAAGTTTGTTGATTTAAGTTGCATTTGTGTTCCTTTAGCTTATTCTAGCTTGTGTTATCAGTTGGTTCACTTTGGTGTTCATTAGCTTATTCAAAGTGCTCATTTTTAAGCACTTCCCACATCAGTTGCTTAATCCTCCAAACAAGACCCTGTTTTTCCAATTTTCCTAGCTTCCTAATATTGTTTTAGACTTTTCCTGAAATTTTCAGATTTTTCCAAGTTCATTTGCTATTTTTCTTATTTTAAATTAGTTTTTAGCACTTTTTAAATAGCTTTTAATACAAATAATTAAGAAAAGCTTCAAAAAAATAATTTTTCTATTTTCTTAAGTTTAGATAAATATAAAAAGCCTAAAAAGTATTTTTCCATAATTTTCTTAGTTCAAAAAGTATTTTCTAGTATTTTAATTAGTTTTAAATAGTTTTAAATTAGTAATAAATATATAAAAAGTCTAAAAAATATATTTTCAGTTTTAAAATTAGTTTTATGATATTTTAGATTTTTCTAAGTCTTAATTTTATTTTTCTAGCTTTATTTCATATTTTCTTGTATTTTAGGTAACTATTTAATAGTTTAAAATAGTTTTTATTTAATAATAATTATATAAATAGTTATAAAAATAATTTTCTTTTTCTATAAATTTTCTTTTATCATTAGGATTGTAAAAACATCATTTTCATATTTTTAGGGTTAATATTGATTTAGTTTCACGTTTTTATATAAATAGTTATAATTTTCTTTTTCTATAAATTTTCTTTTATCATTAGGATTGTAAAAACATCATTTTCATATTTTTAGGGTTAATATTGATTTAGTTTCACGTTTTTAGTTGTACGTCACGTAGTTTTTAAATTCAGTTTTATAAAAATATAAAAACAAAAACATCATTTTAATTATAGTGATAGCGTTTATTTAATAGGTTTTATCTTTCTAATTTCCTTTAATTTTCATTTTAGCTCTTGTGTTTATGTCCTTTTTCCGTAGTTATAATAAGTTCAAATCTCCTTTTCCGTTCAAATCTCGCGATCACTATTCGTTCGATAATCCATTGCATAGCTTCATTTGGGGACATAACGACAGGAAACACTATACTCCTCAGATCTTCATTGATTTCGTGCTTGAGCAGTTTTAAGTTTCCTTACGCTTGCGTGAGAGAACTTGACGGTTTTGCGCGCATCAATAATGGAGACGATGAATGTGAATTTTGACGAACTTTCACAAATGGCTTCTGAGAGACTCGCTCTAGAACCCGCTCTTAATCCGATGGCTTCTAATCAATACAGATTAGGACCCGCACCTAACCAGCAGACTTCTGGACACATCAGTTCAGGACTCATACCCCAAAGTGCTACATCAACTTTGTTTGACACAACTTCAGAACAAGAATGGGAGAATTTCTTCGAGTTAATGTTCGATGAATACTATGGTGGAACTTCGACAAATGCATCAAACCATCATTCCGATGCACCCGTTCAACATCATCAACCACCACCACCAACAGAAGATGCATCTACAACAGTTAAAACAAAAGCACCAACTCCATCGACATCATCTAAATCTACTCAAACAACTCCGATTCTTGAAACCGGTCTACCAACAGTTGATGAGCAAAACCAAAACACATCATTTCAAGAAGAACCTACAAAAAACCAAAACAATGCAACTTTAGATGAAGACGTATTCGAAAACCCGTTTGCTACGGAATCAGCTGAATCATCTTCAAGCTAACAAGAACCATCTAACTCGCATATGTTTAACCCACGATATCCTTCTACTATGAAGTGGACAAAAGACCATCCAATTGAACAAGTTATTGGTGAACCTTCAAGGCCAATTCAGACGAGACGCCAACTTGCCACAGACTGGGACTTGTGCATTTACCTTTGCTCAATTAGCAATATAGAGCCAAACAACATTCGAGAGGCAATGGCAGAACCAGCATGGATAGAAGCGATGCAGGAGGAACTTCTCCAATACTGTCTACATGACTCATGGGATCTAGTTCCAAGACCAATTGATATTCGTGTCATTGATCTCAAATGGTTATGGAAGAACAAAAAGGATGAAGAAATGACTGTCATTCGCAAAAAAGCTCGTCTTGTGGCCAAAGGATACAGACAGGAAGAAGGAATTGATTTTGAAGAGCCATTCGCACCGATAGCCGGACTTGAAGCAGTCAGGATATTCTTAGCCTATGCAGCTCACAAAAACATCACGGTTTATCAGATGGACATCAAAACTGCATTTTTAAATGGAACTCTGAAAGAAGAAGTGTATGTCAGTCAGCCAGAAGGCTTCATTGACATGGAACATCCAGAATACGTGTACAAACTCAAAAAGGCTATCTATGGTTTGAAACAAGCTCCGAGAGCGTGGTATGACGAACTGTCCTCTTTATTGCTCAAAAACAATTTCACCAAAGGAATGGTTGATCCTACCTTGTTTACACAAAAATACAATAATGACATTTTGATTGTTCAGATTTACGTGGACGACATCATTTTTGGGTCCACTAATCCGAATCTTTCAAAACATTTTGAAAATCTCATGAAAAGCAAATTTGAAATGTCCATGATGGGGGAACTAAAATTTTTTCTTGGTTTACAAATACATCAATCCCCTCATGGAATTTTCATTAATCAATCTAAATATACAATTGAGATTTTGAAAAAACATGGTATGGACAATTGTGATTCGGTTGGCACACCAATGGAAACTTCACCAAAAATTGGAGCCGATTTATTTGGGAAACCTATCGATCCGAAGAAATATCGGAGTATGATTGGTTCTCTCATGTACCTCACTGCTAGTCGACCCGATATTCAATTTGCTGTTTGCTTATTAGCAAGGTTTCAGGAAAAGCCTACCGAACTTCACCTCAAAGAGGTTAAACGGATCTTTTGGTACCTAAAGACATCCATTCACATAGGACTTTGGTATCCGAAGGAATCCGTATTTGATCTAATAGCCTTTTCAGATGCGGACCACGCAGGTGATCAACTTACAGCAAAAAGCACATCAGGAGGAGCACAATTTTTGGGTAAAAAGTTAGTAAGCTGGTCTTCAAAGAAACAAGATTGCATGGCACTATCAACTACTGAAGCCGAATATGTGTCTCTATATGCGTGTTGTGCTCAAGTTCTATGGATGAGAACACAACTCACAGATTATGGCTTTACTTTCGATAAAATACATATGTATTGTGACTCGAAAAGTGCCATAGCCATACCGTGCAATCCTGTTCATCACTCAAAGACTAAGCACATCCGTGTTCGCTACCACTTCATAAAAGAGCACTAGAAGAAGGTACTGTTGATTTATCTTTCGTGAAGACAGATTACCAACTCGTTGATCTATAGAATGGTTTGACAATTTAGTTCGACGAATTGGAATGCGAAGCTTAACCCCTAAGGAGTTAGAACGTCTTCTCGAATCTTCTTGAAAATGAGTTTCCAACATGCTTCACTGTAAATAATTTTTGAAAAACAATACAAAATTTGAAAAACCAACAAAAGCAAAATCTAAAAATATAAATCTTTCAAAAAATACAAAAACAATATAAAATCCAAAAATCCAAAAATATTCTTCTCACGACATGTCTCTCATATAATCGATATTCTGTACGTTTCTAGAAATGTCATTCAACATTGATACAGACATGTACAGATGCTTGAGCGAGAGTTCTTTAAATGTTTTCTAAAACATGTCGCCTCTCAAAATTTCTTTCACTATGGCTTTCGTATACTTCAGTACGAAACCCGTACTAAAAATGATGACATTTGATTATTTCAAATCAAAACTCGTATTTCAAAAGAAAATCTAGTGTACGCTTCAGTGCACTACATTTAAAAATGGTGAAAAATCATCATCATCTTGAGCACCTTTCAAAGATTTTTCAAAGAACAAGATTTTTCAAAATCTTTCAAAATTTTTGTGCTCAAGATAACTCTCTCCAAAACCCTTTATTGATTATGCTTTCTTAATGCGGGAGTATAAAACCAACATGTTCCAATTTCATGCTAAAATCAAATCCGTTTGTCTCTCCAAAAGATTCTAAAAAATGTTGTTTAATCCTTTGATATAAAAAATATCACGAATATGCTATTTTTGAGGGGGAGAATACGTGATTAAATGTGATCAAAAATGTTTAATGATCGGTGTTTGAATCTCAAAAGAGCTCGACTCAAATGGAACCAATGAATTGACGATAAATCAAAGTCAGTAAATGTACCATTTCGAGAAACTCGTGATAGACATGCACTTTCATGGGTCTAACCTTCTTTTCAAGGAGATTTTAAAACTTCAAGTTAGTTATCAGAGCTAGTTGTCACCTAAAAACTGACAATGAAACTCTTTAACTATACAACGTAACCGTGTCTCATGGGGAATTGTCTATCATGAGCCGATCAATTCAAAAAGTGCAAACTCTACCCTCACTGTGCAGATTTAAGTTAAAACAATATAAGCACATGTGAATGGGGAGTATTTTTGAAAATTCAAAACTCTCAAGGTGCTAACAAAATGTATTTGATAATCGTAAACACTTTGAGAGATTTTCAAAAAAAAGGTTTTATGGCAACATAGGATAGTCATGGAGTTATAAGGTGACTAAGGGTAGGAAATCCGTCCTATGATCCGCTAGAGCTGGAGGGATCTACCCAAGGACAATACCCATAGTTAGTATTAGAAGTCCTTAGGTATGATTGAAAAAAAAAGGGAGTAATGTGAGAAAGGAGAAAGAAGGGGTTGAAGAATTAAAAAGAAAAGTAAAAGAAAGGATGAAAAGAAATAGCCCTCCATAATCAACCTTAGGGCAGAAACCGGGTTCAATTCATCTGCTACTGGTTGTCACAAGATGACGTCGGTATTGAAGACAAAGACGTCATGGACCCAGTGACGCAATGCACCTAACCTTCTAGCCACTCAATTCCTCTTAAAAGGATTTGTTTCATTCTCACGGGGAACCCTGCATAATCTATCGACTTTCTCTTAGAGATGGTTGGTATTGAAGAAGGAGACCCTCTCCCTAGTCTCCGCTTAGGAAAACCAAAGTGCACTAATCGAGTCTAGAGCCATGAGATTCATCAAAAGATCTCTTAAGAACACTAAACATTTCATCATTTGTTGTTCAACAATAAGGACACAAGTGATATATTCTAGAGTCCTAAGCAGATCTTAGCAATCTGTCGAGAACATTTATGAGGGGATTCACAATTGTGATCCTTAGTGATTGAATGGAAATTCCTTCTAGGTTCAACATCAATCAGCCCAGACAGCAGGTTACTTCGGTAATTCGTTATGGATTACGCTTAGTGTGTCTCAAACGGTCTACAGTCGTGGAGTGATGCTTCGGTGTACTTCAGCGACTCACCTAAATTGTAGATATACTTTGGTATATCATGTTAGCCTTCTTGAGGGCCTCCAATTTTAGGAACAGCCTTTGTAAGAATTAGATATGTGTTTTCACACTATGCTGTTAACACCCTCGACATTCAAACTTGTAAGTGCTGGAAATCCCGCTAAGGAGATTCCTTTCACGAATTGAATCTTGAAGACATGGGTCATTACTTGAATCTATTCATAGTAATGATAATTGTCCCTTAACGGGATTCGGACGACTGATGTGCCCGACCAAGGTGAATGGAATCAAGACATTCATCAGTAAAACAATCGTAGTGGTCAATTCTTTTAGAAAAGTCCACCATGATCGATTGGTGTTTTTCAACTAACATATTCATGCAAGTACTGATGATTGTTCCTTGGAGGAAAGACCGTACCATCTCACCATGCTCATACCAACATCTCAACACATGAAAGTTCACATCAATATCAAAGGAAACACAAAGTTAAAGATGATTCTTCGTCAATGTCAAAGAATCTACAAAGTTCAAAGACTAGATAACTTCACATCATTGCAAATTCAAGGACAAAGGAAGTGTGAGCATGGTGGAGAAACATGTGGAGAGACCTATCCCAAAGAAGTTGACAAAAGGTAGAAAACACCATTATCTGATCACAAAGCATGAAGGAACAAAGAATCAAGACTATTCAATATCAACATACAAAGTTCAAGCTCAAGAAACCTAAAGACCTATTCATGTGGAGCTTCTTTTGAATGACCACCCCTTAGGGGGAGATTGTTAGCCTTAATATAATGTGTTAGAAAGTGATGGTCATTCACGTTTAGGAACTTTGTAACGTGTGTTAGATATTTTATTAGAATAGTCAATGGGCTCGTGGATTGTGCCAAGCTAACTGGTTATTAGTTATGTTACTTTAGTCATGTATTAATGTAAGCCCAATCCACAATCCATATAAAGCCCATCCTAAGCCCATAAGGCTTCTATGTACTAAGTATAAAAGGCATGCACCTAGTCATTTGGTGTGTGTGCTTGAGTGTGTAAGTGTGTGTTTTTCATGGAACAAACCTCTTCATGTTTTCATCTTTCTCTCTAGTACCAAACGCCTCATATACATACTTAAGTCACCATTTTGTGCTTCATTATTAGAGTTAGTGTGATAGAGTTGATATATCTAAGGTCCTACAAGTTTCAACACAATAACTTTTTGGGCCAGTCAAAACAGGTTGGGTGAGGCTGACTATAAACACTTTTTGTCCAACATTTGTACGTTGTCTATATTTAATAACTTTATCAAATATGATTTTACAAGTTAAATAATTCCAACAACATTCTCATTATTGAATAACTTGACTTAAGATATCTGCCTTAGAATATACGGTTTGGGTGACTTACAACTTGGTTGGACCCATCTGGCACATTTCTTTTCAGCTAACTTTTCTTTTAATTTACCCTGTAACACGCTAAAAGTAAAACTTAACCCAATTTGACCCATTTATAGGAAACTGATTTAAATATGCTACATCTAGTTGAAACGGTGCAAGTGACGAATCAAGGATCGTAAAGCGATATAGAAAAAGTGAAAGGTGTATTTGGTGTATTCCATATGGAGATCCATGCCTCCCTAGATAATCATGGATAACAAAAAGTGAAAGGTGAATATTGTATAGTCAATGTAACGAAATGCACCTAACTAACCTCATATGCAAAATAAGTGCACTTATGTTGGGTTTTTGGTTCCTTGAATCATGAATTACTTTAAGTACTGGAACCACGGACAGGTTTGATATAACCACGGACAGAAGAATGTAACCGCTGATAAAGACAACCACGGCTAGTAGTAGTGTGTAACCACGGATGATATATTGTAACCACTGCTAGTGTTTTGTTTAGTCGGTTTAGCTTATTGTATTAGATAAATATGGTAAAGATATTTATCTTGTAGGTTACGTATTGTATTATGTAAAGAACTCCTTAGTCTATAAAAGGAGGTCCTAGGTTAGATTAGATATACGTAAGTTTTATATCTAAGGTCGATACACTTCAAGGTTGCAAAACCCTAATCTGTAAGAGTATTCATAATAAATAATATTGAGGTGTTGAATGTTAACTGGTCTTCTTCTTAAGATTAAGTGTTAAATTCCGCGTAATACTTAATAAGCTTTTATTCTAAGTCAGCTTCTATATTAGATCGTTTGCTCAACTGGGATCAACAAGTGGTATCAGAGCTTGTGATCTAGAAACCGTAATCAAGAAGAGGTCAAGTTAAGTTTTGTTTAAGGAAGATAAGATGTCTGACGAAACTCACATGGTAACTGCTTCAAAGGTACCCATGCTCAAGCATTGTGAGTATCAAATCTGGAGAATGCGAATGAGGCAATACATTCGTATGATTGATTATGCTCTCTGGGATGTCGTTGAAAAGGGAGACACTCTTCCTAAGAAGGGTGAGGATGGCAAAGAAATTACCATTGTTAGTGAAATTGACAAGGCTAAGAGAAAGCTGGAGATCAAAGCTCACAGTATTCTCTCCATGGGAATACCCAATGACTATGCTTTGGACTTTGAACAATATGAGTCTGCTAAAGATTTATTGGATGCTCTTGAAACAAGGTTTGCTGGTAATGAAGCTACTAAGAAGTCAAGGATGAATATGCTCAAGCATCAATTTGAAACCTTCACTGCTCTTAGTGGAGAAAAGATTGATGGCACATACAATAGACTTCCAAAACTTATCATCAATCAAGTCAGATTATAAGGTTCTTCAAGAAGATATTAATTTGAAGTTCATTAGGAGTTTATCATCAGAATGGGCTATTCATACAATTGTGTGGAGAAATAAGGTGGACTTTGATAAGATGACTGGACAATCTCTTCAACAACTTGAAGGTTTATGAGCCTGAGAATAACTTTGCTAATGCATCTTCTGCTAATCAAAACATTGCTTTTGTATCCACTAATCACAAGAGCCCACAAGATGTATCCACTTCTGCCTATGGTATAACCACGGCTATTGCAAACAATACCACCGTTAGTGATAAATGTCGATGGTGCAATTTCGCGGCTGATTTAACTACTAGTGTTACTGCTGTTGAATCAAGATTTGGATGAAATTGATCCTGATGATCTTGAAGAGATTAATCTTCAATGGCAAATGGCAATGTTAACTCTCCAAGCAAGGAAGTTTCTGAGAAGGACTAGAAGACAAGTTAAGTATGATGGTCAAAGGAGAGCTGGGTTCGACAAAAGCAAGATGGAGTGCTTCAACTGCAAGAAGAAAGGGCACTTTGCAAGAAGAAAGGGCACTTCCTTCAAAACCCACATCATAACCATCATTCATCACAATGGCTGAAAAGTATTCCACTTCACATAACCTTGTTGCTATTCTCACAAAGAATGATCGATCTGAAGGGTTTCATCAAATGATTGATTTCCTTGTTCACGCCTATTATTCACTATGCCTTATCTGTTACACCAACCATTTTAAAGCCTACATACACGCCTGAGGAATGCTAAGCTTGAAAAGGTTGATGGAGTAGAAGTGTTTCGCCTTTGTTGTGGATGAGAATGCTATTTCGCTTCTCGAGGATATCATTAGGGATGTTTTAAAGTTTGATGATGTCGATGGTGTTGATAATCTTCTGAGATGTTGAGATTGTGGTCGGTTTGGAAATATTAGGTTATACCCACAGAGGTGATAAGGTACAGTATTTTAAGAGTTTGTTTTCAAAACAATGGAAGTTTCTTATTCACACCTTATTGATGTGTATGAGTAATAAGACCATGTGGATTTAATGACTTTCCTTCCAAAATTGCTAATGCTATTATTTGTTTGTCTGATGGAAGAAAGTTCAATTGGTCTAAGATGATCTATGAGGGGCTAGTTCAAAACATTAGGAAAAAGGGTAAATATTATTTGTATCCTAGGTTTGTTCAGTTGATTGTGGAAAGTCAAATAGAGGAGCCTGTTGAGCATACTCGGGAGTATGAAGTAAATCATATGCTTTCTAAGGTTTTTGCACATATGAGGAATCACCCACAAAATGTAAACATTATAGATGTTCCTTTATTTCCTCATATGCTTACTTTGCCCAATGATCCCGAAGTTTGATGAGGATTCTGCCAATGAAACCACTGATGCAACTCTAACCCGATAGAATATTGAATGATAGTGTATTACAATCCACTTCTAGTCAACCTCAACCACCGATACACCTATTGTTTTCACTAGGAGATTGCTCATGAGGTCAGCACGGCTGGTGAAGGTGACATGATTGGAAGGGCTTCCACCATCGATACATGCTTAGATGTCGGGTCGATAGTGGAAACATTATTAAGACCCAACCTTTGGCAACTCCTAATGTTGAGAGTTCCTTGGAACTTAACACAGGTGGAGGAATCCCTAGCCACTTGGCTCATACAGGTGCATAGTTGTTCTGTGCTCTGCTCGATGCTATGTTTTCTATATCCAAGGATTCACCTCTGAGTAGTTAACATAGCTCGAAGTGATGAGGATCGTTTGGAACATGCACATGAATTGACGGATTCAGAGTTTGTACATAATGACTTTTTCAATGAACCACCTCTGGACCAGTCACACAGTCGAAGTGGGGAGGATATTCTTGAACGCTTAAATGAATTGACGGCTAAATGTATCAAGATGGAGGAGACGATCTCGAATCTCAAGGAGTTGGATGTGTTTCATGGAAAGGATATTAGGCGCTTGAAGCACAGGGTTTTGGTTTTGGAGAAGATGAAAAGGCCGGGATTGCCGCTTTAAGGAAGCTACGATGACATGAAAAAGAAGGTGGCCTCCTCTCCAATATGGAGGTCTGTATCCAAACAGGGAAGGAATGAAGGCATAAATCAGGGAGGTTGTTAATGTATCTATGGAAGAAGATGTTGATAGTGGAGATCAAACATTTTGGTATCTGATAAAGATGGGAATGAGGCGTCTTGAAAATGTGAATAAAGTTGTAGAAGATGTAGTACGTAACACAAACACCGATGGTATGTCCGAAACCACTGGTTAGTACTCTTCTAATAACCAGCCGCAGATCGCACATGGCAACTATAACAACTACAACTATACCCACTACTATCATACCCACTGCTATCATAACCACTTCCACTGTTGTCACAACTCTCTCTGTATCACCACCTAAATCTAAAGAAGTTGAGAAAGAAGCTGCAAGTAATTTGATAAATCTAAGTAAAACTTCATCTATTTGTACACCTATCATTGCACCTGTGTTATCTGTTCAATCTACTGCAACTAAACCCAAACCCAGAGGAAAAAGTTTAGTTATTGGTGAACCTTTGAAGAAGAAAGTGATTCAATCTGATATTGGAAAAGGTAAAGGGGTTGCAGTACCAGAGTTGAAGTTTAAATCTAAAGCAGAACAAGAAGCTTATGATGCAGAGTATGTAAAGAATATGGTTGTTGAAGAACAAGAAGCTTTAGAGAAAAGAAAAGCAGAAGAAGAGGAAGCTAGTCATAGAATGTTAGCTATATGGTATGAATCACAAAACTTTCTTGAAGCTTCTCAACAAATACATGATGAATATACTGCACAAGAATGGAATTTGTTGATGATAAGGAAAAAGATAGGCTTTTGGGTGAATGGGCAAGGAAGGTTGGTAAAGAAAGGAAGCAAGTTATAAGAAAGAAACCTCTTTCAATGGCACAGATGAGGAATGTATTAATGAAAATTATTAAGAATTCTGCATTTACATTTCGAAAATCTTAGTAAATGTTCACTTGAAAGAATTCTTGAGATTTATGAAAGATGTATGAAGATTAATCATGATGATTATCATTCCAATGAATTCTGAGAAGGATGAAGAGTGGATTAAGAAGCATGATGAATGGATGCAAAGTAAAAGAAAGAGAAAATCTGAAATTCAAGAGACATCTGATTCTAAAAGATTGAAAGAAGTTGCAGATGTTAATCAAATTATTTCTTATAAGTTTTACCTTAATGATGGAAGTGAAGGAGTTTGGAAAATTTAAAGACTCAACAATGAAGTTTATGAGTATAATAAATTTTCACAAATGCTTCAGTATTTTGAAAGATATGATTTGATGAATCTTTGGATACTTTACAAGAATAAGTTTGGTGAAGTACATCCAAATGATTATCATGAGAGACCGGTCTATTATAATTTGAAGATTTTATTTGAACCAACTCATGATGAACCTGAGTGGAAAGGACTCTACAATGGTACTGTAACAAGATGGTTTTATATCAAACTTGTGGAGTTCATGTTTTAACTGCTGCTCGGAAAAGTTATTCACATGCTTGTAGAAGGTGATTATCCTCAGCTTGAATAAGTATCCGGGAATTATTGCTCAGATGTTGAAACCTGGTATTATCAAGATGCTGTTACCATATGATGGTCAAGCCTATGATTTGTTGAAGAAATATGAGACAATTCTTAAATCTCATAAGTGTTTGGCTACATCCTCCATTTCAGATGTTTTGAGTTTAAAGGAAACTTGAGAATTCTGTTGGAATGTATCAAGTTTAGGGGAGGATTGTTGGGTTTTGGTTCCTTGAATCATGAATTACTTTAAGTACTGGAACCACGGACATGTTTGATATAACCACGGACGAAGAATGTAACCACGATAAAGACAACCACGGTGTGTAACCACGGATGATATATTGTGTCAACCACTAGCTAGTGTTTTGTATAGTCGGTTTAGCTTATTGTATTAGATAAATATGATAAAGATATTTATCTTGTAGGTTACGTATTGTATTATGTAAAGGACTCCTTAGTCTATAAAAGGAGGTCCTAGGTTAGATTAGATATACGTAAGTTTTATATCTAAGGTCGATACACTTCAAGGTTGCAAAACCCTAATACTGTAAGAGCATTCGTATTAATAAATAATATTGAGTTTTTGAATGTTAACTGTTCTTCTTCTTAAGATTAAGTGTTAAATTCCGCGTAATACTTAATAAGCTTTTATTCTAAGTCAGTTTCTATATTAGATCGTTTGCTCAACTGGGATCAACAACTTATGTGGTCGGCATTTTAGGTCTAAACTTAGACTGAAATCTGACTACTTGTTATAGTACATGTAAACATAATTGTTACTTAATACTTTTCTTTTGGCCTACAATAGTATGATTAGGGACAATTATGATAAGTTATAGTTGTATAACATTCTAAAATGCAAAAATCAAATATCACACTAAACAATGATACTCCCAAAACTTGGTTTGCCAAATACCATAACCCAAACTTCACACAAGAGCTATTACTCATCTGTAAAGCACATGCGACATGTTAGCTAGTAGCCCGCTAACACTATAGGTATTATAGGTGTTGAAGGATATAATTCCCTCGTACGTTTTTATGTTTCATTCATTACTATTTATAGATTACAATGCATGATAGAACCCTAGTGACTATAACCCATAAATGTGCTTAGGGTTACATCATTACTATTAGATAATAGGTAAATAAGCCCAAACCCATTTGTTAGTTTAAGGTTACATGTAACTCACATTATAAATTGTTGATCAGTAAAACATAACACCTAACGGGGTTTTCGATATCAACCAATAGGGTATTCAGGACTGAATCAGGGGTTCTGGGGTGAAGCTATGTTAACAGCTAGCTATTTATTAAATAAGGTTCCTAACAAAAGGAACAAGGTTACCCCTTATGAATTCTGGTCTAACAAGAAACCAAACCTGAACTATCTTAAGGTCTGGGGTTGTATGGTTGTTGTGAGACTCCCTGATCCAAAGCTGAAAACTTTGGGTGAAAGAGGCATTGAATGCATCTTTGTTGGATATGTTGAGCATTCCAAGGTTTTTGGGTTCTATGTTATTGAACATAATGAATCTGTTTTAATTAAACAATAATTGAATCAATGGATGTAATCTTTGATGAGAATAGATTATCATCGATCCCTAGACCAAGTCAAAGGATTCCAAATGAAACTCATGACATTGGTGTATCAGAGGGCTTTGATGAAGTGCCATCAGAGGTCCCTGATGAGGTTGTGGTTCAACAACCTGAACCTGAGCTCAAAAAGAGCAAAAGGGTCAGGACTCCAAAGTTATTTGGACCTGAGTTTCAATTATACTTAATTGAAGTAACAAAGGATGATGTCCCTGACCAATACTCCTATTGCTTCAGTGTTGAGGATGATCCCAAAACATTTAATGAAGCAATGAAGTCCCAGGATGTTGCTTTTTGGAAAGAAGCAATTAATGATGAGACGGATTCCATCATGGGCAACAACACTTGGGTGTTGGCTGATCTACCACCTGGTTGCAAACCTCTGGGTTGCAAATGGATTTTCAAAAGGAAAATAAATGTAGATGGAACTATTGAAAAGTTCAAGGCTAGACTAGTCATTCAGGCCCTAAACAAAAGTCAGGGATAGACTATTTTGATACTTAAGGGATAGACTATTTTGATACTTATGCTCCTAGGTCTCGTATCAGTACCATAAGACTGTTGATTGCTCTGGCATCAATTCACAATCTGATTATCCATCACATGGATCTGAAAAGAACTTTCTTGAATGGTGAATTAGATGAGGAGGCTTATATGAACCAGCCTCAAGGCTTCATCATGTCTGACAATGAAAAAAAGGTATGTAAACTGATTAAGTCTCTGTATGGACTAAAACAGGCACCCAAGTAATGGAATCAAAAATTTAATGAATTGGTTTTGTCTAGTGGTTATGTTTTTAACCAAGCTGACAAATGTGTGTATAGCAAATTTGATGAACCTGGTAAAGGAGTCATCATTTATCTATATGTTGATGACATGTTGATATTTGGCACTGACCAAAATCAGGTTGACCCGATAAAGGAATTTTTGTCATCAAGGTTCTCCATGAAAGATATGGGGAGGCTGATGTTATCCTTGGTATAAGGATCAAAAATGAAAGTAAAAGAATTTCTATGTCTCAGTCTCATTATACTGACAAGGTGTTGAGGAAATTCAATTACTTTGATTGTACTCTTGTGATTACTCCTATGGATACTTGTGAGAACCCGATGCCTATTAATAGCAAGGTTGTATCTCAACTTGAGTATTATAGGGTAATTGGTTGCCTGATGTATGTCATGACTTGTACAAGACCTGATATTGCATTTGCAGTGGGTAAACTAAGCAGGTCCACTACTAATCCTAGTGCTCATCACTGGCAAGTAATTCAGAAGGTACTGAAGTATCTGAAGAGATCTATGGATTATAGTCTCTTATATACTGGTTATCCTCCAGTATTAGAAAGGTACATTGATGCAAGTTGGATCAATGACACTGAAGATAACTCGTCTACAAGTGGCTGGGTATTTCTGCTTGGTGGAGGTGCAATTTCTTGGGCATCCAAGAAGCAGACTTGCATCACCTGTTTTAACAATGGAATCTGAATTTGTGGCTTTAGCAGTTGCGGGTAAAGAAGCTGAATGGTTGAAAAACTTGCTTTTTGAGAATCCATTGTGGCCTAAACCTATAACACCCATTTCTATCCGGTGTGATAGTGCAACTACATTGGCAAAGGCTTATAGCAAGATGTATAACGGGAAGTCTAGACACTTAGGCATAACATTATTCGTGAGCTTATCATGAATGGGGTGGTATCTATAGAGTTTGTTAGAACTCAACAAAACTTAGCTAACCACTTGATGAAGGGTTTGGCTAGAGACTTGGTTTTAAAGTCTGCTAAAGGAATGGGTTTAAACTTTAAAGTCCAACTTAGTCACTGAATGCTAAGACCTCCAATTCCCTCCCGAGGAAACTTGGGAGCTGTGTTCAGTGTGGAAAGCTGAAATGTTCAGGGGACTGGAGCACATGTTTACAGTCATCCCAAGGTTGTGCTCGGGACCTGCTGATGCAGGTTTTACTAACCAGGTTTTAATATTTATATTGTCTCGTTATACCTATGGTCTACCCTAATGCACTAACGGGCAGTGTACCCGGTCGTGTGTAGTGTAGTATTTCGGTAAAACCGAGGTCGTCCCAAGAGCTATGTGTGCAGATTTTAACTAAGTCTAGGTGTCACAGATTTTAATAGATTTTAAGGTTGAAATGATTTAATTAACTACTAAAACAAGAAAATAAGAAAAGCAAGTAAAGGCAAGGGTCGTGATCAATAGGGGAGAAGTATGCTAACCTAGTTACTCATCCTATCAAGTTAAGTTTACGCTTAATTACTTCCAATTACCTCAAGTGGGGGTAAAACTCGCTAGGACAACATTTGGTCAGTTCGTCCTAACCTATCAGCAAAGGCTTCCACTGGAGATCGCAGGTGACCGTTGAAAGTCCAGTTGTTTTTAGTCCCCTAAGCCAAGTCATTAAGTACCGCTACATGCAAGATTTGTAACAATGAGTGCCCAGGTGCTAGCATCTTAAACACGCATCCCTAACTTCTTAATTTCATCCAAACGGTAGGTGATCAGTTGGTCAAATCGCACAAGCGAAGAAGGGTCGTCAGCTGGTCATATCTACCCTTCCCACTCAGTCAAACTACTTAGGGTCAGTTGGTCATATCTGCTAAGTAACTAGCCACTACCGCCATTCAAAACTACCGAAACAAGGGTAGCTACAAACAAACTATGCATGCATACACTAGAAACAATTATACGGAAGCAATGTAAACATAAACAAAACAATTAAGGAATCATAACTAGGCTAGCACCAGAGGTGCTTAGCCGCTCATATTAACTAAAACAATTGATTCAATGTTTAACATTACGAAATACATGAATTGAAAGTAAAGAAAAGATAAAATGCTAATGCTTATCGTAGAGGAGTGATTTCTCCCTTGGAGATGGCTTCATATGCTCCATAAGATATGCCTTTTACTTCTACTCACTTTCACTGATGTTAGGTATGAAATGGGATGATTAGAAATGATGGAATTTGAGCGGTATTTATAGGCCAGATCTTGTTACGGCGTAATTTAAGTTAAGAGTTACGCCGTAACATCCATTTTTTCGTAATTTGCTCTGGAAAAGCTGGTTATGGCATAACATCAGGAATGAGTTACGCCGTATCTTCAATAAATCATGGTTACGCCGTAATTGTGGAATTAGTTATGTCGTAATTTGCAGCAGCGCGGAACCTCATTTGACCTAATTAGTTACGGCGTAATCTTGGGATGGAGATACGCCGTAATCTTCCATATAGTTGGTTTTCTGGGCCACGCTTCTGTTACGGCATAATGTGAGAGGGGAGTTACGCCGTAACATCTTCAAAATGAGCATACTATCATATATCTTAAATAAACTCTCCAAATTCGAGTTTCTTTAGCTTCAATGCTCGTAATTTACCTGAAAGTGAAATATAGAGGAAAACAAGCGTAAATCCATATAAATGATATAAAATACGAGCATTATCGGAGAAAAATGACACTTAATATTCAGGATTATTTTATATTATCAAATATCCCCCACTTGAACTCTACTTGCCCTCAAGTAGACCTTATTAGATAGATTCATAGAAAGATATCTCCCATTATCTGGAAAATATAAGTTTACAAATCCCTTATGCTAGAATAAAACAAAGCCGAACACCTCACGAAATGGGAACAAAACACTTAAATCTCTCAACTATTTTAAGTGTCAATTTCGGGGTGATCACTCATCGCACAGTCATAGCATGTTATCATAAGCTTGGCGGTTACACAAATATCCACCACTAGAGTTAAGGACAAAACAATTCTCGAAGGCAATATGGGTAGACACGACAAAGGTTAAGGGTGATTTGTCATTACAAACATGTCATGGCGAAGTGGACAAAATCAATGATACATGACCAAATCCATGGCCAAGACACCAGATATTGCTCGCTGCATCACCTAGACACGCTTCATGACTAAAGGGTAGGATAAGACATGGGATAAAATTGGTGTGAAATAAAATCAAGCAGATAGTCTAAATCGATAACCAAGTCATCACTACTTATCGTTCGCCCAAAGTTCAAGTTTTGAAGTTAAGAAACCGGATCATGATAATACCAGGTAGATGTGTCATTAGAGGACGTCATGATGGGTACATTTCCAACTCCATTCTTCAAATGTGACCGAGGTGGCCTCCTCGATACTAATCTATAATCAGCTCATAACATAGCGCTTAAAATATCGCACTTTACAATCAACTAAATAACAATAACTTTTTTTTTCAACAAACATAAAAACTAAACATAACATCCCCCCACTTGAGATGAACAATATGAGAATTTGGAGGGTCTTCAATGATCTTTAAGAATATGTCATCGACGAAAGCGTGATTCCTAAACCTTTCCACTGGAACCTTGAACTTAGGCAAATAATGACTTCCCAATTACAAATAAAGACTACAGGGTAGGCTAAGGTGTAAGGGTGTAACGAAACAATATGTTGGGTGAACAAAATGAAAGGAATGGCTCAGATGGGTGTATCTAGGGGTATCTTGCAATAAAGGTGAGTGCAACAAAGGGTTTAACATGGGGGTCGAGAAGTCGAGGTGACTAATCGATAGACACACAATGATAGGCTATTTGGGTGATAATCCTATAATACTGCCTTCTTAAACTGAAAAGTCCAAATACATCGATCTAACTCAATATACCTCGTCTATGGTCTCGAAATGATGCAAAGGCCAAGTTCTAAAGTTTACAAGCTACTGGCACACTCATAATTTGATGGATTTTGGGTAAAAATTTGGAAATGGATACGGCTAATCTCACCATATAATATCAAGGGTTATAATGTGCTCGGCTAAGGTCTAATCTAGTTAGGTTAAAAAAATATTTCAAAACTTTAAAAATGGCATAATTTTTCAAAATAAACTAGAAAAACGAGGGTAAAATAAAGTTCAGGAGACAATTCTACTCCCGTCCCCCCACTTGAGATGTACAAAGTCCTTTTTATACTAAGCGGTAAATAAAGGTGAAGAGAAAAGTAGAATTAGAGCGAGAACTTCCGTGAAATTTGCTCCAAAAAGAAAGAAGGCCCACGAAATCAATCGTGCCTTCGCATAAGCATCCACGAGCAAACTTCAATCCCTGAAATCACACTACCGACAAGAATAATTCTAAAAAAGAAAAGGAAAAAATGAAAAAGAAACCTAACTCACTTTCGTAGAAATCACGGTTGCATTTAGCGCATGCAACAAGCCTTTTAAACCACTTGGTGTCCCAAGTGGACGAGTGTAGTCTCGTGAGGGCTTACAGGAAACATACCCACAAAGTTCATTTAAAAACTAATACAAGGTTATTGTGTTTAAAAAGAAAGAAGTGTTACAGAGGATAGTTACGTCGTAACTCCCATAAGGAGTTACGCCGTAATTAAGCAAAACCTGGCAGACGCTACAGGAGTGTAGCTACGGTGTAACTGTTGCATGGGATTACGCCGTAATTGGTTAATGCTCTGAGAAGCGACTGCAAAAAGTATGTTACGGCGTAACCATAAGAATGAGTTACGCCATAATTGTGGACAGATCAGGTCCCTGTTCAGCATGCTACAACAACATTTCTCCGTTTTCCTGCAAAAATGGTTAAAAACACAAAACCCAACAAAAATGGAAATAAAAGAAATGAAAGGGATAATTCGGGTTGTCTCCCGAAAGAGCACTTTTCTTTATTTACGAGTCTTTAAGTTAGACTCAAAGCCCCGGGGCTTTATGGTGGCCTTTGGACTTGGACAACTTCTTCCTTAATTGCTTTCGAGGATGGCTAGTCCCAGACACAAGGAGAAATAATAGGGGTCAAGGAGTATCGATTTTCTTGCAAAACAATTAGCTTTTGCCCATTCGTAGCGAAATTTAGCCTCGACTTCCCATTTTAGCTTGATAGCTCCAAATTTCACTTTTAACCAATTTTCAAATGAGATTCCCTTGTATCCGACTTTCATTCTTCTTTCCTCATCAAAGCACGCCCATTCTTTGCGTTTGAGCCAGTTGATGTCGGGGAATTTTCCTCCATCGCAAATTTTCCGGTTGGGGTTGCATGTAGGCCATGCTTTGGTGAATTCATCAGACATCATAGCTGGCTCGCAAAAATGAAGAGTCCAATCTACCTCAGTGAACAAATCGTTCATAATATCGTGTCCTTGAATCAACCACTTCTTGATTAGTTTTTCTTCTTCCCAGCACCACCAAACTTCTGCTGCCTTTTTTATCCTTCGAATGAGAAATTGTCCTCCCCCATTACATCTTTTTTGAAACGAAGAACACGTAGGCAATGTCACTTTAGAACCCTCAATCAAAGAAAACTCAAGAGCACAACAGTGAATTTTCCCCGTAACAACAATATCAGGTACGGAAGGTTGGACATCATCATCTTCTTCATCAATGTTCTCATCATCACTTGACTAGGTCCCCTGCAAATGGCCAAAATATGAAGGAGGAACCTATCTGAACAATCCACTTGAACCTCCTTTGGATCCTCATTTGTCATTATTTCATCTGGATCATGGCACAAAGTTTTGTCCATTTTAAATTCTACTCTATCACTATAGTATCCCAATGAGTCAAGGAACGGTTTACCAAGAATTAAACGTTCCCTAGTGTTTTTCTCCATGTCGATAACCACAAATTCGGGGGCAGAAACAAACCTATCGACCTTAGCAAAAATACCACCTGTAATTCATAGGGGAGTAACCTTGGTCATATTGGCCATCTCAATTGCCATATCCGTTTTCCAAAGATGGGTTAATTTGAGTTTTAAGAATATGGAAAGTGGCATGATGTTTATACTAGACCCAAAATCCACCAACCCCAAGATATCATGACTCTCAATTGAACATGGAATTACAAACCCGTATGTGAAAATATCTTTAACTGAAAATAACCCGATTTCTAACCTGTTTACGCCTTCTGATTCTAGGCTACGCCGTAACTCAGGAAAATAGTTACGGCGTAACTGTAACTGATTGTCGACAGTCGCATCTTCTAAATTTTCGGTTGGAGAATGGAAATCTTTAATTACTTCCTGTGAATTATCATCGGCAAAAACGGAATTACATACCACCATAGGTTTTACCCCCTCAGGTTCAGTGTCATTCATCTCTATTTCTGTACTAAGTTTTTCCACCATGGCTTCAAGGTTTTTTAGGGATGTGTCGTGTCTGGAGAGGTTTTTATATGTGTTTTCCTGGAAATCCATGACCATTTATCTTGTTCTTTTTGTTTTTGGGCTGAGCTTTCCAGAATTGGTTAATGGTCTCCTCAATGTTGGGCCTTCTTTCTCCATAAAGCCCACGGTTATAATTTCCACGATACCCATTATTATTCCTATTATCCCCATAAAACGGTCGATTTTCTCCATATTTAGCTTCTTCGATTGTGCTCTCTTCGTTAGTGTGGGGATAATTTTTGGTGAGATGTCCTCCTTCGCAGCTTTCGCAACCTACTTGGATGACATGAACACTTTCTCTAAGCTCGAGCATATCTCGACCAAGATTTTCAATTTTTCTAGTGATGCGGCAATTCCATCAAGATTTCCGCCTTGGTTCCTTTTGCTTCCCCCATCGTGCCATTTTTGGGAATGGTTGGCCATTTTTTGGATAGCTTTAACTGCGAGAGTAGGGGTCATGCTTGGAATTGGTCCTTGGTAGTCCAGCATCTGTCTTGTAGTCACATTTATTCCTTTGTAAAAGATGTTGACCTTTTGGTGGTTGTTTAGATCATGTGTAGGACACTTGTAGAGGAGATCGTTGTACCTATCCCAGGCTTGATACAACGTTTCATCGTCATCTTGCTTGAAATTATGGATCTCCATGAGCTGATTAGATATCTTCGATGGAGGACAATATCTTTGGATGAAGTGATTTTTTGGTAGAACCCATGTATCAACTGCCCCGGCAGGCAATCTTTCGATCCATCTTCTTGTTCCCCCAGTAAGAGTCATGGGGAACACCCTTAGCATAACAGCGTCATGAGACACACCCGGAATGTTGAAAAGGCTTGCGATGTATAAGACATTCTCAACGTGCTCATACGCATCTTCGTCCCTGTTTCCTGAAAAAGGGTTAGCACGAAGCTCCCTCATAAATTGATCTTTAATCTCGAAACGGACATTAGCTCCAATCGCCGGTCCTACGAGCCCCAACCCTAGTTCTTCTCTTGTCAAGGCCAAATATTCCTCAAGAGTGAGGTCATCAATGTTAACAACTTCCATGGTACCTGAAACTTGAAAAGAGATCATGAGAAATTAAGAAAATTTTAAAACAGAAATGAAAGACTTAATGAAAATCCTAATAACTCCCCGGCAGCGGCGCCAAAAACTTGATGCAAGTTTTACTGACCAGGTTTTAATATTTATATTGTCTCGTTATACCTGTGGTCTACCCTAATGCACTAGCAGGCATTGTACCCGGTCTTGTGTAGTGTAGTATTTCTGTAAAACAAAGGTCGTCCCAAGAGCTATGTGTGCGGATTTTAACCAAGTCTAGGTGTCACAGATTTAAATAGATTTTAAGGTTGAAATGATTTAATTAACTACTAAAACAAGAAAATAAGAAAAGCAAGTAAAGGCAAGGGTCGTGATCAATAGGGGAGAAGTGTGCTAACCTAGTTACTCATCCTATCAAGTTAAGTTTACGATTAATTACTTCCAATTACTTCAAGTGGGGGTAAAAGTCGCTAGGACAACATTTGGTCAGTTCGTCCTAACCTATCAGCAAAGGCTTCCACTGGAGATCGCAGGTACCCCGTTGAAAGTCCAGTTGTTTTTAGTCCCCTAAGCCAAGTCATTAAGTACCGCTACATGCAAGATTTGTAACAATGAGTTCCCGGGCGCTAGCATCTTAAACACGCATCCCTAACTTCTTAAGTTCATCCAAACGGTAGGTGATCAATTGGTCAAATCGCACAAGCGAAGAAGGGTCGTCAATTGGTCATATCTTACCCTTCTTACTCAGTCTACCTACTTAGGGTCAGTTGGTCATATCTCCTAAGTAACTAGCCACTACCGCCATTCAAAACTACCAAAACAAGGGTAGCTACCAACAAACTATGCATGCATACACTAGAAACAATTATACGAAAGCAATGTAAACATAAACAAAATAATTAAGGAATCATAACTAGGCTAGCACCAGAGGTGCTTAGCCACTCATATTAACTAAAACAATCGATTCAATGTTTAACATTACGAAATACATGAATTGAAAGTAAAGAAAAGATAAAATGCTAATGCTTATCGTAGGGGAGTGATTTCTCCCTTGGAGATGGCTCCGTATGCTCCCTAAGATCCGCCTTTTACTTCTACTCACGTTCACTGATGTTGTGTGTGAAATGGGATGATTAGAAATGATGGAATTTGAGCGGTATTTATAGGCCAGATCTTGTTACGGCGTAACTTAAGTTAAGAGTTATGCCGTAACATCCATTTCTTTGTAATTTGATCTGGAAAAGCTGGTTACAACGTAACATCAGGAATGAGTTACGTCGTATCTTCAATAAATCATGGTTATGCCGTAATTGTGGAATTAGTTACGTCGTAGCTTGCAGCGGCGCGGAACCTCATTTGACCTAATTAGTTACAGCGTAATCTTGGGATGGAGTTACGCCGTAATCTTCCGTATAGTTGGTTTTCCGGACCACGCTTCTGTTACGGCGTAATGTGAGAGGGGAGTTACGCCGTAACATCTTCAAAACGAGCATACTATCATATATCTTCAATAAACTCTCCAAATCCGCGTTTCTTTAGTTCCAATGCTCGTAATTTACCTGAAAGTGAAATATAGAGGAAAACAAGCATAAATCCATATAAATGATATAAAATACGAGCATTATCGGGGGAAATTGACACTTAATATTCAGGATTATTTGATGTTATCACCTGCTGAAAAGGAGGATGAAGTATTTACTTCTTAATGGTTAATTTTCTTTGAAAAAGTGCTTGGAAGGAGCATGAATAAAGAAGAACCACCTATGTGAATTTTGAAGTTTTGTTGTTTTAGGGACTTTTGGACTTTTGGCTCTTATAACATTTATGAAGTGGATATGGACACATGGCTTGTATAGTGTCAGGATCCTTTAAGTGTTTGAAAACTTGTGTGTATTTTTATCTTCATGTATTCAAATGGATTGAAGGGTTAAATTCTTATAACACCCTAATTCTCGAATATATGAACGTGTAATGTACTAAGATCGAACTTGTCCCTAAGATTTTTCATTTATGCACATGTTTTGTTTAATGTTTATTTTTTCATGCAAAGGAAGTGAACTAAATTTGGGGAGGATTATTGGAAAATTTAGTGCACTTGAGGAAATCAGATCACTCCTGGTAATGGGTTAGGAGGTACGGAGTGTACACCTATCAGGTCCCTGATCACCCTGACTCAGGTAGTGGTAAAGTGGAATTCAAGTCACTGATGGTTTAGAGGGTCTACTCATCAGTGAGTGAGCGACACTCTGATGGATCCATTAGGATGATGATTATTCATCAGGGAGTCATCTCAGTTAGAGATGTACATTGATAAGTGTACTCAGGGAGTTGTCTCATAAGGGGGTTCATCTTTCTTCAGTGAACCTCTGACTGAGCACACTCAGGGAGTAACTTTATCAGGGACTAGACTAGTTTCATACTTGACTTGTAACGGTTTTGACCTATTCAAGTGGTAGTTATAACTACATTAATGACCACGTTTAATTGGTCGTGTAACCACTAATACTTATAACTATGGAGTCCAATTATGTGGTGATTAATGGACCATTAATCACTCATAAATCCATTGACTAGGTTTGAGTAATCTATACTATAAATAGAGATCAATACAACTACTTGAAGGGATATATAAAACTTAAACACTTGGATGCGCTAGGGTTATTGATTTGTGCCTAAATCACTAACACGCATTTGGTCTTATCCCAAGTAGATATTCATGATACCCAGGCATTAGGGTCGAATAGTTTACTTTGGAAAGTGATAACACGATTCCAAGTGATATCCGGTAACCACTAATTGGTATATTGTTTATTGATTATCTTCACCCTGTTCTGGGATCATATACAACCAACAATCAAAGTAAACTATTTTGTGATAATCAATGGCTACTGCTGCTATGAAACACATGGTTTCAAACTTTGCCAAGCTTGACAAGTTTGAAGGGGTGGACTTTAGAAGATGGCAAAATAAGGTGTACTTTCTTCTTTCAAGCACGAGTGTGGTCTATGTTGTGACTACACCAATTTCAGATGATGGGGATGATGCCACTCTGGAACAGATTAGGAAGAGGAGCAAATGGGAGAATGATGATTACATTTGCAAAGGTTTAATCCTCAATGGTATGTCTGATTCTCTCTTTAATATTTATCAGAATGTTAAATCTTCTAAAGAACCATGGGATTCCTTGGATGCCAAATATATGGCTGAGGATGCATCAAGCATGAAGTTCATTGTAAGTAATTTCACAAATTACAAAATGACTGATTCAAGGCCAGTTATGGAACAATACAATGAACTTCTTAGTATAATTGGAAGGTTTACACAACACAAAATGCACATAGATGAGGCTATTTCAGTCTCTTGTGTCATTGATAAACTTCCTCCTTCTTGGAAAGATTTCAAGCATACTTTGAAACATAAGAAGGAGGAGTTAACTCTTGTTGAGTTGGGCAGTCATCTGCGCATTAAGGAATCACTCAGGGTGTAGGATAATGACAAGCGAAAGAGTAGCATTGCTACTGATGCATTTGTTGTCAATATGGTGGAGTATAACAACTTCACTAGGTACAATGACAACATGGGCAAACGTAAACATCATGATAACACAAGGGTTGGCCCTAACAAGAAGGCTAATCCTACTTGTTAGAAATGTGGCAAAACTGGTCACATTAAAAGGGATTGCAAAGGTGGTAAGGTTGGTGGTAAAACCAATAGATCAAGCACTATTGGAACATGGAATGCTTCAATTAATCTGAAAGGTCATAATATATTTAATGAATCTCTTCAGATTTATTATGTTACATATGTATCTGAATCTAACTATGTGCAGAATGGTGATGTTTCATGGTGGGTTAACTCTGGCCCAACTGTTCATGTGTGCAAAGATAGAAGTTGGTTCAAGACTTACGAGTCACTGAATGATGATTGTATTTTTCACATGGGAAATGAATCAACAACTCTGGTACATGGATGTAGTTGTGTAGATCTTAGATTTAGTTTAGGAAAGATTGTAACTTTGTTTAATGTTATTCATGTTCCTGATATAAGGAAAAACTTGGTTTCAAGTAGTGTTTTGAATAATCAAGGTTTTAAACAAGTTATTGAATCTAATAAGTTTGTTTTATCCAAACATGGTGTGTTTACTGGTTTTTGGCTATTTGTATAATCAAATGTTCATGCTTAATATTGATCATAATATTGGTAATTCAACCTTTATGACCACCTCCAAACACGGTTTGTTTATTGGTTTTTGGCTATTTGTGTAATAAAATGTTCAGGCTTAATATTGATCATAATATTGTAATAAAATGTTTGGCTATTTGTGTACATTTTAAAGGTGCAAGATATGTCTGAGGATGGGTTAATCCCAATATTTGATATGAACACTCAAAAGTGTAAGACTTGCATGTTGACCAAAATAACTAAGAAACCTTTTCAGGGTGTTAAACATGAAATTGAGCTCTTGGAGCTGATACACAGTGACAGGTGTGATTTACATGCCACTCCCTCCTTGGGGAATAAGAAGTACTTTGTGATATTTATTGATGATGCTTATAGGTTTAGTTATGTCTATTTTTTACATACTAAGGATAAAGCATTAGATAAATTTAAAGTATTTAAAACTGAAGTTGAATTGCAACAAGGGTTCCTGATCAAAAGATTAAAGACTGATGGGGGAGGTGAGTACATGGATACTTTGTACTTTCAGTCTGTTGGTATAATCCATGAAACGACTGCTCCATATACTCCACAACAAAATGGTATCTCTAAAAAGAAAAACAAGGTACTGAAGGAGATTGTTAATTCCATGTTGTCCTATTCAGGACTGAGTCAAGGGTTCTTGGGTGAAGCTATATTAACAGCTTGCTATTTATTAAAAAAGGGTTCCCAACAAAAAGAACAAGGTTACCCCTTATGAACCTTGGACTAATAGAAAACCCAACATGAACTATCTCAGGGTTTGGGTTGTAGGGCTCTTGTCAGACTCCTTGATCCAAAGCTGAAAACTTTGGGTAAAAGAGGCATTGGATACATCTTTGTTGGATATGCTGAGCATTCCAAGGTTTTTAGGTTCTATTTTGTTGAACTTAGGAATCTGTTTTAATTAACTCAATAATTGAATCAATGGATGCAATCTTTGATAAGAATAGATTCTTATCGGTCCTTAGACCAAGACAAAAGATTCCAAATGAAACTCATGACATTGGTGCATCAGATGTCACAACTTTAATTTTATGACTTTTTTTTTCCTTGGATATATTTTGAGAATTTAGAATTGTTAGTTAGAATTATATAATCGAAACTACATGTATATTTTAAACCTTTTTTTTATATATATAACTACTCGATTTTTTCAGTTTAGTTTGGTTATATTTCTGTCAAACCATACACAAAACCAAATACTGATTAAATACTTTGGTTTAGTTTCAAACCAAACCATACACAACAAAAAAAAAAAAAAAAAAAAAAAAAAAAAAAATCCAAATTATGTTTTATCCGATTTCGGTTTGGTTTGTTTCTCGGTTTATTGTGTCAAACCAAACACAGTAAAAACTAAAAATGTAAATAAAGAATTTTACTGCACCAATCCAAACACCCCCAAACAACAACTCCCTTCATTCACTTCCTCCCTTAAAACACACACACACAGAGTTAGTTACAATCATCAGAAGGCGGTGGTAGCACTAACTAATGGTGGCGAACGGCGGTTATACAGCAAGCTTGTAACAAATGGAATCAAATTCTTCTTCTGCTGATGATTCTGATGAATCACAACAACAAATTGATAATAATCATAATCATAATAGTAATAAAAAACCAAGAACTAACTATATGGCACGTCACGCTAATCCTTCCCCCGAAAATGGCGCTGTAAGTTATTATTTTTTATATAATTATCATTATATTTGATTAGTTTTACGAGTTTAGTTTTTGATCAAAATTAGGGCTATTTTGGGAGGTTTTGTGTTGTAATTGATTGAGAATTGTGATTATTAGGGTTTAGAGTTATAATTTGGTGATAGTTTGTGTGTGTTTACGTTATGTGATGGTTTTACGGATTATTATATTTGTATGAATGAAAATAGTTGAGTTTTCGGAAAATTAGGGCGAGTTAGTCGTTTCTAAGTATTAATTGATTGATTAGTTTGAGGATATCGACAATAAAGATTTTTCTTAGGCGCCTTTTTCTTTCTTAGTTGCTTATTTGTACGTGTTCATGTTGAGGGTTTCCACATGAATTTGAAGTAATGGAATTTACTAAATGATGAAGAATGTATTGCGAATTGATTCCAAGATATTATTGTGATTGTTTGATTCTATGAGTTACGTATATATAGAAAGGGATAATGAGTGATTGCTGTAACTGAAGTAAACGTGAAATTGCATGCTCTTTTCGTTCGTTGGGGGTTTTGTGATGCAGTATGTATTGCTTTGAAGGTTTGATATGATTGATATATGCAGCACGTCATAATGTATTGAGCAAAAGGATTTAAACTATCTAAAAGCCGTGTTTAAGTAGTGTTTGATTAATAACGTATTAATCCATGCACGGTTGGTTGATTGGTATGAGTTATCGTCAAAGAAGATTTTTCTTTCTTAGTTGCTTATTTGTACATGTTCATGTTGAGGGTTTCCAAATGAAGTTGAAGTAATGGAATTTACTAAATGATGAAGAATGTATTGCAAATTGATCCCAAGATATTATTGTGATTGTTTGATTCTATGAGTTACGTATATATAGAAAGGGATAATGAGTGATTGCTGTAACTGAAGTAAACGTGAAATTGCATGCTCTTTTCATTCGTTGAGGGTTTTGTGATGCAGTATGTATTGCTTTGAAGGTTTGACACTTTGACATGATTGGATATATGCAGCACGTCATAATGTATTGAGCAAAAGGCTCTAAACTATCTAAAATCCATGTTTAAGTAGTGTTTGATTAATAACGTATTAATCCATGCACGGTTGGTTGATTGGTATGAGTTATCGTCAAAGAAGATTTTTCTTTCTTAGTTGCTTATTTGTACGTGTTCATGTTGAGGGTTTCCAAATGAAGTTGAAGTAATGGAATTTACTAAATGATGAAGAATGTATTGCAAATTGATCCCAAGATGTTATTGTGATTGTTTGATTCTATGAGTTACGTATATATAGAAAGGGATAATGAGTGATTGCTGTAACTGAAGTAAACGTGAAATTGCATGCTCTTTTCATTCGTTGAGGGTTTTGTGATGCAGTATGTATTGCTTTGAAGGTTTGACATGATTGGATATATGCAGCACGTCATAATGTATTGAGCAAAAGGCTCTAAACTATCTAAAATCCATGTTTAAGTAGTGTTTGATTAATAACGTATTAATCCATGCACGGTTGGTTGATTGGTATGAGTTATCGACAAAGAATATTTATCTAAGCCGCTTCGTTTCTTTTTGCCCGATTTGCTTTTTTGTATGTGTTAAGGGTTTTAAAACGTGGAATTGAAGTAATGGAAATGAGGATGAATGTAGGGCGAAATGGTTCGAATATATTATTGTGATTGTGTGAGTACAATTGATTCTATGAGTTACATATATAGAAAGGGATAATAAGTGATTTACGTAACTAAGATAAGTATTAATCACGTGAAATTACGCACTCTTAATGTTCGTTGAGGGTGTTGTTATGGAGGATGTAATGCTTTGAAGGTTGATATGATTGATTGTATGCAACACGTGATGGTGTATTGAGTAATAGAATGATTCAAAGATTTATTGTGATCGTGTAAGTACAGTTAATTTGTGACTTACGAATATATACAAAGAAATAATAAGTAATTGCTCTAATTGAATACTTTAACAAGTGACTGATTTATGTATTGATCACGCGGCATTACATTTTCTTTATGTTTGTTGAGGGTGTTATGACATTCTAGCAGGGTACCCGCCGCCGGTAATCAAAATTTTTGGCGAACAATATTATTCGATTATATGTTTTTCGTGATAATAACTTTACACGTGGCGAGAATTTTAGTGAATAACTTTATCACATAGAGCGCCCGTGCATCACGATGCAATGGTGATACAAAAATGGTAGTCAGTAGTATTACAAAGTTGTGATGTTTGGCGTTGAAAAGTACTTGCTAATCAATAAATGTTGTGTAATATTCGTCACAATATTATGTAACATGTAAACATAGAGTAGTATACATTAGTGCGTGCAAATATGTGATTAGTAAATCTATATATGACATTGCTGAACAAAATATATTTGGTTTGTACCTTGTGATATATTAATTATATTTTTTTGAATGAATGGGTATTTTAAGACTTACATTAATTATAGGTATTGTATAGATATATTGGTGCATTAAATAATTGTAATTTGTAAACATAGCTTTAGAAATTGTAATGCTTAAAATCTGTTTTTGGAAATCTTAAAAAAATTAGGAGAGAAGGTCTAAAATGCATTATATGTAGTTTAGATAGATGATGGAGTATGTATGATTGAATGTATGCCGCGCATGATAGTGTATTGAATAATGTACATTTCGCTTTTCATTTAATATGATATTTATGGAACACGTGATTGCATTTGACACGTCATTGGTAGAAATAAAAAAGTTAAATAGCGGTTGCAAGGATTAAGATTTTAGGGCCTCTTTCTTGTATAAGATCTAACACTTTCTACTTTCAATTTGTTATTGAGATTGTGAGCGGAAATGTTCTAACTGAATCTTTCTCGGTCTTCAAAAGTCACCCGTTAGAAAGTAGCCTCATTTAGGCAAAATCAGTTAGTAACAAATCGGGTTACCCATTAGAAAGTAGTCTCAATTAGGCAAACTCCAAAAAAGCAATCTAAATAAAACCGTAGCATTTGGATTAATTTTAAGTCCCAATTGCCACTGTAGGTTGATGCGACAGTGTTACAGTATGAAAATCAGAAGCTTGTCCAGCAGTTAGAAGTCCAGAAGCAGGAGTTACATGATATGGAAGATAAAATTAAACAATTAAAACAGGGGCAAACCTCTTATGATGACGCTTTGATCACAATGAATCGACTATGGAGTCAGGTAACATCTTATTCACACTATCTTCTTTATAATTTGCATTATCAAGGCTATTGTCTAAACACCTTTGTTTTAGTTGGATGATGACCTAATTCTCCTTGGGGCACGTGCGGGCGCCGGCCAAAGTGCATTGGAAGCATTGCAACGTGCAGACTCTTCCCGAGGTTTGTAATTTGTTGTACCACTTTGCAGATTCAACTATTACTTGTTGAATGTAGCAAACTAATTTATTTACTTTGTAGATTCGGTACCATCATGTCCTGCAGAGGAGATATTCCTTTGCAGACTTCTGAAATCGGATTCCATTGGAAAAGATGGAAGTGAAGAAAGCCTCGCTCATATCAAAGAAGCCCTTGCTTTGCGGCATTCATCCACTCTCGAATTAATGAAACTGATAGAAGATACGATACAGATTCTGATGGCTAAAATAGAAAGCATTGGTCAATCTATGCATGACAATTTATCTGCAGAAGGTGTGTATTTACCTTAGTCACATCTCAACCTTGCTTTTACATGCTTATTTCACTATCACGAATGCCTACTAATGATGACCTTGCTACTTATTAGATGCGGTTATTCAGTCACATAAGATTGACGACTTGATGAAAGAAGAAGTTAAACATTTACAAGTAGTTATTGATGCTCTTCATGTTAAGCATAAAGAATACGATGATATGATTCAAAGTTATAGTCATAGCCATTCTGTGGATCAGTCTGAGATCAAACGTATTGCAGGTATAAGAACATTTTCCCCAGCCCCTCTGCACTCCCCCTTCCTAGAAAACATAGCATGCTTTGACGATTTTTTAATTGGGGTTTCTTATTGATTTTGCTTTCCATCTTTGTATGCTCATGTTTGTAAGGTGACCTGGAGGATAGCCTGGCAGAACTTGAAGAAAGTAGAAGAAAACTTGTAAGTTTAAAGATGCAGAAGGACAAACTTCCTGACGTGCAGCCTCCTGTTCCGTTTGCTGTTAATGGAAGTGTTTCGCCTGAAAGAACTGTAGATAAAACTATGGGATTACGTGATTTAAAGGCCTCCATAGAGGAAGCGAAGGTATATATTATATCCTCGGACGTTTTTATTTTATCTCTCAGCATTCCTCCACATAAAGTAATGAATTTGTAATTGATGTAGATACTGGCATCTGATCGTCTTTCTGAGCTTCAAGAAGCACAAGAGGACAATTCTGCCTTAGTAAAACAGTTACAGGATCTTCAGGTTGTATGTGTTTATCTTTGTGTTGCTGTGTATCCAACAGTTGCTTGGTTCTAACACGCTGTGTTTTTGGCAGAATGAACTGCAAGATAACAAATATATCTACACATCTCGGCCTTACACCTTGCTAAATGATCAGCTTCCATATTGGAAATCTGAAGTGGAGCGATTTAGAGTGATGATAGATTCTTTGCAGGTAAGCAGATGATGCATACAATATTTTTGGAGGTTCCACTTTTTACATATTTACTTATGAACCGAGTTATTATATTTCAATTCCAGGCTGATAGGTCTTCTCTTATACGAAAAGAGAAAGAGCTCAGCATGAAGACAGAATCATTAGATGCTCTGAAAAGTTCTAATGATAACCCCGATTCTACTATTGAAAACCTAGAGCAACAGCTTCAGCAATGCATCAATGAGAATAATGAGTTAGAAATTAGAATGGAAGAAGCTGTTCAAGATTCAGGTAAAATTGGTTACAAGTAACAATCACTATGTTATCTTTTTCTGCTTGTGTTATTCTGATAGAAGTGTAATAATCATTACAGAGAGGAAAGACATTAAAGCAGAGTTTCAGGTGATGGCTTCAGCGTTGTCTAAAGAAACTGAAATGATGAAATCACAGTTGAACCGTTGGAAAGATATTGGGAGTGAAGCCGTTTCTTTGAAGGAGGAGGCCCAGTCACTTAGAGCATTGGTGGACAAAAAGGTGGCGGCCATGTTTATTATTTATTCATTTATGTTATTGCATTCTGATCATTTTCTTGAGCTTGATATTTATCTTTGCTTATAGACAAGTGAACATAAGGACTTGGTGAATAACTGCTCTGAGCAGAGTGCCGAGATAAAGTCT
Source organism: Chrysanthemum makinoi (assembly GCA_910596185.1). Taxonomy (NCBI): domain Eukaryota; kingdom Viridiplantae; phylum Streptophyta; class Magnoliopsida; order Asterales; family Asteraceae; genus Chrysanthemum; species Chrysanthemum makinoi. The sequence goes on along the minus strand of OU343224.1, from coordinate 347,352,908 downwards.
TTACAGGCGCATGTAAGTTTCTACTTTAGTTATCATTTAAAGTAATATTTCATATGGCTATCAAATTATAAAAGCTAGTAACCTGCTGCAGGTTGAGAGTCGGCAGAAGGAAAAACTAGAATCTCAAATCTTTTTGGATATGCTTGGACAGCGGTTATACGACAACAGGTATTGAGTTTGGTCTCTCGGATAAATACGGGCTATAGTCTACTTATTGATTTTCTTATGCGATCATTGAAATTCTACTTTATTGGGTACAAGGGACATCATGGAAATTAAAGAATCTGAACAGAGAGCTCATTCGCAAGCCGAGGTTCTAAAAAACGCTTTTGACGAACACGGTTTACAATTGAGGATAAAAGCTGCTAACGAAACTGAGGCTGCATGCCAACAGCGATTGGCAGATGCTGAAGCTGAAATTGCTGATTTAATGGCACAATTCGACGAGTCGGAAAGGTTTGACTTTTATACTGTCTATATTGCACGTATAATTCAAACTGTATCAATAAATTATGTAGTTTATCAGATAATCAGTTATTTATAACCAACACCGCTTATGAAACTTCGGTATGTAGTTTATGAGAACATTTTGGGCCATGTGCAGGGATGTTTTGGAACTCTCAGAGGCCATAAAAATTAAAGATGGAGAGGCGGAGTCTTATATTTCTGAAATTGAGGTCTTTTGCTTGTGCTATGTCCTCCATTTTATTGTTATACTTTTTTTTTGTTGTTTACGCCAGTATAATCATATCCTTGTGATCAACCTTGTTGCATCTTCTCAGACTATCGGTCAAGCTTATGAAGATATGCAGACACAAAACCAGCACTTGCTGCAGCAGGTTATGGAGAGGGATGATTACAATATCAAGGTTATTATCTTGATCCTGCATCTCTTGATACTTGTAGTTCAATTTGGTCTTATTTTTTCTAATTGCTTTTAGACTAAACATGTAATTTAATAAACTTGAGTAACACGTAAAAGATTAAAATAGGGAAATGTGTCAGCCAAGTTAAAAGTCACCCATGGCATAAAGCAGTGTTAACAACCACATAATTGCTTTATTAAAAACCTTTTTCTGCAGCTGGTATCCGAAAGTGTGAAGATGAAACAGTCGCATGCTTCTCTACTTTCTGAGAAGCAAACGTTATATAAACACCTTCATCTGGTTAATGCTGAAGTTGAATCGCTGAAATCACGCATTGCTCATTCTGAAGAGCAGGTATAGTTGTTTTTCTTTTATCAGCATTTAGTCTGTGTGGTTAATTACTGGTTAATTACTGGTTAATCCTTCTTTAATCTAACTGAATACATAATCATGTAGATGAACGCTTGTGTTGCACATGCTCTGAAGTCTACTGAAGAAGATAGACACCTGGCAGTCAACCTTGAAAGCAGCAAGTTGGAACTATCCAACGCTGATAAAGAGCTGAAGTGCCTTAAGTCATTGCTTTCTTCATCAGAAAAGGAACAAGATCATATCCGGCGCAAGATGGAGGAGATTCAGGAGGAATTGGATAATGAAAGGTATTATCATTCTTTCAAATCTCGCACTTCGCCAAAGGGCAACTTGGTAATTTGTAGGAGTACTTACGAATGTGAATTTTGTTGAAACCAGAAATGACAGGAAGAAGCTTGACGAGGAGCTTGCTGAACTAAACATGAAGGTCACAGAATTGACTGTGGGAAGCAGTGAAGCTTCGATTCAGAAACTTCAAGACGAAATCAAGGATTGCAAGTCTATTCTCAAGTGCGGGGTTTGCTTTGATCGGCCAAAGGAGGTACGCACACTCTGCATAATCACTATGATGCCTGATTTTTTTCATGCATTTTCCATTTTAATGTTGGAATTATTGTGACAGGTGGTGATTGTGAAGTGTTTTCATCTCTTTTGCAACCCATGCATCCAGAGGAATTTAGAGATCCGTCACCGCAAATGTCCTGGTTGTGGAATGGCATTTGGGCAAAACGATGTTCGGTTTGTGAAGATATGAGTAATTAGGTTGGAATATAATAATAATAATCAGGAGCATGGCTGTTCTTCATGGTTTTGTTGTTAGCTCCATCAAATGGAAGCTTTAGAAGAATGCTCTTATAGATATACCTCATTTCCTTTTTGGTTATAAAATCGAAAGACACCACATAGGAGGAAAATGATTATGTAATTAGATTTAATAGCATTATATAACTGCTTTGAGAAAAAATAATTACAAAATCTTTACAAATGTAACTTGAAAGATGCTGACTGTTGCTGTAAAGTTTGTCTTTTGGGTATTTTGCTGATTTGCCGTCTTTAGCTGATATATAAAGATAGCTTGTAGACATGTTACACCTACATTGCCCCAATTGAATTCGAAACATCTCAGAATCATTTGAATAATCTCGAGTCACAGGAGCATTAAATTGGTTTATAATTAGCCGTATGTAGCTAAAAACTGGTTGAAAGGTTAGCGTATTACGTAATTTACGTTTGAGTAGTTAAATCAAAACTAGCTTAAAGTATTTTAATGGAAAGTACAGTAATCTCAAGTCACAGGTGGACTGTCAAGGATTTTTGAATGCATATCTTGGTCAAAACCGGTGCAACTGAAACCAAATCGATATGTTGACAGCATGCTTGTATAACAGCTCGAGTACTTTGAACACCTGTATATACATTATTTATGCGCTATTGCAACCACCTTGTTATCAGATTTATCGTCGCAGAAAATGTAAAACAAATGAAGACGTACCACCTAATGCTTTTAACCTACTTAAGTTACATTGATTACGACACAAAAGTTATAATGACTTGTCATTTGTTGTTATAAGTTGGCAAAATACGCGAATTGGATGACCCTTTATCCAACTCAACTATAAATTAAGAACATATTGTTTCTCCAACCGGTGCCAATCCATTCAAAAAAACAAAAGCTCACAAAAACATTTCGCATACACAAAACAATATGCGATGTAAAATGCATTCGTGGGCACTCAAGAACTATGCTTCTAGCTTTTTTACTAAGTCTCGCATATTACAATTCAAGAAGACGCCTATTACATATAGCGTCTTTACAAATGTTTACCGACAATCATATGATCATTTCACTCCAACCGATGCCATCAAGTCATCATACTCGGGATCATTGTCTTGTTTTCTTGAATTTTGGGGGTTACCAACACTAGGTCTATGTGGCACAGCAGTAGGGGAAAACGGATCATATACTTGTTGCGGTCCCGATGGGTTCAAACCGGGTCTACCCATAGTATATGGCACATTGCTACGAAACTGTTGATTTGGAGAACCCGAGAAGTTCTGATGTTGAAATCCCATTGATGGATGATTTTGCTGAACTGGTCCAAAGTTACCTGGCCTTGGTGGGAATGGACCAGCTGGTGAGCCTGGACCTGGACCAAAGTTCCTGGGCCCCATGTGCCCAGCAGGAGTTCGTAGTCCATGCCCAGTAAAAGCTGGTTGTCGGTCTAAAGGGGCAGGCATATTTGATGGACCCTGATGTTGTTGACTCATTTGATGACTATTTTGTGATCCATGAAAACGTGGCCCGGCAGGTGGCCCTGCTTGATTGTTCAATCCTCCTGGCCGAAATGAGGATGATTGAGGATTTTGGGCAGGCATATATTGAGATCCTGGCTGGTTTCCGGGCCTAGGAATGTATTGAGAGGAGGGGTTTTGTGGACGGTTTGTTTGAAATGTAAAATCATTAGAGGCAGGTTGCTGTGGTCTTAGGGCGTTTATGGGTGGGTGTGGGGGCCTTATAGATTGAGGGGGTATTGATGTGGATGTATTTGATGAGGGAAACCATTGAGCGGGTCCTGCATTAGGTGGCCCAGCCTGAAGCCCAATTGGTTGTGATGATTGAGGTCGAACCGTTGGTTGCATCATCTGTGGTCTGTTTGGACCCATAGTTCCAGGCGAGCCAGCAGGTGGTTGGGCCCAACCGGTAGAGGTCAAAGGGTGAGGAACAGGGGACCCCATCGGCCGCACATTCTGGTTCGGTCCAGTTGGAGTAAAAGGTGGGGATGCAAAATTCGGCTGACCTGCCAAAGTATTCCTGGGTTGACCAGCATATCCCATATTTGGCACCTGAAGCATTTGTGGGCGCTGAAGCATCGGCTGTTGATTATTGGGAACCGAAGCAATGGGTCCAGACATAACAGACCCTGGACCAAATGATGATAGCATCGGTCCAGAATTTGAAGGGGTTGATGATACTTGCAAGGGATTGTTGAGCATTGGAACTGATGAATTTGGAAAGGGAGGTGCAATGAACCCTGAATTAAGGTAAGGCTGATACCGAGCTAAAGGTGAGGCCGCCACTCCAGATCCCGTATTTACAATTACCGGTGTGTCTTGACCAAGACTAACAGCACTTGGATTATCCCCAGAAACTGGATCATTTGTTACAGCTACAGTGTTCGCCTAATAAAAGTTCGCTTGTAAGCAAAATATAGGTTACAAGATACCATCTTTATAAAAATTAGGAAACAAATATCTTACTAATACTGGGGTGATCAGTAATTCGATCAAAGAAACTGCAGCATCAACCTTCTCATAAGTTTCAGCAGACACAAGAACAAACAATTCTTCATAATCATCATGACCTTTGTTGCCTTCAGAAGAAGTAATCTCAATCTGCTCGTAACAAGAAATGAGTTAACAATGATCAACATTTTTTTGTAACAATCAAAATATTTAAAATAAAGTTACCTCTTTCTTTGTATCAGCTTTTCTACCATAAACTCGTATTTTAGCCCCGGTTTCCTAATACAATAATTGTAACACAATTAGTCACAAAGCTTAAAAAACTTGTATATCTTGAGCAGTGGTGTATCTTTTACCTTTTCCAATCGCTTTTGAGTATCACCAGCAGGTCCAAATAATAGCCCAATAAAATTTCGTCCAGGATATTCTTTAATCTATCAAGAAAAAGTGAAGATTTATATATAGAATTCAAACAACGTCTTGAGGCAATCTAACAAGCGATATCGAAACTTACTGGAATTGCAACTTTATCCTCTTTTAATAATGGCTTATAATCAGCTGGGGCCTTGTAGCTTGGATTAAGCTTCAATATTTCTCCTGCCGATCAGTAACAACAACCTAAGAACTTTCACATATCATGTATAAATACTAGTGTTATAAGCTATGGCTCAACGTACCAATAATCTCACGTCTTTCAAGTTCCAACTCCAATTTCTGCATTAACAATAATTTTTTTTAAGAGCTTATGATGTCGGAACTTAAATAACTAAATACTTTAATTATCAAAAAGTATCTTGACCTCGATACTTTTCTGGTCTGAAAACTCTTGAGCTGCTGATGAATCATCCTCCATAATTCCCGATTTTAGTTGTTGCGTAATCTGATCCAGTCTAGTCTGCTCATATATTGTACCAGGACAGAGGCAATGTGTCATTAAGAGGCACCTGGATACGTGGGGATCCATGCAAATTATTTACTCAAACGACACAAACATTTTAGCACCCAATAGGAAACAGTAAAGTCTACAACTGCCACCAGTTGAGTAATAAAATGTTCTTTGCGATAAAAAGAAGTCCACACATATTTCTAGGCAAAAACTTATAAATAGAAAGACAAAAATCATATACGAAAAGCAGGAAATCAAAATGCATGATTGCTATTGGAAACCGATTAACTACCTGATATGCTGAAGCTCTACCCTTTCTAACGAACGCATCTTGTGTCAAATCCGGGCCCCATTTCGTTTTTCTCAGCACTTGTTTAGTATTTTCTTTATTCTCCACATCAGCGCCCCCTGGCTTTTTACTGCCCCGAAAAAGTGGAACCATGGAACCTGATATCTTGTTTTTCGGTATTAAGAATCCAGTTTTTTTTGCAAACAGAGAAACCTTTGGGCCAACGGTTGATGATACTGATGCAGTAGCTGATGGGCCAGTCTGAACAGCGTCTTCCATTCCGGATATTGGTTGAATTTTTGAGCTCATAACGGTACTTTGTGTATAACCAATGCTAAACATGAACAAGAAAATGTATATAAATGTCAGCTTTAAGGAACATTTATGGATCACGAAAACCTCAAAATTTAAGACATTATTCATTATATAACATTTAAAAAATATACATCATGGAGGTAAGAGGTTCTTCACTTGATCCAAACACGATAAGTTTATACACATTAGCAGATCTTGTTTAAAATCCCAATTAACAAATTGACTACATAATTTACATCACAATGGACATTTGAATTTAATTCGAGACACAGTAAGATGGTATCATAAGTAGGATGGTATCGGTAGCCGTTATTGAAATTTTTCTGACCATGATCTAAAATGACCACGAAAAACAGTATTAAGTTTTAACCAATAATTTAAAGGTGAATGCGATAAATTTTATGTAAAGAAAAAGTACCTAGAATAAAAACTTACTTTTAAAAATTGTCAAATATGAGTTATTTTACTAAGTTTTCTCACAGATGATAAATATAAAGATGGTTTTGTATTCATTTCACCATTCAACAAAGTGACAACCAGGTTGATGAGGTAAAAGTGAACCTACATTGGTATCCTCTCGGCATTATCGTATAACAAATAATTGTTAAAATAACAATTAAATGCCAAGTCAGCTGCCAATTCATCATTTTTAGCTGGTGAACCCGGTGACAGATAGTTGAATGACCAAAACAGAACACATAATCTTTTTATGACTCATCGGGAAAAAACCAATTAAAAAGCACTCATGAGACGCAAAAATGAAGGTCGTTGGTATCTTAGAAAACCTTGCCCTTATATAAACTTCAAGGATATAGAATGATGCCATAGATGGATGAGCACGAAAACCAAGCCTACTCAACGTTGCCACATAACTTACCCCACGGGCAATTGAAAAACTATAACTTCTTAATCTTGAATGGCAACAAAACAATTTTTGATAAAACATATAGGTGTGTATGTATATTATATAAAGGCAAATAACCGAAACACCAACATAGTTTCATATTTGTCATGTAAGAGTCATTCTACTAAGTTTTTTCCCGCATGCTACATTATAAGATGGTTTTGTGTTTCAGAGCCGTTCAGCAACAGGATGATTAGTTGACGAGTTAGAAGTGAAACTATGTTTGTGTTAACACAACAATAAAATGCCATGTCAGCTCCACATTCATCATTTTACCTCGTAAATGCGCCGGTCATTGCTTGAACGAGGCATTCAGATCAATAAACATGAAATAAAATCCTAACGTTCACATTGGGTGTTTGGATAAGCTTATTTGATGGGCTTATTGAAACGGCTTGGAAAATCTGATAACCTCATTTTGAACGGCTTATGAGCTTACCAACGTGAGCTTATGGTTAAACCATAAGCTCAAACAAACAAGCTCATAAGCCGTTCAAAAATGAAGTTATCGGCTTTTCCAAATTCCAATAAGCCCGTCAAATATTTGGCAGTTTGGCTTAAGCTTATTTGACAGGCTTGTTAAAATTTGGAAAAGCCAATAATCTCATTTTTAACAGCTTATGAGCTTACCAACATAAGCTTATGGTTAAACCATAAGCTCAAACAAAGAAGCTGATAAGTTGTTGAAAACAAGATTATCGGCTTTTTCCAAATTTCGATAAGCCCATCAAATAAGCTAAACCAAACACTCCAGAAATCCATAATATATCCAACCCATGTTTTGCTACAACTATGCCAAATCAAGAAAACAATTTTTATATAAGTAATAACAGGAAATGATGATAAAAAAACTGAACCCTAATATTGACAATTATATATTTAAACATGGGTTATTTAAATGTATGCTGATTATTTGAGCATACTTACTGGAAATGATGATTGATGTTCCGGTAGCTGGTTTGATTGGGGGTTTATATTTTGACCCGATTTGGTTTTCTTTTGATTTTGGGGTTTTGACCCGTGTGATGAATTTTGTGCTTTTCCTCTTTATATACAATAAACTTAGGGGGTGTTTGGTTGGAGAATTTGAAAATCCGGAATTTTAATTTCTAGAAAATTTAAATTTTTGGGAATTTAAAATTCCGGAATTTAAAATACCTCCACACGTTTGGTTGACAGAAATTTATAAATATTTTTTATTTTTAATATAAATTTCATAAATATTCTATTTAAAAGTTTATAAAAAAATTTATAAAAAAATTTTATAAAAACTTTATAAAAAATTTATAAAAATTTATAAAAAAAGTTTATAAAAAATTTATAAAAAAAATTATAAAATATTTCTAAAAAATTCATAAAAAAAAGCTTATAAAATTTTTTTATAAAAAGTTTATAAAAAAAGTTTATAAAAAATTTATAAAAAAAAGTTTATAAATAAAATTTATAAAAAAAGTTTATAAAAAATTTATAAAAAAAAGTTTATAAAAAATTTATAAAAAAAATTTATAAAAAAATTATAAAAAAAGTTTATAAAAAAATTATAAAAAAAGTTTATTAAAAATTTATAAAAAAAGTTTATAAAAAATTAATAAAAAAAATTTATAAAAAAAATTCATAAATATTCTATTTAAAAGTTTATAAAAAAACAATAAGAAAAAAAGTTTATAAAAAAAAATTCCAAGTAAATTAAAATTCTTCACTTTTTGGAGGCATTTTAATTCTCTCCATTTTGGGAATTCATGAAATTGTAAATTACTTCATTTGAGTTACCAAACATGGTATTTGAAGGAAATTAAATTGCAAATGTCTCCAATATACTCCAATATCCCCCAACCAAACGGCCCCTTAGGGCCTGTTTGGCTAATTTATTAAAAGTAAGCACATTTGGACGGCTTATTTTGAGACTTAGTTGCATATTATAATCAACTTATATAAGCTGACAAGTCTCAAAATAAGCCATAAATTTGGAGCTTATAAAAAGAGAATTGATACTCACATCATATTTTTTGATTCATGCATCATAATTTGTGCATTACAGTTTGTACTATACAATACTGTAATGCATAAATTATAGTGCATGCATCAAAAAATGTGGTGTGAGTATCACCTCCCTTATAAAAAATAAGCCTAAATGGATTTGCATTTAATAAGCTTAGCCAAACGCCCCCTTACATGATCCCACAATTCTTAAAATAAGCTGAAAAATTAAAGCTTATGAAATATAATTCGAAACTAAATAAGTTCAGAAGCCCACATATAAGCTTAAACAAACACCTTCTTACTCACATGTGTACAACCTCTACCAGATGTCACATATTTTCATCTTGAAAAATGATTAAGATACTCAATTCACGTGACTAATTTTATGCCTAATCTATTTATTTTATGATTGCACTTACTTTCACTCTTCTTATTTACCATTAATTTAGTCATGTGTTTAATAATCATTCTTAGGCATAAAATTAGATTAGGCACATAAATTAGTCATGTCAATCACCACTCTTTCATCTTTTAGCCGTAATGGTCACTATCTAACCAAGCATCAAACTCATTTTTTTAACAAATTTAATAAATACTAAAATTAAAACTTCATTAAAATTAAAAGAAAAACATACATTAATCATTAAAAACTTAAACTAAACTTTTATTAGGAAATTCAAACATAAACTAATAATCTGATTTATATTTCTCCCTAATTTATAGCTTTAGATCTAACACCTTCTCTGAAATTTTTCACCATTCCAGTATAAACTAGAACACGTAATTCTATATATTTATATTTCTAGAATTCGTTGCGAATTTACCCCAGATGAATAATTTGGCTTTATGTGGTCCACAACATGAACAAATAGTTGACCGCCTCCGCCTTGGCAAAAGAAGAGTTCCAAGTTATCAAGCACGTTGCCATTTCCACCAAGCAGAGTAATATCAATATCGCCCTTTGGCATATATGTCTTAAGAAGGGTAGAGTCGTAGGCGAAAACTTATATCAACAAGAATGGAATTATAAATATAAATTTTGAAAAAGAATTTAAAGAAAAAAATTTTAAAAAATAAAAACATACTTTTATATCTATAAATTTCTTCTCAATAAGATCGGTTGTAAAAAGGACATCTACGAAATTTTCCAAAATAACTATTGTATCTACTTACCAAAAAAAAATTGTAACTAAAAAATGTACTCACGATCTAGCTGGTCAGAGACCAATTCCCGAGGAAGACATTAATAAGCCCAAACTTGTCTGGATATGTTGTCTCAACATCCTATAGGTGAATAAAAAATGACGGTAGAGTCTATTCACAACATGAATGGGCAGCAACGGTTCAATATTCAAACGTGCGTTACTGTGATCGTTTCTTATCATATCCAGACACTCTAAGAAAGAACCCATGGATGTTCTACGAGTTTTATAACGATTAAGAAGTTTGACATTCGCCGGAACTCATGGTAGATTTTCCATCTAATAAATAAATGAGAGTATTACTAGTTGACTATTGACTAATCCGAAATCAAATCAATTTATTACCCACATTTATAAAACTAATCAGTGCGCAAAATGTCCTCTTAGAATCAGACTCCAGATACTTATTTGTTTTTCTTATGTTAGAGGTCATTTTCTCATCTTAAAACAACTCATTACTATTGTGTGCTTATCAACAAGTAACATGAAGGCATAACCTAGCTAATTATTTGGTTTTATTATGTTCCAGATCCTTTTCGCATAGGAAAAATTTTGTCCAACACCTTCCGAAAACTTCTAGGTCCGCCACTTGTTGTACGAGTTTGGTATAGCAGTTTTTTTACTAATTGAAGTCGTTAAGTATGTTCCACATATCCAAAAATATCGACCGTCCAGTGAAGCTTGTCATGGGCTCTTCTGAACATACATGGCACATTGTCTCTTATATACTGATGCGATATAAGAACTTTCATGTCAATGTCATCTTCTGTTTACTTTACCCAATGGTAATCTAGGTGAAACTACTAACACTAAGGTGTTGCTTGGCTTGCAAAAAAGTTAAGAATTGGAGTTGGATTTGGTTTAGAAATGAAAGATAAATGGATAAAAGAATAGATAATATTTTATTAAAAAGTTTATTTTATTAAAATATTTAAATAAACATTTGGAGTGTTAGTATTTTTTTTATTAATAAATTATTTGATAAAAATGTGGATCGTGAGTGAATATAATGATGTAGAGTCATACTATTGGGCCTTCGTTGCCATGATTCACTATTGTTTCATTGTGGCCCACTTTTAATAGAGAAAGATTGTACCAAACGGTTATTTTGGGGAACAAATTCATTACTTGAATCTAAAAGTGTATAACAAACCTTTCTTAAGATTTTTTTTAAGGGGTGTTTCTTTTCTACTTAATGAGTGATTAAAAAAAAATCTCTTATTAGGGAGGTCCACAAAAACTTATTTCTCTCAATTAAGAAGCTAAAATAGATATGTTTCCAAACCACTTGATTTAAAAAACAGATAGAAACATATATAGCCTTAGTTTTAAGTATAGAGCTTAAGAAACAATACTACCTTTTAAAACTAGCTATGAATGAGGAATGATAAAATAGTATGTAAAGAAAGACTTCATAAATAACAATTGTCTTGCGATACATATGAGCCACTTATTTATAGGCTCATAATTGTTACTTGAAAGACTCTAACATTATTTATCTTTGCATAATGTTCTACATCGTATAGTTTAACGTAAGTATCTAGATATTTACTTATGGAGAAAGTTTCCATTATATATTTTTACATAAAATCAAACAATAGATGAAAACTAGAGGTGGCAAAATGGGCGGCCCGAGCGAGCACGAGCACTGTCTAAAACGGGCACGGGCTAGAATGGGCATGGGCTAAACGGGCACGGGCCAAACGGGCACATGTTATACAAACCGCTTAATAAAAGACCTAAAACGACGAAATAAATTCCTTAAACGTAATATCTTATTTATATTAAAAAACTTAAATATGTTATATAAAAAAATATTTCTTTAAAACGATCGTAATGTTCTACAATTGAGAAAAAAAAATATGTCCGTTAGTGCTCATTTAAGTTTTCAATGGGCTATATGTGCCCACTTAAAAAAAAAAAAAGGGCTAAATGTGCCAAAATCTTTTAAAACTTTGCCCATTTAGCCCATCTTTTTTGCTTTTGGGCACATTTTGCCAACTCTAGTGAAAACAGTTATTTAATTAAAACAATATATATTATATTGAGAATATTCTCAAAATAGGCCAAAAATTCATGCATGCATGGTCCATTACTTGGTCACTTTTTGGGCATTTTCCAATTTTGGTCATGCTCAACTGCTTAACTGCTCGACTCCACTACTTTTGTGACATGTGTCCTTTGCAAGTACAAAAGTTAGGTGAAATATTTTATTATTTTATTATAAAATTACAAATATACCCTCCTATATTATACTATTATCTTTTTATAATTACTTCACCTAACTCACTCACCCTACCTAACTCCACCCATCTATCTCACCACTTCACTAGTCCATCACCACCACCACCACTGCTCAATTACTCCACCACCACCACCACTGCTCAACTGCTCACCACCACTGATTGACTGCTTGACTACCGGTGCTCAACTATTCAACCACCACTGCACAACTGCTCAACCACCAACCACCATTGTAAACAAATCTTTTACTTTTTTAATAAAACTCAACAACTATTCACAAAGTATCTTACGTATCAAACTCAAACTTAAATATTACAAAATCAAAAAGTAACCAAACATAATTAATGTGAAAAATGCCAACAGAAACTTAAATATTGCAAAATCAAAAAGTCATATATTATAAAAGAATGCAAACATTCGAATATTACAAAATCAAAAATAAGTCAACTGCTATGTTTGTGGAAAATGCTTCGAAGGTTACAGTTTGTGATAAAAGAATACACTACAAATCTATAAGCCATCTGCAACTTCTTCCAAAAGCATTTGTCTCATTGCTTTCACCATTTTTTACCATAACAAAGGATCACTTCTCACAAATCTATAAAAAAAAATCGTTGCCTTTGACTTAGATCTGTAAAATATCTTACTTAGCACGTCTTCTTTTTTCAGCAAACAGACCTCCATCTTCATGATTATCAGCTTTATGTCTTTTCTGGTGACTCGACGGCAACAGTTTTTTTCTCGACGAAAACGCCGGGCGCTGGAGATACTATACCGGATCTTTGACAGATCTGGTCGGGAAATGGAGTGGGTGTGGTGGATCTGTAACAGATGAAAAAGACCAGATATGGCCAGATCTGTAACAGGGGTGCGTGCCGACGGCGGAGAAGAAATTGGTGGTGAGTTTGATGAGATGTGTAATTATTGTAAGACGGAGGCGGCAAAGAAAGGTTTTATGGTCTCCGGAGATAGAGTGGGTATGACGGTGGAGAGTCGTCGGAGATGGAGAGGGTATGCTAAAAAAAACTGATAGTGAAATGGATAGGTGGTAGGAGGAAATATGAAGGGTAGTGGGGATAAGGTAAAATGTGTGGTAAATAATGTATAAGGGTATATTTGTAATGTCATAATAAAACAAAAAGTATTTTCACCTAACTATTGTACTTGTAAGAGACACATGTCATAATTTATGTGGAGTCGAGCAGGTAAGCAGTCGAGCATAACTAAAATGGTAAAAGACACAAAAAAATGACCATGTAATGGACCATGCATGACTTTTTTGCTTATTTTGGGAATTTTCTCTATTATATTTAGGGTTAATTTCATATATACCCAATTCAAACATTAAAATGTCATATTTACCCAACTAAATATCATAATGACATATATACCCAATTCAAACACCACATTTGTCATTTTTACCCATTTCATTATAAAATCAAATAATAGTAAAAATACATCACAAAGTTCCTATTATACCCTTAATTATACAATAACATTGTCTAAAATCATTCAGTTTTATAATTTCATGTGTTTTACTTTTTATTCCAAGAGTTTCTGTGATAGCTACTAATGTTGTGATTGTTTGATGATTTGTTGGTTGGTTATTTCATTTGAATCAGTTAGCTCCTTAATGAACATATATATATTAGGGGTAATTGCATATATACCATTAAAACTTGCATATTTGCATATATACCCAAAACATGTTTAACTTGCATTGTACATCATGCATTGAAAACTTGTATTTTGAGGAAATATGCAAATATTTGAGTTTTACTGGATATATATGCAATTATCCCTATATATTACTTAACTTGTGTATAGAATCTTAGATTTATGACATTTACAAAGAGGTGGACGGCAAACGGGCAACAAGCTGCGCCGCTAGCCCTATTTAAATAGCAAAACTAATCCTTTTGAAAACTACATCTATGGATCTAGGTGTCATAATATTGCTATGCATAACCCGTTGAACACTGTTGAGGAATAAGACATTTAGGTGTCATATATATTATGTGTTGTTATAATGCTTGTTATTCATGTTTACTATAATAATGTTTTATGTTTATTATCTATGTATGTATAACATGTTAGCATGAATCATGTTTGCTTACATTCCATTTGCGTGGTACTTAATGAAGGTAGATGTCAGATCCAGTGATGGTACGATGGGGTATGACATTGTTAAGTAGTCTAAAGTGGTATCTATCTTTTTACGTGTACTCTCATTTTGCTTCCTCCTTCTTTTAATCCTCCCAGGATTGATATTTCCATGTAATCTAAGGGTGCGTTTGGTTTGAGCCTATGGGAATGAAAGAATGAGTATGGGAATGATATATGTTGTTTGTTTTATGATAAATGGTATGGTGAAATCCACATATTGGCTATACATCAAAGGAGACAAAGAAGCATGATATGAATCTATCATTATTGAGGGGCCCATCATTACTATCAAACTCATACCAATTGTGATTCCTATCATCAAACCAAACGGCCCCTAAATGTTATGTTTAACAAATTGTACAATATTTGCATTGTCAGAAGAAATATGTATGAAAGAAGAGAGTTATTGTATTATATTATTAAGGGTATAATAGGAATTTAATGATGTAAACTTACTTTTAAACAATTTTATTATGAAATGGGTAAATATGACAAATATGTTGTTTAAATTGAGTTTATATGTCATTATGATATTTGGTTGAGTAAATAAGACATTTAGGAGTTCAAATTGGGTATATATATATATATATATATATAGAATCTAGATCAAATAAGATCATACTTAAAGTTGTTAAAATGAGATCGAACTAAAATTTGACAAGAGATACTCTCCTTACAATAAAAATAATTTTTTATTTACTACAACTAAAATTGTTAAAGTTTCGATAAATTTCTTTTTAAAATTTACGAAACCTAGGTGATACACTTTGATTAGAAGTTTAATGTGTATCGGTTTTGTATGTAGTATCATGTTTTGGAATATTTATTAGTGTAATGTGTATCAGGTGTATCACTAATCCAAACTCATGTATCATTTGGTTATTACTTGCTAAAATGTTAATTTGTATTAAAATATTTTTTTTTGTATATGATTGCTAAAATTGTTATTTATAAATGTTTTAGTGGTTTTTAGATTTGATCTTATTTTTACAACTTTAAGTTTGATCTCACATTAACCCTCCCCTGTATAGAATCTATATGTATATACATATATATATATATATATATATATATATATATGGAATTAACCCTTATATTTATATGTCTATCATATATAATGGAGACAACACTATGGGTGTGTTTGGTAAAAGTAGTAGTGAGCAGTAGCAACGAGCTATGAGCAGTGAGCTGTGAGCAGTAGCCACAGCTCACCGCTCACAGCTTCTTAAAGAAGTATTGAAAAAATGAGCATTCTTAAAAATAGCAAAGCTCACAGCTCCTTTTCCAAACGAATAATAAAAATCAAAAAGCTCATTGTTCTCGCTCATCGCCCAAAAAAACTCCAAAAAGCTCCGCGCCAAACATAGCCTATATCTATATTTACTACATTAAGATATTTTAAATATATAAAATCAAGTAATACGACTCTACAAGTTTATTATTGGATCATTTACTAGTTCAATGTGAGTTGAGTCATGGGGCAGAATTAGTTTTTCCCGTGCCCTTGTTGAAGTAAGTTTGAATTCTGTTTTAAAAAATGAAGTGGTTATGGCAATTCCGAAGGAGGAGGGAGATGGGTATATAAGGAGAGTGGAATACTAGTGGAAGCCACCGCATTGTATTGATTGTAAAAGTTTTGGACATGCTCTTTATCAATGTTTTAAACGGGTTCCAGAGTCTGTTTATAAGGATCCTCCTATGGCTATTACTAAATCAAATACTATAGAGGATCATGAAAAGAGTTTTATTGATGTCAAGAACTAGAAAAACAAAGGGAAAAAGGTTGATAAATCGCGTCCTATTAATGAGGTTCGTATTAATAAACCTAAACCTACATTTTATCGTGTTAAACAGGTGACGTCTACTAACAAACCTGATAATGCTACTTATCATGGGAAGTCCTATCCCCCTCATGTCAATTTTGATATGAATGCTACTCCTTTGTCTAATCGTTAATATTTTGAATGAGTTGGAAAAGGAGGATGATGTCGATATTCCTAATGAGCCTAATGTTATGGAGACCAATGTGGCATCTACTAGCAAATCTGGGCAACAGGCTCCTTCCAAGAAGTTACCCAAGAAGACTGGTATTTGGTCTAGCAAACCAGATTTGTCTCTTGGGGGTTTGAGTTGGGTGAGTCTGATGAGGATGAAGTATTTGAACCTAATGATGATATGTCTAGGTATATGTCATCGTCTGGAGGTGGTCAGCAGGTTGAAGCTGATGATTTTGATTTTTCTGACGGATACGAGGCTCAGGTCTATGACTTACCTGGGAAACTGGATGCGTCTTGTGATCAGTTTGATATTCGGCTTAAGAATCATGTTAGGAAGTAGATGTAATGTCTTTGATTTTTCATAAGATTGGCATGCCTTTCTTATGTGGTGTGTAGGTTTGTAGCACTTTAGATGCTTGGTTTTGCCTAAGTAACGAGCCGAGATGAGAGATTTCACTCTCATCAGTTATACTTAAATACTTTTTTGGAGTAATATATTTTACCAGAAAATTTCCCCTTTACCCAAAGAACCATTCTTCTAAACTATAATCAATTTTTTTTGACTCAACATAAATAGCAAGCACTCTTAATTTAAATTTAAGTAAAATACAAAACTAAAGCATAGAGTAAAGCAAAATTCATTCTTTTACTCCGCGATATGTTTTATCTCGAGCATAACAAACGGAACATAGCTAAAAATGATGGGATGCACAATCTTTCTTAAGTGTAGTATAAGAAAAAAAATTAATAATAAAATACGATTTTCAGTTAAAATAATTGAGTTAGTGAAAACTAAATCTACTTTTCACCTAGCCAACTTCTGCCTAGCAGAGTTGGTCAGGAGGTATTACTACATGCTCGAGGTCTCAAGTTCGAGTCTCTCCGTGGAGGGTTTTTCTTCTGGGTGGGATCTGTGGTGGTTCTGCCCCATAGATGAGTCGATTCAAGGCTGACAGGGACTACCTTTTGGGTAAGTACTGTGGAATCAAATCACTAACTATAGTATTATACTAACTCGCCGTGTTTTTACGCAAACTAACACTACGAAACAAAATTCTATATAAGAGTCCTGTGACACCACATAACCCCCTAGTGAGGATCATTTCTAAAGTTCTTGCGAATCGCTTGAAGCCGCTGATGAGTAAAATCATCTCGCCACAACAGTCTGCCTTTATTCCTGGACGTCAAATTCAGGACTGTATGGTTGTCGCGAATGAGGCTTTCCACTACATTCGTAACAAAAAACATGGTAAGCTTAATGTCATGGCTTTGAAAGTGGATCTTAATAAAGCATTCGATAGAGTAGAATGGGATTTCCTGTTGGCTGTTTTGCGAAAAATGGGATTTGGTGAAGTGTGGTGTAACTGGATATGTGCTTGCCTTTCGTCTTATGAATTAGAATTTATGGTGAATGGAGATTCTGCCGGGGTTATAAAGCCACAACGGGGACTCCGCCAAGGTGATCCGGTCTCTCCTTATTTGTTTATCATTGTTGTTGATGTGCTTTCACGTCAAGTTTCCAATGCAATGGCATCAGGTACTCTATCAGGGATCAAAATGGCGTGTACTTGTCCCCTCATCTCCCACATATTTTTCGCAGATGACTCCCTTTTCTTTTTGAAAGCTTCACATGGTGAATGCCAGGCTCTTGTCAACATTCTAGATTCTTATTGCCAGGCTTCGGGTCAGACAGTCAATTTCGAGAAATCATCTGCTTTCTTTTCGCCTAACACCCCATCTTCCCTTCGTAATGATATTTGTTCTACTCTTCAAGTGCACCAGATGGATTCCAATGCTAAATATTTAGGTCTTCCATCGATTTTTAGCCAACGAAAAACGGAGTTGTTTGGTTTCTTATTGGACAAAGTGCTCCAAAAATTACAAGGTTGGAAGCAAAAAGTTCTTTCCTAAGCAGGTCGAGAGGTTTTGATCAAGTCAGTCATCCAAGCCATTCCAACTTATGCAATGCAATGCTTTCAGCTTCCGGTAAGCCTCTTGAATAAGCTTATGGTATATGTTCGTAGATTCTTCTAGGGTGGTGACTCCCATGAGCGCCACATACATTGGAAAAGCTGGGAAAAACTCTCTGAACCTAAGCATGACGGTGGGCTTGGATTTCGTGCTTTTGAGGCTTTCAACACCGCTCTTCTAGCTAAACAGGGATGGAGGCTTCTTATTAATCCTAATGCCTTCTGGGGAAGAATATTTAAAGGTATTTATTTTCCAAATTCCAATTTTCTTGTTGCTAAAAGAGGGTCGCACCCATCTTGGCTTTGGAGTAGTTTATTGCATGGTCGTGATTTATTATTGTGGAAACGTAGAGGGGGGTGAATACGTTACCGTTTAAAATCTTTAGATCTTTAGTATCAAATCGCTTATGAAGCTTGTTATAATATGAAAGTACCAATTATTGTTTGTGACTAATATAAAGTATGGTAAACCAAGTTGTCACACAATCATGAACATCAAACCACATCACAAACAATAGTATAGTGCAAGTATAAAAGTAAAGAGATAAAGAAAGGAAAGTGCAAACCGAACACGAGGATTTATAGTGGTTCGTTCACGGATCTCCTTTCCGCCCTACTCCACTCCTCGAGTACCCAACTCGAGAGTTACTTCACTAAATCAACAAGCTCCCTTCTCGGCGGAGAAAACCTTACAATCGCCGCTTACACTTTTTCCGGTACAAAGCTAAATACCGGGTTCTAGTTCGAGGTAGAACCAACCTAACGTCGCCTATACAATATTTCCGACACTAAGCTAGATGTCGAGTTCTTTTACAAGGGTACAACCACTCCCAATATGTTTTATGGCCCAACATAATAAACCTTGTGTTTTATGGCACAAACACATAAACCATCTAATCTAGTTTGGTGAAAGTGTTGTTATGATGCAATGATGTTTACACTAATGATCCATGACACAAATGTCTAATGGATATGAATAACTACTTCTAAATGAACTTCCATTGATAGGAAGCCTTCATGATGAAGATCACAAGTTCCCTAAACTTTTTGTGATAGATCTTCAACTTGTGGTAAGTGGGGATGGCTAAATCTCCAAACTTTCCTTGGTTGATCAAAGAGTATGCTTACAACAAAGATGAATGTTAGAAGCATTATGATCATGATCATTAGGGTGTTTAATGTATGTTATTACATTGTTAATGATTGATCTAAATGTATGCAAGAAGGTGGAGAAGATGTGATTTGAAGTGGTGAAGAAATGGGAAAACAATGGGCTTCTATTTATAGCCAAAAGTGGTCAGGAGCGTCCACGGACCAAGGAGCCCTTTAAAGGGTTCCGCCCTTTATGCAATTTGGTGCCGTGGGTGCCTGACATAAAATCTAAAATATCTTTCTTCAAATCTTTCCAAGATATTACCAAATCTTACTAAGATCACATTTGATATATTGTGTGTCAATCTAACCAAAATATTCAAGTGATCTTCCAAGGATTTCAAAGATGATGCATGACATGATGTAACATGTATTTCCATTTTTAGATTAAAAAGTTTATCAAGGTAAACTTGTAAAATGTATTATGTAACTAGTTAATAAAATGTCTAGTTACCTTTTGTAAAAGAGTGCTTGTCAAAATAAAATATATTTTGTCAAGTGTAAGTAAACTTTAGTATTTGTATGAAATACTTGTGAATGCAAAATGTAAAATGAGGTTCGAAATAGAATGGTTAACCTATTAAAATACTTAGTGACTCTAAACGTATTTTAAACATTCTAAATGATTTGTTAATGGGTTTGATCATAATGCCACATAACAAACATGTACGAACCTGTGTTGTAACATACGAGGACTTGAGACATCGAGAGGTGTTGAATGTATGTTGAGACAAAGTGTGATTACAAGTAACTTGTACATTTTACGTTATGTATTACAAGTTACATGTTTGTCATCAATCAAAACAAACGAGACTGTATAGATTAAATATCGTAATATTTGCACTAACAATCTCCCCTTTTGATGATGACAAAATATATGTAAACGTAATAGAAAGTAAAATGTAAAAGGTTACTTGTATCCTTACTACCTTTACATTACCTTCTCCGTTTACACTCTTCTCCCCTTTTGTCGAAACAAAAAGGGCGTGTCCTTGGAGTTTAACTTAATTTCTCCCCAAAAAGGCGAGCTTGCATCATCCCTAGTGAAGTTAAATCGTCCACTTCAATCCGTCCCTTGTTTGGTAGCGGATCCATGGATCAAATAAAGAGGCTTAACCTACATCAAGGTTAGTTTTATGCAACAAAAATTATGAGAAATATATGAAAAGAAAAAGGCATAGCAATGTTAGCCTATTTTCTCCACTTTTATCGAAGCACAAATGCTTGTTGAAAAGTGAGAATGATGCTAAATGCGTGCATGCTCCCCCTTGACGGTTGCTCCCCTTGTTTGAGGGGTCAGGGTATGATTAAAACCTACAAAACAAATATTAGTGCAAAACTATATTCGTCATTGGACGAGTAAGTGATATACAACAAAGTGTGTATAAGATGCATTCAATAAATTCTTGACGGAAGCTCCCTTGCTCTAGGGCGTCAAGATGAACCTTCAAAATAAATATTAGTATAATAGAAGCTTTGTCTTTAGACAAATATGTCATATACAACCAAGTGTATAGACGATGCAATATGAGTGCTTAAAGGATATTCCTCCTTGTTCCAGGGTGTCAAGAAGCACCTAAAATAAAAAAATAATTGATGCAAACTTCATCCTTAGATGAGTAAGTTATATACAATCGAGTTTATATGATGATGAACCTACAATGAAAAACATTAGTGCAATATATTTCATTTTTTCACAAAGAAAAATAAGATGTATATATGTGATAAATGATATAATCAAAGATCTCATGAAGTGTAGTCTCCTAATTACAATCATAAGAAAAGTGAGAATATAATATGATAAAAGCCTACAAAATAGTTCCTAGAAAAAAGATATGAAGTCTCCCACTGGGTGTGCCACTAGTGGTGCTAGTGTTGGTGTCGGTTTACTAGTAGGATTCATGTGGTGATGGTAGATGACTCGAGATTTACAAAAGTAAGTTTTCGCTAATCCATGGTGGTGATGATTAGTAAAAGTGGTGATGGAAGGTGGTGGTGATTAGGTAGGAAGCTATTAAGGAGTTAGAAACTCATATGTATAGCAAATATAAAAAATATAGACTCATGCAATCCTTTCGTTTGACCAAAGCTAAGAGAAATATGAATGGACATTGCATTTCAATGATGCATAAGGGTTATGATTTGAATGATTTATTGATGCTAACAACCTATTGTTTTGAGCAAGTTCTCATATGCTTCAACCCAAGAGTAATCAATAATGCGTTCTATCTAAGAATATATAAATGAAGATACCAAAAGAAATAAAAGTGATGAAGATAAATTCGTTCATTGATTGACACGAATTATAAAATGACCTATTCTAGGTGACAATGGGAAAGGTAGTATTAGCATGGTTTTGACCGACATGGATGATTATCACTTTGAAAAGAAGTGAAGACAATATGGAAAATACTAATAATGAGTACCTATATGAGGATGAGAATGACATCATATGAGTGAGAGTTGGATGGACCAACGTGTTGGAGATGGTTGTTTTGATTAATATATCGTTTGCACTGACAATGGACATGCATGATAAGCGAGAAAAGGATAAGATCCTATGATGGTGTTCTTGATAGTGAAGTTGTAAGGTGCTAGGTTAAGGAAAATCCTATATGTGGAGATGAAGACGTTTTGTAAAACACATGATGCGTTTTTCACTTGATGAGGTATTGGTGCGAAAAAGGTTGAACTAGTTGTGGTTTCATGAACCGGTTTTAGCTAAGTGGTGTTTACCTATGTGTTGGTATTTTAGAGTCTAAGAGACATAAAATTTGACAAAAGACAATTATGTGAATGAATTTCTCTCCCCTTAATTGGTGGACATCCAACATAATGTGTAATGTATCAAATAAGGAATGACAACAAAGTGTTTAGGAGGTTATTCGGTTAACGAAAGAGATGAGCTTAGTGATGTTTTTTGGATGATGGTTAGCATACAATGAACTTCATCCTTAAAGTCATGTACCTCTTCTCGATTAATACGAGATGATCGTATGATGAGGCATGTGGTTTCCTAATAGGAAGTGAAGAGGATTAGAGTATTGTTATAACTAAATAATGATGGAGGTGATTTTTGGAAAGCGGAAGCAAAATGAGATTTGGAAAGAGGTCGGTTGAAAGACAAAAATGCAAAGCCAGCCCTCTAGAACTTAATTCTATATGCTTTTAAACTATATGCAAGTGTAGGGGTCCCATAAAGCATAGTACTAATCTACGTAGCAATAAAGGGATTATGCAAAATGAGCATACAAAAGTTAAAACCAATTGAGATAACAAATAATTTGTTATCAACCCACAAAACAAATTTGTTAGTGACAAAAGATGTTAACATGATAGAAATCAAATGATAACATGTTATATAAGCAAGAACAACACATTGCACTTAAGTAGACAAGAAATCACCATACAAGATAGCATCAAGACAATCATATTATGCAAGAATACAACTTTATTCAAGACATTTCATTTTGAGATTGTTTTGTCGTTAGACTTAGACGTATAAGCATACTTGGCTTATAAATTAACACAACAATCTATGTGATTAATTTGTAAGATAAAAAGGCTTCTAAAAGTTTGTCATACCAAAAGCGCTTTGACATATTATATGTGCACACGTAGCAAACAAATTATGTGACAAGAAGCAAAAGAAACAAGATGAAAGAGTCATGCAAGCCATGTTTAAGACATAACAATTTGGAGCATGTATCATTTAGATCGTACTACACATAGATATAATGAATGCCAACTAATAGCTTTCAAACACAAATATATCATATCAAAATTATCACATATCAAAATGACATATTATGAGTTCATAAGCAACATGTTAATCATGCTAAGGATAATTCAAAAGTAAGTATCATGCAAATAAAGTTTAGGTTTTAAACGTTTAGTAGCATGAAACAAGGATACAAGCATTATAAAACCCGTACTAAGGTTTACACATTTGACTAGTTATCAAACACTAAGATAATGTCAAATCAACTTATCAGATCAAACAAGAACATATAATCAACACATGTAAGTGCAATGCAAGTGGTTTTACTAAGGTTTATACATTTGACTAGTTATCAAACACTAAGATAATGTCAAATCAACTTATCGTATCAAACAAGAACATGTAATCAACACATGTAAGTGCAATGCAAGTGGTTTTAAAAGAAAAGTCATATATACTACTTGTTTGATTAGTATTCCTAAGGCGAGGCAAACTATCAATGTTTTAACACTTACTTTAGGCAAGTATAGGAATACAGATTTTTCAAGTTGGAGAATGAATATGAGACTATTACTAGCGGTGCTCAATTAAGGCTAAACACGACCATTTTTACGGGTGATTCCACATACCCAACTTCTCTCCAGGAAGCAATTCAACCGTTAGGTCAAATTGAGTTTCTAGTGCAATAGGTTCTCCAGTAGTCATTCTCATGTTAGAAAGATGGGAACTCCTACTTTTGCATATTAAAGTGCATAAAAGATGATAGTTTACCAATACTTAGCTTAATGTGACTTAACTAATATGCAATATAACTAAAGTGATGAAGACGTCATGTTATACACATGAATTTTAACAATGGTGTGTTTGATAAACAATGTGTTTTAATCTTGTGTTTAGAATCTAAGGTTTGTTCAAATTACAAAGCTAATTGTATGATCTAATGGATGACATCTTTTATGTTGAAGTGTATACTTTAAAAGTGATTTGATTATCTAAGACTAGGGAATGGAATATGTTAAATTAAGAATGTTCTCAAGAAAGTTCTTTGGAACTTTATTTGACAAGAATCTAAATAAGGTTACTAACTTCAATAGATCATGTGTATGTTCTAGAGATGTGTAGTTTCAACCTTGGATGTGCACAAGGTTTGAGCAAGGTTAGGTTATGATGTACGCTTGAAAGGAAATGAATACAAATAGTATCTTTCAACAAATGAGATTATCGCATGGGATAAAGTTATCATGCTTATGAAAATAAGTATGACAAGATGAATTGGATATGCTAGTTCATAGAACTTTTGGATGTTCGTTTCAAGATCATTTAGCCAATGAGGTGTAATGAAATCTCTTGTAACATAACCATATATGTCGCAAGGAGAGAATGATGCATAGGATATACAATATCCTTTTAATAAGATGAATACTTAACGCATGATTTCTTAGGCATAATGTTTTTCAAAACATCATGTTTTCCTAAATGAAGATATGAAGCCAAAGTGTTTGAATTGGATAGTCCTATCTAAATAAACTTGGTCTCAAGATTATATTCACTAGATGATGACAAGAGGAATTCACTCGAGTTTCTTATGTATACTCCTCAAGAGTCATTGTTGCTTGGGGTGTATGATGTTGGCTTTGAGATTGCATTTTAACATATGTTGTTAAAATGTTGATTTGAGGTTTAACGAAATTTATGCAGAAGTTTAATGACAAAGTATTACTAATACTTTGATAATTTGTGAAGGTAGTACTACTTATACCTAGTGGAAATTGACAACAATTACCAAGAGCACCATGCTTATTTGATAGTTGAGGTTCTAGCCATAATGAATTATCTAAGTCCTTATATGTGGGAAAGAATGTTTGAGTTTGTTCAAACGTGCATTTGATTCAGTACAAGTGTTGGACACAAGGGCTTTTTGAGCAATACACTTAACAAATTCAAATGATGGTAAGGATGGTGGATTGGTTGATCTAGGTGGTAGGTTTTCTAGTGTGTCTAAAAAGGATGTGGTGATGTAGGGGTTTGTTGTGCTATGTGAATACTTAGGTTGATTGTCCATAGATGTTGAACATAAAAAGTACGGATACTAATTCTTATGGTTCATTGGTTGCTACAACTAGTGGGTGAAGTGCTTGAAGTTTTGGTTATGTCTATGAAGCTTAGAGGTTGAGGTATAGGTTCACCTTGAAAGGGCACGTTTGATTTAAAGGATGCTCTTGGAAGTTCATGAGCAATACGCTTAATGGTGCCAAAAGATGGAAGAGGGATAGTAGGTGTCAAAGAGGGATAAGTGGCACAATGGGTTGTTTGTTTTGGATAAGTGTTTCAACATGTGTTGTTAAAATACTTGGGTGTTGATTTTTCGGATATGACTTTTAATGACTACAATCGTAAGTCGCATATACTTGAATATTTCGGATGAAATACTTAAGTTGTCAATCCTAATTTGTTGAGATTATAAAGCTTAGATTGAACTCAAGGATAACAAGACTTGATAGTATGTCTTTAACATACATGTGAGTTATGACTCTATGTAAATACTTATCGTCTTGAAGGATGACACATTATTTTCATGTTAACCAAGTGAGGCAATACATGTAGATACAAAACAATATCTATAGTCATATGATAGACTTGTGTATGATATCTTTGCAAATAATGAGTCCAGATTTGTTAGTCTTGGTAAGTCATCTAAGTCATCCACAAACGGGTGAGGAGATGTTGGTGGTGTTTGCACAAAGTACAAGTTTTGGAGACTTTGGTAGTTAAGGTGTTTTGGATGATGGTGGGTGATTTTGGTGGTGGAGTTGGATTACTTAAGTTTAGAAAGTTCACATCTTGAATGGGTGATGAGATGTTGAGAGGTAATGAGTCGAAGGATGAAGAGTTCAAGTTAATGAAGCAACAAGATCGAATGCTAATCCTAGTGGTTTTTCTTAAGTGAATTATTTGAGGTTGAGGATTTAGTCATTTTGACTTTGCTTTGAGAAATGCTAAGCTTAAGGAAAAGTAACAGTGAAGGTGTGAAAATGACCATCCTGAATGTGTCGATTTATGGAACTAAGGATTCATGCACTTGATGTTAATTCATACAAAGATAGTAGTTTCTAATGAGATGGAAGTGTCTAAGATCATGTCAAACATCCTAAGTTAATTCATTGAGGATGTGTTGAGTGAGGTATGAAAGATATGCATTAACAACTATCCTAGAAACAAAATTTGGTAAATTAGATTTAGTAAAATTAAACAACTTACCTGTAGAATCCACGGCACCAATTTTTCGCACAAAGGAACCCTTAATTTGGTGCCGCCTGGTCCGCCTGTACAGGAACGGCGGTACCAAAATGCATAACTGACGGTACCAAATTTTTGGTGCCGTCTAATCCGTGGACACCAGAAAACTTCACAGACCCATTTTTAGGTGTCGGGGAGTTTTCCGAAACCTGAATTTTTGCTTAAAACATGTGACATTAATCATTTCTAGTTAGAAAAAGTCAATAACACATACACAAACATAGTGGAGCATAGACTTTGACCAAGGGCTAACGATTTTCACATATAAGTGAAAATGGGTAAAATTTGATAACACCCGTGTGTTATCCCCTTGCATGAACCAGTTAGCATACATCAATGTTTTAAGTTAGTTTATCATCCTACGAAGTGAAAACATATAAATTACATCATACAACATTGTTTTTGTCCTTGTACCAAACACTCTCTTAAAACCTTCATTTTTCAAAGTACTTGACTAATTTACTTAGTACTTATTGCTAAGTGAGTTATGACATTTCATAAGTTATGCGAGATGTTAGTATAACCTATGCAAATGAAGTGATCTAATTCTACAAGCGATGGTAAAACAATTTTCCAACTTAGTGCACAAAATCTATCAAATAACCTATTGTGCATAAACAAGAAATCGTCAAACAAACGAATAAATAACATGGCAAGATTGACACTTATATTATGCAAACAAACAAGTGTAAACAACAATTTGAAAAGTAAGCAAGCAACATATATGCAAACAACATAAACAAGTGGTCATTTAGCATAGCATAACAAGAAAGACACTTTTCGTCATTTTATGTTTAAATATGACGATGTATACCAAGCTTGATTAGTTTCCTTTAAACATATTACCAAATTATTTAGTTTCAAAGGAAGTTGTATCAAAGTTCTAAGAATACCAACTTAAATTGCTTGATTCAAAAATTTGAGTTTTTATGTTAAAGCGAAACTCAATATTTTAGACATACTGTAGTATTTGGTATATTTCACTTATTTAAAATTAGACTCAGGCTATGAGAGTATTTTTAAATGAAAGTAGACTCAATTCCCTTTAAAATGATAGGTGGCTCGACTCGTACGGACTTACGGTTAATTAGTTATGATTTTTGAAGTTGCCCAAAAAAAACTGCATACTGTACACACGGATTCCACGGAACCAAATAAAGGGATCCGCCCTTTATAAGATTTGGTGCCGTGGTCCTCTGAGACGATTCACCAAAACTAGTATTTGACATAGAGAAAACGTGTGTGACTTACTAGATTTCATAGTAAACATATAATACACATATTTAACAACATATCTACTTGTGTAACTTATCTTAAACATTTACGGAGGTGATTTTTCAACTAAATTTATAGTTATCCCAAACACTCCTTTAAAATCATATTTCTTCATAAATTTTCTATAAGCACACAATACAATACTTACTAGTTCTTTCAACAAACTTTTATTTTATTTTTCAAGAAAACCTTCAAGCTTGTATACAAAGTTACATTTAACAACAAAATTTCTAAGTATAACAAGCAAAACATTTTTCATATTATTTTTCGCTTCAATGGTAATTTGATACATGGATCGTACTCTATTTTAAAAACCATTTGTTTTGAAAATAAGAGCTACATGGCTCTGATACCAATTGTGGAAACGTAGAGGGGGGTGAATACGTTACCGTTTAAAAACTTTAGATCTTTAGTATCAAATCGCTTATGAAGCTTGTTATAATATGAAAGTACCAATTATTGTTTGTGACTAATATAAAGTATGGTAAACCAAGTTGTCACACAATCATGAACATCAAACCACATCACAAACAATAGTATAGTGCAAGTATAAAAGTAAAGAGATAAAGAAAGGAAAGTGCAAACCGAACACGAGGATTTATAGTGGTTCGGTCACGGATCTCCTTTCCGCCTTACTCCACTCCTCGAGTACCCAACTCGAGAGTTACTTCACTAAATCAACAAGCTCCCTTCTCGGCGGAGAAAACCTTACAATCGCCGCTTACACTTTTTCCGGTACAAAGCTAAATACCGGGTTCTAGTTTGAGGTAGAACCAACCTAACGTCGCCTATACAATATTTCCGACACTAAGCTAGATGTCGAGTTCTTTTACAAGGGTACAACCACTCCCAATATGTTTTATGGCCCAACATAATAAACCTTGTGTTTTATGGCACAAACACATAAACCATCTAATCTAGTTTGGTGAAAGTGTTGTTATGATGCAATGATGTTTACACTAATGATCCATGACACAAATGTCTAATGGATATGAATAACTACTTCTAAATGAACTTCCATTGATAGGAAGCCTTCATGATGAAGATCACAAGTTCCCTAAACTTCTTGTGATAGATCTTCAACTTGTGGTAAGTGGGGATGGCTAAATCTCCAAACTTTCCTTGGTTGATCAAAGAGTATGCTTACAACAAAGATGAATGTTAGAAGCATTATGATCATGATCATTAGGGTGTTTAATGTATGTTATTACATTGTTAATGATTGATCTAAATGTATGCAAGAAGGTGGAGAAGATGTGATTTGAAGTGGTGAAGAAATGGGAAAACAATGGGCTTCTATTTATAGCCAAAAGTGGTCAGGAGCGTCCACGGACCAAGGAGCCCTTTAAAGGGTTCCGCCCTTTATGCAATTTGGTGCCGTGGGTGCCGACATAAAATCTAAAATATCTTTCTTCAAATCTTTCCAAGATATTACCAAATCTTACTAAGATCACATTTGATATATTGTGTGTCAATCTAACCAAAATATTCAAGTGATCTTCCAAGGATTTCAAAGATGATGCATGACATGATGTAACATGTATTTCCATTTTTAGATTAAAAGTTTATCAAGGTAAACTTGTAAAATGTATTATGTAACTAGTTAATAAAATGTCTAGTTACCTTTTGTAAAGGAGTGCTTGTCAAAATAAAATATATTTTGTCAAGTGTAAGTAAACTTTAGTATTTGTATGAAATACTTGTGAATGCAAAATGTAAAATGAGGTTCAAAATAGAATGGTTAACCTATTAAAATACTTAGTGACTCTAAACGTATTTTAAACATTCTAAATGATTTGTTAATGAGTTTGATCATAATGCCACATAACAAACATGTACGAACCTGTGTTGTAACATACGAGGACTTGAGACATCGAGAGGTGTTGAATGTATGTTGAGACAAAGTGTGATTACAAGTAACTTGTACATTTTACGTTATGTATTACAAGTTACATGTTTGTCATCAATCAAAACAAACGAGACTGTATAGATTAAATATCGTAATATTTGCACTAACAATTATTACAAGGTGTAAGATGGCAAGTTGGTAACGGGCAAAACATTTCATTCTGGACACAAAAGTGGGTTCCCTTTACTGATGATTTTTACATTCATTCTCCCCGGGGACCATTTCAAAATTGCAACAATGTTATTGACTTTATTGAGGATGGCAAATGGAATCTTAGGATGCTTCGTCAGCATATTTCAGCTATGGAAGCTGAAATGATATTGAAGATTTCGATCTCGCAAACTAACTCTCCTGACACGCTTGTTTGGCACTTTGATTCGAAGGGTCAATATACGGTTAAGTCCGGTTACAAACAAGCTCTCACATTGGTGAATCAACCGCTACAACAACAAATGTGTGGTCGAGTACTAATTTGTCTTCAAAATTTTGGAAAGTAATTTGGCATATCCTTGCAACCAAAAATCAAATTATTCTTATGGAAGGCAATTTCAAATGCAGTTGCGACAAAGGAGAATTTATTCAGACGGCATTGTTCTCCTTCTCCAACATGTCTGATATGTAATCTTTCGGTTGAATCTATTGAACATTTGCTTTTTGCATGTGCTTGGACTCGCCCTGTTTGGTTTGGCTCCCCTCTGTGCTTCCGGCCTCCTCCATCAGGTTGCCTCCGTTATGCTCTTGGTAATCGTTGCCACGCCATATCTCCTCTCCATGCTGAGATCATCGCGGTGCATTCTGCTTGCTCTTTAGCATTTAATCGTGGGTGGTTTAATGCTATTGTGGAATCTGACTCCCAAACGGCTATAGTGAAGGACATTCATTTATGGGCAAAAAATATGCAGATATCCTTTTCATGGGTTAATCGAGGAAGAAATCAAGTTGCTCACTGGACTACCAATTATGCGTTTTCAAGCTCTTTAGAATTTAGGTGGGATGTCAATTTCCCTGAAGAACTATGTACGGGTTTTGAGTTTCTTTAATGCATGTGTATGTTCAAAAAAAAAAAAAAAAAAAAAAAAAAAAAAAAAAAAAACAAAAAAAAAAGTACAACAAAACAATTCTAAGTTTTGACAACATGTTATTATCCTCCAGCAA
This sequence comes from Chrysanthemum makinoi, assembly GCA_910596185.1. NCBI lineage: Eukaryota > Viridiplantae > Streptophyta > Magnoliopsida > Asterales > Asteraceae > Chrysanthemum > Chrysanthemum makinoi. Next base: position 347,321,965 of record OU343224.1, on the reverse strand, counting down.
TACTTAAATTGGCAAAAGGAACTTTACATTAATCTTCCAAATACGTTAACATTCACAGACATTTGATACCATAGGAAAATAATCTGTTGCAAATTCTATATGAACTCTATAAGTGGTTCAAATTTAGAAATAAATAAATAAATAAATAAATATCGCCCTTCTAACTTTTATTCTTATTATATTATGGCATGATGATAACATGTAAATGAGTAAATCAGCTAGTTACTTAGCTACCTCAAAGTATAACCAAGACAAGTAGAATGTATGTAAATTAACTAACAAGACACATTAATCCTCTAAATTACATATATCTTAAAACATGAAACACAAACTAATTAATCACTCTTGTTACTTAACAACTTCATTAAACACATGGAAGTGAAGCATCACAATAATGATCAAGAGGCCCACAATCTCAAGCCCATACCATGTATTCTTTCTTCCCCCATCACTTGATCTTGTACTAGCTCCAGTTGCATTTCCTTCAAAACCATAGCCAAATTATCATTATTAGTTAGATATGGTAACATTTAGAAATGATACGAGTTGCGTAACTAGTCAAATGAGTTCGGAAATGTGTTAGTACGAGTTGATCAACCCATAATTTCTATCCTTTTGGGACGTGTACTTATATTTAAGATATTTAAAACAATATTGGATGTTCTAAGCTATCGTAATACCATTAGGTAACCTTTGGCCTGTTTGATCCTGTAAGTATTTGTAGCTATACTTAACGCACTAATTATTCTAAACTAAAAAATGACAAAGGTGGCCTAATACCATCTTCCAGAATCCAAATTAACCCGACCTGAATAACCTTAATAGTGGGTCAACCGGCATGGTAGTTACCTGGTTGATTAATTGCAGTGTTGGTTCTGTTCTTGAGAGTTTTTGCATAATCTTCAAAAATCTTAGCATCTGGTGAGCCCGATTTTAAATGTAAAAGACCTGAAATACACCACGTAACTCATTAATAATTCATGTTCAATTCTCTAAGTCTTTAGAGTTTAACTTTTAGGCATTAGGAGTCCAGTTCACTCACCAAGATCATAGGTGCGTGAATTGGTCTCCTAGTCTACTACTTATTACTTACTTATACACTCAGTGATATTTCCATTGACTTGACAAGCTTCCGGTAAACCTAAAGCAAGTGTGTCATTAATCTTCAGCTTAAGGCTAGGATCCTTATGATCCTTGATCAAGATACATAAACACACTTTGCTCCTTGCAACCACTTCCTTTAGCCCAGTACAACAAGCCTTATTTGGAGCCTTAGCTCCACCACCCACATACTCTAAACAAGGTGCTAAAGCAACAAGCTTATCTCCACATTGCTCTTTATCTTTGTTTACATCTGCTTTTGTGAAACCAACTAGCACCATCATCATCATCATCACAATAGCTAGGCATGGCGAAAGCCCGTATGACCGATGCTTTGAACCCATTTTTCGAGCGTTGGTTATGCGATATTGCAAGTGTAAAATGTGTGTAATATGTCATATAGAGGGGGTATAAGTTGATGTGAACAAAAGGGTGGTTCAAAAAACATACCACATATGTTAGTTTGATCTATAAATGAGGTTTGGTGTCTGGTAGCCATCTAATTAATTATGTCATTTAATGTTTTCTAAAATCATTCTAAATAATGTACTATTAGATCTATATACAGATAAGATTCTAAATGGTTTGATTTGACTACTAGTGATAGAACATTGCACCAACTCATTTATCAGCCATACAAGTATATGCTGGATTAGGATGGATCTAACACAACTTCTAGCTGATGGACTTATGTATGACTCAAGTATGGACTTTTTGTGTGAAAATTCAGTAAGGGCGAAAAGTAGGTCATGTGATGTATTGTATCAATGCTGTAAGTATAAATGACTTGAAAATGTCGAGATCATACCTATTAATTTCACTGGGACCGAACAACTCATGTACCGGGACTTACAAGTTACAAGTATAGTCACATTCACGGCACGTAAACTAACAAGGATTTAACACATGTCCGACCGACAGTTTTTATATCGTAATAGGACTTGATTGAAGTAAACTTTCATTAAGGTTAGATGTAACGTCCTCTTTATGTGAAGAAGCCGATTTGTACATCATAATAATTGTTATAATCATGGTTGAACAGATCTGATAGTGATCTGAGCGCTATGTCAGACGGAGGGTCTCGCTCCTAAGCCTAAGCCCGTTAGTATATTTTTTTCGCGATTTCATGTGTTAAAAAATAAAAATTTCATCTTGGCCCTCCCATTTAATGTTTTTCCGGCAAAAAATTTACTTCAAAATTCTCCCATTGAAATTTCTTCTGAAGTTCACGCCGTGATAGGAACATTATTCACCTGAAAAGAAACATCAAAAGGATGTTGAAGACGGTCAATTTTCCCCTAAAACGACACACCTATTTCAAAAACACTTCTTACATGATCAAACTGAACACAAATTTTGCTATAAATCCTCTAAATTTTTGGAGTAGCAAATGATAAGTTATGAGCTCAAACTAAACAAAATAAATTTGGTCAATACAAGGTGGAACTTTAGTGATACAACTGTGATAACCCTTTCTCAACAATTAAGAACCATCTAACAATTAGTTAGTCTTATCTAGGGGTGGAAACGAGCCGAGCCGGGCCCGAGCCTGCCAGAGCTCGAGCTCGGCTCATTTAAGTTTTATAAAGCTCGAGCTCGGCTCGTTTCAAGCCTTATTTTTTTAGCTGAAATGCTCGTGGTATGTTAATATTGCGTTCAGCTCTGCCGTATTCGCCTGTTTATATGATTTTAGTAATGAAAGTTAAAGTCGCTTGAGCCTGCCTCGCAATATATCTATTCTCGAAATGAAATGTTTTTGTTATTGAGCTCTGTTTATAAGCTCGCTTATAACACAAATGCATGATGTTTTATGCATGCTTAATACTTAAAATATCCTAACGTTGTTAGGCTAGCAGCCCAATCAACTTTTGTATGTATACTGCAAGAGATCGATTAAATGACAACCGAGTCTGCTTAGACTCCACTTCCGTTCAGCTTTTACCGATCCGATCTCGAAGCCACGAGCGGCTCTATAAAAAACAAATTTAAAGAGACTATAAAAGTCTATGAACAAAAACAAAACCTATCACTCTATAAAAGCACAAATTATTGTGCCTAATGTAGGTTGCCTAGGGACTTATTGTCTTCTTCCAATCTAATAAATTACACAATATTTTAAGATCAATGTGCTAAATGCTTTGATTAATTAAAGACTAATGAGCTGTTCTCATTTGATGTGCTCCAATGAAGCCAAAAAGTTGTTCAATCCTAGGGTCTAAGCACATAAAATATGCAGCATGTGGAGTTTAAAACTTGGCTTTTTGTATAAAAATGTTCAATTTTACTCATTAGCAAATACCATCATATACTCTTCTATATTCCTTCTCTTCCAGCCTTTCGTTTCATATTCTTTGCCTATATATACCATTTAGGTATCTCTATGCAAGGCACACATAAACATTCCATCTCTCGATCTCAAGAAAAGTTTCTTTCGAAAGATCAGTTGCAGTAATGGAAAAGGCTAAATCTGGAAGTTCAGTAAACACTGATACGAGAAACAGAAAAGATGACACAAGAAAAAGCAAGGAGATTGAAGTGGTGCAAGAGAAAACTGATATTGAAAAAACGGCGGATGACTTCATAAAGAACTTTAAGAACCAGCTTGCATCAACGTGCAGAATCACTTAAACGGTTCATGAGATGATAAATAGGGTACTTGAATCTAAAGTAGCATTTCAAAACATATGTTATAATTTCAAAATGATTGTTGTACAATTACTATAATAAACAAAGATTTATTATCATGATTCATTTGAATGCAGAATGTGGTTGGTGTCCTATCCACTTCAAAATGATACACGTTTAACTTGAGTCTAACAATCGCATAATGAATCAAGATCTAACAAACTCGAATGTGTGCTGACATATACCATATTCTCTCATATGCATCAAATATCATTAAGGTTCGGCTTTTATAGGTTATGGTTATCATTTTAGCAACGCAATCCCATGAGGATTCACATATAAGTATTATATTTATTCCAAAGGAATAAATATGCCCAAACATAGTCCTAAGTTCCTAACACTCATGTATGCAAACACTAATCTTCTGTCATTTCAACTGACTTACTGTATAACGAAGTTCTATAACATCAAATGAATTACAATACTAATGAGAAGTAAATGAATTGAGACATCATTATAGGAGTATCTTGATATATTTACTGCTCATTAGTCTTTGATTCCAGCATGATGTTTATATATGAGACCTTGTTATATGATCAAATTTGAAATGATAGAGCATCAACCACTACCTGTAAAAGTCAAATCTTTATAATATTTGGCACATTAAAGATAGGAACATCAACTATAACACTAAAAACGCTAAAGATTCTTTACATACTGGTGTGGGTTATGACTTAATCCACATGTATGCAAAATCTTTTCTTTATATTTCATGTACCAAATACAATAATGATTTAATTTTACGTGTTGTGGTTATTATCATTTCATTTCAGCAATGACCCATATAGCGAGTCTCACATATAAACATCGCCTTCCATTCAAAGACTAATCTAATGTAAATAATCAAGAAGTTCTACATCCACAAAATAGAAGTAATCTAAATATTCATTATGAGTTCAAGCCTACACGTATATACAAATTTCTTCATAACTATATTAATTGGATCTTGAAAACAAAAAAGACGCTTACCACATTCATAGAATGTTTAAAGATTCCTGCTTTCTTTAAGTATTCCTGTAGACCACACAACGGGTTCTCAGATAGAGCTCTGTATACATGACCAAACTCATGCTTTTCTCGAGTGTATGAAAAGTGATGCATAATATACTTGAAGCACTTGACAGTGCACTATATGACTCTTCTGACCATTTCTCCTGATATACTTGGACCATATATTTGTAAACATTGTTTTTATATGACCTTTACCAGCAATATTCTCCCAGAGATGTGGATTAGTTTCGATTTGTTTATTTGGACTCGAGATATCAACAAGACTGATACTCATATTATTACGTACAATGCACAATTTCCCGTTAAGAGGAACAAGAGCAGCAGCCTCCAAAGCAGGGGAGCTTCCAAAATGAACCTTACTATCAATAAACTTTTTCCAAGAATTTGTATCTTCTTCGTAAACTCTAATCCTACACCCGTCACGACAATCTAAAGCATAAAGCTTTCCATATAGAAACACTGGATTTCGCCAACCAGCAATCATACCACAGCTGATCGACATCCACGTGTTGGTTTCTGGCGATATGCTTCACTCAAGACCTCCCTATGAACCCAGTCCTAAGAACCATTCCATTATACACAACCCCAATAAAAGGAACCATTGCTGTACTCATATCCGATATAAAATTCCACCGGTGTTTGTTCGGATCATAAACTTCAGCAGACCGAAGAGTCCTATGTGTACCTTCACATTCTCCACCAGCAACATAAAGACAGTTGTTAATCACACACGACCCAAAAAAGTGCCTTTTTCTTAACATATCAGGAGCTTTATGCCATCTATTTGTTCTAGCATTATAAAAAACTGTTCGTCTCATAGATCCCTTCAAAGGGTCTTTACCTCCAAATAAATAAAGATGGAAACCACTTAAAACCGCACATCCGAACCCAAGAGCGTCACTATATTCAATTGGAATCGGTGGGACAGGTTGCCATATTTGTAAGTCGGTCAAAAGCATGCCATGATATTCTTCCATCAATGTCTCGTTTAAAGACATAAACCCACTCTTCTGCCATGCCGAGAGTCTTTCTTATGTAAAATAGTTGCTTGATAAAGCCGAACCATCTTTTGAAACGCCGTTCCGTTTATTATGGTCAAAGACGTACCACGAAGTTAGACAAGCAATCGCCAGGTCATCGGGTAACCCGGGGAGTAGTGGTGGCTGAACTCTAGTCCTTTCTACCCATTTTTAGTTTTATGAGCACGCTGGTTGATATCGGGTTGATGCATATTTTGATCCGAACAAACTTCGGCTCCAGCAACTGTCTTTAAGCCCTGCAGTAGCATGATACAGAATCAACCTGTAATTATTTCTTTATGTTAGGAAAATGCTAGAATAAAACTATTGGAGTAGATTAAACAAGTACATATTGAATTATTGATACTAAACTTTGTGGTAGCTCAAATAAACTAATTATCAGATCCCTAAATAATCAGATATGCATGCAATGGAAGTAGGTGATTCAAAGTTTCAAACACTAGAAGTTGATTATTGTGATATAAGGTTGCAATAATCACATATTCTATTTAGAAAAGCATATTCGGACATCACCTTAAACAACATGGCGTATAATAAGAGAATGTTGGTTGCAGGAATTAAAAATCAAAAGTTGACATAATGTACTGAATGCTAATCATTTAGTATCACAAGATTATACGCGCGTAATATGAGACTTAAAGACTTCATGAAAAAACTAGTTCAGCTCTCAAACGCAAGGGTGAAGATAATACGTTACACAATTATCACATTCTTCAAAAGTTTTAACACCGAGAGTTCAAATTAACGCAAACTAATTCCAAAATGTCAGAGTATGCATCGACCACAAATCATACACCAAACTAGTTTCATAACATGATAAAACGAGGCCTCATCTAATGTACTTGAATTCCCACAGATGTAAATTAGTATCTCAAGAATTAACGGGGCTGCTAACTGCCTAAGATACACTAATAAGACAGACATATCACACACATTGTAATTAGTACTATAATGATTTTGCTAAACAAAACATTGCTCACGAAAGCACAAATCACAGTAAACCGAACCATAAATAAGCAAAACCCCGCATCATATCACCCAAGTAATGTCTATAACTCATACACATTTGCACATATTATGACTAATTTCATCTGGATATCTCTATATACTACTACTCAAATACCATAAACAAAACCGACAACCTAAAATCAACAATTCTCGAAAAATACAGCTCATTTCATCACAATTCCATCTATAATACCAACTAATAAAATACATTTTTTTTTCAATAACTGTTAAAAAAATGCAAATTTCTGCATTATTCATATGGGTATCTCTAAAACTTATAAATACAAATAACCAACGAATAAAAATACATTTTTTGCTAGAAACCATTTTAAAAAAAATGCAAATTTCTGCATAATTTCATTTGGATATCTCTAAAATTTTAAAATACAGATAACCCACAAAAAAAAAAAAAAAATTGTTATAAAAGATGATAATTTCTGCATATTTTCATCTGGGTATCTCTAAAAACATATAAAAAACAAAACCCACAAATTAAATCACATTTTATACCAAAAAAATGTTATAAAGTTTGCTAATTTATGCATAATTTCATGTGGGTACTAATCAAGAAAAAAGTCAAACAAGAAAAAGTCAAAGGGCTAACCAATGGAGCATGAACTCTAAACCCTCTTTGTTGTTGATGTTGTTGTTCAGATAACTGAGACATTTCACTTCACAATTTCATATAAAAACACACACACTGTGTGTCTATAGATCAAGAAAATTGATGACCACCAATATTGAAAAATAGAGAAAAAAAAAGGTACCCAAAAAATTTACTTTTTTTGTAGTGTGTGTGTGTGTGTGTTTTTGTAGGTGCTTGAAGAGCTATTTTTGCAGCAACTTCAAAAACTGAAAGAGTGTTTTTGTTGAGTTTGTTGTTTGGTGTGAAAATGAAAAGAGTTCATAGGTGGTTTTTGGGATATTTTTTTGTTTTAGTGGAATTTATTTCTTTAACAATATTATTGGAGTATTTATTGTTAAATAATTGTTATTTTTCTATAAATGTTAAAACAAGTATGATTTTCATTTTAGAGAAATAGTGCTTCTCATAATAAGTACAAATTTTAAAGGTATACATTTTGGGCAGCTTAACGGTAGATTGCCGCGATATCGGATAATTCAAGGTGACATCCTCGAAAAATACCCATTCTCTTCGATAAGTTGAACCAAAAAACATCCTTCATCCTTGTTACGCCAAAACATACATAATGATGTTTAAGAAATACTAAATGTGAAGCATAGTGGTCGGAGCTTAGGATTTGTTGAAGCCTTAATTGCGACAGTCTTAAGTTGATTATTCATCTAGCGCAAATATTAATGTAAATCCATATATATATATATAGAGTAGGGATCCAGTAAGAAGTAAATTAAAATAAGAAGTGGTGAGAAGTGACAAAACCACGATTTGAGATGCAACGAATTGCATTAGATGCATTTCTATTTATATAGATGCAACATCTTGAGTTTCGAAAGTTAATTTGATGTATAGATATGGAAATTGATTTCTAGTTGATTTCGCATGCAAGAGGAACAAAA
>OU343224.1:347089883-347313481 GCA_910596185.1 Chrysanthemum makinoi | reverse complement strand
TCAATGCCTACTAGAAAATGGATGTGCCTACCGGTAGAACTATTCCTTAAGAAGTGAACACACTTTGAATAGGACAAATATGGACACCTAGACTTGCATCTATTCCTAATGATTCCATTACTTTTACTCTCATGTGTTCCAATCATCAGTTATAATCAAAGGAACCCATTATTGCATGGGGATCCCAATTATCCGATTATCCATTCTTGTCGCGGTTCAAATTGTATCGCTCAAATCATTATGTGGTACTCGGACTCGTGTTGTTCCAAGCATACGACCGAGACCTCGCCATGAACTTTGTGAGTAAATTCATCGATCATAGATTTCGGAACCACCATTTTGGAGCAATTATGGGTATGGTGATTATGTAGTTGGCAAAAGTGTAATCTTCGTGGTATATTATGTTGAAGGTCTTGGTCATAACTTGTTTTCTCTGGTCAATTTTGTGATTCCGATCTAGAAGTGGTGTTAGAAAATACTTGTTTTATAGAACTTCGGATGGTGTGGAACTATTGAGGAACTGCGTGGTTCAAACCTATACACCATCTCTATCGAAGATATGATGAAATCTTCACCCATCCGCTTGCTGTCAAAGGCTTCCAAAACTAAGTCATGGCTATGGCACCGCTGTCTCAATCACTCTTGAACTTTGGTACCATAAACAATCTTTCCGTGAAAGGACTTGGGAAGAGGACTACTCAGATTAAAGTATGAAAAGATCATCTTTGTTCAAGATGCCAATTGGGAAAAAGCACTAAATATGCCCATAAACCAAACCACAAACTCAAGAATGGAAGTCCTTCATACCCTTCATATGGATTTGTGTGGACCAATGAGAGTACAAACGATAAATGGGAAGAAATACATTTTAGGCGTTGTGGATGACTACTCGCATTTACTTGGGTAAAGTTTTTAGGACAAAGGATGAAACTCGGATGTCATCATCAAACTTATTAAACAACTACAAGTTCGACTCAACAATACCTTTATAGAATAGTTCAAGACAATGGCACGAGTTTGTTAACAAAGACTTAATATGAAAGTGTTGGAATCAACATCAAAGAAGTGTTCCACGAACTCCTCAACCGAACGGTGTAGTTGAAAGACGAAATTGAACTCTTGTGGAAGCCGCAAGAACAATGCTAATTTATTCAAAGGCTCCAATGTTTCTATGGGTCAAGCCATTTCCATCGCTTGCTACCCAAAATCGCTCCCTTTATTCATACCTCTCATGGAAAACTCCTGTGAACTTGTTCATAACGAAACCTGATTCTCCTACCTTCGTGTGTTTGTGCTTGTGCTATCCACCTAATGACGGTCAAGATTTAGGTAAATTAAGAGCAAAGGCAGATATTGGAGTTTTGTTGGTACCAAACAAGAAGGGTTACCGGAATCTACAACAAGAGAACCCAAATATCATGGAAACAATTCACGCTAAGCTCGATGAGTCGACCGGTCAAATGGCTCCGGGACAAACCAGCCTCGGACCCGATCTCAACTTTCATCAAGTAGTCCTATCGGCTTCTACTCATTTCAAATCCTCACCGTCCCTTATGTACCTCCATCATAGATGATTTAAAGAAATTGTTTGATCCAATGTTTGATTAACACTATGAGCCAAATGCTAATGAAATATCAATTCCATCATCGTAGGTCGCTCTTATCCTGCCAATGAAGTCAACCCTTCAAATCTCAATATCATTAAGTCAGTTGCGTCAGTCACTGCATCACTCTGCCTCATCAACAAATCATCAATCATCGAATGTACATCGGAATTGTTTCGGCATCAATGATGAAGTTAATCCCTTTGCTACTCCCTAAGATGCTCCATTCTAAACATATTTGCTCAATCATCATCGAACCATCCTCATCGAGATATCGATCACATGCCAGCCTCAACAAATACCACATGAACACCTCAAAATGGACACTTTGATCATCCATTAGACAACATCATTGGAAACCCTCTCGTCAAGATCCACACACGAAACAACTTCAGAACCCATGCCTTATGGTGCTTCTTCAACTCCTCTCTAAGATCAACAAAAGATGTTAAAACCGCCATGAATGAAGACAAATTGGTTCAATGCCATACAAGAATAAATTCATGAGTTTGATCGACTTGATGTATGGGAATTAGTACATGCTCCTATCAGCACATCATCATTGCTCTAAAATGGATCCAAAACCATTAATGGCGATGTTTTAAAGAACGCCCTCGATTGGTTGCGATACCGCCACGCCACAGGTATTAACTTTGAAGAATAATTTGCTCCTCGCATTTGGTAGGCAATCGTAATCTTCTTGGCTAATGCTGCAAGTAAGAACATGGTAGTCTATCAAATGGATGTAAAAGACGCTTCTTAACGGAGATCTTAAAGAAGTCGCATACCAACCTGAAGGCTTTGTGAATCTAGAGCATCCTACCACGCCTATCATCGTTTGAATAAAGCTCTTACTTCGCTTAAAGCTCCAAGGGCATGGTATGATACGCTATCAAAGTCTCTTCTATCTTTGGATTAAGCAGGAGCAGTGATCCGACATTGTTCACCGAAGTGCAAACATTTAATTCACGCTCAAATATATGTTGATGATATTATCTTTGCCTCGATCAACCCAATGAGTGTGAACCGCTTAATGAAATGGGTTCTAAATTTCAAATGTCAATGATGGAACAAATGTCATTTTTCTTAGGATTGCAAATTTCACAAAGTCCGGATGCATTTTATAAATCAATCTAAATACGCAAATGAGATTTTAATGAAATTTGGATTTGATTCTAGTGACCATGATTACACTCCCATGATAGAGCTGCTAAACTAGATGAGGACCACCGGGATCATGATAGACCAAATGAAATATCGTGAGTATGATCGATCCCCGATGTACCTTCACCAGCAGACCGTACATCTTGTTCATTTCATGTGTGCTAGATATCGCTAAGCCTACCAAAATCACCTTGAAGCAGTTAAACGGGTCTTTCGGTATCTCCAAGGAACCATCAATATGGGACTTGGCACCAAGGACACCGGGTATGTCACTAACACTTATGCAGATGCCGATCATGCAGATGTCAAGATACTCGTCAAGTACATCCGAGGTGCTCGCATTTAGGTGATAAGCTTATGAGCCGTCTTCAAAGAAGCAAATGAGTACTTCTCTCCTGCAGGTTGAATACATAGCCATGTCATCTTGATGCTTCAAACTTTGGATGAGATCCCAATTATCTGACTATGGCTTTGAATTCAACAAAATCCCTCTGTATTGTGATAATAAAAGTGTTATTGTTCTCTCATGCAACAACGCATAACACTCAAGAGCAGCACATCGACTACTTACATCATTTCATCGGGGAGAAAATAGAAATGTGTGGGTGGAACTTTATTTTGTAAAGGACGAATACCAAGCAGCAGACATCTTCACCAAAGCTCTTCCTAGAAAACGTTTTGAGTTTATCCTTCCACGACTTGGTCTTAAGAGCTCACAAACCTGAAACACTCAAACATCTTCAAGAGGAAGAAGAGGAGTAAAAGGTTTTCCTTCCATCTCTTTGTAAATATCTATTCAAAAAACAAAATACAAAATTACAAAACCTTCAAAAAGCAAATAGAAAAATATAAAACTTTCAAAAAATCCATAAAAATTTGAAAATCTTGAAAAATTTCAAAAATATTGTCTTTTTGTCATGTTTTCCTCGATTCGATATCATCTACGGACTTTGTGTTGACTTTCAAAGAATGTCACGGGTATTTAGATGTTCTTCGAATGTACATAAGATTATTTCTTAAAAAAAATTCAAAAAATATTTTTGGGAGAAAGTGAAACTATGGTTTATTGTCATTTCAGGCAGTAACCCGTTTTTCAAAGAAAGAACAGAGCCATGCTTTATCTTGTTTTTCAAAACTCATGCTCTGATTCCTTAAAACAAATACTTATCATCTAATGAAAACTAATTGCTTTGTTAAATAACTCGGACTCTATCTTTGAAAATCATCTGGACTTAACTTTTGTCAAAACATCTATCTCTCAATCAACAACCTATGTCATTGATTGAGGGGGAAAATGATTTCAATTAAATCAAAAGGTTATTTGTCATATAATTGGTTTCAAAAGATAATCATGCATGTTTAATCAATGGAGTTTAAAGTCTCCAAATCCGATCCTTATCGCTAAAACGCTTATAATCAAGTCACAATTCTCCCAAAAGCTTTCAAAATCAATTTAAATCTACTGAGATCACAAATCTCAAATGATTTGATAATTGTGATCGGGGGAGAATTTGTTATTTAAATTGGATTTAAAACTGATAATTCGATAAATGGTTTTATAAGGATGTACAAGCTCTCCTTCCCACATGTGCCAAACTATTTCAAATTTTCCATGCACATGTTGAGGGGAGCATCTATCTTAAACCACAAAGATTTGAAATGTGATCAATTTATTTCAATGTATTTTTTCCTAATATGTGCAAAACATTTTCAAATATTAATGCACATATGAGGGGAGCAACTATTTTGAAAACCACATTCTTCATATAACTACTCTTAGATGCAAGTCAATCCCTCAAAGATGAAAATTATTTCTATTACAAAATGATGCTTTACACATGTTGAGGGAGCTCTTGTTCTAAAAATATCAAAAATAATTCAGGTACAAAATGCTTTGATAATATATCACAAGTATCTGGATTGATTCTCAAATGCTTTTCAACCGTTCCAATGGCGTATGAACAATACCAAATAGACCGACCAAATTTACGTTATGTATGGTGATATAAGGAAGATAAGGTTAGGTATTTGTTCCCATGATCCGCCATCGGAGGATCTACCAGACAATCCACTAGATAGTGTAGAAGTCCCAGGTATATTGAAAAAGCAGAAAAGGAGATACGAAGACTACGGACCGACCGCTGCTAAAATCTTTGGAATAAACCCACAAGGTTCTAGTTATGAAGTCGCAGAAGCACCGGAAGGGGTTGAAGAATGAAAAGAATTGAATGAGAAAAGGGTGAAAACAAATAGCCCTCCAATTATTCAACCTGTATACCCTGTTCAATTCATATACTCTTGGTGGTTACCAAGGTAACATCGGTATTGAAGACAAGACGTCATGGACCCGTGACGATTTGACACTACAACTTCCTAAGCTACTCAAGTTCCTCTTAAAAGGACTTGTTTCATTCTCACGGGAACCTACATTATCTATCGACTTTCTCTTAAAGATGGTTGATATTGAAGAAGAGACCCTCTCCTAGTTCCCGAGATAGGAACCAAATATGCACACAATTGAAGCCCAGTCTAGAGCCACGAGATCATCTATAAATCTCATTAGGAAACTCAATAATGAAGACTGCTTTCACACAATGTGGAAAGAGATTATATCTTACAGTCCTACGATTATCCTTGTGGTATTGCGTGAACATCCAGTGATATGCTAACATATTCACAATGAAGATGCAAAGCCCCGAAGCCAACATCAAACAAGCTCCTGGTGGTTGGCATGTGAGATCTATTCAATAGATCAACCATGTGACAAGCTGAGCGAAACAATGAGAGATTCTTTTGAATCAATCCGTTCAGTTATGATCGATTGGGGATACCTTTGAAAACCTATCGCTGTGTTTAAAACTCTTTTTTAGCACATCGATCGTACTAATATTTCAAAATAAAGGTGTTTATGATTGATAATTGATTCTCATTAAAACCTTCGTTGTATTGCTAAAACAATTTCTATTGCGTACACGCGATTGTTTTTCAAATATCTTTTCATCAATCGTGAATCTCACTCCGGTTGTTCACTACTCCGTTGTCTTTGAGACGCTCCGCTTGAGAATAGCTAGAGCGTAAAACCCCTGCCAAGGAAATTCTTCAAATTATACCAATCACGGCGTATTGTACTAATCAACGGGAACCGCGCTATGTACCTCAATTCAATGAAAGTGATCAAAGACACTTTTGTGCGCTTTATTGCTAATCATGCAGGCGTGCACGCCGACGCTGGTGCCCGATCGAATGAAGCGGTCAATCCATAGCAGCATGCTCACACATCACATTCATTTCAAAAGAAATCATGATTAGTGCATCAATGACTCGATATTCACTCCATGCTTCGTACGCGCCGCCAATATCATGAATCAACGAAAGCTTCGCTACTGATGAGAAGAAATCATGATCCGAATGGAGCATGTCGGTCCATAAGTCACAACATCACATAATACCAACACCATAATGGATGAGTCGTTATGTTAGGCGCGATGATCTCAAAAGTCGGCTCAAAATCTTCATCACGTGGATCGGGTTAATGACCTCCACTTGGATTAACCAAACATGCATCAATGATGGATCAATGATCACGAAGCTTCTTGATCAAAGTACTACATCAAGAATGCAAGAACAATTTATAATGTAATATCTCATTGTATTCAATGTAATTTTAATGTGTGTTTGAGGTGACCTCCTAGGGGATATTGTTAGGATTTAGAAAATCCACCATTAAAGAGTCGGTCACCTCAAGTATATGTAATCGCTAGAAAGCGTGATTTAGATTATTTAATGTTAAGTAGTATTTAGTTAGTAACACCATGGAGGACTGACGGGCTTTACTTCAGACGCCTCTGGGATCCACACTCCAGAGGGTGGCTTTTATGTAAGGACTATAAATACTCTCTACCTCCCAAGGTAGAGAGTTGGAGCTAATAATAAGATTTTTATTTCTCTCACTAAAGTTCCCAACCTCTAACTTTCTCTCTCTAAAACCATATTATACGCCTACTTGTGGTTATGATCTAGTGTGTTTGTGAAATCCAATATGTTACACGATTCAAAATCATCAATATCATCCAACACATGGATAATATTGGAGAAATTATACATGTTCAGGTTGTTGAAGGTAGTGCAGCGGTTTGTGATGCAGAACAAAATGAGAGTATAGAATTAGGTATAGCCGCGAGGCATCATTATGGTTGCCGATACGCTTGAAAAAATCAATGTTGAAGGAGGTGCGATTAGGCGAGTGTTGATGATGTTGAAGGAGTTCGGATAGTTGAAGAAGGTAGCGAGGTTATGCTGATGATGCTGGAAGGAGTTGGATAGTTGAAGAAGGTATACCACAATGAATGATGTCTGATGCCAATCGAGTTCGGTTTATTGTTGAAGATGATCTCGGTGGTGAACATGATGAAATGAAACACATGTTAACGGTAAGTCATTTGTAATTTTATTAAATTTCTTTCTTGGAGTATCAGTATCATTTAGATATACAAATCAGTGTGATTTATGGTAAATCACATGTGATTTACTTATAAATCAATTTGTGATTTGAAAGCAAAAATGATTTGTGATAAATCACATGTGATTTAGATATATTTAGATGTTAAAATTTTTTACCACAAATCACATGTGATTAGCACAAATCACATGTGATTTATGGTAAATCACATGTAATTTACCGAAAATCACCTGTGATTTATGTATATCACAAATGATTTTGCAATTCTAAAAAATAACATCTTTTTTTAAACAAATATGATTAAAACAAACTTCAACCTTGTATATTTTTCGAAGCCAACACCTAAAAGAAGCTTAGTAATTCATAGGAGACACCTGGGGTTCGATTTATTGGCAACCTAATATGGAACCGAATTAATACCAAGAGGGGCTTACTTTGACCACTTGATGATGCTTTTATTAGGATGCTGCATGCTTTACGCTCTTGGTGGATTCGAAATAAAGCTTTCATCACAAAGGAAAACTAGAAGTGGTTTTATACCACACAAGTATCTATGTGTAACCGTGAAGGAAAACTTAGGAACATCAACATAGATACTTTAAAAAGCCAAGGTAATGATAAGCCTATTCGAAACAGAAACCTACGGGTAACAGGTTGTATGGCACGTGTTAAGTTAGATTTGGATCATGTTTTTGGAAAATACAGACTAGCAAAATTCATTCCTAGGCATAACTATACGCTTTGTCCAGAAGTATATCGACATCTCTCTAAGACGGAAAGAAAAATGGTCTATGTTGATCCCAGTTGAGCAAACGATCTTATATAGAAACTGACTTAGAATAAAAGCTTATTAAGTATTACGCGGAATTTAACACTTAATCTTAAGAAGAAGAACAGTTAACAATCAACACCTCAATATTATTTATTAATACGAATACTTTGACAAGATAGGTTTTGCAACCTTGAAGTGTATCGACCTTTTAGATATAAAACCACATGATATCTAATCTAACCTAGGACCTCCTTTTATAGACTAAGGAGTCCTTTACATAATACAATACGTAACCTACAAGATAAATATCTTTACCATATTTATCTAATACAATAAACTAAACCGAGTATACAAGACACTAGCAAAGGGTTACAATATATCGTCCGGTGGTTACACATTACTACCAGTGGTTGTCTTCATCGCCAGCCATCCTTCGCCCGTGGTTATATCAACATCGTCGTGTGGTTCCAGATTTCTAGAGTAATTCATGATTCAAGGAACCAAAACTCCAACAATTCTCCCTAAACTTGATACATTCCCAAATGATTCTCAAGTTTTTTAACTCAAAACATCCAATTGGAGGATGTAGCCAAACACTTATGAGATTTAAGTATTGTCTCATATTTCTTCAATAAATCATAAGTGACCATCATAGGTAACAAAGATCTTGATAATACCAGTGCTTTAACATCCGGAGCAATAATTCCCGGATTCTTATTCAACTGAGGATAATCACCTTCTACAAGCATGTGAATAACTTTTCCTTAAACAGCTTAAAACATGAACTCCACAAGTTTGATATAAAAACCATCTTGTTACATTACCATTGTAGAGTCCTTTCCACTCGTGTTCATCATGAGTTGGTTCAAAAAAATCTTCAAGTTATAATAGACCAAATCTCATGGTAATCATTTGGATGTACATCTCCAAACTTATTCTTGTAAAGTCTCCAAAGATTCATCAAATCATCCCTTTCAAAGTATCAAGCATTTGGTGAAAATTTGTTATACTCATAAACTTCATTGTTGAGTCTTTGAATTTTTCAAACTCCTTCACTTCCATCATTAAGCTTAAACTCATAAGAAACAATTTGATTAACATCTTCAACTTCTTTCAATCTTTTAGAATCGGATGTTTCTTGAATCTCACTTCTTTCTTTTACTTTGAATCCACTCATCATCCTTCTTAATCCACTCTTCTCTTCCTTTCTTAGAATTCATGGACAAAAATCATCATGATTAATCTTCATACACCTTTCATAAATCTCAAGAATTCTTTCAAATGAACATTTACTAAGATTTTCAGAAATGTGAATGCCCGAATTCTTAATAATTTTCATTAATACATTCCTCATCCGTGCTATTGAAGGAGGTTTCTTTTCTTATAACTTGTTTCCTTCCTTTACTAACCTTCCTTGCCCATTCACTCAAAGCCTAGTTTCATCATCCAACAAATTCCATTCTTGTGCAAGAAATTCATCATGTATTTGTTGAGAAGCTTCAAGAAAGTTTTGTGATTCATATCATATAGCTAACCATCTCTCGACTAGCTTCCTTCGTGATTTCGTTTTCTCTCTAAAGTTGCTCTTCTTCAACTATTATGTTCTTTGCATACTCGCATCATAAGCTTCTTTCTCGATTTAGATTTAAACTTCACTGCACTGCATCAACCCTTTTACCTTTCCAATGTCGATTGAACCACACTTTCTTCAAGGTTCACCAATAACTAAACTTTTTCCTCCTGGTTTGGGTTTAGTTGCAAGAATTAACGATAAAATGCTATGATAGTGTACAAATAGATGAAGTTTTACTTAGATTAATCAAAGTACTTGCACTTCTTTTCAACTTTTAGACTTAGGTGGTGGTAATACGAGAGAGTTGTGACAACGGTGGAAGTGGTTATGATAGCGCGGGTATGATAGTAGTAGGTATAGTGTAGTAGTGGTTATAGTTTCCATGTCGCTATCGCAAAGAAGGGTTAAGAGTACCAACCGTGGTTTCGCATACATACCATCGTGTTGTGTTCAGACTACATCTTCTACAACTTTCTTCACATTTTCAAGAACCGCTTCATTCCCATCTTTATCCGATACCAAAAATGTTTGATCTCCACTATCAACATCTTCTTCCATAGATACATTAATTGCCCTCCTGAATTACAGCCTTCACTCCTCCCCTATTTGGATACATCCTCCATATTCGTGTGGAGAGTCCACCTTCTTTTTCAGTTCTTCTTAGCTTCCTTAAAGCAAACAATCCTGTGCCTTTTAACTTCTCCAAAACCAAAAATCTCGTGCTTCAATCTCCAAATATCCTTACCTTGAAAACACAGCCAACTCCTCTCAGACCAAATTGTAGCCTCCATTTTAGCACATTTTGCGGCCAATTCATTAACACGTTCAAGAATATCCTCCCACTTCCACTCCTGGTGAACTGGTCCGAGAGGTGGTTCATTGGAAAAGTCATCATGTACAAAATCAGAATCCGTCAATTCATGTTCAAGTTCCAACCTATCCTCATCACTTCAATCGTGTTAATCGCCTCCGAGAGGTGAATCCTTGGATATAGAAAACATAGCATCGCATCAGCCCAACATCTATGCACTGGATAGCCAAGTGGCTAGGGATTCTCCACGTGTTAAGTTCCAAAGAACTCTCCACATTATGAGTTGCCAAAGGTTGGGTCTTAATTATGTTTCCACTATCCCTAATTGCAACAAAGCATGAATCGAAGTGGAAGCCCTTCCAATCATGTCACCTTCACTACCGCTGTGCCGGCCTCATTAGCAACACCACTAGCACTAGCTCCAGGTAGCCTGCCCTTCCAATCTCCTAGTGAATACAATAGGTGTATCGTTGGTTTGAGTCGACTAGAAGTGGTTGAGATACACTATCATCGCTTACAAGTGTGCTATCGGGTTTCTAGTATCGTTCAGAGCGAATCCGTGATCAAACTCATGATCAAGAGGCAAAGTAAGCATATGAGGAAATAAAGGAACATCTATAATGCTCCACATTTTGTATTTCCATTCCTCATATGTGCAAAACCTTAGAAAGCATATGATGTACCTCATACCTAGTATGCTCTCACCCAGTTCTATTTGACTTTTCAAGCAGTTGAACAAACCTAGGATACAAATAGTATTTACCCTTCTTCCTAATGTTTTGGACTAGCCCCTCATATATCATCTTAGACCAATTGAACTTTTTTCCATCGATAAACAAATAATAAAGGTAGCAATTTTGGAAAGTCATTAAACCTCGTGGTCTTATTACTCATACACATCAATAAGGTATGAATAAGAAACTTCCATTGTTTTGAAAACAAACTCTTAAAGTATTGTACCTTATCACCTCAGAGTATAACCTAATCTTTCCAAACCGGAACAATCTCAACATCCTAAAGATTATCAATACCATCAAAGATCATCAAACTTTTAAAACATCCCTAATGATCTCTCGAAACGTAAATAGCATGCTCATCCACACAAATGCTAAACACTTCGACTCCATCAACCTTTCAAGCTTAGCATTCCTCCTAACTGATGTATGTAGGCTTTAAAAATGGTTGGTGTAACAGTTAAGGCATAGTGAATATGACTGTGAACAAGGAAATAAATCATTTGATGAAACCCTTCATATCGATCATTCTTTGTAAGAATAGCAACGAGATTATGTGAAGTGGAATACTTTTCAGCCATTTTGATGAATGATGATTATGATGTGGGTTTTGTGAATTATGCAGAGAGATGTGATTAGGGTTAGTAGTGAGCGCCAATTGAAGTGTTTTGAAGATCAAATAAATGATCCATCCGTGATTTGGGGAAATAATATACTTTTACAAAAGTTACCAAGCAGCCCTTGTCATATCCAACTCTAACAAAAAACTATCCGCGGTTGCAGAACAACTAACCGGGTTTAGATACAAACCATCCGTGGATACATAGTAACACTTCAACCAAACTTCCAAGAATTTGAGCAAGCAAAACTGTGTTATTATGAAAGAGATCTCACAAAATAATGAAGGATTACAATTTTTTTTTTTTTTTTTTTTTTTAAAAAACAAACAAACATAAGCAGCTAACACACAGCTCCTATGTAGACAAATCCTTCATACCTGCAAGACAAAAACACAAAACAAACACAGAGAAGAAGGTTATTGTTATCATTGGTTAGTTTATACCATCAAGGATCCAAAATGACCTATCCGTGGTTAGAATAGGTAACTCAATATGGTCAACATTTTGGATTAATATCACCCAATACCCAAGAATCTCATTAATTCCTCAACCACATTTAACCTCGGCCTCATTTACTTCCAAAGCCCATTTCTCTCGCTATATAAAGAACCCAAAACTCATATAACACACACCAATTAAAACTCAAAACCTAATTACCCCAAAATCCACAATCAACTTCAATCAAGATGTGGAACCCTAGTTGAATAATAAAGCCGTAAGTAGTTGATCTAACATCCTCCTCATCCTCATCATCATCTGCCAAGATACTAACCCATGGCGCTTTTTACCTCCCTCCACAAGAAACAAAGACCAATCCCTATTTCTTCCATCATCGAAGATGATAGTGTTGTGAATCCAAGTGATGCATCCGAGGACTCCGAGGACTCTCAAAGAAGATAACTTCAAACCCCAACCTTCATCATCCCAACCCCAAACACACCATTCGAAGAAGAAACCCACCACCCCAAACAACAGAGAGGTGGTTTCGGTCTTCCAAAGCCTGTGTTGTGGTGCTTCTTCACATATTGTAAAGGGGAAGGGAAAAAGGAAAATGGAATGATGCTTTTTGTGAAACCAGATGCAAGTATGATATGACTATGTCCTTTGTGCTTCATCTATGTGGTCATCATCATCTTCGTTTTCATCAATCCATCCTCCCATTTTGATCCTTAGCTTTTCATTGCACTGGTCATGCATATCACAAATGCATATCCAAAGAACTGAAGGAACTATGTGAGCAAGTATAGTAATAGAAAATCATGTATAGAAGTAGTCTTTTAATTTGCACATGAAGTTGCATTGTGTCGTAGTTTAAACCTGCTTTGTTGAATGAATGAACAATGAACTTCAAGATTTCTTTTACTTCTATAATGATTTTTCTTGTATCCGCAAAATGGTTAGTGAAAACAGACAACTAGCGGTTTGAACCAAACTATCAGTGGTTAGAAACAAAAATAGCAAAACTAAGATTACATAATAACAGTTCAATACTTATACAAACTAATACAAAACAATTTGAGAATTTAGAGATTAATCATTCCAATACTAACAACAAGGTACTGAAACCTCCCCACATCAAAAGCTTTTGTGAGAAGATCAACAACATTGAAATCAAGATGGATTTTACCATTTGAATCAACCTTTTCTCATTACAATCTCTAATAAAATGATGTCTTATCTCAATATGTTTAGTTCTAGAATGTAAAACAGGATTTTTAATGATGCATATTGTATTGTTATTATCAATGTAAATCTTAGTATGCATAAAATTGTACCCAAAGTCCAAAGAATTGATTCTCAATCCATAGAACTTGACCACAAAGAACTAGCACCACATATTCCGGTTGTAGAATTTGCCACAATAGTTTGCTTTTTACACTGCCATGAAATAAGTATGCTTCCCAAAACTCGACATCCTCCGGTTGTAGACTTCCTATCCAAACTAGCACCGGATAGTCACTTCATCGTAGGCCACCAAATCAAAGGAGAATCCTTTGAGTACCAAAGGCCCAATTTAGTATGACCCTTAAGATACCTAAAGATTCTTAACAAAGCATTCATGTGTGAGGTATTAGGTGTGACTTGAAATCTTGCACACACACATACCGAGAACATAATATCGACCTAGATGCGGTGAGATACATCAAAGATCCAATCATGGACTGTACAACTTGATCAACTCTGGTACTTCCATCATCGGTAGCAATGGTTTCTGTCTCAATTGGTGTACTAGCACTCTTCACATCCGAAACCCAAACTTCTTCAAAACATCGCTACATACTTGTCTTGACTAATGAAGATACCATCATCCTTTGTTGAACTCAGTAGCCCCAAAAGAAAGTGAGTTCTCCCATAGAACTCATCCGAAACTTATCATGCATAAGCTTCTCAAAATCTTTGCATAGCTCCTTATTTGTCGAGCCAAAGATGATGTCATCTACATAAACTGAACCAATAAAATATCATCTTTGTGCTTCCTTATGAACAAGGTTTTATCAATCACCTCTTTTTAAACCCATTGTCCATCAAATAAGTGGACGGCAGTGCGCATACCATGCCCTAGGAGCTTGATGCAAACCATACATAGCCTTTCTCACCACGTAGACCTTGTCGAGGATGATCGGGATCTTCAAAACCAGGAGGTTGACAAACATAAACCTCCTCATCAATTGTGCCATACAAAAATTCACTCTTAACATCCATCTGATACACAACAAAGTTTTTGAATGAAGCATAAGCTAAAACAATCTAATAGCCTCAATTCTTGCAACTGGAGCAAACACTTCATCATCATAATCCAAGCCTGGCTTGTGTGTATCCTTGAGCAACCAACCTTGACTTGTTCCTCACAACAATACCTCTTTCATCCCGTTTGTTTCTGAACACCCATTTTGTCCCAATTGCCTCTTACCATTTGGAAGATCTACCAATGTCCAAACCTCTTGAAGTTTGAACTGAAGAAGCTCCTCTTGCATTGATTCTACCCATCCTTCTTCAGATAATGCTTCTTCAACTCTCTGTGGCTCCTTTTGAGACGTAAAACAAGAAAATAGAAAATTTTGCAGATCTTTATGACTATTTCTTTTGTGAAGTGATCTTGCAAAGAACCCATGTTCGTGAAAGGGTTCTGTTCTTAACCTTGCTTCTTGTTTGAACTGGAGTATTCAAGTTTCCAAGTATTTGTTCCTTGGGATGAATCTTGTGTATCCTTGTTGAGGTAACAGGACTTTCATGAATGACATGTTCCAAATTTGATAAGTCACATGAAGAAATCATCCATGTCTTCATCATCAGTAGGAGTATCAATTTCAATCAAAGCGGGCATATCAGGATCATGTGGATACTCCTCTTCACCATGTAATGGCTTTGCATGTGGTCCAAAGAAAGTACTACTATCGGTACTTTGGCCAGGGGATTTCACTTGTGATAACTGTGGTAGAAGTTGTTGGCTTAGCCGTGCTTGCATTATCTCTATCCGTGCTTACATTTGACTTAGCAGTGCTTTCAACATGCTTTTTCTTCTTTTCAATTTCTTCTACAACACTGAATTATCTTTCAATAACTCATCCTTATCTTGATAATGATCAACATTGCCTCCAGTATTCAAGACATCATCATCGATGGGACCTTGCTTATCGGTGATGGGTGAGACGAACTAGCTTTCCACTTTTCAAACAAATAGAACTCTTTAGGAGAATCAGCTTCCTTAGAAATTGCTTCTGCATCAGAATCCTTTTGAGTACCCGCATCAACATTAGTGGAAGTTCCTGCAATGATAGGCTCATAATTCATAGATTTGGTTAACATATCAATGTTAAAATGCCATCTACCGGTCCTTTGGTCTCAACACTAGGAGTCTTTTCACTGAATTGAACATGTAGATTCTCTTCAACAATTCTAGTCCTCCTATTGTATACTCTAAAGGCTTTACTATTTGAAGAGCAGCCTAAAAAGTATCCATCATCAGCCTTTTCTTGAAACTTTCCTAGGTAGTCTATGGTATTCAAGATAGTAACAGGACACCCAAAAGGTTTTAGGAATGCAATCATTGGCTTCCTATCTTGTAACTCATAGGGGTCTTGTTATGTGGCTTTACTACCTTACTTCTATTCTCGCACATAACATGCAAGTGCTTACGCCTTCAGCCCAAAAGGTAGTAGGTAACTTAGACTCTGACAATATTGTCCTAGCAGCCTCAATTAGTGTTCTTTTTCCTTTCGGCACTACACCATTTTGTTGTGGGGTTCTTGCAACGCTAAACGCTTCTTTCTATACCTTTATCTACACAAAACTGATTCATCACAGCATTCTTAAACTCAGTTCCATTATCACATCCGATTATCTTTACCTTATGATTTACTAGATTTTCTATCTTAGTAATGAAACTCTTGAGAATCTCACTAGTTTCACTCTTAGCAGCCAAAAAGTAAACCCAAGAAAATCTACTATAATCATCGGTGATAACTAGGCAATACTGCTTATGGTTCAAACTCTTGACAAAGTAGGTCCAAATAAGTCCATATGAAGCATAAACGAGTTGGTTGTGAAATGGTGTTGACAGCTTTTGGTCTTGCAAGAAGCTCTATGTTGTTTTCCTTTTGGCCACACACAGTTCCTTACACTCAAAAACCTTAGAAGGTAACCCTCTCACTAAGTTCCCTTTAACCACTTTATTGATTGTTTTGTAATTGAGGTGACCTAATCTTCTATGCCATAACTTAGACTCATCCACGATGATGCTTTAGCAAACAAACAGGTTAAGGACCTATTAGGAATTATATCTTTAAGATCAAAACAATATATGTTTTCCTTCCTAGGTACCCTAAGTTGTATAAACTTCTCATCATGCATCTTAAACTCAGTGACAACACCACACATTCGAGTTTCACCAAAAGTACCCAGTTTTCTTATCACACATTTGAGAAACACCTATAAATTGTACTTAAGTCCCTGTACCAAGTAGAATTTTTCAAAGTCCAAATTCCCTATTCTGATTGTGCCTCTTCCAAGTATCTTTCCTCCCTTTGGATCATTGCCAAAAGCCACATATCCTCCATCAAATGCTTCAAAATCTTCCAGGTTGCTCTCATCCCAAGTCATGTGCCCGAGTAAACCACTATCAAAAACTCCGTTGTCTTTTAGCTCATCTTGTAGATTGCCCTGCACATGAAATTAAACAAGTTAGTTCCTTTAGTGGACCCAAGCCAATACGACTTGGTGCTCCTGCGCATCAATATAATCAAATTTGTTAAGGTCCATTGATGCACAGTTGACATGATGTAAAACCTTGGTCTTAGGTTTCTATTGCCAACTAGCTGAGGCCTTAACAAAGCATAAAATGATTTCCAACCACCGTATCAGTTATCACCTTTGGAATTTTTAAAACTTCTTTGTTATCTGTGGTGATTTTTGGCTTATCAGCGGTTTGATTTTGCTTAGCTGTGTTTACACTTTGCTTAGCAGTGTGGTTGGAACCATTTGGGAGAAAAGTTGACAATTGATTTTGTATTCCCATTCCTCATTAACACTGCTCTAGGAATCATGTTTTTGTTAGGATGAGGGTTTGTAATCTTTGAAAAGTTTTGATGATTTACCCTCCTCCAATGATTCCAAACTTGTGGTCTGTTTTTATGACAATTTCTCTGTAAGTGCTCAAAACTACCACAGTTATAACAAGCTTTCTTGACACATTGAAACTCATTACCTAACCTGTTAGTTTCTCTGATTACCCCTAGGTATATATCTTTTCATCTGTTCCCTAGGTACTTCCTTGTACTCTACCACTCTCTTAGAAATTTGAGCTCCAAATCTAGGTACAAGGTTAACTTGCTGAGAATCAACTTTCTTAACCTTTTCTATCTCTTTAGACTTAGTTGATTCAGTACTATCATCCTCAGAATCTGATTCCCAATCTTCAATTATGGGAGCATCAGATGACTTATCAGAACTTATCTTAGGTGTTTCAGTTTTACTTAATCCTTCTGAGGTTTGTTAAAGTCTGAATTCACTACTAAATGATAGTTCTTTAGCGAGTGGTGCATTTTTCATCAAAGAGGGTGGTGGCATATTATTGTATCCAAGACCAGTACCATCTTTGAGCTTTTTGTCCTATTGGTTTATTTACTAGATCAGAAGCATATTGTGTTTTGGCAACCCTAACAACATGTTTTTCTTTTTCATCTAGGGCTTTTTGTTTTACACTCTCTCACTCTCGCTAGTTTATCTTTAAGCATTTTAATCTCTCTATTTTTAAGATCAATTTCACCACCAAGTATATTAATCTTTTCTACATACTCAAACTCACATTTAATGAGAATTTTAGCTTCTCTTCCACACCCTCTAGACCAACTCTATAACCTAAGTTATCTAGAGTCAATCTTTCTACTTCTTTTCTCATGCTCTCAGTGATAGCTTTTTGAGATTCTAAGTTATCATAACATGATTTAAAAGAACAAGTAGATGTTTTAGAATCATTAGATACCTCTGAATCCGAACTGAAGATGAAGCATAGGCCATTAGAGCAAAGTTATGGTCTTTTGAAGCTTCACTAGCAAGAAAAGCTGCATTTGGACCTTCTTCAATCTGATCACTCCAATCATAATCACCAATCCCATCTTGAGCAACCAAAGCTAAAGAAGAAAGCCTTTCCGTTGTCTCTTAATACCTTCAATTCTTTTAGGAGCTCGACATTCCCTAGCAAAGTGACCTTTCTTTTTGCAGTTAAAGCACTCCATCTTGCTTTTGTCGAATCCAGCTCTCCTTTGACCATCATACTTAACTCGCTTCTTCCTTCTCCGAAACTTCCTTGCTTGGAGAGTCAACATTGCCATTTGCCATTGAAGATTAATCTCTTCAAGATCATCAGGATCAATTTGATTCAGATCTTGATTCAAACAGTAAATCGGTAGTTAATCAGCCGAGAAAAGCACAAATTGCACCATCAGCGACATTATCACTAACAGTGGTATTGTTTGCAATAGCGTGGTTATACCATAGGCGTGATGGATACATCTTGTGGGCTTTTGTGATTAGTGGATACAAAAGCAATGTTTTGATTAGCAGAAGATGAGTGAGCAAAGTTATTCTCAGACTCATAAACCTTCAAGTTGTTGAAGAGATTGTCAAGAGTCATAGTAGCAAAATCCTCCTTATTTCTCCACACAATTGTATGAATAGCCCATTCAGATGATAAACTTCTAATGAACTTCAAATTAATATCTTCTTCAAGAAACTTGTAATTCACGACTTGTTGGCTAAAAAGTTTTTGAAGTCTATTGTATGTGCCATCAATCTTTTCTCCACTAAGAGCAGTGAAGGTTTCAAATTGATGCTTGAGCATATTCATTCTTGACTTCTTAGTAGCTTCATTACCAGCAAACCTTAATTCAAGAGCATCCAATAAGTCTTTAGCAGACTCATATTGATCAAAGTCCAAGGCAAACTCATTAGGTATTCCCATAGAAAGAATATTGTGAGCTTTGATCTCCATTTTCCTTTTAGCTTTATCAGGTTCACTAACAATAGCTATCTCCAGTCCATCCTCACCCTTCTTAGGAAGAGTGTCTCCTTTTTCAACGACATCCCAGAGAGCATAATCAATCATGCGAATGTATTGCCTCATTCGCATTCTCCAGATTTGATACTCACCATGCTTGAGCATGGGTACCTTTGAAGCAGTCACCATGTGAGTTTCTTCAGAAATCTTATCTTACTTTAGCAAAACTTAACTTAACTTGACCTCTTCTTGGTTACAGTTTCTAGATCACAAGCTCTGATACCACTTGTTGATCCCAGTTGAGCAAACGATCTTATATAGAAACTGACTTAGAATAAAAGCTTATTAAGTATTACGCGGAATTTAACACTTAATCTTTAGAAGAAGAACAGTTAACAATCAACACCTCAATATTATTTATTAATACGAATACTCTTACAGTATTAGGGTTTTGCAACCTTGAAGTGTATCGACCTTAGATATAAAACTTACGTATATCTAATCTAACCTAGGACCTCCTTTTATAGACTAAGGAGTCCTTTACATAATACAATACGTAACCTACAAGATAAATATCTTTACCATATTTATCTAATACAATAAACTAAACCAACTATACAAGACACTAGCAGTGGTTACAATATATCGTCCGTGGTTACACATTACTACTAGCCGTGGTTTTCTTCATCAGCAGTTCCATCCTTCTGTCCGTGGTTATATCAACACTGTCCGTGGTTCCAGTACTTAGAGTAATTCATGATTCAAGGAACCAAAAACCCAACAGTCTACTCTGAAAAGCTCTTTGTCATGAAAGCTAAAACCGCAAATATAGGTGCTACTGTAGCTCATATATTTACTGTTAGCATGAAAGGGTATGACCTAGTTCACGGGTAGGTTGTGGATTTTAAGAACTATTTTAGGGAACTTAACTGCTTCATAGGGGAAGGGGATTCTCAAATGCTAATTAACAAGATGGAAAACAGAAAGGCATTTATGCCAAACTTTTCTTTTCACTACAAAGTAGAAGACAAATGAACTAGTTACCTTTGTTTTGGGAAGACGAGGTAATGAAATATAACTTTGAAGAATTTGGCGACATCATTTCTTTTGATGCGACGTTCAGGACTAATAAGTAAGTTTCAACTATTTTGACTTTATCAATAAAGTAAAAATCACTTGTTATCTGTCAAATGCCACAAGAAAATCACAAGTGATTTGGATCCAAATCACTTGTGATTTGGATCCAAATCACTTGTGATTTGACCCAAATCACTTGTGATTTGACCCAAATCACTTGTGATTTGTCACAGAAGATGTTTATTTATATATGCTTTCCATGTGTTTTTATATGCTTTCAGGTACAATATGGTATTCGTTTCATTTACTGCAATAGATAACCACATAAAGAGTGTGACAATTGCTGCGGAAATGCTGAAAAGGACACCAAATCCTACATTTGGCTGTTGGAGTCATTCATGTCAGCATTTAACAAGTAACCTACAATGGTCATAACAGATCAAGATGGGGCGATGAAGAAAGCTATTGCAACCGGTCTCCCAGAGTCGAAACACAAGCTATGTATGTGGCATATCACCCAAAAGTTTCCGGCTAAGGTACTTTCTAATAAATCACTTGTGATTTTACGTAAAGTTGTACCATCACTAAGACTATGGACTTGTAGAATTGATGAGTGGAATTGTTTGACAGATTTGTAAGAAGATATATGATGAAACAGACTTCAAAAGACGCTTCAACGAGATTGTATGGGATATGTTCTTGGAACCAAGGGGATTTGAGGAAAAGTGGGGAAAGTTAATTGAAGATTTTGGCTTGAAAGATCATAAGTGGTTGACGAAGATGTTTAATATTGCGATCGCGCATGGATACCTTATTTTCTTGACTCGCCCTTGTTTGGGTTAATGAGGACTACTTCAAGGTCGAGAAAGTGAAAATTCGTTCTTCGCATTTCACAAACGAAGGATCGACACCGATTAACTTCATGATCCGCTTCGAATCGCAATGGAAAAGCAAAGACACATTCAAGAGCAGTTAGACTTTGATTCAATGGACTCGATGCCCAGTTAAAACAAAGCCGATGATTGAAAAACATGCGACTTTGGTATACACAAGGACAATTTCTCACAATTCAAACATAAATTAATGAAGGAATATGCGATTGTCGGATACATAATGTACAAACTAAAGAGAACGTCAGGAGATAACACTCATTAGAGATAAGAATCTTTGGTGAATATAGAACACTATACAAGGAAAAAAGAAGGACAAGTACAAGTGAGAGGTAGAAAACCAAAGGCATACTGTTCAAGCAATGTATAAGGTACAAAAAAGCTCTTTTAATTTAATATTGTGTGTTTTTTTTCATTGTTATGCTTGCCTGAATCACTTGTGATTTTTACAAATCACTTGTGAATTTAACAAATCATATGTGATTTTGACAAATCATTTGTGGTTTTGACAAATCACAAGTGATTTGTTACAAATCACTTGTGATTTCAAAAATCACTTGTGATTTGTGATAAATCACTTGTGATTCTTTGTTATGTTATTCATTTTTTGTGTTTTGCTCTGCTAAGGTAGTGCGCAATTCGGAAGATGGATCAGTGGTCTGTACATGTAGGCACTTCCTTTGATTTGGGTTTCTATGTCGCCACATATTTTGTGTTTTCAAGAATAATGACATTGAAAAGATTCCCGAGAGGTACATTTTGTAACAACCGAAAAATTTCCACTTGTATTAATATTCTTATCCATTTTCTACGTATAATTTTTTTTTCGTTATCAGTTCATTTGATCACAACCACCCGTTCATGTGACGTAACTCACATTCTCAATAAATGTGCTCACGCACGGATCGACACCAACGACCTTATATTTATTTTACATAAACATCTTTATATGTCAAGTACCAAAAGTTTTCAACTTTTATTTGCCATTTTACGTTAATTCACTAACGTGCGATTTCTAAATGTTCAAGCTAAACATTTTCTATCTATTTGAGTTTTCACGAAACCTTAATTTATTATAACTATGATTTTACAAAACTAAATTATAAATACTAAAGTACAACATTTTATACCTATAGTACAAGTTATTGATGCATAGGAGGATACTACTAACATAAAACTCATTATAAACCTTGGTGTATTTATTTTAAAACACATTACAAAACCTTTCAAGCACAAGCCCTAAAAATGTCTTTCTTTAAAGTAAGTACAATAATCTAATGCCAATGTACAAGTGTTAATGCACAAAACCTAAAAATTATATTTATATTAATCTAAATGTATCTAAACTAACTTACATTTATTTTAAACTTAACAAATATTTAAAATATATTTTCTATGATCCTAAAACCTTAGTACAACCCTACCTAGCCTATGGTACAACCAACCTAAGCCATACGTGCCCTAGTTTTATATTTTGTCCAAATCAACACTAAATATAAACAAACAAGCCCTAGCTTGATCAAATCATAATTAACAAATCCCTAAAACCAAGTTACTACTTCACCTAGACTCCATGTACAACACACTAAAGCCTATGTACCATCACCTAAAGCCTATTTGGTTCCTTCTCTATCCCCTAGTTCGATCCTAACTAAGACCAACTTAACTTAATTATACCTATTACATGGTGAATCATGAACCACAAAAACCTTCTTAGTTCATTCTTGCACCACATCACCTTGTTCCCTTAGAACTTCACCTAGGTCAAACATTGTGGGAAGTATTCTTGGCTAAAACTCCTACCACATCACACCACCCTCACCTTCACCACATTCCATCTCCCACACTCCAATACACACCTCACCATGTCACTTACCCCTAAACATGGTGACTTGGACCCTCCAAAAGCCTCAAGAAACCCTTGCTTCCTTCCCTATATAAATCGACCCTCATTCCTTCTTTTTTACTCACCACCCATTCGAATACAACAAACACTCACAAACTCATATACATACTGATCGTAGAGTCCAAGAGGAGCAGCAAGGAATTTAGAATTCGGGTCATAAGTTTGGAGAGACCATAGTATCAATTTAAGAAGTCCCTTGGGTGTTTTCCTTCCTTAACAAGTACCAACGATTTGTAAGTCTTTTAAACTCATTCAATTTCGTATTCATTTTTAATATCAAGTGCCTACTATTAAAAAGGATTTTAAAAGGAAAACGTAGCAATTTGAATCACTCAAAACGAGTACACGAGTCAAAAGATACGGCCAATGGAAGTTATCGAAAAGCTGTCCAAAACTTTATGTAACAGGAAGATCGGGCACGCAATTCGAGGCTTTTCTGCTCCGTTTCATCAAAAGTTAAAACATGAAAGTTGTCCGGAACGGCGTTTTCTTCTCAAACTTCAGGAGCACGGGTCGAGAAACGCATAACAGTCATATTTTAATAAAAATCCCAACAACTGTTTTGATTTTATAAAAACCAAATGCCCCACTTTGGACCAAGTTTTAACTCATGAGTTTTGAGCTTTAAGCTGAGCTATTGTACCATTTTAATAAGCCCCTAAGAGACTCTAGAACGCCCCCAAGACCTGGCCAAAAGATGCATGTCACGCGTTTTTATTCTCTTTCTTTTCCTTCTCATGAGCCACTAGACCAAACACCCTTATTAAAAATTTCGACATGTTTCTAAACAAGAGACCCTAAAACTTTTCAAGGATAGACTAAATAAGTTTATAAACATGTTGCTATGCTTAATAAGTCAAGTTGTGAGCCTTAAAATCGAAAAGCAAATTGTTTTCATTTCTATCCATATCCAGTAAACTGCCCAAGTGACCCTTTTTGTCCAATTACTTTACCTATCAAACAAGGTCCATAAAATCTATAACTTGGCCCTTTTGAAGTCCTTACAGCATAGATAATAAAGGAACAAAGGTATAACGGAAACCTTGGTTCGTATAGTTTTTATTTAGGACTCTTTTGGGCTTGTCACCCACTGAAATTACTCTTTTTGTCAAAACGCCCCAACCCCTCCACTTTGGGAAATTATTTCGACCAAACCGTAAGAGCTTTAGACTTCTAGTTTGAACCATTAGAAAGACCACCCGGAAAACTCTTAAAGGGATCAAGAACATAGTAAAAACCTCTTAAGGCCTCACTTATATTTACCCTTACTTTTGTCGATTTAGGCCTAAAACAAGTAAATTTTTCTTATAAAACTACAAGGATAAAAATTGTAATTTTTGAAAGATAAAGTTTTCTTGGGCTAAAAATATAATTTCTTCAAATTTAATTATACAAGGGCTGATTTTGTCAATAACCCATAGTTGAGGGTATAAAGTGTCATTCTTGAAAGTGCAAGGGTAAAAATCGTAAATATTCAAAATTGTAAAATATAACATTTTGGAAACATATCATATTTAACAATTTGGGTTTAGATAAAACTTATAAACAATCAGCCGAGCCATAGAAATAAGTTTGATAAGTATTACTAATTTTTGAAGAGACTTCATGTTTACCCAATTTCCGATAAAGCATTATCATCGCATAAACTTGAACTCGAATACTAAAAACATGACATACCAACTCGGTCGCGAGTCGAAAGCGGTTTATTCACATTACTTAATTTGTTTTCCATCCAGACTACTGTAACATCGAGGTGAGTTCGTAGCCCCGTTTTTATGCTTGTTTATTAATGCTTTGGGGGAGATACATGCTCAACTAATTGCTTTCACTTTTATAAGTACTCTAAAAACTTTTACATATTACTATGAGTTCATGGCCCCTACCTTTACTTGCTTTTAAACTGTTTTTGGGGAGATACATGCTTAACTACTCGTTTTTACTTTCACAAGTACTCTAAAGCTTTTTCATACTACTATGAGTTCATAATCACACTTTATACGTTTGCTACAAACACGGACACAAGTACTATCGTATGTGATCCGATTGTTATTGCCTAAGTTATACACTATTGCCACTAAAAGTCCCTCATATCATGAACCATTAATCACTTACGAGTGAACGCGAATATAGTGAATAGATCTATTGGTAGTTGGACGCCCATTTGTGTTAGCGGATAGGTAACCAAATGCACTTTATTGAGAATACTAGAGAATGGCAAACTCCTACCAGAGGGCATTGTTGCTCACATCATTACTATGATGTTTGTAACTTACGTCATTTTATGGCGCGCTTAGTGTGTTAAGGTTTGCGTTCATGAGACTTAAGGCAATATATACCGTGTTGCAATGATACAAATCTTTGCAACTCTTGAATTTATGGGTGCAACAACGTGGCCCAACCTTGAAACTTGTGTTCAACTGGTTACTAAACAAACGAACCATGGGTGTATAACAACGTAGCCCACTACTTATTTTTTTTATATCCGTATTTATTACGATTATCACTCAAACTCGAAACTACTAAACTCAACTGTTTTATCTATAAACTCTATGAACTCACCAACCTTTGTGTTGACACTTTTAGCATGTTTATCTCAGGTCCTTAATGAATGAGGATGGCACGGAAGGGCACGGATACTCAAGAAGGCTATATTATCATTCGAAAACTTATTTAATAAACTGTAAAACCACCGGGACCTCATTTTGTAAACTCTGATATTTATATAAATCGAATGATAAATCTTTTAAAACGACTCAATTAGGGTTCGTTTTCTATTGTTATAAATGTTGTGCCATGAAGTAACACGGCTTGAATTCGGCTGCGTATCACGAAATTTGGGGTGTTCAGATTGGTATCAGAGCCTCAATTATAGAGAAACGGGTCTAATTGAGACCTAAACTATAACTACTTTTTCACAAAAACATTTTATAGCCTTTTCGCTCTCCGTGCCTTCCATCCTCCAGACGATTATGTGACTTCTAGGTAATTTGTACTACGAAAACACTTTAGTATACTGATATATACTTCTAATCACTCTATACGAAATAAACATACATGCATATGCCTATTCTACGGCATTACGGCTTAATTACATTTCCCTGAGCATGTACCTACTCTTACATTTTCAAATTTATGAAACCTTCTCAAGACATTGTAACCAATTACAATGGTCTCTCCTACTTACCTTATTTACACTAAATATATATACTCACCAACTATTTTGAGCATTATGGCAACTTTCCTTAATTTTCTTACTCCCATCTCTAAAAAGATGAGTGTAAACACTCCTTCTGTACTTCAAGAACACCCAAATCTCCTTGTAACTCATCAGTTAAGTACGAATGTTAATTCAGAAATTCTTAAGTAGGATGACTTACAATGTCTTTATTTGAATGGATTGGGACGCCTTTTTATTTAAATAAATAAATTGTGAATCGCCGAACCATAAGTTTATATTTCTTTATTTACATTGTTTGGGATGCCTCTCTATGTAAATAATGAATTATAAATAAGTGGGCTTATTTGTATCTGAAATGATATAAGTACAAACTCGAGGATCACAAGAATTCACAAAGATATATGGAAAACACAAATAACGTAAATTTTTTATTACATTAGAATCCATGAATATTAATACATAGTGATATAATTAGCATCGGTAGTGCTAATGTTACAAAAATCGCCAAATAAGGTATGGTATCGCCAATTGGTTGATCCGCCAAGCTAATGAAAAGCACCACCACACCTAGGAGGCGAGAATCATGGACTGACCGATGCGGGATCTTGATTATTACGTATAATAAATATAAATGAGTTATTAAGCGTAGTGAATGAAATATCAAGGGAAATAACTCTATATATAAGAACCTTGACAAATCTATAAACAATATTAAACGCTTCCTTTTTA
This sequence comes from Chrysanthemum makinoi, assembly GCA_910596185.1. Lineage (NCBI taxonomy): Eukaryota > Viridiplantae > Streptophyta > Magnoliopsida > Asterales > Asteraceae > Chrysanthemum > Chrysanthemum makinoi. The sequence goes on along the minus strand of OU343224.1, from coordinate 347,286,469 downwards.
TAACAAGAAGTGGGCTTCAACCCGTTAGTAAAACAATAAAACACAACCTACATTTAGATTAAAATGGGCCTTGGCCCAGATTACATAAACAAACACACCATTAGGCTTATTGGGCTTCAACCCAACAACCAACACAAGACCACAACTTAATAAATGATAACGCATACGATTACACAATAACACAAATTAAACAAAAATTTATTTCAACATTCCTAACATAATGCTATTACCCCCATATTTTATCCACGCCGATGGCTAGGACCACGAGTGGTACAAGAATCACTAAGACCACGGCTAAGAATTCGTAATCTTCATCCGGGACGTTGGCTAAATAGATAGCAGATATTACAACATACACGAGTGCAACAACGGTAATAATATGCGGCATTTTGAAGTATGATAAGAGAAATTTAGGTAGAAAAGTTAGTATGGAAGAATGAGGATTAAAATGGGGTATTGATAAAAAGAAAACTAGCCGTTGGGGGTCACTGTTCACGAACGTTAGGTAACTATTCATGACCATTAGAAATTACTGTTCACCTTACTAAGGAACAAACTAATTCATCATCTACAAAAGCTGAAGTTCAACAACTTTCTCTCATTCGAATTTTTTTTTCGATATTAATAATTTCATTTTCACAAGCCATTATGAACCATGTTATTTTCAAAATTAATTACTAAAACATGATAGACCTTATAAAATAACAATCTTCATTCAAAATAAAAAATTTCTTAAGTTTATATGACTTTCGGAATAATGTTTTTCACATGTAAAACAATAAAATTCTAACTTATAAGTTTTCACAAGTAAAATACCTCACTAGTTATCTTATAAATCAATTGACAAAAGAAACCATAATCCTCAACATTACTTCAACATCTAACACGGACTGAATCTCGGGACGAGATTCCATTTAAGGGGGTGAGACTGTAACAACCGGAAAATTTCCACTTGTATTACTATTCTCATCCATTTTCTACGTATAATTTTTTTTTCGTCATCAGTTTATTTGATCACAACTACCCATTCATGTGACGTAACTCACATTCTCAATAAATGTGCTCACGCATGGACCGAAACCAACGACCTTATATTTATTTCACATAAACATCTTTATATGTCAAGTACCAAAAGTTTTCAACTTTTATTTGCCATTTTACGTTAATTCATTAACGTGCGATTTCTAAACGTTCAAGCTAAACATTTTCTATCTATTTGAGTTTTCACGAAACCTTAATTTATTATAACTATGATTTTACAAAACTAAATTATAAATACTAAAGTACAACATTTTATACCTAGAGTACAAGTCATTGATGAATAGGAGCATACTACTAACATAAAACTCATTATAAACCTTGGTGTATTTATTTTAAAACATATTACAAAACCTTTCAAGCACAAGCCCTAAAAATGTCTTTCTTTTAAGTAAGTACAATAATCTAATGCCAATGTACAAGTGTTAATGCACAAAACCTAAAAATTATATTTATGTTAATCTAAATGTATCTAAACTAACTTATATTTATTTTAAACTTAACAAATATTTAAAATATACTTTCTATGATCCTAAAACCTTAGTACAACCCTACCTAGCCTATGGTACAACCAAACTAAGCCATACGTGCCCTAGTTTTATATTTTGTCCAAATCAACACTAAATATAAACAAACAAGCCCTAGCTTGATCAAATCATAATTAACAAATCCCTAAAACCAAGTTACTACTTCACCTAGACTCCATGTACAACACACTAAAGCCTATGTACCATCACCTAAAGCCTATTTGGTTCCTTCTCTATCCCCTAGTTCGATCCTAACTAAGACCAAATTAACTTAATTATACCTATTACATGGTGAATCATGAACCACAAAAACCTTCTTAGTTCATTCTTGCACCACATCACCTTGTTCCCTTAGAACTTCACCTAGGTCAAACATTGTGGGAAGTATTCTTGGCTAAAACTCCTACCACATCACACCACCCTCACCTTCACCACATGCCATCTCCCACACTCCAATACACACCTCACCATGTCACTTACCCCTAAACATGGTGACTTGGACCCTCCAAAAGCCTCAAGAAACCCTTGCTTCCTTCCCTATATAAATCGACCCTCATTCCTTCTTTTTCCTCACCACCCATTCGAATACAACAAACACTCAAAAACTCATATACATACTGATCGTAGAGTCCAAGAGGAGCAGCAAGGAAGTTAGAATTCGGGTCATAAGTTTGGAGAGACCATAGTATTAATTTAAGAAGTCCCTTGGGTGTTTTCCTTATTTAACCAGTACCAACGATTTGTAAGTCTTTTAAACTCATTCAATTTCGTATTCATTTTTAATATCAAGTGCCTACTGTTAAAAAGTATTTTACAAGGAAAACGTAGCAATTTGAATCACTCAAAACGAGTACACGAGTCAAAAGATACGGCCAAATGAAGCTATCGAAAAGCTGTCCAAAACTTTCTGTAACAGGAAGATCGGGCACAATTGAGGCGTTTCTGGTCCGTTTCATCAAAAAGTTAAAACACGAAAGTTGTCCGGAGCGACGTTTTCTTCAAAAACTCAGGGGCACGGGTCCAGAAAACGCATAACGAAGTCACATTTTAATAAAAATCCCAACAGCTGTTTTGATTTTATAAAAACCAAACGCCCCACTTTGGACCAAGTTTTAACTCATGAGTTTTGAGCTTTAAGCTGAGCTATTGTACCATTTTAATAATCCCCTAAGAGACTCTAGAACGCCCCCAAGACCTGGTCAAAAGATGCACATGTCACGTTTTTATTCTCTTATCTTTTCCTTGTCACGAGCCACTAGACCAAACACCCTTATTAAAAAAATTTGACATGTTTTCTAAACAAGAGACCCTAAAACTTTTCAACGATAGACTAAATAAGTTTATAAACATGTTGCTATGCTTAATAAGTCAAGTTGTGAGCCTTAAAATCGAAAACCAAATTGTTTTCATTTCTGTCCATATCCAGTAAACTGCCCAAGTGACCCTTTTTGTCCAATTACTTTACCTATCAAACAAGGTCCATAAAATCTATAACTTGGCCCTTTTGAAGTCCTTACAGCATAGATAATAAAGGAACAAAGGTATCACGGAAACCTTGGCTCGTATAGTTTTTATTTAGGAGTCTTTTGGGCTTGTCACCCACTGAAATTACTCTTTTTGTCAAAACGCCCCAACCCCTCTACTTTGGGAAATTATTTCTACCAAACCGTAAGAGCTTTAGACTTCTAGTTTGAACCATTAGAAAGACCACCCGGAAAACTCTTGAAGGGATCAAGAACGTAGTAAAAACCTCTTAAGGCCTCACTTATATTTACCCTTACTTTTGTCGATTTAGGCCTAAAACAAGTAAATTTTTCTTATAAAACTACAAGGATAAAAATTGTAATTTTTGAAAGAAAAAGTTTTCTTGAGCTAAAAATATAATTTCTTCAAATTTAATTATACAAGGGCTGATTTTGTCAATAACCCATAGTTGAGGGTATAAAGTGTCATTTTTGAAAGTGCAAGGGTAAAAATCGTAAATATTCAAAATTGTAAAATATCACATTTTGGAAACATATCATATTTAACAATTTGGGTTTAGATAAAACTTATAAACAATCAGCAGAGCCATAGAAATAAGTATGATATGTATTACTAATTTTTGAAGAGACTTCATGTTTACCCAATTTCCGATAAAGCATTATCATCGCATAAACTTGAACTCGAATACTAAAAACATGACATACCAACTCGGTTGAGTGGGGCGGTTTATTCACATTACTTAATTTTTTTTCCATCCGGACTCTTGTAACATCGAGGTGAGTTAAGTAGCCCGTTTTTATGCTTGTTTATTAATGCTTTGGGGGAGATACATGCTCAACTAATTGCTTTCACTTTTATAAGTACTCTAATAACTTTTACATATTACTCGAGTTCATGGCCCCTACCTTTACTTGATTTTAAAACTGTTTTGGGGAGATACATGCTTAACTACTCGTTTTACTTTCCAAGTACTCTAAAGCTTTTCATACTACTATGAGTTCATAATCACACTTTATCGTTTTGCTACAAACACGAACACAAGTACTATCGTATGTCGATCCTCGATTGTTATTGCCTAAGTTATACACTATTGCCACTAAAAGTCCCTCATATCATGAACCATTAATCACTTACGAGTGAACGCGAATATAGTAAATAGATCTATTGGCGCTTGGCCCCATTTGTGTTAGCCGGATAGGTAACCAAATGCACTTTATTTGAGACTACTAGGAGAATGGCAAACTCCTACCAGAGGGCATTGTTGCTCACATCATTACTATGATGTATGTAACTTACGTCATTTTTATGACGCGTTCGTGTTAAGGTTTGCGTTCACGAGACTTAAGGCAATATATCTTTGTGTTGCAATGATACAAATGCTGCAACTACTGAATTTATGGGTGCAACAACGTGGCCCAACCTTGAAACTTGTGTTCAACTGATTACTAAACAAACGAACCATGGGTGTATAACAACGTAGCCCACTACTTATTTTTTTTATATCCGTATTTATTACGATTATCACTCAAACTCGAAACTACTGAACTCAACTGTTTTATCTATAAACTCTATGAACTCACCAACCTTTTTGTTGACACTTTTAGCATGTTTATCTCAGGTCCTTAATGAATGAGGATGGCACGGAAGGGCACAGATACTCAAGAAGGCTATATTACCATTCGAAAACTTATTTAATAAACTGTAAAACCACTGGGACCTCATTCTGTAAACTCTGATATTTATATAAATCGAATGATAAATATTTTAAAACGACTCAATTAGGGTTCGTTTTCTATTGTTATAACTGTTGTGCCATGAAGTAACACCCAGCTTGAATTCCGCTATGTATCACAAAATTTTGGGGTGTTACACATTTTGAGGCGTTGGACAAGGGATATAATACCTCATGATTTGAAAAAAGAAAACCGATATGGTGAAAAGAATGAAACAATTGATAGACTCGCAAATGAGGCAACTTATTAAGTAGACGATTGCCTACATCGTTTGAGCAATGATGAAGAAAAGATGGCTGAATTTGCAGAGCAGATTAGAACATTGAAGAAGAAGGTCGACATTGATGTGCCAAATCCTCCAAGCAAAAAAGATGATATGGAGAAATTTATCGGGGTTCCAAAGCCAAAAAGTATTGATGTCAACAACCCATCGGGTGCTAAAACAAAGCATGTACAAGAGAGGTACGGAGGAAGAGTGAAAGAGAGAAAGCAATAGATGCAAGTTTAAATCTATAGAGGAAATGCGGAGAATGTGGAGTGAAAATTAATACACATACCAAAAAAACTTGTCCTCTAGGTCCAAAGGCAATAGCGGTACAAAAGCGGTAATTTGAAAAATCGATGAATAACACTGCTTCAAACTAAGTGATTTTTGTTACTTTATAAATACTTTACATACTTTGTTAAGTTTTAAATATTTGTGGATTGTTACCTCAGTTGTAACTGAGATGTTGATTGTTACCTCAGTTGTAACTGAGATGTTGATTGCAACTTGAGATCAAAACTTTGATCTGTTGATTAGTACTTGAATAAAAATGATAGTTGGATTTCAATTTTTACTTTTTTATTAAGTTGTATTGATATAATTTCAAGTTTGCTTTAATGATAATTATAGCCAAATCACTTGTGATTTGTCACAAATCACTTGTGATTTGTAACAAATCACTTGTGATTTTTAACAAATCACTTGTGATTTTAACAAAATCACTTGTGATTTTACCCAAATCAAGTGTGATTTGCCCACATCTCACAAGTGAATAACCACCAAAATTTTAATAAGTCACATTAACTACACGCTGACTTTTCACAGTAGCTTAATAAGAAAATCTATTTAAATAGGCTAAATAGTTGTCCATAACTACAAGATGACTTTTCATAGATCCACCAAAACACTTGGCCATAACTATAACAACCCGTAAAATTCTGGATTATTATAACAATATTTATCACGTCAGAAAATTCAAATTGATTATTTTCTTACATATGCCAATATCTAAAATTTAAAAACGAGAGGTCATCTCGTTTCCTTAGAAATAAAACACCGCACACACGATACTTTTCCACTGAGTATCTATATAATAAATGTGAAATTTATTATTCTCTGAGTTAAATCTAAGCATACATAAGCTTAAGCCGATGTTCTGGGAAGTTATCCCGCACTCTGCAGCCCGCAGTAACATACAGAACTAAAAATAAATACTTAGATAAGTGAAATATACATTTTTATCATTCATTGATAATCTAAGAAAGAAAACGAGAGGTTATCTCGTGAATTTAGAAAATCACGGGACATGCCAGCGCATACCGACACCAAATTAGTAACGGCAATCAGTTATAATCAAATTTCTACATAATAATAATGTTATATTATTACGTTTAAATTATCGTTTCCAAAAACATAATTTCTATATTTTTCGGGTACCGGGAAGGTACGTTTACTCAAAGATTCGACAAAACACGGGGTACAATCAATATAGTAATTAAATAATAAAACAAAACTTAAATATCCTACCCTACCCTATCCCATTCTACACTCACGCCCCATCTCTTCTTTTCCTTTTTCTCGTTTTCTTCGCCTCTCTCCAACATCAAACAACCAAAAAGCAATTTTGCCTCCTTCCTCTTTGAAGGTCAAAGGATGAACCATCCTTTTCACGCCTCCCATTCTCAGTCCTTTTCCCAACATACATCACGAGAATCCATTGGAGAAGGCGGTGGAAATCCAAGAGTGGTAACTTGCCAATTCCTTGTTTTCCTTTTTATAGCCACACGAATCACATGTTTCACAAAATGGTTACACCCAAAATCACTCATACGGCTTAGGGTTTTGATGAAAGAGTTGATTCGGATTAGAGTTATATTCCTGTAATCAGTTTCGAATTCGTTCGAATATGATATGTTGTTTTGTTGTAATCAAACGGGTGGTAATCGATTTGTTGTTTGGTTCAGTCTCACTCTTCCAATCAATCTCCCTATCAACTTTTGTAAGAACCTTGTTAAATTATTTTATTCATTTTCTTGATGTATCTCATGAGTATATGATATTCATTGTGGGGGTTGTCTTGTTATTTGGAACTAATCATAATAATCTTAAAACAATAAATGGGGTTACTTTGATTCATGTTGTTGTTGTTCAGTGTGGTAAGAATCCAAGGAAGAACCAAAACATAATAAATTGTTGTATTCGGCTTATCTTTCCCTTTTCCGGCTTAATTAATCACTTAGTTGTTTTCGTTATACTTTTGCTCATCGGTTCTGGCTTTTTATAGTCTAAGTCTTGGTCTTGTTCGGCTGAGAAGAGAACCCTCATCGAGAGTGGTTGTTTTTCTCGTTTTTGTGCGTACCGTGCCAACACCAGACCCGTAAGGGTGTGATTTGGTATTGAGTCCTTCACCCATGCCGGGTTGTACCCGTTATGCGCGACACAAACACCCTCATGTTGTTAGTAATTAGATGTTAGCTAAACTTTGTTGTGATCATTTTAGTCTATTGCTTGAAATAGTACACCAAGGTATGTGTGTGTTCTGCCTCGAGTCACGAGAGAAACACCCACGTAGGGTGTTTGATTTGGTGGTATCGCAAGGCACCTCAGGTGGGGTACTCGCCTTTACCTTTTATCAACCCATAAAGGGTGCGTAGACCTGCTCATCTCAGCCCCTGAAAGGGCGTGTTTAGTGTTCTATTTACAAGCTACTCACCCGTGGTGTATGGTTCTTTTTATACCTCGATTTGACACCACACATATGAGGGTGTCGACTTGAGCATCCAAATAGGGTAGTACCCGACTGATTTAAATCGTTAGGCGAGGTAATTGGTGATGTTCATTGGTCGTGTTTGTCTTTCGGTGTACACAAGTAAGACTCCCAAGAGTGTAATAGTTGTATTATTTTGAGTCACCCATAAATCACCCTCAAGTTGTTTGTCCACTCGTCCAACACTAGATTGCAAGGTGATCACATGAGACTAAGTGTCCTCGACTCCAGGCTAAGGTCTCGACATACCTCACATTTAGTCAGTTTTCCCTTGTGTCAAATGTCATCCCAACACCAACTGTGCACAAGCAAATTGAGTAAAGTGTGTGGGCCTGAAGCCCAGTTCTTCTTAAAATAAAAAGGGGTGCTTGTCTTGTTGGGTCTCAGCTGGGTTGCAAGCCCATACAGCTAAGAGTCCGTTTGACATTTTAAAGCCCACTAGGAAGCGAATAGCGTACGTAGATTCGAGTCTTCCCGATTACCTTCCATCTCAATCTACTTGTTTTCCAATTCCCATCACAACATAAGTGAATAGTCATACTACTCCCGCCTTGAAAATGAAATTATTTAAGACAAGTACATATATTTATCTCGACTTGTAAACTATATAAGACATAAACACATGAATATACATATTCACTTGATAAAAACCGGATATAAAACTCAATTGACATCAACTATACAATTTTTGACAAACCAATTAAATAGAAGGATTACCCACGGATTATACCTATTTTTCAATAAACTAATTTTACGATTTAAAAACTTATATTGTGATATATTTATTAGTCGGAGGTATATATACAACTTTTTGAAATATATTGGTATTTGAACTAAAATTACTAAAAACCTACATTGTATTTTTCTAATACAATTTACACATGAATTAAATTAAGATTTAGTTTCCTTTATAATAAATTTATACTAAAAGTTCTAAATACATATATATATATATATACACACACTTAATATATATATCTTTTTCATCTACATCGACAATGTCTATAAGCATACAATTCCTACGTATATTATCCTTTGGTCATCATTGAACCAATGTCGTAATTCCTTCCTTGAGATTCCTTCCATGTCATCCTTCCTAAGCCGAAATCCACCCAATTCCTTGTAAATTGTTCTAAGATAAATGATGCCACATAAACAACAACAACAATAAAACAAACAATTTAAAATTTATAAAGTTAGTTAAACTTTATCGAGTCTTAATCATAAATGATGACAAAAATTGCCGTACTAAATTAGGTTGCGTGTCGGAGCCGTGCACTATCACCCCTTGATTTAATTCCCTTTGGACTACTAATTGCCAAGGTGAGTTTCATAGCCCCTACTTTTACTTTTTTTATAACTATTTTGAGGGAAGATACATGCTCATTTACTTAAATGATTTTGATTATTGAGATTGTGCATTTCCATGCATACTATGCCTTATGATTGATTTGTTTAAAGTTACATCATACATAGATGTTTTATGGACCATACCAAAGTGCTTGACTTAGAATATTACGCAGCTTAGCCTAAGTCCTTAGATCCCACTTTGCTCTTTTCATGAACCGTCAATTCCTGCTGGGAAGCGCGAATGTTATAAATAGATCTATTGGGGGTGACTCCCCTCTTCAGTTGGCCTTGCTTGGGTCAAGGCGAAACATATAGCATGTCAGAACCGAGTGTATTGGGATAAACGCTCAAGAAGTAATGATTATCTAAACCAAATGTTAAATGGTATACTGAAGTGCCATTTAAATAAACCTATGAACTCACCAACCTCGTGTTGACACTTTTTAGCATGTATCTTCAGGTTTTGAGGTGATAGCTTATCTTTGGAGGCGCAAGGCGAATGCATGGCATGGTCATTAAGTAGGCGACTCGATTTATGTATTGGGACCACCTGTTTATAATGGGCCATTTTTCACACTAATCAATAATGTAAACATTGTTTACAAGAATGAATAAAAGTTTATTTATGAAAATCAGTTATTCTATGCTTATGTTGTGATATCAATTTAGTAGCACCCCAATACTTATGTGCTTCCGCTAAGCCATTTTGGGGTGTTATTCTGATTGACATTAGAGCCTAGGTTATAGAGGCTGAAGTATTTTTAAAACCTAGACTATAACCACTTTTACAAAACTAAACCCTATGACCGACACGTGCCCGCCTGCCAAGCTGATGCCTCCCTTATGATCCTGTTGAGATCATACTTGATAAGATACATGTTTTATCACCGCTCACCTAGTTTCATTATAGGTTATAATTATCTTCCCTATCGTATATATCACATTATCACAAAGATATTGCACCTTTTTTCCCTCATAAATGGAATAATTGTTCTAGTCTTTAAGATAACTTTTAAAAGTATTGGGACATATTTCTAGCGTAACTAAGCTAGGTATTTCAAAATTCATTGAACCTCGGTTAAATACAGATTGATCACCTATATTCAACCAGGGACAGTGGGACATAACCTGATCACCTATGTCCGACTCAGAGTTGAATTTTGCAATACTTAGGATAGTTATAATAGCGTTATGTCCAGTGAAATTTGATTAATATTAATATTTTAATAAACATGTAATAAGCCACTCACTGGCATTCCTTAATCATAAGCCACTCATTGGCATTCCTTAATCATAAGCAACTCACTGGCATTCCTTAATCATAAGCCACTCACTGGCATTCCTTAATCATAAGCTACTCATTGGCATTCCTTAATCATAAGCCACTCACTGGCATTCCTTAATCATAAGCCAATCACTAGCATTCCTTAATCATAAGCCACTCACTGGCATTCCTTAATCATAAGCCATTCACTGGCATTCCTTAATCATAAGCCACTCACTGGCATTCCTTAATCTTAAGCCACTAACTGGCATTCCTTAATCATAAGCCACTCACTGGCGTCACACTATTATTTCCCTAAATAGAATATTTTCATATCACAATCGGGTTATGTTATAGTCACTCCTACCCCAAACCTTACACTCCATGGACAAATCAAACCATTTTAGGAGCAACCTTCCAATAGCACCTATGAGAAGGATCCCCTAGTGGGAATAGGCAATAAAAAGAACAATAAACCTTTGGCAAAATCTAGAAAGGCACGATAAATGACATATAATCCCACAGAAACTTGAAAATTTTACGCCCTACCTTGAAAATTTGGTACCTAGAAGCTCCACCCACCTCTTAAGAATAACAGTGTCTACCTTGTTACCCTCCTATAAACTAAATAAATGAGTTGCCATTCAAACCGTTTCGATCATCCCACGGACCATTATAATCAAAATACCTTATGAACCACTCCATGAATTATTCTACAAACCAAATTACCATCCTACCATTTCACCATAAAGTAAACTACAATTTCACTACTACCTCACAAGAATAAAGTGTTTCTTAGTACTTTGAAAAGTATTCTAGAACCACTCTATTAGTTACTTACTTCCTTGAAAAGTGTTTTAAGTTAATACCCCATAAACAGAATTGATCAGTGTCCTCCTTGGTAGCTAAGCCTGACCTTAGGATGTATCCCACACCTCTGCCTGTAACTTATAGGATTTCACAAACACATCAAACCAATAACATATGGGGCGTATAAAATGTTTAGAGAGAGAAAGTTCTAGAGAGAGAAAGGGAAGAGAGTTGGGAACTATATGAAACAAAGAAAAATAGTATTGAAGCTCCAACCCTCTACCTTGGGAGGTAGAGGGTATTTATAGTTTTCTTATACGACTCGCCTCCTACGGGCAGTGGATCAGGCATACAGTGGGTAAAGACTCGTCCGTCCTCCACGATGTTACTTAACTAAATACTAACTAATATTAAATGACTACGACTACGAGCTTTCTAATGATTATATATACTTGAGGTGACCGCGCTTTAACTTTTGGATTTTCTAAATCCTAACAATCTCCCCTAAGGGAGGTCACCTCAAATTACACAGAATACAAATAGATTTTACATTAAGATAGTTCTTGGATTCTTGTTTAAGTTCATTGCTCGTAGCTCTTTGTAGTCATTGATTCTTCATGTTTAGCATGTTTGGATAATTTAGCGGAGGTCTTTAACGATCCATTGATGATGAGTTTAGAGCCGGCTTTGAGATCATCGGCTTCCATAAATCTCTGACTCTTCCTTTGTAGTGTTGACATTATGTGATGTTGTGACAGTGGACCGCCATGCTCACATTCTCGAATCATGATTTCTTCTCATCGAGTAGCGGAAGCTTTGGTTGATTCATGATATTTGCGGCAGTAGCGAAGCATGGAGTGAGAATATCAGAGTCGTTGATGCTCTAATCATGGTTTCTTTTGAAATGAATGTGTTGTGTGAGCATGCGGCTATGGATTGACCTCTCCATTCGATCGGTGCAAGCGTTGGGTGTACACTGTGTATACGCGGTTAGCAATAAAGCGCGCGAAAGTGTCTTTGATCACTTCGTTGAATTGAGGTACCACGGCCCACGGTTCCCGTTGATCGATTACAAGTACTACGTGATCGGTATAATTCGAAGAATCTCCTTGTGAGGGTTTAGCGGTTGCTTAGCCGTTCTCAAACCGGAGCGTCTCAAAGAAGACAACACGTGAGTGAACCATGAATGGAGATTCACCGATTGATGAAAAGAGATTTGAAAAACAATCGGTATGCTTGCTCAATATAAATTGTTTTTGCAATACAACAAAGGTTTTAAGGAAAATCAATTATCAATCATAAACACCTTTTATTTTGAAATATTAATACACAGTCGATGTGCTAGAAAAGAATTTTAAGCACAATGACCGGTTTTTCAAAGGTATCCGTCAATCCATTACGAATCGGGATTGATTCATAATTTTGAATTGCCCCATTGTTTCTACATTCATTGTCACATGGTTGATCTATTGGATAGATCTTACATGCCACCTACCAAGAGCTTGTTTGATGTTGGCTCTAGAAGGCTTTCCATCTTCATTGTGAATATGTTTGCATATTACTCGGATGTTACGGCAATACCACAAGGACAATGCGTAGGACTCTTAAAATATATTCTCTCTTTCCACATTGTGTGAAATAGAGAGTCTTCATTGATTGTGTCCTTAATGAGATTTATTGATGATCTCGAGGCTCTAGACTCAATTGTGCACATTTGGTTCCTATGCCGGAGACTGGGGAGAGGGTCTCATTTTTCAATATCAACAATCTCTAAGAGAAAGTCGATAGATAATGTGGGTTCCCCGTGAGAATGAAACAAGCCCTTTTAAGAGGAGCTTGAGTAGCTTGGGAAGTTGTAGTGTAGTGCATTACTGGATCCATGACGTCTTGTCTTCAATACCGGTGTTACCTTGGTAACAACCAGTAGCATAAGAATTGAACCCGGTTTCTACCCTGAGGTTGAATTAAAGGAGGGCTATTTCTTTTCACCTTTTTCCTCATTCAATACTTTTTCATTCTTCAACCCCGATTGCTTACGAGACTTCATAACTAGAAAATTGTTGGGTTTATTCCAGTACTAGCTCTGTCTCAGTCCGCACTCTTCCCGTTTCTCATTTTTCTCATTTTTTTTTCATCATACCTAAGGACTTCTACACTATCTATTGGATTATCCCTGGGTAGATCCCTCCAGCTCTGGCGGGATCTTGGGAATGAATACCTAACCTAACCATCCTTATATCACCATACATAAAGTAAATTTGGTCGGTCTTTTTGGTATTGTTCATCAGCCATTAGAACCAATTGAAAACCATTTGAAAATCAATCCAGGTACTTGTGATATATTATCAAAGCATTTTGTACCTGAATTGTTTTTGATATTTTAGAAAATGGCTCCCCCTCAACATGTGCATCATGTGTTTGAAATCATTTTGGCACATGGAGACAAGAGGAAGAATTCACTTCTTTGATAAATATTTTACGAAAATATAGGCATCACTTTCGATCAAAATCGGTGTTTCACATACAGTTAAAGATATTTTTGGGAAAGAATGTGGTTTTCAAAAATTTGCTCCCCCTCAATATGTGCATCTGATTTTGAAATTGTTTAGCACATATTGGGGAAAACTTGTACCTAGAGATAGATCAATCACGATTCAATCCTTTTTGGTTTGATATAAATGCTCCCCCTTAACATGTGCATGGAAATCTTGAAATCGTTTGGCACATGTAGGGAGGAGAGCTTGTTAATCATGTATAAAACCATTTATCGAATTATCAGTTTAAATCCAATTTAAATCACAAATTCTCCCTCGATCACAATTTTCAAATCCTTTGAGGTTTGTGATCTCTATTGATTTAAATTAAATTTTGAGGAGAATAGTGACTTGCTTTTGAAAAAACATTTTAACTGATAAGGATCGGATTTTGAGACTTTAAACTCCATTGATCAATCATGCATAAATATCTTTTGAAAACATAACATTAGCCAAGGTCTTGAATCAATTGTATAAAACATTGTTCTTTTTGATTTTCCAAAAGTAGACCTTGCTCTTTTACGTGCCAATTGTTTGAAAAATAACATTTTTGATTGAATTGAAATCATTCTCCCCCTCAATCAATGACATGAGTTGTTGATTGAGTGTTAGAGATTTTGACAAAGATAGGCCCGGATGATTTTCAAAAATATATTCCAAGGTATTTTTAAAGCAATTTTGTTTTCATAAGATGACAAATATTTTTCAGAAGAATCATTAGAAGGAAAAAAATTTGGAAAGGAAATATTTGTCTTTTTGGTGACAAACATTTTGTTTTAAGAATCAGAGCATGAGAGTTGAAAAATAAGATTAAGCATGGCTCTGTTCTTTCTTTTTTAAGCGGTTCTTGCGAAATGACAATAAACCACCATTTTTCTCCGTCTCATTTTTTTTTTTTAAAGCAATTTATGTACATTCGAAGAACATCTAAAAACCCGTGACATTCTTTGAATGTCAACACAAAGTCCGTAGATGTTATCGAATTAAGAAAATCATGACAGAAAGACAATGTTTTTGAAATTTTTCGAGTTTGTCAAAAAAATTTATGGATTTTTTAAATTTTATATTTTTCTATTTTCTTTTGTGGGTTTTATAATTTTGTATTTTGCTTTTTGAATAAATATATACAAGAGATAGATGAAGAAAGACCTTTACTCCTCGTCTTCCTCTTGAAGACGCTTGAGTGTTTCCGGTTTTAGACTCTTTAGACCAAGTTGTGGAAGGATAAACTCAAAACGTTCTCTAGGAAGAGCTTTGGTGAAGATGTCGCTAAGCGGTATTCATCCTCACAAAATAGAGTTCTACCACACCTTTTTCCACTTGTTCCCGAATGAAATGATGTCAAATGTCGATGTGCTTGGCTCTTGAATGTTGAACGTTGTTGCAAGAGAGAGCAATGGCACTTTGTTATCACAATGAGAGGGATTTTTGAATTTAAAGCCATAGTCGATAATTGGGATCTCATCCATAGGATTTGAGCACAACAAGATGACATGGATATGTATTCAACCTCGTAGAGGATATAGAAGTACTCATTTGTTTCTTTGAAGACCAGCTCATAAGCTTATCACCCAAAAACTTAGCACCTCGGGCGTGCTTCGGCGTGTATCTTGACATCTGCATGGTGCGGCATCTGCATAGGTGTTAGTGACATACCGGTTTCCTTCGGGTACCAAAGTCCCATGTTGATGGTTCCTTGGAGATACCGAATGACCCGTTTAACCGCTTCAAGGTACTTTTTGGTAGGCTTAGCCGGTATCTAGCACACATGCATAAGCGAACGAATACTCGGGTCTCGTGAGATACATCGAGGGATCTAATCATACTCGATATTTCGTTTGATCTACCATGATCCACGAGTGGTCCTCATCCATTTGGTACGCTCCACCATGGGAGTGTCAACGGTGTCACAAGTGTCAAATCCAAATTTCTTTAAAATTTCATTTGCATATTTAGATTGATTGATAAAAATGCCTCCGGGACTTTGTGAAATTTGTAATCCCAAGAAAAACGACATTTGTCCCATCATTGACATTTGAAATTTGGAGTCCATCTCCTTAGAAAAATGGTCACATTCATTGGGGTCAGTCGAGGCAAATATAATATAATCAACATAGATTTGAACGTGAATTAAATGTTTGCCTGACTTTCTGGTGAACAATGTCGGATCAACTGCTCATTTGCTGAATCCAATAGATAGAAGAAACTTTGATAGCGTATCATACCATGCTGATAACATCAAATAGTCCTGAATATTAAGAGTCAATTTCCCCCGATAATGCTCGTTATTTATATCATTTATATGGATTCAGGTAAATTGCGAGCTTTGGAGCTAAAGAGACGCGGAAATGGAAACATTACTAAAGATTTATCACAGTGTGCCTATTTTGAAGAAGTTACGGCGTAACTCCTCTCTCACATTACGCAGTAACTATTGCGTGACTCAGAATACCAACTTATCAAGAGGTTACGGTTTAACTCTTCCCAAAGGTTCTGGCAGTAACTACATTAGGTCAAATGAGGATCCACGCCACGATACTTACGCTGTAACTCTTGCATCACTTACAGCGTAACCATGTTTATTGAAGACTACGTAACTACTTATTAGGTTACGCCGTAACTAGAAGATCTAGTGCATTTACGACGGAATAGAAGGTTACGACGTAACTCCTATATTGGTTACGCCATAACCGGACATGGCCTATAAATACCCCACGAATTCTAGCATTTCTAATCATCCCATTCCACACACAACTCTCTGAGAATGTGGGAAAAATCTCTAGGCAGGTCTAGGGGAGCATACGGAGCTGTTTTCAAGGGAGAAGTCACTCCATTACGATAAGCTTTAGAGTTTTATATTTCTTTTACTTTCAATTCATGTATTTCGTACCTTTGAATATTGAATTCATTTACATGATTAATATGAGAGGCTAAGCACCCTTTGGTGCTAGCCTAGTTATGATTCCTTAATTGTTTTGTTTGCGTTTACCTTTACTTCCGTACAATTATTTCTAAGTGTATGCATGCATAGTTCTTTGGTAGTCACCCTTGGTTCGGTAGTTTTGAATGGCGGTAGGGGCCAATTTCCTAGGAGATATGACCAACTGACCCTAGGTGAGGCGGATTTGGGGCGGGAAGGGTAAGATATGACCAACTAGCGACCCTTTCTACTTGTGCGATTTGACCAACTGATCACCTATCGTTTGGATGAACTTAAGAACTGGGGAGTAGTGTCTAAGTTCCTAGCGGGCACTCACTATTTTGAATCTAGCATATCGCCATTATAATGACTTAGCTTAGGGGACCATAACACATGGGACTTATGGGTGCTGATTTCTCTGTGGTGGCATCTTTCTGATAGGTTAGGGCGAATTGACCAAATGATGTCCTCTCGAATTTGACCCCACCTGAAGTAATTGGAAGTAGGTAGACGTAGACATAACTAGCTAGGAGGATTGATTAGGTTAGCACCACTATTCCTCTATTGATTTCCATTTACCCATTTATCTGCTTTTATTCTGCATTAGTAGTTTAATTAATTAATTCCCTATTGAAACAATTATTCTGTGACCCTAGACTTAGTAATTATCCAACACACATAGCTCTTGGGACGACCTCGGCTTTACCATTTACTACACTACCGCGACCGGTGCCCTTTAGTGCATTAGGGTAGACCATAGGTATAGCGAGACACTATAAATATTAAGACACAGTCGGTAAAACGCATCAAGTTTTTGGCTTGATTTCTGGAGTTATATTAGGATTAATATTAAGTCTTTCATTTCATTTTAAAACTTTTCTCACGATCATATTTCTAGATTTCAGGTACCATGGAAGCTGTTAACATCGATAACCTCACTCTTGAGAAATATTTGGCGTTGACAAGAGAAGAACAAGGACCGAGGATTGTTAGGCGGACATGAGAAGATGCTCAATTGAAATCAAACCTCAATTCATGAGGGAATTCAGCGCAAATCCTTTCTCTGGAAGCATAACCGATGATGCACATGAACATGTAGACAATGTCGAATACATTGTCAGCTTATTTAAAATTCCCAGAGTCTCACACGATGCTATAATGTTCTGAGTTTTCCCTATTTCTCTTCACGGAGCTGAAAGATGGGTCAATCGATTACTGCAGGGTATGACTTAGCCTATCTTAAAAAGTATTTCATTGAGAGATCTGTCCTCCTTCAGACGGCTAAGCAATTGGAAGAAATTCATAACTTCAAGCAAGAGGGTGGTGAAACGTTATACCAAGCTTGGGAAAGATACAACGAATTGTTATACAAGTGCCCTACTCATGATCTCAACGACCAACAAAAAGGTGAGCGTCTTCTACAAAGGGTAGCATCTCTTCAAGACAAATGATTGATTCTCTAGGACTGATTCCTAGTATGACACCCACTATGGCTTTAGAAACTATTCGAATAATGGCAGACCACTCTCACAAATGGCACAATGGAGGAAGCAACCGAAGTAGGAGTGATGATATAAAAGGCCTCGCGACGATAAACAACAAATTAGAAAGCCTTGGAAGGGAAATGAAGAAGCTCAAGGAAAATGTGCATTCCATTCAAGTTGAGCAAAATGGGACCCCTCCTTCTAAAGAATGTTCCTCCAATGAAGAAGTTAAAAGGATCGGAGAATTTAACTATGGAAAAGAATTCCCTTTCAACGGCTACGATAGTCACTGACCTAGGTATCGTGAAAAATCCCCTGGGTTCTACACAAGAATCAACAATAATCCTCCTAAACCTAGCGTTGAAGAAATAATGCTGCCGCATCAAGGAATCTACAAAAAGGGAGATAGACTCAAGGAATGGATGGTCAAAATAAAAGAGGACACCAATATGAACTTACGTAACCAAGATGCGAATTAAGAACCTCGAAACACAAATTGGACAATTGGCTAAAAACCTTGAAACAAGTAATGCCAAAGCCACTTGCACTGCAGGCCATATTTCGCAAGATAAAGAAAAAAGGCAGTGCACATCCTCCATCACTAATGATCTTACCGGGATTAACTACCTAAGAGAGGATGATAAATCAGAAGATGGCGAGTTCACTTGGCGAACTTCAGGCGAAGCAATACCGGAAAGTTTTCTTCTCCCATGCACTATTGGTAATATAAAGATTCCCGCGCTGATTTAGGGTAGGGGTAAACCTTATCGTACCACTTTATTTGAAAAGTCAAACTTACCAATTTAAAGAAACAGCTATTATGATTGAAATGGTGATTCCTCTCAAGCTATACCTAAGGGAATTGTGAACAATGTGCTTTTAAAAATTGGAAAATTTTTCTTCCCTGCCGATTTTGTAGTTATTGACATGGGAAAGCGGGAGGCCTACAACTTGATTGTTGGAAGACCTTTTCTGGCCACTTGTCGGGCTCAGATTAAGGTTTTTGAGAAACAAATTTCTTTGGGGCGAAAATGAGCGGATAACTTTTAGTATGAAAGAACATTTAAAACCAAAGCTGAAATTTCAAATGATGTTGTTCAATCAACTGGATCCCACTCTACACTCTAAACCTATTCTTGGAGAATATTGTTAATTGGCAGAAACAAAGATGATATTGTCCAAGGCATTGAGAAACTCGAATCCAAACAAACATTTTGCAACTTCGATATCAACCAAAGATAGCAAATCAGTGTGGTCACCATTTACTCGTCCTCAAAAATGTGAAAGGAAAGAGGATGAATTGATATACCCTCATAAGGGAGAGAAGCATGATGTTGAGTTAGCATTGGAAGATTGGTAAAAATTAAAATTTGGGAGCTCAAAAATCATTAAGGGTCTATTTAAGCGATATGAGTACAATCATCTCACGGACACAATAGGCGGTACAAGATCCAACATCGAACTTTACAAATAGTATTATTCTAGAAGATGATGACCTAAGAAAATCATGTGATAAATGGCCTTCACATAAGTGCGGAGCGAATGGCATCAACACTTCCACAAGAAAAAAAGGGCTTGATAATTGGAGGCATGAGTACCAACGAATGGTGGAAGTGGGGCAAGGCCAAAGGCCCCATAGTAGCCAGCGACTCTGAGTCTAACTTAAAGACTCGTTAAAAAGAAAGTGCTCTTTAGGAGACAACCGAATTATCCCTTTCTTTTGTTTTTATTTCTTTTCATTTGGGTTTTGTGTTTTCTAACCATTGTTGCGGGGAAGCGAGGCAATTCTTTACTTGATTCTTGTCTGAGCGAGTTACGGCGTAACTCATCTTAGTGATTCTGCCGTAACCAACGTTTTAGCGTGCAGAACTCTTGGCGCATTACCAATTCACAGTAATTCCATCTCGATGGTTCTGGCTGTACTACTTCGCTTTACGGCTCATACCGAGGTTTTGCGATTCGGCGGCTTAACTCCTTGATTCGACGGCGTAACTTTCCTCTACTTTAATTCTTTCATTTTAAAACACGTAACCTTGTATTAGTTTTTAAATGAACTTTGTGGGTGTGTTCCTGTAAACCCTCACGAGACTTCACTCGTCCACTTGGGACACCAAGTGGTTTAAAAAGGCTTGTTGCATATGCTAAATGCAACCGTGATTCCTATGAAAGTGAGTTAGGTTGTTTTTCATTTTTTATTTTTTATTTTTCTTTTAGAATTATGCTTGTCGGTATTGTGATTTGTGAGGGGATTGAAGTTTGTTCATGGCAAACTTAAGAAGGCATGGTTCTTTTTCGTAGGCCTTCTTCTTTTTGGAGCAAATTTCGAGGGAAGTTCTCTCTAATTCTACCTTTCTATTCACCTTTATTTTAATGCCTAGTACAAAAGGGACTTTGTACAATTCAAGTGGGGTAGAATTATCTCTTGAACTTTATTTAGCCCTCATTTTTCTAGTTTATTTTGAAAAATTATGCCATTTTAAAAATTTTGACATGTTTTTCCGAACCTAACTAGATTAGACCTTAGTCGAGCACATACAACCCTTAACATTACATGGTGAGATTAGCCTTATCCGTTTCCAATATTTTACCCCAAATCCACCAAATTATGAGTGTCGGTAGCTTGTAAACTTTAGAACTTGGCCTTTGCATCATTTGAGACCATAGGCAGGTATGTTGAGTTAGCTCGATGTATTTAGACTTTTCACTTTTAGAAGGCAATATTATAGGATTATCACCCAAACTTGACCTACCATTGTGAGTCTATCGATTAGTCACCTCGACTTTTCGACCCCCACGTGAAACCCTTTTGTTGCACTCACCTTTAGTGCAAGATACCCCTAGATACACCCTTCTGAGCCATTCCTTTCATTTTGTCAACCCAATATATTGTTTCGTTACACTTATACACCTTAGCCTACCCTGTAATATTTATTTGTGATTAGGAAGTCATAATTTTCCTAAGTTCAAGGTTCGAGTGGAAAGGTTTGGAAATCACGCTTTCATCGACAACATCTATGAAGATCATTGAAGACCCCCCGAATTCCCATTGTTCATCTCAAGTGGGGGGATGTTATGTTATTATGTTAAGATTAAAAAAATAAAAAATAAAAAGAAAAAAAATAATAATTTTGATTGAGTTATGATATTGTAAAGCGCGATGTTATAAGCACTATATTATGAGCTTTATTGATTAGTATCGAGGAGGCCACCTCGGTCATATTTGAAGATTGGAGTTGGTAGTTTTGCCAACAGAAGAAGAAAAGGTGGTGTGCCCATCACGACGTCCTCTAATGACACATCTACCTTGCATTTCATGATCCGGTTTCTAGACTTCTGATGTGCTTCATCGGGGTTTTAAATTTGTAAACATGAATTACCGGTTAACTAGGAACACATTTGGGCAAGTATACCCTAGTCAAGTTGTAGTATAGTATAAGGTAAATCAAGGTAGTCCCAAGAGACTTGGTTGCACTACAAGTGTCGTTTGTTTGTTTAAGCAAGTAACAAGTAACAAGTTGATGGTTATGATTGTCACGGATCAAACCAACAAGAAAAGCATTATAAGAACAAGTAACAAGTTGATGGTTATGATTGTCACATATCAAACCAACAAGAAAAGCAATATAAGAACAAGCAAGTATCAAAAGATTCATCATTATTCCAATCAAACACAAAATCTCAATAATCATATCAATAACAAACATCTTTAAATAGAAAAGTAACAAGGTTTACCCAAAGTATGAATTACAATAGGCAAAGATGAAGGATTATAGCACTCCTTCAAGCCTCTAATCAACTACAATAGTTCTACCAAGCCGGAAAATGATGTCCAAGCGCCTTCGACAACCCTTGAGCACACTACGAATTTGGCAGGAGGTTTGTGGTCTTTTGGGGAAGATAAGTTGGTGTAATTGGTGGAAATTAGTCCTTAGGGTGGAGGCTTGAATTTCACACAAGTTGGGATAGGATAGTTGGTGGAAACTCGTCCTTAAGGGTGGAGGCTTGAGTTTCACACCTTTGGGGTGAAGATATTGAGAGTAGGTGTGTTCTCTCAAGTTATGGTTTGCTCTCTAGATGGAAATTCGTCCTTAAGGGTGGAGGCTTGAATTTCACACCTAGATAGGAGTGGTGGTGGTAGGATAGGTGTGAGAGAAGATCTCTCAAGTTGTGGTGTGCTCTCTAGGTGGAAATTCGTCCTTAAAGGTGGAGGCTTGAATTTCACACCTAGAGAGGAGTGGTGGATGAAAGGGATGAGAAAGATGGAGAAGGGAGGATGAAATGAGGTGCCAAATGGGTTCTATTTATACTTGAACCAAGGCCTAGGGTATTCAATGCATTTCTTGGAGGCCAAGGAGCTTGGAAGGGACTAGAAACCATGTAAGAAGGGACTAGAATCATTTGGAACACGTTTGGAGTCTTATTAGTGCAGAAATGGCTGGCTGGACCTCAACGGATCGGTTGAGCTCAACCGAATCGGTTGGTCTTCTTGACAGCTCTCCACCCGGATCGGTTACGGGGCTCGACCGATCGGTTGGAGCAAAATCACAAATATTCATAAACTGCAAAGTTGTAGATATTTCTCTTAGCTTTCTGTGGCCTGACGGGGGTCAAGCGAGTCCGTATGCAAAAGTTATGGCCAAAATGGTGAAGGTGTGTCGGGAACAACGACTCTTCCAATATGTCTTCGTTTTAGCTTCTTTTCTTCATTTCTTTTTCGTTTTCCTTCTTGAACTTTATTCTTGAGTCTTTGGACCACTAACTTGATGACTTTATCTTCTCGAATAGACTTCACAAGTCTTGCTTTGGTGGGAAATTCTTCATACATGGAGAAATCTTAGTGTTTTACTTCTTTTAGTCTTTTCTCCACTTTCGTACTTGGCTACAAATGAACTTAGCAAGCGCACTTTTGTATGCGATTAAGCATCAAAATCATATGATTATAACCAAATAACACACATAAAAGCACGGATAACGCTACTAAAAACATGCACAATTTGAGCGTTATCAACTTCTAAACTTGAACTTTGGGCGGACGGTAAGTGGTGATGACTTGGTTATAGATTTAGACTACCTGTTTGTTTTTCATTTTACACCAATTATATATCCCATGTCTTATCCTACCCTTTAGTCATGAAGCATTTCTAGGTGATGCAGCGAGCAATCTTTGGTGTCTTGGCCATGGATTTGGTCATGTATCATTGATTTTGTCCACTTCGCCGTGACATGTTAGTAATGACGAGTCACCCCTTAACCTTTGTCGTGTCTACCCATATTGCCTTTGAGAATTGTTTAGCCCTTAACTCTAGTGGTGGAGATTTGTGTAACCGCCAAGCTTATGATAGAATACATGCTATGTATGTGCGATTGAGTGATCACCCGAAATTGACACTTAGAATAGTTGAGAGATTTGAGTGTTTGTTCCCCTTTTGTGAGGTGTTCGGCTTTGTTTTATTCTAGCATAAGGGATTTGTAAACACATATTTTCCAGGTTTTGGGAGATATTTTTTAGGAATCTATCTAATAAGGTCTACTTGAGGGCAAGTAAAGTTCAATTGGGGGGATATTTGATAACATCAAATAGTACTAAATATTAAGTGTCAATTTCCCCCGATAATGCTCGTTATTTATATCATTTATATGGATTTATGCTTGTTTTCCATTGTTTTCCACTTTCAGATAAATTACGAGCTTTGGAGCTAAAGAGACGCGGAAATAGAAACATTACTAAAGATTTATCACAGTATGCCTATTTTGAAGAAGTTACTGCGTAACTCCTCTCTCACATTCGCGTAACTATTGCGTGACTCGAATACCAACTTATCAAAAGGTTCGCGGCGTAACTCTTCCCAAAGGTTACGGCGTAACTACATTAGGTCAAATGAGGATCCGCCCGATACTTACGCCGTAACTCTGCATCACTTACGACGTAACCATGTTTATTGAAGACTATGGCGTAACCACTTATTGGTTCGTAGTAACTACTGATCTAGTGCATTTACTGACGGAATAGAAGGTTACGGGTAACTCCTATATTGGTTCGCCGTAACTTGACACTGCCTATAAATACCCCACGAATTCTAGCATTTCTAATCATCCCATTCCACATACAACTCTCACGAGCGTGGGAAAAATCTCAAGGCAGGTCTAGGGAGCATCTGTTTGTTTCCAAGGAGAAGTCACTCCATTACGATAAGCTTTAGCGTTTTATATTTCTTTTACTTTCAATTCATGTATTTCGTACCTTTGAATATTGAATTGATTTGCATGATTAATATGAGCGGCTAAGCACCCTTTGGTGCTAGCCTAGTTATGATTCCTTAATTGTTTTGTTTGCGTTTACCTTTACTTCCGTACAATTATTTCTAAGTGTATGCATGCATAGTTCTTTGGTAGTCACCCTTGGTTCGGTAGTTTTGAATGGCGGTAGAGGCCAATTGCCTAGGAGATATGACCAATGACCCTAGGTGGCCGATTTGAGGCGGAAGGGTAAGATATGACCAAGCTGCGACCCTTTCTACTTGTGCGATTTGACCAACTGATCACTATCGTTTGGATGAACTTAGAACTGGGGGTGTAGTGTCTAAGTTCCTAACGATTAGGCACTCACTATTTTGAATCTAGCATGTAGCGATACTTAATGACTTGGCTTAGGGACCGGGAACAACGGGACTTATGACGGTCTTTGATTTCTCCTATCGTGGCATCTTTCGATAGGTTAGGGTGAATTGACCAAATGTTGTCCTCTCGAATTTGACCCCACCTTAAGTAATTGGAAGTAGGTAGATGTAGACATAACTAGCTAGGAGGATTGATTAGGTTAGCACCACTATTCCTCTATTGATTTCCCTTCACCCATTTATACGCTTTTATTCTGCATTAGTAGTTTAATTAATTAATTCCTTATCGAAACAATTGATACGTGACACTAGACTTAGTAATTATCCACACACATAGCTCTTGGGGCGACCTCGACTTTACCATTTACTACACTACTGCGACCGGGAATTTTAGCGCCTGCGTCGTTAGTGCATTAGGGTAGACCGTAGGTATAGCGAGACACTATAAATATTAAGACCTGGTCAGTCAAACCTGCATCACATGCCTTTGGAGCTTGCTTCAAACCGTAAAGAGCCTTTTTCAAGCGATAGACATGAGTAGGATACTCTGGATTCACAAAACCGAGGGTTGGTGGCGTATACGACTTCTTTAAGGTCATCGTTAAGAAAAGCCGTCTTTACATCCATCTGATAGACTACCATGTTCTTACTTGCGGCATTAGCGGGAAGATTGATTGCCTTGATACGTGCAACTGGAGCAAATGATTCTTCAAAGTCAATACCCTCCTCTTAACGGTATCCTTTCGCAATGACCAATCGAGCTTTGTTCTTTAGTACATCACCTTGCTCATCAAGTTTTACTTTGAAGATCCACTTTAGAGCAATGATCATAGGGACGGTCGAGGGCGGTACTAATTCCCATACATCTAGTCGATCGAACTCATGAATTTCTTCTTGCATGGCATTGAACCAACTGTCTTCATTCATTGCGGTTTTAACGTCTTTTGGTTCGACCTTGGATATCTGAGTTGAAGAAGCCATAAGGCATCGGTTGCAAGTTGTTTACAGTGGATCTTGGGCGAGAGGGATTTCCAATGATGTTGTCCAATGGATGATCATGTGTCCATTTTCTAAGGTGTTTATGTGGTTGTTGTTGAGGCTGAAGTAGCGAGTCGTTCTCTCGATGAAGATGGTTCGATGATGGTTGAGGAGCAAATATGTTCTCAAAGGGAGCATCTTCGGGAGTAGCAAAGGGGTTATCTCCATTATAGGTTCCAGAAACAATTCCATGATGTACACTTGAAGATTGAGGAATTGAAGATGATCTGAGTGATCGGCGGCGCTTCTTGACTCAATGACATAAGCTGAAGGGTTATCGACATTGGCGAGGGGATAGGAGCAGACCTCTGTTGATGGATTTGATAGATCATTAGCAATTGGCTCATAGTGTTCATCAAACATTGGATCAAACAATTTCTTCAAATCATCTTCAGAAGGTGGTACATATGGAGTTCTTGGTGAGGGATTTTATACAAGTGTAGAGTGATGGGACTACTTGATGAAGGTTGTGATCGGGTCGAACTTGATTGTCACGGAGCCATTTTATCGGTCGGCTCATCGAGCGTAGCGTGAATTGTTTCCATGATATTTCGAGTTCTTTTGTTGTAGATTCGGTATCCTTTTACGTTTGGTGCATATCCTACAAATACTTCAATGTCCGCTTTAGCTTTCAGTTTACCTAAATCTTGACCCTCATTAGTTGGATAATACAATGCACCAAACATCTGAAGGAATGATAGATCGGGTTTTCGATTATGGACAAGTTCATATGGAGTTTTTTTTCATGAGCAGTGTGAATTAGGGATCGATTTTGAGTGTAGCATCATGCGGTGGCAATGGCTTGATCGGAAGCGTTGGAACCTTTGAGTAAATCGGCATTGTTCTTGCGGCTTCCACAAGAGTTCGATTTCGTCTTTCAACTACACGTTACGTTGAGGAGTTAGGTGGAACACTTCTTTGATGACTGATTCCAACACTTTCATAAAACTCACTAAGTTCTTTATTGACAAACTCCGTTCCATTGTGCATTGGATGATTACGAAGCAGGTTTTGTTAAGTCGAACACAATGTTTGATAAGTTTAATGATGATATATGGAGTTTCATCCTTTGTCCTTAAGAACTTAACCCATGTAAATCGAGAGTAATCATCAACCACCACTAACACATATTTCTTCCGTTAATAGTGCACTCTCATGGGTCCACATAAATCCATGTGAATGGTATGAAGAACTTCCATAACCGAGTTTGTAGGTTTGGGTTTGTGGGCATACTTCTTGCTTTTTCCCAATTGGCATTGAACAAAGATGATCCTTTTCATACTTTAGTCTAGATAAGCCTCTTACTAAATCCTTTCTGGAAAGATCATTTATGGTGCCGAAGTTCAAGTGATTAAGACGACGATGCCATAACCATGACTTTGTTTTCGAAGCCTTTGATAACTAGCAGATTGGAGAAGACTTCATCATGTATTCGATAGAGATGGTGTATATATTTGAACCCCGTGTTCCTCTTAAAAGTTCCACACCATCAAGTTCTCTAATGAAACAAGTATGTTTTATAAAAGCCACCTCCAGATAGGAATCACAGAATTGATCAATAGAAAACAGATTATGACCAAGACCTTCTACATAATATACCCTGGAGATTACACTATCACCAACAACATAGTCTCCATAACCCATAATTGCGCCGAAATGATCGTTCCGAATCTAACGGTCAGATGAATTTACTCACGAAGTTCATGAGCATAACCGGTCTCTAGTCATATAATTGGAGCGGCTGAGTCCAGGTACCACGAGCGATTTGAGCGATCTGCAGGTTGAACACAGAACAAGAATGGATAAGCTGGATAATTGGGATCCTCATGCAAGAATGGGATCCATTTGGTTAGTAACAATGATTGGAACATCCACATCAGAAGTAGAAACAATGAAATCATTAGGGATAGATGTTGTGCTAGTGTGTGCATTAGACCTATTCAAAGTATGTTCACTTCTTAAAGGAATAATTCTACCAGTAGGCATCCATTTCCTAACGGGCATTGGTCTAGATAATTTAGGGCACAACTCATTAAGATCGAATTTACGGCCAGTAGGTATCAATTGATAACCTACATTACTAAATTTTCTTCCTGTGGGTTTCCAATGTTTTCTAACCTTCTTCCACCATTGCTTTCTAGCCTTCTTAGCCTGTTTGACATTATTCACATTATTAACTGGGTATTTAACCACATTACTCACATCATTCACAACACATTCATGATTAACACCAGAAATCAAACATTCATTACATGTTTTGCAAGTAGTAGTAGAATTAGAATTAATTGCAGTACGCATAAAGCTAATACTAGAATCAACACGATTCGTTTTATTCAATTCCAACTTAAAGTTCCTAGGGTGGTCTTCTACTTTCCTTCATTGATTACTCTTAGCTTGCGAGGTCCTATCTTGCTCTGTATTGCCTTGAGGCTTTGACACCTTTCGCTTTGGTGTCACTTTTACTCTGTAGAGGAATGGGAACATTAGTTGGTTTTTCTACCTTTTTCATTTTAGGTTTAGAAGTGATGGGATCTGAACTACTTGAAGGCACATTAAAACTTACATGCTTAACTTTAGGCACTGAGTGAGGCATATCAAGATTGGCATTCTTAAAATCAGGCATAGAACAAGGCACAACTTTTTTATCCTTCTTACCATCGGATTTAGGGCATGTTTCTCTTAAGCATTCTAACATCTCTTGAGATCGTTTGGCCTGAATGCAAGCAAACCTAATTTTACTATCAAGGGGCTTATTTATGAAATCCTCCTCTACAATTTCACGGAGACATTCTAGACTATCCTTAAGATGAGCGAAATAGTTATGAAATGCCAGTTCGTTATTTCTAAGATGAGGAGGAATGTATTTAAATCCGATATATTTAGAATCGTGAGATGACTTTGATGCAACATTCTCATTAAAGACAAGTGGCATTTTCCCTTTTACCTGACTCCTTAGATTCTCAATTTCCTTTTGTAAAGACGTTATTTTTTCGTTGTTCTTGTCATGAGTGACTTTCATTGAATCATATAACTCTTTAAAGTGTCGTTTAACCTTTTCATTTTCTTCTAGAAAACTCTCATTTTCCTTTTGTAAAGCATTAACTAAGTTTTAAAGATGAAAAGTTTGAGAACTTGAGAATCTAAAGGAGGAGGCATTTGGGAGCCAGTCACATTGTTCTTTTCACCCTTTAATTGAGAATTTTGGGCTTTCAACTTTCGATCGCGTTCACGGTGAGCTTGAATATGTTCGTCACGTTTGTTTATTTCAAAAAGTGCATCAAACTCTGGAGCATTTGAGGATGTCTTGATGTTTGAGGTTTTGACATTTTCTTTGAGATGTTGATATTTTAGTTGCAAATCAAAATGTTCAACTTCTAGCTTAAAAAGATGTTTTACCAGTTATCGTGATCACCACGATCAATTTTCTCATTTAGTTATGAGTTTTTGTTTTCAAGCTCAATGACACGATCATGGGAAACTTTCAAAGCAACAGTTAATTCATGAAATTAATAAGCAGTAATAGAATGCTTAGTAACAGTATAAAACTCATCTTGAGCCACACAACTCAGTACTAAGTTCTCATTTAAGATATGCAGATTCTTCCTTTTAATTTCATTATATTTGAGTTCCCGTTCATAATCATTGACCTCAACTATCATTGCATCAAATTCCTTTTCCATTTCTTTAATATCTGAGTCTATCCCTTTTTTAAGACTCTCAAATTGACCTTTTAATTGTTTAATGAAAGGTATGACTTTAGTTAAATATCATTCTTTAGTTTGCTCAAAACCCCTCTCCCCTTCGGTTATCCCAGTAGGTGTGATCCTTTTCTTACATGTCTTCTCAAAATCAACAACTAGTTGATAAACAACATCTGGTGATTAAGGTCTTGCTCTTAGTGGGAATAGATCTAGGAACTAAATGTATTGGTGTATTAGGAGGATACACGATTCTTTGAGGAGGCATTTTCCTAAGGGAGTGTTTGTTTTAACAAGTGCATTAGCTTTTTGCATATCTATGTCCTTTTTTCCAAAAACTTGTTGGGGGTTAATAGAGTTTGAGGCTTAAATGCATTCGGGGAAATCCAATTTTCTTTAGAATAATCATGGGGTTTGAACGTTATGTTTTGCTTTTCACACTCAGGATCTTTTAGCTTCTTATTCATTTTCTCCTTAGTGACTTCATCTAATTGCCTATCTTCCTCAGTGCACTCAGAGCAACTAGGTTTCTGCCTAGGCTTAAGGATTTCATTACCATCATATATTACCTTGAGCTTCTAGCCACTTTACCATATTGAGATTGGGTTCCTTTCTGAGGGGAATGCTATGCTTATCACGAGAACTCTATGCTTAGTGACCATGTGGCAGATGAATGGTATTCCCTTATGCATTACAACTTATTTTCAAGCTTGTTTTTCAAAGTTTTTAGATTGGAAAAATCATTCAAAGTTTTGATTCCTTAGCATTAAATTCTTGTTTAAGCACTTTAACATTATTTTGGAGTTCTTGTTTTTGCTTAGCAGTTTTAGAAAGCTTTTCTTGTAAGGAGTTTAACTTTTGTTTTAACACTTCTTCTCTAAAATTACTTTTTCTAATAATTGTATGCGTTTGGTCATCCATTTCCTGCTCACGGGTAGTTAACTCAAACTTTGCACGTTGTTCATAAATAGCAACTTGTTCTTTATAGGCATTCAGTTCAGAGATAACGGAATCATCAGGGGCACATGGAGTGTATTAATCAAAACATAGTCATCATTATTTAGAAGATGCATCACTTGGTATAATCTCACTTTAACTTTGTATCACATATTGATCATATAGGACAATATTACTATTACCCACATTATACATATCTGATTCATTAGTTACATGTGATTGTACTTTGTTATGCATCTCTTGCTCATCAACTTCATCGTATAGTTTTAATACCTCAGAGATGATTTATTCTTTGGAAGGACCACTGTATTGATGAAACCTTTGGAGACCATTGATGAAATGCTAGCCATGAAGATTGTGCGAGGCGATGGGTTCATCATCGACATCGAGTAAAATGCATCACGATCGGCAACTTGAAGGCATTTTGATGATTGTGACCTATTTCCTAAATTGGTACGCTCATCCACATCGGCATCATAGGTTTTGGCATTTCCATCCGCAAGAAACAACAACTCTTCTTCATCCAAAACCGCTCCAATGTCTTGAGTTTGCACTAGCGACATCTTGTCCCTGAAGTACTCTGCATTTTGAGGGCGTTTTGGAGATGTGCGGTTCTTTGCAATGTGTCCATCACCACCACGGTTGTAGCACTTGATTGGCTTTACTTGTCCTTGATTTGCATTCCTTCTACGATTCGATTAGCCATACCCTCCACTGCTCGGTATTACCATACCTGCTCCAATCATCCCTTGATCATACCGTCTTCCTTGCACATTACCACTACACTATCTTTGTGATGCTTTGATTGTGTGGATTGGATGTTGTTCGAGGTTATTGTTGGTGTGTGGAGTGGAATTGATTTTGACTAACCATGAGAGCAGTTGATTGATGAAGTTTTCCATGAGTGTGTTTGAGTGCGGAGGCTTATATCTTTGGATCGAGGGAATGAGCTTGTAATTACCATTACCCGTGGGAATGACTTGAGAAGCTTTGGTGGTAATTCCTACATTGGTGTAAAAGGCTGTTGAATCATTTGACGAACTTGTTTCTCCCTGTTTAGATTTGAACTGTTCAAGAATCATTCGTTCAAACATAGCATGTCTCTTATTTTGAAGTAGGAATGCATACAATTGCTCATAGTTAGTGTTCCTCAAACCCTTAGTTAACTTGACTGTAGTGACAAATTTGTGCCATTCGGGATTCATGTTGTTCACAAACTTTGAGTTTAGCTGAATATTTGGTATAGTCATGTTAATATTCCTCATGTCATTCACAAGCTTGTGGAACCTCACGTAATATTCAGTGACACTTTCCCCTGGTTTCATCTTAAAGTGCTCAAAGTCATCATACAATTGCGATTCTCTGTCTTCTTTAGTTAATTCAGAACCAGAGAGAAGCATCTTGACATTGTCCCAAAGCGCCTTGGCTTGAGTGTTGTGATTGATTAACTTGTAGATGTCTTTTGGAAGACCACGAGTATAATGTTTGAAGCCACGATATCAAAATCATATCTCTTTTCTCCTTATCAGATCTCATCATACGTCTTTAGTCCATCCAATCCTAAGATCACTGTTCCATCCATGCAGCGATTTTAAGTATGTCTCTTGTAGTCTCAATCCGATAAGGTCCTTCATCAATTGATTTGAGAATGTTAACCCCATTTTCCTTTCCCAAACAGTACAACCTAATTCGTTGAGCCCATGAGTCATAATCAGTTCTGTCAAGCATAGGTGTACGAGTATCTGATCCAGCTGCTTGAATGTCCTCGGCTACAGTAGAGACGATAGTAGGTACGTTGTTAGACATGATTACAAGTTCTACGGGATTTTACTATTCTTTGATTGAACCGGGAAATTGATTTTTTCACGGGATTTTACTAAACCAAAAGAACAACCGTAAAAATGTAGCACAAAGAAGTGACAAGTCTCAATAGACAAGTAGCTAAGCAATCAACTCGCTTTGGTATCAACTCGCTAAACAGTCAACTCGCTTCAAAGACAAGTCGCTTTATGAAACAACTTGCTTAAAACCCAAGTCGCATAAAGAATCAACTCGCTAAATAGCCAAGTCGCATACAGAGACAACTCGCTTAACAACCAAGTCGCATAAACCAACTCGCTGCCAATACAACTAGCTTAATAGCCAAGTTAAACTTTAGAACTCAAGTTGCTTAAAGAATCAACTCGCTTAATAGCCAAGTCGCATAAACCAACTCACTTCCAATAACAAAGCAACTCGCTTCTTAGAAAGCAGTACACCGTGTGGCTCAACTTGCCGTACAAAATTTAAAAACACCACTTTATCAATCAAAACAACCAAACCACAAGGATTCAAGCCTTCCAATTCAAAACCTAAACACATATGATGATCCTAAACACAAAAGTACAATCAAAATTCAAACTTTAACATTAGAAATTGACCAAATGATTCAAACTCTCCTAAACACTTATAACCCCAAAACCTTATGAAATCCACCAAAACAAAGAGCATGAAACATGAGTGATCAAACCATGGTACATTGATACCAATTGCAACTTATAGGATTTCACAAACACATCAAACCAATAACATATATGGGTATAAAATGTTTAGAGAGAAAGTTCTAGAGAGAGAAAGGGAAGAGAGTTGGGAACTATGTAAAACAAAGAAAAATGGTATTGAAGCTCCAACCCTCTACCTTGGGAGGTAGAGGGTATTTATATTTTTCTTACAAGACTGCCTCCCTACAGTGTGGATCGGGCATACATGAGTAAAGACCCGTCCGTCATCCACAGTGTTACTTAACTAAATACTAACTAATATTAAATGACTACTACTACGAGCTTTCTAACGATTACATATACTTGAGGTGACTGACACTTTAACGACTAGATTTTCTAAATCCTAACACTGCCTAAAACCATAGAAAACAATGAGGTTCACCAAACACTAAACCTCTAACCCTACCCAACTTAGACAACTAAACCCTACTCGTAGCTATGGGTAAATGCTATATCCTGCTACACATCCTTGCTACAATATAGTTTTCAAATTGGAGGATTCCCCTTTAAAATCCAACAATAGTACTTTCCAAATCTCTCATTAAAATCACTTTACCTTGTGAATTATATAGTGGTCCCCATGACACTCGTGATTGCACAAGACTCCCCGAACAAGCTTTTACGGACTACGCCTCCACGCGTACCGACGGAGCAGGAGAAAAGTGGTACACTTTCAAGCTCGAGCAAAACAATATAGGAAATTCCTACAACCCCTTGTGGAAAAATCACCCTAACCTTAGGTGAAGCCAAAGCTCAAACCCACCGCAAAACAACTCCTCTAGTCCACCTAATAGGTCCCAACCAAACCATACCTCCTACAACAACCCTCCCAACACCGAAACTTCCGCTAATCTTGAGGGGATGGTATCCAAGTTCATATCATCTCAAGAAGCTCGATTGACTAAGCTTGAAGCCAATTTCAAGCAACGACAAAGAGAGATGACAAACAAGCTCGACACCCTCTTAAAAGCCTTCAATGACCGGGATATGGGAGCATTCCCAAGTGACACCATCAAGAACCTGAAAGTGAGTTCGATTTTATCGACTCCATGTTCTTGCTCACCAAGGGAGAGTGCTTATCCATGCCCGTCGCACCCACGAGTCCATTCGGTCAAGACTATCAATCCAAGTTGATGGTCCATCCAAATCTTGAGACACCCACTAATCAAGAACCCAAATCTACTCTAGAAGAGGAATTTAAGGAGCTTTACCAAGAAAAATCGATTCTTGAAGTCTTGACTCATGCGCCTTACTATAATGACTTGAAAGATAAATATGAGCAAGGACTAAAATTAGGAGAACATGGGTCCGCGTTTGTGCAAAACAAATTACCTAAGAAGTTAGATGATCCCGACTTATTCATTCTTTCGTGTAGTATTGGAAATTTCAAAGCTTTCAACACATTAGCCGATCTAGGGTCAAGCATCAACCTTCTTCTGTTGTCCCTCCATAAAAGCCTTAACCTAGGTAAGATAGAACCAATGGAAACAATCATAGGTTTAGCGGACGATAGTGCTGCGTATCCGGTAGGAATAATGAAGGACATGGCAGTACACGTAGGTCAATTAACTATTTTGGCAGATTTCCATGTGCTAGACATGAATAGGGACACTACATGCCCATTGTTAGTTGGATGAGGATTCTTAGCTACCGCTAGTGCCATAATCGATTGTAAGATGTCTAAGATAGTGGTAGGAGAAGGGAGTGCTAGGTCAATTTATGATGTTAAGAAGCATTCCTATCATAATGAGGGTGAACAAATACCTCATGAGATCATGTTGGATAGGAAACCATCTAGATATGGACCTTGGACCAATAGAGACTTTGTAGGCCCTCAACGACCTTTCTATCTAGAAGAGACCTACGTAAGCAACACAACTTTCCTAGAACAACAATTGGCTAGGGACATTGAAGTGACTCCATTCGAGGATACTTTAGTGTTTAGGAAGATGACCGAATTCCTATGAACCTTTCCCGTTAATCTTTGTATGAATAGGTGGAAAGTTGAAAGTAAAAAGCCTAAGTACAAGTGGAATTGGGATAAGCCACCTAGTGATGGGAATGGAGAGTGGCACATGAGGATGACAATCTATGATCCCAATGGTGAGAAGTTTGAAATGGCATACCGGACTAAGCGTACTAGTAGAAAATTAAAAGATAAGTTTGATCCCACTGATATCCTTAAGGATGAACTCACTCACCTAGGTATGTAGGGGCACGACTTCGAGTCTAGCTACAAGACTCATAAATAAAGAAAAGCGCTTATTGGGAGGCAACCCGTGCTTAATTGTTTGATTGTTTTATTTTTCAATTTTTATGTGTGTTTATATATCTTTTTCATTGTTGTTTATTCTCATGTTGAACTTTGTGAAAATGCTTTATTTTGTTTTTAACCTCGTCTTAATTGCATATAAAGGTATTTACAAAAAGATAATTGTAGGAAGATCACATATGTTTTTAAGAACATGAATATCAGATTAACAATAACTGGAATTGTATATATTTGTGTGTTTGTTAGAGTCAAATGTTTGTATCGAGTCATAATGGATGTTTTGCAGGAATTTTTCTAGGTTTTAATGAGGTAAATTTTCCAGAATTTTTCCAGAAAAATGCACCAGACCACTTTTGTCAAGACAATCTGCGGCATCGGGATTAACACGGCGGCGTCGAGCAATGTAAAACAGAATATCAGGTTTAGTTTTACGTGTAACTTGTGATTTTTGGAGATTCCCAATGCTTAATTTTCTAAAAGCGCAAACATCCATTCCACAAGTATTATATCTTATTAAGCTTTCTAGTTTAGTTTTGTTTCATATATAGTTTTACACACGATTTTCACGTGAGGTTTCATTTCGTTTTCTTATAAGTGTGCGAGGTTATATTAGACAAAAGAAGAAACACATATTGGAAGCACTTATTACTTATTCATTCTTCTTGGAGGAGGATTTAACCGCAACTTCATACATATCCTACCGAGCTAATCAGGGGAGTACTAGTTTCTTTCTCTTTTACTTACCTTTCCTTTATCATAACTTTGATACTTTCGGGGAACATTGTGGACAATGTTCAGTTTAAGTGTAGGGAGGAAGAATAAAACAGGAACTTAGAAACTATTCATTCATTTGATATTTGTCTTGTCCTTGGTAAATTGTGTAATAAACTATGAGAAATATTTGTTAGGGCAATTTTAGCACCAGATTTAAAATTTTTATGGCATTTACGAGTTAAACTTTAGTCTTAATAAAGCGTCTCATGGATAAGAATATATGACTAGCACAAAAACCGTATACCACTCAAATTCTACCCCAAAAAATGTGAGGTTCGCCCCTATATCTTTAGGAATAAACGCATTAATCTTTAATGCTTAGTGAGTATACCGGAATATCAATGAAGAGCATTGTTTACAATCCACCCCCAAATGTACACCCAAATCGCCTTAGCCTACCTTGTATGCACTCACTTGTAGTGCATTATTGTTATCATACTAAACCCTTAGTTCAATTATCTAGTTACTTGCATGGTTGCTAAGTCGAGTCATATCTTTTGTACACAGTTTTGGGATGATTGGGACTCATGGGTAAAGTTAAATTTTATGGAGTAATAAGGTACTCCAAGTGTTTTGATCTTTTCAATTCAGGTCAAATTAGTGTTAGAGTAATAAAAACTCAAGTGTAGGGACGCTCCTATAAATCCCTTATATTTTGATGTTATCGTAGAGGATGGTAAAGTAAAAGTGTATGCCAAAAAAAAGGCGACCATCCTACATCTATCTTTATATTTATGTTTGTTTGTTTCAAGTATCTAGAGTTTAGTGAGTCGAGTCTTGGCTTAGCAACGCCATTCTTTTCATGCTTGTAACGCAATATTTTTGAATTGCCACCACCAAATCGCCTATCCAACCAAACCCTTTGTTTCCCTACCGTAAGTCTAACGTTACAACCCTTTAAAAGACCTTTTAGATAGTTGTTCCTAGGTGCTTACGCCAAAGCGGTGGAGGTTTGATCTAGTCTCAAGCCTATGGTAATCTATGTACTATGACTTGTTAATTAGTTTTTATCTTCCATTTCCATTTACTATATTTCATATACACCCAAGAGATGAGAGAATCCAAAAACCACTTGTGAGGTGCTAGTATATAATTTCCGTGTTTGTTATGACTATTGCGGTGCTTTTACTTGTTATGAATTATGTTAAACCAATGCTTTATGCCCCCTAGCTTATAAATTGATTGGCCAAAAGCACATTTGCTTGAAGACAAGCAAATACCAAGTGTAGGGATATTTGATAAGGATTTAAAACGTACACTTTTAAGGGGTCATTTAAGCCCTTAATCGCCCACTTTTTATCCGTTACTGCTTAATTTCGTTCCTTTTCACTTTTTAGGTCTCTTGGAAGTAAAATCTTTGGAATGATGCATTTTGGACGAAAAGGAGTGAATATATGAAGAAAATGGCTAAGTCAAGATCAAAGACTCTCAAGTGACGGCGTCACAATCCAAGAGGCGGCGCGTCCCTCTCTACGTAATTAAATTTCGCGACGACTCGGTAGACTTTTGATAATTTACACGGCGTCGAGCTTTGAAAAGTAAGGCGTCCACGAAGACTTTTCTTCTCGGGCGGCCTAGATCGGATTGAGACAGCGTCACTCAAAGGCTGGCGTCACAACCACCACGTGGCCGCGTCCCAATGATGACTTGGCCAAAGCGAAACCCTAATGGCGGCAATGGCGGCGTCCCAACTATAAGGTGGCGTCGTAGCTGAATGTAAAATTATATATAGAAATCGAATTTTCGTAATTTTAAGAGGTAGACTTGTGGAGTAAAACCTAAAAGCGACTTTGGTCCGGTTTGGACAATATCTTAGGGTTCTCATACCCTATTTTACATCAAGATAAGTAATTTACTTCATTGATTTCATTATGTCTTCGATTGTATGTGTGTATGCTTGCATGTTTAACATGTCCGGCTAAATTTCTTGTGTGTTTGCTTAGATCTATGAAACATAGTTATTAATTATTGATTGGTTGTCTCTTATCTTAATTGTAATTGGCTTAGGAGTGCATTAGGCCATCGTTGTGTTTTTAAAGCTTGAGTAATCTTTGTGAATCTTAGTTTATAGTCACTTAGTAGAATTGTAGGCTAAACATCCAAAAATAACCTTAGTGTTAGTTTATGAATCTTAGAGATTTCATAGGCAATAACCTTAAGGTAGTCTCAAAGAGTTAGGGATAAAAGCATACCCTACGACCTTAGAAAACACAACGTGTTAAGAATAAGGACGTGACAATTCAACCACCAATAAAAGATAACTAGGGAATAATAGTATCTAGGTAGACATATTTTTAATCATCATACGAGCACACATCAATAGACATAGACTACCCATTAGTTTAGATAATTAGATAGTAGAAGGAATCGGTAGAAGTACCAAAACCCCCAAATCCAAACCCCGAGATTTTACTCTTAGCTTTCTAAAAAATATAAAAAAGATAAAAAATAATCTTCCTCAACCTCAACCTTAGCGTAGTACACTTCTCACTAGCATTCCTATTCCCCAAGAGAACGATATCAATACCCGAGGCTTACCCAATACTACACTACAACGATTAGGTTCACTGTCTAGGGTGTTGAAAAACTTGCTCGACGAAAAGGAAGTTCCTTTGACCCCGAACCCGTTATACGCGCATCAGTATGCTTGCTTATTTACCATGAGTAGCTAAATTATCATTGTATTTGCTTAGATCTATGAAACCTAGTTGTT
This sequence comes from Chrysanthemum makinoi, assembly GCA_910596185.1. Taxonomy (NCBI): domain Eukaryota; kingdom Viridiplantae; phylum Streptophyta; class Magnoliopsida; order Asterales; family Asteraceae; genus Chrysanthemum; species Chrysanthemum makinoi. The sequence continues at coordinate 347,247,683 of OU343224.1, read as the reverse complement.
AATTATTGTTAGGTTGTCTCTTGTCTTGATTGTTAGACGCTAGAGTAAAGAAAACTTGCTTCTTCTTTAATTGTTGTGAGCTTGAACGTCCTAAATAGTAAAACGCTTAGGAGTGCACATAGGCCATCGTTGTGTTTATTGCGTGAGTTGTAGCTTGTTGATAATAGAGTATTCGGGGGAGATACTTAGGTACTTGGTGATCCCGGATAGTCTATAGGAGAGTTACAATTCATAGAACTAGGGAATTAGGCACCCCCTATGACCAAACGGAATATAACGCACCAATTAAGATGAGGATGTGACAATTCAACCGACCAATAAGAGATAACTAGGGAGTAAGAACATCTAAGTAAACACATTTTTAATCATCATAATAGCACACCTACATTAGCATAACCTATATTTACTTTTCATTGTTTAAGTAGTTAGTTAGTTTTAGTAAAAATAGTTAAAATCGGTAGAAGTACCACCCCCACTCCTATACCCCGAGATATTTACCTTGATTTCTAAAAAATATAAAAGACTAAAAAGAATCTCTCTCAACCTTACCTTCTCGTCATACATCTCTTCCTAGCATCTATATTCCCCTAGAAAACAATCAACCCCCTGAGCTTACCCCATATTATACTACAACGATTAGGTACACTGCATAGAGCGTTGTAAAGATTGCTAGTAGAAAAGGAAGTCTTTCGACCCTGAAATCTGAGTTAAATCTTGTTGATTTGGGCAGTCATCTGCGTATTGAGGAATCACTTTCGGGTGCAGGGTAATGACAAGCCAAAGAGTAACATTGCTATTGGTGCATCTGTTGTCAATATGATGGAGCATAACAACTTCACCATGTACAACGACAACAAGGGCAAACGTAAATATCATGATAACACAAGGGTTGACCCTAACAAGAAGGCTAACCCTACTTGTTAGAAATGTGGCAAAACTGGTCACATTAAAAGGGATTGCAAAGGTGTTAAGGTTGGTGGTAAAAGCAATGGATCAGGCACTAGTGGATCAGGGAATGGTTCAGTTCCTCAGAAAGGTCAGAATATGTTTAATGATTCTTTTCAGATTTATTATGTTACATTGTATCTAAATCTAACTATGTGCAGTATAATGATGTTGCGTGGTGGGTTTACTCTAGTGCAACTGTTCATGTGTGCAAAGATAGAAGTTGGCTCAAGACTTACGAGTCACTGAATGATGGATCTATTCTTCACATGGGAAATGAGTCAACAACGCTTGTGCATGGACGTGGTTATGTAGATCTCAGATTTAGTTCAGGAAATATTGTAAATTTGTTTAATGTTATTCATGTTCCTGATATAAGAAAAAACTTGGTTTCAAGTAGTGTTTTGAATAATCATGGTTTTAAATAAGTTATTGAATATGATAAGTTTGTTTTATCCAAACATGGTGTGTTTATTATTTTTGGCTATTTGTGTAATCAAATATTCAGGCTTAATATTGATCACAATATTGTTAATTCAGCCTTTATGACCACCTCTAAACTGGATGACTCTACCCTCTGGCATGCTAGACTTGGCCATGTACATTTTAAAAGGATGCAAGATATGTCGAATGATGGGTTAATCCCATCATTTGATATGGGTATTGAAAAGTGTAAGACTTGCATGTTGACCAAAATAACTAAGAAACCTTTTTAGGGTGTTAAACGTGAAACTAAGCTGACCTGTGTGATTTGCATGCCACTCCCTCCTTAGGGAATAAGAAGTACTTTGTGACATTTATTGATGATGCTTCTAGGTTTTGTTATGTCTATCTTTTACATACTAAGGATGAAGCATTAGATAAATTCAAAGTATTTTAAACTGAAGTTGAATTGCAACAAGGGCCCCTGATCAAAAGATTAAGGACTGATAGGGGAGGTGAGTACATGGATACTTTGTACTTTCATTCTGTTGGTATAATCCATGAAACGACTACTCCATATACTCCACAACAAAATGTATCTCTGAAAGAAAAAATATGGTACTGAAGGAGATGCTTAATTCCATGTTTTCCTATTCAGGATTAAGTCAGGGGTTCTGGGGTGAAGCTATATTAACAGCTTGCTATTTATTAAATAGGGTTCCCAACAAAAGGAACAAGGTTACCCCTTAATCCCCTTATGAACCCTGGACTAACAGAAAACCCAACATGAACTATCTCAGGGTCTGGGTTGTAGGGTTGTTGCCAGACTCCCTGATCCAAAGCTGAAAACTTTGGGTGAAAGAAGCATTGTTTGCATATTTGTTGGATATGCTGAGCATTCCAAGGTTTTTAGGTTCTATTTTATTGAACCTAATGAATCTGTTTCAATTAACTCAATAACTGAATCAATGGATGCAATCTTTGATAAGAATAGATTCTCATCGGTCCCTAGACCAAGTCAAAGGATTCCAAATAAAACTCATGACATTGGTGTATCAGAGGTCCTTGATGAGGTTGTGGTTCAACAACTTGGACATGAGCTCAGAAAAAGCAAAAGGGTCAGGACTCCAAAGTCACAATTTTAATTTTATGACTTTTTTTTTCCGAATATATTTTGAGAATTTAGAATTGTTAGTTAGAATAATATATAATCAAAACTACATGCATATTTTAAACTTTCTTTTTATATATAACTACTCGATTTTTTCAGTTTAGTTTGATTATATTTATGTCAAACCATACACAAAACGAAATACTGATTAAATACTTTGATTTAGTTTCAAACCAAACCATACAAAAAAAAAAAAAAAAAAAAATCCAATTATGTTTTATTCGATTTCGGTTTGGTTTATTTTTCAGTTTATTTTGTGTCAAACCAAACACAGTAAAAACTAAAAATGTAAATAAAGAATTTTACTGCACCAATCCAAACACCCCCAAACAACAACTCCCTTCATTCACTTCCTCCCTTAAAACACACACTAAAAACACACACAGAGTTAGTTACAATCATCAGAAGGCGGTGGTAGCACTAACTAATGGTGGCGAACGGCGGTTATACAGCAAGCTTGTAACAACAAATGGAATCAAATTCTTCTTCTGCTGATGATTCTGATGAATCACAATCACAACAACAAATTGATAATCATAATCATAATAGTAATAAAAAACCAAGAACTAACTATATGGCACGTCACGCTAATCCTTCCCCCGAAAATGGCGCTGTAAGTTATTATTTTTTATATAATTATCATTATATTTGATTAGTTTTACGAGTTTAGTTTTTGATCAAAATTAGGGCTATTTTGGGAGGTTTTGTGTTGTAATTGATTGAGAATTGTGATTATTAGGGTTTAGAGTTATAATTTGGTGATAGTTTGTGTGTGTTTACGTTATGTGATGGTTTTACGGATTATTATATTTGTATGAATGAAAATAGTTGAGTTTTCGGAAAATTAGGGCGAGTTAGTCGACTCGAAGCAATAATTTCCAGGACATTTGGAAAAAATTTGTTTACGTTATGTGATTGGTTACGTATTAATCCATGTTCGATTGATTAGTCTGAGGTTATCGACAATAAAGATATGTCTTAGGCGCCTTTTTCTTTCTTAGTTGCTTATTTGTACGTGTTCATGTTGAGGGTTTCCACATGAATTTGAAGTAATGGAATTTACTAAATGATGAAGAATGTATTGCAAATTGATCCCAAGATATTATTGTGATTGTGTGATTCTATGAGTTACGTATATATAGAAAGGGATAACGAGTGATTGCTGTAACTGAAGTAAACGTGAAATTGCATGCTCTTTTCGTTCGTTGAGGGTTTTGTGATGCAGTATGTATTGCTTTGAAGGTTTGATATGATTGATATATGCAGCACGTGATAATGTATTGAGCAAAAGGATTTAAACTATCTAAAAGCCGTGTTTAAGTAGTGTTTGATTAATAACGTATTAATCCATGCATGGTTGGTTGATTGGTATGAGTTATCGACAAAGAAGATTTGTCTAAGCCGCTTCGTTTCTTTTTGCCCGATTTGCTTTTTTGTATGTGTTAAGGGTTTTAAAACGTGGAATTGAAGTAATGGAAATGAGGATGAATGTAGGGCGAAATGGTTCGAATATATTATTGTGATTGTGTGAGTACAATTGATTCTATGAGTTACATATATAGAAAGGGATAATAAGTGATTTACGTAACTAAGATAAGTATTAATCACGTGAAATTACGCACTCTTAATGTTCGTTGAGGGTGTTGTTATGGAGGATGTAATGCTTTGAAGGTTGATATGATTGATTGTATGCAACATTGATGGTGTATTGAGTAATAGAATGATTCAAAGATTTATTGTGATCGTGTAAGTACAGTTAATTTGTGACTTACGAATATATACAAAGAAATAATAAGTAATTGCTCTAATTGAATACTTTAACAAGTGACTGATTTATGTATTGATCACGCGGCATTACATTTTCTTTATGTTTGTTGAGGGTGTTATGACATTCTAGCAGGGTACCGCCCGGTAATCAAAATTTTGGCGAACAATATTATTCGATTATATGTTTTTCGTGATAATAACTTTACGTAGAGAATTTTAGTGAATAACTTTATCACATAGAGCGCCCGTGCATCACGATGCAATGGTGATACAAAAATGGTAGTCAGTAGTATTACAAAGTTGTGATGTTTGGCGTTGAAAAGTACTTGCTAATCAATAAATGTTGTGTAATATTCGTCACAATATTATGTAACATGTAAACATAGAGTAGTATACATTAGTGCGTGCAAATATGTGATTAGTAAATCTATATATGACATTGCTGAACAAAATATATTTGGTTTGTACCTTGTGATATATTAATTATATTTTTTTGAATGAATGGGTATTTTAAGACTTACATTAATTATAGGTATTGTATAGATATATTGGTGCATTAAATAATTGTAATTTGTAAACATAGCTTTAGAAATTGTAATGCTTAAAATCTGTTTTTGGAAATCTTAAAAAAATTAGGAGAGAAGGTCTAAAATGCATTATATGTAGTTTAGATAGATGATGGAGTATGTATGATTGAATGTATGCCGCGCATGATAGTGTATTGAATAATGTACATTTCGCTTTTCATTTAATATGATATTTATGGAACACGTGATTGCATTTGACACGTCATTGGTAGAAATAAAAAAGTTAAATAGCGGTTGCAAGGATTAAGATTTTAGGGCCTCTTTCTTGTATAAGATCTAACACTTTCTACTTTCAATTTGTTATTGAGATTGTGAGCGGAAATGTTCTAACTGAATCTTTCTCGGTCTTCAAAAGTCACCCGTTAGAAAGTAGCCTCATTTAGGCAAAATCAGTTAGTAACAAATCGGGTTACCCATTAGAAAGTAGTCTAAATTACGCAAACTCCAAAAAAGCAATCTAAATAAAACCGTAGCATTTGGATTAATTTTAAGTCCCAATTGCCACTGTAGGTTGATGCGACAGTGTTACAGTATCAAAATCAGAAGCTTGTCCAGCAGTTAGAAGTCCAGAAGCAGGAGTTACATGATATGGAAGATAAAATTAAACAATTAAAACAGGGGCAAACCTCTTATGATGACACTTTGATCACAATGAATCGACTATGGAGTCAGGTAACATCTTATTCACACTATCTTCTTTATAATTTGCATTATCAAGGCTATTGTCTAAACACCTTTGTTTTAGTTGGATGATGACCTAATTCTCCTTGGGGCACGCGTCGGCGCCCAAAGTGCATTGGAAGCATTGCAACGTGCAGACTCTTCCCGAGGTTTGTAATTTGTTGTACCACTTTGCAGATTCAACTATTACTTGTTGAATGTAGCAAACTAATTTATTTACTTTGTAGATTCGGTACCATCATGTCCTGCAGAGGAGATATTCCTTTGCAGACTTCTGAAATCGGATTCCATTGGAAAAGATGGAAGTGAAGAAAGCCTCGCTCATATCAAAGAAGCCCTTGCTTTGCGGCATTCATCCACTCTCGAATTAATGAAACTGATAGAAGATACGATACAGATTCTGATGGCTAAAATAGAAAGCATTGGTCAATCTATGCATGACAATTTATCTGCAGAAGGTGTGTATTTACCTTAGTCACATCTCAACCTTGCTTTTACATGCTTATTTCACTATCACGAATGCCTACTAATGATGACCTTGCTACTTATTAGATGCGGTTATTCAGTCACATAAGATTGACGACTTGATGAAAGAAGAAGTTAAACATTTACAAGTAGTTATTGATGCTCTTCATGTTAAGCATAAAGAATACGATGATATGATTCAAAGTTATAGTCATAGCCATTCTGTGGATCAGTCTGAGATCAAACGTATTGCAGGTATAAGAACATTTTCCCCAGCCCCTCTGCACTCCCCCTTCCTAGAAAACATAGCATGCTTTGACGATTTTTTAATTGGGGTTTCTTATTGATTTTGCTTTCCATCTTTGTATGCTCATGTTTGTAAGGTGACCTGGAGGATAGCCTGGCAGAACTTGAAGAAAGTAGAAGAAAACTTGTAAGTTTAAAGATGCAGAAGGACAAACTTCCTGACGTGCAGCCTCCTGTTCCGTTTGCTGTTAATGGAAGTGTTTCGCCTGAAAGAACTGTAGATAAAACTATGGGATTACGTGATTTAAAGGCCTCCATAGAGGAAGCGAAGGTATATATTATATCCTCGGACGTTTTTATTTTATCTCTCAGCATTCCTCCACATAAAGTAATGAATTTGTAATTGATGTAGATACTGGCATCTGATCGTCTTTCTGAGCTTCAAGAAGCACAAGAGGACAATTCTGCCTTAGTAAAACAGTTACAGGATCTTCAGGTTGTATGTGTTTATCTTTGTGTTGCTGTGTATCCAACAGTTGCTTGGTTCTAACACGCTGTGTTTTTGGCAGAATGAACTGCAAGATAACAAATATATCTACACATCTCGGCCTTACACCTTGCTAAATGATCAGCTTCCGTATTGGAAATCTGAAGTGGAGCGATTTAGAGTGATGATAGATTCTTTGCAGGTAAGCAGATGATGCATACAATATTTTTGGAGGTTCCACTTTTTACATATTTACTTATGAACCGAGTTATTATATTTCAATTCCAGGCTGATAGGTCTTCTCTTATACGAAAAGAGAAAGAGCTCAGCATGAAGACAGAATCATTAGATGCTCTGAAAAGTTCTAATGATAACCCCGATTCTACTATTGAAAACCTAGAGCAACAGCTTCAGCAATGCATCAATGAGAATAATGAGTTAGAAATTAGAATGGAAGAAGCTGTTCAAGATTCAGGTAAAATTGGTTACAAGTAACAATCACTATGTTATCTTTTTCTGCTTGTGTTATTCTGATAGAAGTGTAATAATCATTACAGAGAGGAAAGACATTAAAGCAGAGTTTCAGGTGATGGCTTCAGCGTTGTCTAAAGAAACTGAAATGATGAAATCACAGTTGAACCGTTGGAAAGATATTGGGAGTGAAGCCGTTTCTTTGAAGGAGGAGGCCCAGTCACTTAGAGCATTGGTGGACAAAAAGGTGGCGGCCATGTTTATTATTTATTCATTTATGTTATTGCATTCTGATCATTTTCTTGAGCTTGATATTTATCTTTGCTTATAGACAAGTGAACATAAGGACTTGGTGAATAACTGCTCTGAGCAGAGTGCCGAGATAAAGTCTTTACAGGCGCATGTAAGTTTCTACTTTAGTTATCATTTAAAGTAATATTTCATATGGCTATCAAATTATAAAAGCTAGTAACCTGCTGCAGGTTGAGAGTCGGCAGAAGGAAAAACTAGAATCTCAAATCTTTTTGGATATGCTTGGACAGCGGTTATACGACAACAGGTATTGAGTTTGGTCTCTCGGATAAATACGGGCTATAGTCTACTTATTGATTTTCTTATGCGATCATTGAAATTCTACTTTATTGGGTACAAGGGACATCATGGAAATTAAAGAATCTGAACGGAGAGCTCATTCGCAAGCCGAGGTTCTAAAAAACGCTTTTGACGAACACGGTTTACAATTGAGGATAAAAGCTGCTAACGAAACTGAGGCTGCATGCCAACAGCGATTGGCAGATGCTGAAGCTGAAATTGCTGATTTAATGGCACAATTCGACGAGTCGGAAAGGTTTGACTTTTATACTGTCTATATTGCACGTATAATCCAAACTGTATCAATAAGTTATGTAGTTTATCAGATAATCAGTTATTTATAACCAACACCGCTTATGAAACTTCGGTATGTAGTTTATGAGAACATTTTGGGCCATGTGCAGGGATGTTTTGGAACTCTCAGAGGCCATAAAAATTAAAGATGGAGAGGCGGAGTCTTATATTTCTGAAATTGAGGTCTTTTGCTTGTGCTATGTGCCATTTTATTGTTATACTTTTTTTTGTTGTTTACGCCAGTATAATCATATCCTTGTGATCAACCTTGTTGCATCTTCTCAGACTATCGGTCAAGCTTATGAAGATATGCAGACACAAAACCAGCACTTGCTGCAGCAGGTTATGGAGAGGGATGATTACAATATCAAGGTTTATCTTGATCCTGCATCTCTTGATACTTATAGTTCAATTTGGTCTTATTTTTTCTAATTGCTTTTAGACTAAACATGTAATTTAATAAACTTGAGTAACACGTAAAAGATTAAAATAGGGAAATGTGTCAGCCAAGTTAAAAGTCACCCATGGCATAAAGCAGTGTTAACAACCACATAATTGCTTTATTAAAAACCTTTTTCTGCAGCTGGTATCCGAAAGTGTGAAGATGAAACAGTCGCATGCTTCTCTACTTTCTGAGAAGCAAACGTTAGATAAACAACTTCATCTGGTTAATGCTGAAGTTGAATCGCTGAAATCACGCATTGCTCATTCTGAAGAGCAGGTATAGTTGTTTTTCTTTTATCAGCATTTTGTCTGTGTGGTTAATTACTGGTTAATTACTGGTTAATCCTTCTTTAATCTAACTGAATACATAATCATGTAGATGAACGCTTGTGTTGCACATGCTCTGAAGTCTACTGAAGAAGATAGACACCTGGCAGTCAACCTTGAAAGCAGCAAGTTGGAACTATCCAACGCTGATAAAGAGCTGAAGTGCCTTAAGTCATTGCTTTCTTCATCAGAAAAGGAACAAGATCATATCCGGCGCAAGATGGAGGAGATTCAGGAGGAATTGGATAATGAAAGGTATTATCATTCTTTCAAATCTCGCACTTCGCCAAAGGGCAACTTGGTAATTTGTAGGAGTACTTACGAATGTGAATTTTGTTGAAACCAGAAATGACAGGAAGAAGCTTGACGAGGAGCTTGCTGAACTAAACATGAAGGTCACAGAATTGACTGTGGGAAGCAGTGAAGCTTCGATTCAGAAACTTCAAGACGAAATCAAGGATTGCAAGTCTATTCTCAAGTCGCGGGTTTGCTTTGATCGGCCAAAGGAGGTACGCACACTCTGCATAATCACTATGATGCCTGATTTTTTTCATGCATTTTCCATTTTAATGTTGGAATTATTGTGACAGGTGGTGATTGTGAAGTGTTTTCATCTCTTTTGCAACCCATGCATCCAGAGGAATTTAGAGATCCGTCACCGCAAATGTCCTGGTTGTGGAATGGCATTTGGGCAAAACGATGTTCGGTTTGTGAAGATATGAGTAATTAGGTTGGAATATAATAATAATAATCAGGAGCATGGCTGTTCTTCATGGTTTTGTTGTTAGCTCCATCAAATGGAAGCTTTAGAAGAATGCTCTTATAGATATACCTCATTTCCTTTTTGGTTATAAAATCGAAAGACACCACATAGGAGGAAAATGATTATGTAATTAGATTTAATAGCATTATATAACTGCTTTGAGAAAAAATAGTTACAAAATCTTTACAAATGTAACTTGAAAGATGCTGACTGTTGCTGTAAAGTTTGTCTTTTGGGTATTTTGCTGATTTGCCGTCTTTAGCTGATATATAAAGATAGCTTGTAGACATGTTACACCTACATTGCCCCAATTGAATTTGAAACATCTCAGAATCATTTGAATAATCTCGAGTCACAGGAGCATTAAATTGGTTTATAATTAGCCGTATGTAGCTAAAAACTGGTTGAAAGGTTAGCGTATTACGTTTGAGTAGTTAAATCAAAACTAGCTTAAAGTATTTTAATGGAAAGTACAGTAATCTCAAGTCACAGGTGGACTGTCATGGATTTTTGAATGCATCTGTCATCCGAAGAGTTCTTGGTCAAAACCGGTGCAACTGAAACCAAATCAATATGTTGACAGCATGCTTGTATAACAGCTCGAGTACTTTGAACACCTGTATATACATTATTTATGCGCTATTGCAACCACCTTGTTATCAGATTTATCGTCGCAGAAAATGTAAAACAAATGAAGACGTCCCACCTAATGCTTTTAGCCTACTTAAGTTACATTGATTACGACACAAAAGTTATAATGACTTGTCATTTGTTGTTATAAGTTGGCAAAATACGCGAATTGGATGACCCTTTATCCAACTCAACTATAAATTAAGAACATATTGTTTCTCCAACCGGTGCCAATCCATTCAAAAAAACAAAAGCTCACAAAAACATTTCGCATACACAAAACAATATGCGATGTAAAATGCATTCGTGGGCACTCAAGAACTATGCTTCTAGCTTTTTTACTAAGTCTCGCATATTACAATTCAAGAAGACGCCTATTACATATAGCGTCTTTACAAATGTTTACCGACAATCATATGATCATTTCACTCCAACCGATGCCATCAAGTCATCATACTCGGGATCATTGTCTTGTTTTCTTGAATTTTGGGGGTTACCAACACTAGGTCTATGTGGCACAGCAGTAGGGGAAAACGGATCATATACTTGTTGCGGTCCCGATGGGTTCAAACCGAGTCTACCCATAGTATATGGCACATTGCTACGAAACTGTTGATTTGGAGAACCCGAGAAGTTCTGATGTTGAAATCCCATTGATGGATGATTTTGCTGAACTGGTCCAAAGTTACCTGGCCTTGGTGGGAATGGACCAGCTGGTGAGCCTGGACCTGGACCAAAGTTCCTGGGCCCCATGTGCCCAGCAGGAGTTCGTAGTCCATGCCCAGTAAAAGCTGGTTGTCGGTCTAAAGGGGCAGGCATATTTGATGGACCCTGATGTTGTTGACTCATTTGATGACTATTTTGTGATCCATGAAAACGTGGCCCGGCAGGTGGCCCTGCTTGATTGTTCAATCCTCCTGGCCGAAATGAGGATGATTGAGGATTTTGGGCAGGCATATATTGAGATCCTGGCTGGTTTCCGGGCCTAGGAATGTATTGAGAGGAGGGGTTTTGTGGACGGTTTGTTTGAAATGTAAAATCATTAGAGGCAGGTTGCTGTGGTCTTAGGGCGTTTATGGGTGGGTGTGGGGGCCTTATAGATTGAGGGGGTATTGATGTGGATGTATTTGATGAGGGAAACCATTGAGCGGGTCCTGCATTAGGTGGCCCAGCCTGAAGCCCAATTGGTTGTGATGATTGAGGTCGAACCGTTGGTTGCATCATCTGTGGTCTGTTTGGACCCATAGTTCCAGGCGAGCCAGCAGGTGGTTGGGCCCAACCGGTAGAGGTCAAAGGGTGAGGAACAGGGGACCCCATCGGCCGCACATTCTGGTTCGGTCCAGTTGGAGTAAAAGGTGGGGATGCAAAATTCGGCTGACCTGCCAAAGTATTCCTGGGTTGACCAGCATATCCCATATTTGGCACCTGAAGCATTTGTGGGCGCTGAAGCATCGGCTGTTGATTATTGGGAACCGAAGTAATGGGTCCAGACATAACAGACCCTGGACCAAATGATGATAGCATCGGTCCAGAATTTGAAGGGGTTGATGATACTTGCAAGGGATTGTTGAGCATTGGAACTGATGAATTTGGAAAGGGAGGTGCAATGAACCCTGAATTAAGGTATGGCTGATACCGAGCTAAAGGTGAGGCCGCCACTCCAGATCCCGTATTTACAATTACCGGTGTGTCTTGACCAAGACTAACAGCACTTGGATTATCCCCAGAAACTGGATCATTTGTTACAGCTACGGTGTTCGCCTAATAAAAGTTCACTTGTAAGCAAAATATAGGTTACAAGATACCATCTTTATAAAAATTAGGAAACAAATATCTTACTAATACTGGGGTGATCAGTAATTCGATCAAAGAAACTGCAGCATCAACCTTCTCATAAGTTTCAGCAGACACAAGAACAAACAATTCTTCATAATCATCATGACCTTCGTTGCCTTCAGAAGAAGTAATCTCAATCTGCTCGTAACAAGAAATGAGTTAACAATGATCAACATTTTTTTGTAACAATCAAAATATTTAAAATAAAGTTACCTCTTTCTTTGTATCAGCTTTTCTACCATAAACTCGTATTTTAGCCCCGGTTTCCTAATACAATAATTGTAACACAATTAGTCACAAAGCTTAAAAAACTTGTATATCTTGAGCAGTGGTGTATCTTTTACCTTTTCCAATCGCTTTTGAGTATCACCAGCAGGTCCAAATAATAGCCCAATAAAATTTCGTCCAGGATATTCTTTAATCTATCAAGAAAAAGTGAAGATTTATATATAGAATTCAAACAACGTCTTGAGGCAATCTAACAAGTGATATCGAAACTTACTGGAATTGCAACTTTATCGTCTTTTAATAATGGCTTATAATCAGCTGGGGCCTTGTAGCTTGGATTAAGCTTCAATATTTCTCCTGCCGATCAGTAACAACAACCTAAGAACTTTCACATATCATGTATAAATACTAGTGTTATAAGCTATGGCTCAACGTACCAATAATCTCACGTCTTTCAAGTTCCAACTCCAATTTCTGCATTAACAATAATTTTTTTTAAGAGCTTATGATGTCGGAACTTAAATAACTAAATACTTTAATTATCAAAAAGTATCTTGACCTCGATACTTTTCTGGTCTGAAAACTCTTGAGCTGCTGATGAATCATCCTCCATAATTCCCGATTTTAGTTGTTGCGTAATCTGATCCAGTCTAGTCTGCTCATATATTGTACCAGGACAGAGGCAATGTGTCATTAAGAGGCACCTGGATACGTGGGGATCCATGCAAATTATTTACTCAAACGACACAAACATTTTAGCACCCAATAGGAAACAGTAAAGTCTACAACTGCCACCAGTTAAGTAATAAAATGTTCTTTGCGATAAAAAGAAGTCCACACATATTTCTAGGCAAAAACTTATAAATAGAAAGACAAAAATCATATCTAAAAGCAGGAAATCAAAATGCATGATTGCTATTGGAAACCGATTAACTACCTGATATGCTGAAGCTCTACCCTTTCTAACGAACGCATCTTGTGTCAAATCCGGGCCCCATTTCGTTTTTCTCAGCACTTGTTTAGTATTTTCTTTATTCTCCACATCAGCCCCTGGCTTTTACTGCCCAAAAGTGGAACCATGGAACCTGATATCTTGTTTTTCGGTATTAAGAATCCAGTTTTTTTTGCAAACAGAGAAACCTTTGGGCCAACGGTTGATGATACTGATGCAGTAGCTGACGGGCCAGTCTGAACAGCGTCTTCCATTCCGGATATTGGTTGAATTTTTGAGCTCATAACGGTACTTTGTGTATAACCAATGCTAAACATGAACAAGAAAATGTATATAAATGTCAGCTTTAAGGAACATTTATGGATCACGAAAACCTCAAAATTTAAGACATTATTCATTATATAACATTTAAAAAATATACATCATGGAGGTAAGAGGTTCTTCACTTGATCCAAACACGATAAGTTTATACACATTAGCAGATCTTGTTTAAAATCCCAATTAACAAATTGACTACATAATTTACATCACAATGGACATTTGAATTTAATTCGAGACACAGTAAGATGGTATCATAAGTAGGATGGTATCGGTAGCCGTTATTGAAATTTTTCTGACCATGATCTAAAATGACCACGAAAAACAGTATTAAGTTTTAACCAATAATTTAAAGGTGAATGCGAATAATTTTATGTAAAGAAAAAGTACCTAGAATAAAAACTTACTTTTAAAAATTGTCAAATACGAGTTATTTTACTAAGTTTTCTCACGGATGATAAATATAAAGATGGTTTTGTATTCATTTCACCATTCAACAAAGTGACAACCAGGTTGATGAGGTAAAAGTGAACCTACATTGGTATCCTCTCGGCATTATCGTATAACAAATAATTGTTAAAATAACAATTAAATGCCAAGTCAGCTGCCAATTCATCATTTTTAGCTGGTGAACCCGGTGACAGATAGTTGAATGACCAAAACAGAACACATAATCTTTTTATGACTCATCGGGAAAAAACCAATTAAAACGCACTCATGAGACGCAAAAATGAAGGTCGTTGGTATCTTAGAAAACCTTGCCCTTATATAAACTTCAAGGATATAGAATGATGCCATAGATGGATGAGCACGAAAACCAAGCCTACTCAACGTTGCCACATAACTTACCCCACGGGCAATTGAAAAACTATAACTTCTTAATCTTGAATGGCAACAAAACAATTTTTGATAAAACATATAGGTGTGTATGTATATTATATAAAGGCAAATAACCGAAACACCAACATAGTTTCATATTTGTCATGTAAGAGTCATTCTACTAAGTTTTTTCCCGCATGCTACATTATAAGATGGTTTTGTGTTTCAGAGCCGTTCAGCAACAGGATGACTAGTTAGAAGTGAAACTATGTTTGTGTTAACACAACAATAAAATGCCATGTCAGCTCCACATTCATCATTTTACCTCGTAAATGCGCCGGTCATTGCTTGAACGAGGCATTCAGATCAATAAACATGAAATAAAATCCTAACGTTCACATTGGGTGTTTGGATAAGCTTATTTGATGGGCTTATTGAAACGGCTTGGAAAATCTGATAACCTCATTTTGAACGGCTTATGAGCTTACCAACGTGAGCTTATGGTTAAACCATAAGCTCAAACAAACAAGCTCATAAGCCGTTCAAAAATGAAGTTATCGGCTTTTCCAAATTCCAATAAGCCCGTAAAATATTTGGCAGTTTGGCTTAGCTTATTTGACAGGCTTGTTAAAATTTGGAAAAGCCAATAATCTCATTTTTAACAGCTTATGAGCTTACCAACATAAGCTTATGGTTAAACCATAAGCTCAAACAAAGAAGCTGATAAGTTGTTGAAAACAAGATTATCGGCTTTTTCCAAATTTCGATAAGCCCATCAAATAAGCTAAACCAAACACTCCAGAAATCCATAATATATCCAACCCATGTTTTGCTACAACTATGCCAAATAAATCAAGAAAACAATATTTATATAAGTAATAACAGGAAATGATGATAAAAAAACTGAACCCTAATATTGACAAGTATATATTTAAACATGGGTTATTTAAATGTATGCTGATTATTTGAGCATACTTACTGGAATTGATGATATTCCGGCGGAGATCCGGTAGCTGGTTATTTGATTGGGGGTTTATATTTTGACCCGATTTGGTTTTCTTTTGATTTTGGGGTTTTGACCCGTGTGATGAATTTTGTGCTTTTCCTCTTTATATAATAAAGAGTTAATTACATAAATGGTCCCTGGGGTTTGTCGGATTTTACGGATTTAGTCCCTATACTTTTTTTTTGCGGATCTCATCCCTATGGTATTGATCCGTTGCGGGTTTGGTCCCTTGACCAACTTTTCGGTTAGTTTGACCGTCAAGTATGAATAAAATGACACTTATACCCTCGGTTGTCTTAGTCCCTGTGGTTTGTCTCGTATAACGGATTTAGTCCCTCAGATTTTTTTTTATTTTTTATTTTTTTTTAACATTAGTATTACATTTTTAATTCATTTTTTTTGTAAATTTTTATTTTTATTTCTTATCACATAATTAGTCAAAATTTTCTAAAATAATAAAAAGTTTTTTAAACCTATGTCAAACCTTTAAAACTTTAAAAACTTTAAAAATCTAATAACACAATATTTTCTAAAATTTTAAAAACCTTTGTCAAACCTTTAAAACTTTAAAACTTTTAATTTTTTAAATAGTTATGTCAAAACTTTAAACACTATAATTTTTTAGCAATTTTTTTAACAAATTAAAAATCTAATGATTTAACAATTTTTTTTAATTTAATATTTTAATTTGTTTTTAAATTTTAACAAATTAAAAATTTATAATTTTGAACTAAAATCTCGAAAAAATTTCTAAATTTTTTTTAAATTTTTAACAGATTATGTCAAAACTTTTACGATAATGATGTCAACTTTTTTGTCAAAAATTTATTAAAAAATCTCGTAAAATTTTTTGTAAAAATCCTGAATTTTTATAAATTTTTTATAAAATTCGATAAAATTGTCAAAAAAAATCCGTCAAAAATTTTATAAAATTTTGGGCAAGATTTTATAAAAATTCGACAAAAGTATTCAAAAAAGAAAAAAAAATTCAAAACTTTTTCCCAAATTTTTTGACGGAATGTTTTATAAGATTTTATAAAAAATTTATCGGAATTTTTTATAAAATTTTCGGAATTTTTATAAAATTTTTGGAATTTTTTATAAAATTTCGGAATTTTTTATAAAACTTTTGGAATTTTTTTATAAAATTTCGGAATTTTAAAAAAAAAATTATAAAATTTTCGGAATTTGTTATAAAATTTTTTGGAATTTTTTATAAGTTTTTGCCTAGAAATATGTGTGGACTTATTTTATAAATTTTTGACAAAATGTTTTTATAGAAAAAATAAATAAAAATAAGGGACTAATTCATGATAACCTACAAACCATAGGGACCATTTATGAAACACATACGAGGGTATTTTTGTCATTTCAGCCTTTCAAACACCCCAATTGACGATCAACTAACAGAAAATTTGGTCAAGGGACCAAATCCGTAACGAATCAAAACCATAGGGACCAAATCCGCAAAAAAAAAAGTTTAGGGACCAAACCCGTAATTTTTGACAAACCACAAGGACCATTCATGTAATTAACTCTATAATAAACTTAGGGCCTGTTTGGCTAATTTATTAAAAGTAAGCACATTTTGGACGGCTTATTTTGAGACTTGTTGCATATTATAATCAACTTATATAAGCTGACAAGTCTCAAAATAAGCCATAAATTTGGAGCTTATAAAAAGAGAATTGATACTCACATCATATTTTTTGATTCATGCACCATAATTTGTGCATTACAGTTTGTACTATACAATACTGTAATGCATAAATTATGCATCATCAAAAATGTGATGTGATATCCTCTTATAAAAATAAGCCTAAATGGATTTGCATTTAATATGCTTAGCCAAACACCCCCTTACATGATCCCACAATTCTTAAAATAAGCTGAAAAATTAAAGCTTATGAAATATAATCCGAAACTAAATAAGTTCATAAGCTCACATATAAGCTTAAACAAACACCTTCTTACTCACATGTGTACAACCTCTACCAGATGTCACATATTTTCATCTTGAAAAATGATTAAGATACTCAATTCACGTGACTAATTTTATGCCTAATCTATTCATTTTATGATTGCACTTACTTTCACTCTTCTTATTTACCATTAATTTAGTCATGTGTTTAATAATCATTCTTAGGCATAAAATTAGATTAGGCACATAAATTAGTCATGCCAATCACTACTCTTTCATCTTTTAGCCGTAATGGTCACTATCTAACCAAGCATCAAACTCATTTTTTTAACAAATTTAATAAATACTAAAATTAAAACTTCATTAAAATTAAAAGAAAAACATACATTAATCATTAAAAACTTAAACTAAACTTTTATTAGGAAATTCAAACATAAACTAATAATCTGATTTATATTTCTCCCTAATTTATAGCTTTAGATCTAACACCTTCTCTGAAATTTTTCACCATTCCAGTATAAACTAGAACACGTAATTCTATATATTTATATTTCTAGAATTCGTTGCGAATTTACCCCAGATGAATAATTTGGCTTTATGTGGTCCACAACATGAACAGATAGTTGACCGCCTCCGCCTTGGCAAAAGAAGAGTTCCAAGTGATCAAGCACGTTGCCATTTCCACCAAGCAGAGTAATATCAATATCGCCCTTTGGCATATATGTCTTAAGAAGGGTAGAGTCGTAGGCGAAAACTTATATCAACAAGAATGGAATTATAAATATAAATTTAGAAAAATAATTTAAAGAAAAGAATTTAAAAAAATAAAAACATACTTTTATATCTATAAATTTCTTCTCAATAAGATCGGTTGTAAAAAGGACATCTACGAAATTTTCCAAAATAACTATTGTATCTACTTACCAAAAAAAAATTGTAACTAAAAAATGTACTCACGATCTAGCTGGTCAGAGACCAATTCCCGAGGAAGACATTAATAAGCCCAAACTTGTCTGGATATGTTGTCTCAACATCCTATAGGTGAATAAAAAATGACGGTAGAGTCTATTCACAACATGAATGGGCGACAACGGTTCAATATTCAAACGTGCGTTACTGTGATCGTTTCTTATCATATCCAGACACTCTAAGAAAGAACCCATGGATGTTCTACGAGTTTTATAACGATTAAGAAGTTTGACATTCGCCGGAACTCATGGTAGATTTTCCATCTAATAAATAAATGAGAGTATTACTAGTTGACTATTGACTAATCCGAAATCAAATCAATTTATTACCCACATTTATAAAACTAATCAGTCATAAAATGTCCTCTTAGAATCGGACTCGGATACTTATTTGTTTTTCTTATGTTAGAGGTCATTTTCTCATCTTAAAACAACTCATTACTATTGTGTGCTTATCAACAAGTAACATGAAGGCATAACCTAGCTAATTATTTGGTTTTATTATGTTCCAGATCCTTTTCGCATAGGAAAAATTTTGTCCAACACCTTCCGAAAACTTCTAGGTCCGCCACTTGTTGTACGAGTTTGGTATAGCAGTTTTTTTTACTAATTGAAGTCATTAAGTATGTTCCACATATCCAAAAATATCGACCGTCCAGTGAAGCTTGTCATGGGCTCTTCTGAACATACATGGCACATTGTCTCTTATATCTTGATGCGATATAAGAACTTTCATGTCAATGTCATCTTCATTTTACTTTACCCAATGGTAATCTAGGTGAAACTACTAACACTAAGGTGTTGCTTGGCTTGCAAAAAAGTTAAGAATTGGAGTTGGATTTGGTTTAGAAATGAAAGATAAATGGATAAAAGAATAGATAATATTTTATTAAAAAGTTTATTTTATTAAAATATTTAAATAAACATTTGGAGTGTTAGTATTTTTTTTATTAATAAATTATTTGATAAAAATGTGGATCGTGAGTGAATATAATGATGTAGAGTCATACTATTGGGCCGTTCTTGCCATGATTCACTATTGTTTCATTTGTGGCCACTTTTAATAGAGAAAGATTGTACCAAACGGTTATTTTGGGGAACAAATTCATTACTTGAATCTAAAAGTGTATAACAAACCTTTCTTAAGATTTTTTTTAAAGGGTGTTTCTTTTCTACTTAATGAGTGATTAAAAAAAAATCTCTTATTAGGGAGGTCCACAAAAACTTATTTCTCTCAATTAAGAAGCTAAAATAGATATGTTTCCAAACCACTTGATTTAAAAAACAGATAGAAACATCTATAGCCTTAGTTTTAAGTATAGAGCTTAAGAAACAATACTACCTTTTAAAACTAGCTATGAATGAGGAATGATAAAATAGTATGTAAAGAAAGACTTCATAAATAACAATTGTCTTGCGATACATATGAGCCACTTATTTATAGGCTCATAATTGTTACTTGAAAGACTCTAACATTATTTATCTTTGCATAATGTTCTACATCGTATAGTTTAACGTAAGTATCTAGATATTTACTTATGGAGAAAGTTTCCATTATATATTTTTACATAAAATCAAACAATAGATGAAAACTAGAGGTGGCAAAATGGGCCCGGAAGGAGCACGAGCACTGTCTAAAACGGGCACGGGCTAGAATGGGCATGGGCTAAACGCGACGGCAAAGCGGCACATGTTATACAAACCGCTTAATAAAAGCCAAAACGACGAAATAAATTCCTAAACGTAATATCTTATTTATATTAAAAACTTAAATATGTTATATAAAAAATATTTCTTTAAAACGATCGTAATGTTCTACATTGAGAAAAAAATATGTCCGTTAGTGCTCATTTAAGTTTTCAATGGGCTATATGTGCCCACTTAAAAAAAAATTTAAATGTGCCAAAATCTTTTAAAACTTTGCCCATTTAAAGCCCATCTTTTTGCTTTTAGACATTTTGCCAACTCTAGTGAAAACAGTTATTTAATTAAAACAATATATATTATATTGAGAATATTCCCAAAATAAAGCCAAAAATTCATGCATGGTCCATTACTGGTCACTTTTGGGCATTTTCCAATTTTGGTCAATCTTCAGTAACTTAACCGCTCGACTTTCCACTACTTTTGTGACATATGTCCTTTGCAAGTACAAAAGTTTGGTGAAATATTTTATTATTTTATTATAAAATTACAAATATACCCTCCTATATTATACTATTATCTCTTTATAATTACTTCACCTAACCCACTCACCCTACCTAACTCCACCCATCTATCTCACCACTTCACTAGTCCATCACCACCACCACCACTGCTCAATTACTCCACCACCACCACCACTGCTCAACTGCTCACCACCACTGATTGATGCTTGACTCGGTGCTCAACTATTCAACCACCACTGACAACCTGCTCAACCACCAACCACCATGGTAAACAAATCTTTTACTTTTTTAATAAAACTCAACAACTATTCACAAAGTATCTTACGTATCAAACTCAAACTTAAATATTACAAAATCAAAAAGTAACCAAACATAATTAATGTGAAAAATGCCAACAGAAACTTAAATATTGCAAAATCAAAAAGTCATATATTATAAAAGAATGCAAACATTCGAATATTACAAAATCAAAAATAAGTCAACTGCTATGTTTGTGGAAAATGCTTCGAAGGTTACAGTTTGTGATAAAAGAATACACTACAAATCTATAAGCCATCTGCAACTTCTTCCAAAAGCATTTGTCTCATTGCTTTCACCTTTTTTTACCATAACAAAGGATCACTTCTCACAAATCTATAAAAAAAAATCGTTGCCTTTGACTTAGATCTGTAAAATATCTTACTTAGCACATCTTCTTTTTTCAGAAAGCAGACCTCCATCTTCATGATTATCGGCTTTATGTCTTTTCCGGTGACTCGGCGGCAGCTTTTTTCTCGGCAAAACGCCGGAGATACTATACCGGATCTTTGACAGATCCGGTCGGAAATGGAGTGGGTGTGGTGGATCTGAGATGAAAAAAGACCGATATGGCCGGATCATCAGGGTGCGTCTTGACGGCGGAGAAGAAATTGGTGGTGAGTTTGATGAGATGTGTAATTATTGTAAGACGGAGGCGGCAAAGAAAGGTTTTTTGGTCTCCGGAGATAGAGTGGGTATGATGGTGGAGAGTCGTCGGAGATGGAGAGGGTATGCTAAAAAAAACTGATAGTGAAATGGATAGGTGGTAGGAGGAAATATGAAGGGTAGTGGGGATAAGGTAAAATGTGTGGTAAATAATGTATAAGGGTATATTTGTAATGTCATAATAAAACAAAAAGTATTTTCACCTAACTATTGTACTTGTAAGAGACACATGTCATAATTTAAGTGGAGTCGAGCAGGTAAGCAGTCGAGCATGACTAAAATGGTAAAAGACACAAAAAAATGACCATGTAATGGACCATGCATGACTTTTTGGCTTATTTTGGGAATTTTCTCTATTATATTTAGGGTTGATTTCATATATATCCAATTCAAACCTTAAAATGTCATATTTACCCAACTAAATATCATAATGACATATATACCCAATTCAAACACCACATTTGTCATTTTTACCCATTTCATTATAAAATCAAATAATAGTAAAAATACATCACAAAGTTCCTATTATACCCTTAATTATACAATAACATTTTCTAAAATCATTCAGTTTTATCATTTCATGTGTTTTACTTTTTATTCCAAGAGTTTCCGTGATAGCTACTAATGTTGTGATTGTTTGATGATTTGTTGGTTGGTTATTTCATTTGAATCAGTTAGCTCCTTAATGAACATATATATATTAGGGGTAATTGCATATATACCATTAAAACTTGCATATTTGCATATATACCCAAAACATGTTTAACTTGCATTGTACATCATGCATTGAAAACTTGTATTTTGAGAAAATATGCAAATATATGAGTTTCTTGGATATATATGCAATTATCCCTATATATTACTTAACTTGTGTATAGAATCTTAGATTTATGACATTTACAAAGAGGTGGATGCAAGCGGGCAACAAGTTGCACCGCTAGCCCTATTTAAATAGCAAAACTAATCCTTTTGAAAACTACATCTATGGATCTAGGTGTCATAATATTGCTATGCATAACCCGTTGAACACTGTTGAGGAATAAGACATTTAGGTGTCATATATAATATGTGTTGTTATAATGCTTGTTATTCATGTTTACTATAATAATGTTTTATGTTTATTATCTATGTATGTATAACATGTTAGCATGAATCCTGTTTGCTTACATTCCATTTGCGTGGTACTTAATGAAGGTAGATGTCGATCCGTGATGTATGCGATGGGGTATGACATTGTTAAGTAGTCTAAGGTGGTATCTATCTTTTACGTGTACTCTCATTTTGCTTCCTCCTTCTTTAATCCTCCCGGGATTGATATTTCCATGTAATCTAAGGGTGCGTTTGGTTTGAGCCTATGGGAATGAAAGAATGAGTATGGGAATGATATATGTTGTTTGTTTTATGATAAATGGTATGGTGAAATCCACATATTGGTTATACATCAAAGGAGACAAAGAAGCATGATATGAATCTATCATTATTGAAAGGGCATCATTACTATCAAACTCATACCAATTGTGATTCCTATCATCAAACCAAACGGCCCCTAAATGTTATGTTTAACAAATTGTACAATATTTGCATTGTCAGAAGAAATATGTATGAAAGAAGAGAGTTATTGTATTATATTATTAAGGGTATAATAGGAATTTAATGATGTAAACTTACTTTTAAACAATTTTATTATGAAATGGGTAAATATGACAAATATGTTGTTTAAATTGAGTTTATATGTCATTATGATATTTGGTTGAGTAAATAAGACATTTAGGAGTTCAAATTGGGTATATATATATATATATATATATATATATATATATATATATATATATATATATATATATATATATATATATATATATATATATATATATATATGGAATTAACCCTTATATTTATATGTCTATCATATATAATGGAGACAACACTATGGGTGTGTTTGGTAAAAGTAGTAGTGGCAAGAGTAACGGCTATGATGCGGTGAGTCATGTGAGCGTAGCCACATGCTTCACCGCTCACAGCTTCTTAAAGAAGTATTGAAAAAATGAGCATTCTTAAAAATAGCAAAGCTCACAGCTCCTTTTCCAAACGAATAATAAAAATCAAAAAGCTCATTGTTCATCGCTCATCGCCCAAAAAAACTCCAAAAAGCTCCGCGCCAAACATAGCCTATATCTATATTTACAACATTAAGATATTTTAAAAATATAAAATCAAGTAATACGGCTCTACAAGTTTATTATTGGATCATTTACTAGTTCAATGTGAGTTGAGTCATGGGGCAGAATTAGTTTTGCCCGTGCCCTTGTTGAAGTAAGTTCGAATTCTGTTTTAAAAAATGAAGTGGTTATGGCAATTCCGAAGGAGGAGGGAGATGGGTATATAAGGAGAGTGGAATACTAGTGGAAGCCACCGCATTGTATTGATTGTAAAAGTTTTGGACATGCTCTTTATCAATGTTTTACACGGGTTCCAAAGTCCGTTTATAAGGATCCTCCTATGGCTATTACTAAATCAAATACTATAGAGGATCATGAAAAGAGTTTTATTGATGTCAAGAACTAGAAAAACAAAGGGAAAAAGGTTGATAAATCGCGTCCTATTAATGAGGTTCGTATTAATAAACCTAAACCTACATTTTATCGTGTTAAACAGGTGACGTCTACTAACAAACCTGATAATGCTACTTATCATGGGAAGTCCTATCCCCCTCATGTCAATTTTGATATGAATGCTACTCCTTTGTCTAATTCGTTTAATATTTTGAATGAGTTGGAAAAGGAGGATGATGTCGATATTCCTAATGAGCCTAATGTTATGGAGACCAATGTGGCATCTACTAGCAAATCTGGGCAACATGCTCCTTCCAAGAAGTTACCCAAGAAGACTGGTATTTGGTCTAGCAAACCTGATTTATCTCTTGGGTTTGAGTTGGGTGAGTCTGATGAGGATGAAGTATTTGAACCTAATGATGATATGTCTAGGTATATGTCATCGTCTGGAGGCGGTCAGCAGGTTGAAGCTGATGATTTTGATTTTTCTGACGGATACGAGGCTCAGGTCTATGACTTACCTGGGAAACTGGATGCGTCTTGTGATCAGTTTGATATTCGGCTTAAGAATCATGTTAGGAAGTAGATGTAATGTCTTTGATTTTTCATAAGATTGGCATGCCTTTCTTATGTGGTGTGTAGGTTTGTAGCACTTTAGATGCTTGGTTTTGCCTAAGTAACGAGCCGAGATGAGAGATTTCACTCTCATCAGTTATACTTAAATACTTTTTTGGAGTAATATATTTTACCGAAAAATTTCCCCTTTACCCAAAGAACCATTCTTCTAAACTATAATCAATTTTTTTTTTACTCAACATAAATAGCAAGCACTCTTAATTTAAATTTAAGTAAAATACAAAACTAAAGCATAGAGTAAAGCAAAATTCATTCTTTTACTCCGCGATATGTTTTATCTCGAGCATAACAAACGGAACATAGCTAAAAATGATGGGATGCACAATCTTTCTTAAGTGTAGTATAAGAAAAAAAATTAATAATAAAATACGATTTTCAGTTAAAATAATTGAGTTAGTGAAAACTAAATCTACTTTTCACCTAGCCAACTTCTGCCTAGCAGAGTTGGTCAGGAGGTATTACTACATGCTCGAGGTCTCAAGTTCGAGTCTCTCTGTGGAGGGTTTTTCTTCTGGGTGGGATCTGTGGTGGTTACGCCATAGATGAGTCGATTCAAGGTGAGGGACTACCTTTTGGGTAAATCTGTGGAATCAAATCACTAACTATAGTATTATACTAACTCACCGTGTTTTTACGCAAACTAACACTACGAAACAAAATTCTATATAAGAGTCCTGTGACACCACATAACCCCCTAGTGAGGATCATTTCTAAAGTTCTTGCGAATCGCTTGAAGCCGCTGATGAGTAAAATCATCTCGCCACAACCGCTTTTATTCCGGGCGTCAAATTCAGGTATGGTTGTCGCGAATGAGGCTTTCCACTACATTCGTAACAAAAAACATGGTAAGCTTAATGTCATGGCTTTGAAAGTGGATCTTAATAAAGCATTCGATAGAGTAGAATGGGATTTCCGTTTTGCGAAAAATGGGATTTGGTGAAGTGTGGTGTAACTGGATATGTGCTTGCCTTTCGTCTTATGAATTAGAATTTATGGTGAATGGAGATTGCGGGGTTATAAAGCCACAACGGGGACTCCGCCAAGGTGATCCGGTCTCTCCTTATTTGTTTATCATTGTTGTTGATGTGCTTTCACGTCAAGTTTCCAATGCAATGGCATCGGGTACTCTATCGGGATCAAAATGCGTGTACTTTTCCTCATCTCCCACATATTTTTCGCAGATGACTCCCTTTTCTTTTTGAAAGCTTCACATGGTGAATGCCAGGCTCTTGTCAACATTCTAGATTCTTATTGCCGGCTTCGTCGACAGTCAATTTCGAAATCATCGCTCTTTTCGCTAACACCCCATCTTCCCTTCGTAATGATATTTGTTCTACTCTTCAAGTGCACGGATGGATTCCAATGCTAAATATTTAGGTCTTCCATCGATTTTAGCCAACGAAAACGGGTTGTTTGGTTTCTTATTGGACAAAGTGCTCCAAAATTACAAGGTTGGAAGCAAAAGTTCTTTCCCAAGCTGGTCGAGAGGTTTTGATCAAGTCAGGTCATCCAAGCCATTCCAACTTATGCAATGCAATGCTTTCGACTTAGTAAGCCTCTTGAATAAGCTTATGGTATATGTTCGTAGATTCTTCTAGGGTGGTGACTCCCATGAGCGCCACATACATTGGAAAAGCTGGGAAAAACTCTTTGAACCTAAGCATGACGGTGGGCTTGGATTTCGTGCTTTTGAGGCTTTCAACACCGCTCTTCTAGCTAAACAGGGATGGAGGCTTCTTATTAATCCTAATGCCTTCTGGGGAAGAATATTTAAAGGTATTTATTTTCCAAATTCCAATTTTCTTGTTGCTAAAAGAGGGTCGCACCCATCTTGGCTTTGGAGTAGTTTATTGCATGGTCGTGATTTATTATTACAAGGTGTAAGATGGCAAGTTGGTAACGGGCAAAACATTTCATTCTGGACACAAAAGTGGGTTCCCTTTACTGATGATTTTTACATTCATTCTCCCCGGGGACCATTTCAAAATTGCAACAATGTTATTGACTTTATTGAGGATGGCAAATGGAATCTTAGGATGCTTCGTCAGCATATTTCAGCTATGGAAGCTGAAATGATATTGAAGATTCCGATCTCGCAAACTAACTCTCCTGACACGCTTGTTTGGCACTTTGATTCGAAGGGTCAATATACGGTTAAGTCCGGTTACAAACAAGCTCTCACATTGGTGAATCAACCGGCTACAACAACAGCTGTGTCGAGTACGAATTTGTCTTCAAAATTTTGGAAAGTAATTTGGCATATCCCGGTTCAACCAAAAATCAAATTATTCTTATGGAAGGCAATTTCAAATGCACATTGCGACAAAGGAGAATTTATTCAGACGGCATTGTTCTCCTTCTCCAACATGTCTGATATGTAATCTTTCGGTTGAATCTATTGAACATTTGCTTTTTGCATGTGCTTGGACTCGCCCTGTTTGGTTTGGCTCCCCTCTGTGCTTCCGGCCTCCTCCATCAGGTTGCCTCCGTTATGCTCTTGGTAATCGTTGCCACGCCATATCTCCTCTCCATGCCGAGATCATCGCGGTGCATTCTGCTTGCTCTTTAGCATTTAATCGTGGGTGGTTTAATGCTATTGTGGAATCTGACTCTCAAACGGCTATAGTGAAGGACATTCATTTATGGGCAAAAAATATGCAGATATCCTTTTCATGGGTTAATCGAGGAAGAAATCAAGTTGCTCACTGGACTACCAATTATGCGTTTTCAAGCTCTTTAGAATTTAGGTGGGATGTCAATTTCCCTGAAGAACTTACCTCGCTTTCGAGGAGTGATATGTACGGGTTTTGAGTTTCTTTAATGCATGTGTATGTTCAAAAAAAAAAAAAAAGTACAACAAAACAATTCTAAGTTTTGACAACATGTTATTATCCTCCAGCAATACTTAAATTGGCAAAAGGAACTTTACATTAATCTTCCAAATACGTTAACATTCACAGACATTTGATACCATAGGAAAATAATCTGTTGCAAATTCTATATGAACTCTATAAGTGGTTCAAATTTAGAAAAAAATAAATAAATAAATAAATATCGCCCTTCTAACTTTTATTCTTATTATATTATGGCATGATGATAACATGTAAATGAGTAAATCAGCTAGTTACTTAGCTACCTCAAAGTATAACCAAGACAAGTAGAATGTATGTAAATTAACTAACAAGACACATTAATCCTCTAAATTACATATATCTTAAAACATGAAACACAAACTAATTAATCACTCTTGTTACTTAACAACTTCATTAAACACATGGAAGTGAAGCATCACAATAATGATCAAGAGGCCCACAATCTCAAGCCCATACCATGTATTCTTTCTTCCCCCATCACTTGATCTTGTACTAGCTCCAGTTGCATTTCCTTCAAAACCATAGCCAAATTATCATTATTAGTTAGATATGGTAACATTTAGAAATGATACGAGTTGCGTAACTAGTCAAATGAGTTCGGAAATGTGTTAGTACGAGTTGATCAACCCATAATTTCTATCCTTTTGGGACGTGTACTTATATTTAAGATATTTAAAACAATATTGGATGTTCTAAGCTATCGTAATACCATTAGGTAACCTTTGGCCTGTTTGATCCTGTAAGTATTTGTAGCTATACTTAGCGCACTAATTATTCTAAACTAAAAAATGACAAAGGTGGCCTAATACCATCTTCCAGAATCCAGAATCCAAATTAACCCGACCTGAATAACCTTAATAGTGGGTCAACCGGCATGCTAGTTACCTGGTTGATTAATTGCAGTGTTGGTTCTGTTCTTGAGAGTTTTTGCATAATCTTCAAAAATCTTAGCATCTGGTGAGCCCGATTTTAAATGTAAAAGACCTGAAATACACCACGTAACTCATTAATAATTCATGTTCAATTCTCTAAGTCTTTAGAGTTTAACTTTTAGGCATTAGGAGTCCAGTTCACTCACCAAGATCATAGGTGCGTGAATTGGTCTCCTAGTCTACTACTTATTACTTACTTATACACTCAGTGATATTTCCATTGACTTGACAAGCTTCCGGTAGACCTAAAGCAAGTGTGTCATTAATCTTCAGCTTAAGGCTAGGATCCTTATGATCCTTGATCAAGATACATAAACACACTTTGCTCCTTGCAACCACTTCCTTTAGCCCAGTACAACAAGCCTTATTTGGAGCCTTAGCTCCACCACCCACATACTCTAAACAAGGTGCTAAAGCAACAAGCTTATCTCCACATTGCTCTTTATCTTTGTTTACATCTGCTTTTGTGAAACCAACTAGCACCATCATCATCATCATCACAATAGCTAGGCATGGCGAAAGCCCGTATGACCGATGCTTTGAATCCATTTTTCGAGCGTTGGTTATGCGATATTGCAAGTGTAAAATGTGTGTAATATGTCATATAGAGGGGGTATAAGTTGATGTGAACAAAAGGGTGGTTCAAAAAGGGAGGGGTTATTAATACGGTACCTATGTTTTTATTCATACGGGGCCTATTTTTTTTTTATTTTTTATTTTTTTTATTATTATTATTTTTTTTTTATAATTTTATTTATATCAAAAACCTATAAATAAACCTGAATGTAAATATAAAGTTTAATAAGCCCAAACGCTTAAAGCTCAGCCAAAATACCTGGAATGACAAAAACGTATTTGATCGAAAGCGAGGACGGACAAAGTGGCGGGTATGGTAAATTTCGTAGCAATAGTGTATCCCTTCAAAAAACATACCACATATGTTAGTTTGATCTATAAATGAGGTTTGGTGTCTGGTAGCCATCTAATTAATTATGTCATTTAATGTATTCTAAAATCATTCTAAATAATGTACTACTAGATCTATATATAGATAAGATTCGAAATGGTTTGATTTGACTACTAGTGATAGAACATTGCACCAACTCATTTATCAGCCATACAAGTATAAGCTGGATTAGGATGGATCTAACACAACTTCTAGCTGATGGACTTATATGTATGACTCAAGTATATATGGACTTTTTGTGTGAAAATTCGGTCATGTGATGTATTGTATCAATGATGTAAGTTTAAATGACTTGAAAATGTCGAGATCATACCTATTAATTTCACTGGGACCGAACAACTCATGTACCGGGACTTACAAGTTACAAGTATAGTCACATTCATGGCACGTAAACTAACAAGGATTTAACACATGTCCGACCGACAGTTTTTATATCGTAATAGGACTTGATTGAAGTAAACTTTCATTAAGGTTAGATGTAACGTCCTCTTTATGTGAAGAAGCCGATTTGTACATCATAATAATTGTTATAATCAATGGTTGAACAGCATCTGATAGTGACTGGCGGAGCTATGTCAGGACCGGGAGGGGTCTCGGCTCTTCTAGGCCTAAGCCCGTTAGTATATTTTTTTCGCGATTTCATGTGTTAAAAAAAAAAATTTTCATCTTGGCCCTCCTATTTAATGTTTTTCCGGCAAAAAATTTACTTCAGCCCTCCCACGAAATTTCTTCTAGCTCCGCCATGCAGTATAGGAACATTATTCACTCGGAAAAGAAAACATCAAAAGGATGTTGAAGACGGTCAATTTTCCCCTAAAACGACACACCTATTTCAAAAACACTTCTTACATGATCAAACTGAACACAAATTTTGCTATAAATCCTCTAAATTTTTGGAGTAGCAAATGATAAGTTATGAGCTCAAACTAAACAAAATAAATTTGGTCAATACAAGGTGGAACTTTAGTGATACAACTGTGATTAGGGGTGTCATTCGGGTCGGGTCGGTCGGGTTCGGGTCAGTCGGGTCGGGTCGAAGTCGGGTCAAGCCAAAAAATAATATACCCGAACCCGACCCTATTTGAACTCGGGTTGGTCGGGTTCGGGTCAAATCGGGTCGGGTCAAGTCGGGTTCGGGTCAAGTCCATTTATATAATTCTAGAATTTAATTTCTTAAATTTAGTAACCAAACGTTATGAATATAATGTCTATTGGTTTTCAAAAGGTTATTATATTCATACCAAGAGAAAGAATGCACTAATACATGCATTTTATAGTTGGATTTACACATTTTCTTTTTGTAATGTATTTTGTTTTCAACTGGCGTCAATTATATAGAATGAAAATGAATATAAAACCAAATATATGAAGAAATATATGTTCATGCACTAATTTGGGCCTTTCAATTAAATAAAGATTGGGAAAAGTTAAAAAAAAAAAAAATGGTCGGGTTATCGGGTCGACCAACCCGAATTTTCAAATATTTTGAACCCGATACCCGACCCTAGTTCAGATTTCGGGTAAATCGGGTTGACCCGATTGACCCGAATTGATTTTGGACCGAGTAACCGACCAATATCCTTCGACGGGTTCGGGTCCGGGTCGGGTCGGGAAATATGACACCCCTAACTGTGATAACCCTTTCTCAACAATTAAGAACCATCTAACAATTAGTTAGTCTTATCTAGAGGTGGAAACGAGCCGAGCCGGGCCCGAGCTTGCCAGAGCTCGAGCTCGGCTCATTTAAGTTTTATAAAGCTCGAGCTCGGCTCGTTTCAAGCCTTATTTTTTTAGCTCGAGCTCGCCAGGTATGTTATACGTGTTCGTGCTCGCCGGCTCGTTTATATGATTTAGCAATGAAAAGTTAAAGCTCGGCTCGAGCTCGGCTCGTAATATATCTATTCTGAGCTCAGAAATAAGCTTGTTATTGAGCTTGTTTATAAGCTCGCTTATAACACAAATGCATGATGTTTTATGCATGCTTAATACTTAAAATATCCTAACGTTGTTAGGCTAGCGAGCCCAATCGAACTTTGTATGTAATACTCGGGCAAGAGATCGATTAATAAATGACAACTCGAGCTCGTTTAGACTCGACTCGTTCGAGCTTTTACCGATCTGATCTCGAGCTTCTCACGAGCGGCTCTTATAAAAAACAAATTTAAAGAGACTATAAAAGTCTATGAACAAAAACAAAACCTATCACTCTATAAAAGCACAAATTATTGTGCCTAATGTAGGTTGCCTAGGGACTTATTGTCTTCTTCCAATCTAATAAATTACACATATTTTTTAAGATCAATGTGCTAAATGCTTTGATTAATTAAAGACTAATGGAGCCGTTCTCATTTGATGTGCTCCAATGAAGCCAAAAAGTTGTTCAATCCTAGGGTCTAAGCACATAAAATATGCAGCATGTGGAGTTTAAAACTTGGCTTTTTGTATAAAAAATGTTCACCTTTTACTCATTAGCAAATACCATCATATACTCTTTCATATTCCTTCCTCTTTCCAGCCTTTCAAGTTTCATATTCTTTGCCTATATATACCATTTAGGTATCTCTATGCAAGGCACACATAAACATTCCATCTCTCGATCTCAAGAAAAGTTTCTTTCGAAAGATCAGTTGCAGTAATGGAAAAGGCTAAATCTGGAAGTTCAGTAAACAATGATACGAGAAACAGTGAAAAGATGACACGAAGGGTGCCAAGGAGATTTGAAGTGGTGCAAGAGAAAACTGATATTGACAAACGAGCGGATGACTTCATAAAGAACTTTAAGAACCAGCTTGCGATTCAACGTGCAGAATCGCTTAAACGGTTTCATGAGATGATAAATAGGGGTACTTGAATCTAAGTAGCAGATTTCAAGAACATATGTTATTAATTTCAAATGATTGTTGTACAATTACTATAATAAACAAAGATTTATTATCATGATTCATTTGAATGCAGAATGTGGTTGGTGTCCTATCCACTTCAAAATGATACACGTTTAACTTGAGTCTAACAATCGCATAATGAATCAAGATCTAACAAACTCGAATGTGTGCTGACATATACCATATTCTCTCATATGCATCAAATATCATTAAGGTTCGGCTTTTATAGGTTATGGTTATCATTTTAGCAACGACCCATATGAGATTCACATATAAGTATTATATTTGATTCAAATAGGAATAAAATATGCACCAACATAGTCCTAAGTTCCTAACACTCATGTATGCAACACTAATCTTCTGTCATTTCAACGACGACTTGTATAACGAGTTCCCTATATAACATCAAATGAATTACAATACTAATGAGAAGTAAATGAATTGAGACACTACTTAGGAGTATCTTGATATATTTACTGCTCATTAGTCTTTGATTCCAGCATGATGTTTATATATGAGACCTTGTTATATGATCAAATTTGAAATGATAGAGCATCAACCACTACCTGTAAAAGTCAAATCTTTATAATATTTGGCACATTAAAGATAGGAACATCAACCATAACACGAAAAACGCTTAAAGATCTTTACATACTGGTGTGGGTTATGACTCCTAATCCACATGTATGCAAAAATCTTTTCGCATATTTCATGTACCAAATACAATAATGATTTAATTTTTACGTGCTGTGGTTATTATCATTTCATTTCAGCAATGACCCATATAGCGAGTCTCACATATAAACATCGCCTTCCATTCAAAGACTAATCTAATGTAAATGAATCAAGAAGTTCCCACATCCACAAAATAGAAGTAATCTAAATATTCATTATGAGTTCAAGCCTACACGTATATACAAATTTCTTCATAACTATATTAATTGGATCTTGAAAACAAAAAAGACGCTTACCACATTCATAGAATGTTTAAAGATTCCTGCTTTCTTTAAGTATTCCTGTAGACCACACAACGGGTTCTCAGATAGAGCTCTGTACATGACCAAACTCGATGCTTTTCTCGAGTGTATGAAAAGGTGATGCATACTCATACTTGAAGCACTTGACAGTGCACTATATGACTCTTCTGACCATTTCTCCCTGATATACTTGACCATATATTTGTAAACATTGTTTTTATATGACCTTTACCAGCAATATTCTCCCAGAGATGTGGATTAGTTTCGATTTGTTTATTTGGACTCGAGATATCAACAAGACTGATACTCATATTATTACGTACAATGCACAATTTCCCGTTAAGAGGAACAAGAGCAGCAGCCTCCAAAGCAGGGGAGCTTCCAAAATGAACCTTACTATCAATAAACTTTTTCCAAGAATTTGTATCTTCTTCAGAACTCTAATCCTACACCCGTCACGACAATCTAAAGCATAAAGCTTTCCATCCATAGAAATACTCGGATTTCGCCAACCAGCAATCATACCGTCAGCGATCGACATCCACGTGTTGGTTTCTGGCGTATATGCTTCACTCAAGACCTCCCTATGAACCCCGAGTCCTTTTAAGAACCATTTTCCATTATACACAACCCCAATAAAAGGAACCATTGCTGTACTCATATCTGATATAAAATTCCACCGGTGTTTGTTCGGATCATAAACTTCAGCAGACCGAAGAGTCCTATGTGTACCTTCACATTCTCCACCAGCAACATAAAGACAGTTGTTAATCACACACGACCCAAAAAAGTGCCTTTTTCTTAACATATCAGGAGCTTTATGCCATCTATTTGTTCTAGCATTATAAAAAACTGTTCGTCTCATAGATCCCTTCAAAGGGTCTTTACCTCCAAATAAATAAAGATGGAAACCACTTAAAACCGCACATCCGAACCCAAGAGCGTCACTATATTCAATTGGAATCGGTGGGACAGGTTGCCATATTTGGTAAGTCGGGTCAAAAGCATGCCATGATATTCTTCCATCACGGTCTCGTTTAAAGACATAAACCCACTCTTCTGCCATGCCGAGAGTCTTTCTTAAGGTGTAAAAATAGTTGCTTGATAAAAGCCTGAACCATCTTTTGGAAACTAAACGAAGTTTATTATGGTCAGCACGTGGTACACGAGTTAGACAAGCAATCGCCAGGTCATCGGGTAACCCGGGGAGTAGTGGTGGCTGAACTCTAGTCCTTTCTCGACGCCCATTTTTAGTTTTATGAGCACGAGGGTTGATATCGGGTTGGATGCATATTTTTGATCCGGGAACAAACTTTCGGGCTCCAGCAACTGTCTTTAAGCCTGCGTCAACTTTGCAGTAGCATGATACAGAATCAACCTGTAATTATTTCTTTATGTTAGGAAAATGCTAGAATAAAACTATTGGAGTAGATTAAACAAGTACATATTGAATTATTGATACTAAACTTTGTGGTAGCTCAAATAAACTAATTATCAGATCCCTAAATAATCAGATATGCATGCGTAAGCGAAGTAGGTGATTCAAAGTTTCAAACACTAGAAGTTGATTATTGTGATATAAGGTTGCAATAATCACATATTCATTTAAAAAAAGAAAAGCATATTCGGACATCACCTTAAACAACATGGCGTATAATAAGAGAATGTTGGTTGCAGGAATTAAAAATCAAAAGTTGACATAATGTACTGAATGCTAATCATTTAGTATCACAAGATTATACGTGCGAATATGAGACTTAAAGACTTCATGAAAAAACTAGTTCAGCTCTCAAACGCAAGGGTGAAGATAATACGTTACACAATTATCACATTCTTCAAAAAGTTTTAACACCGAGAGTTCAAATTAACGCAAACTAATTCCAAAATGTCAGAGTATGCATCGACCACAAATCATACACCAAACTAGTTTCATAACGTATAAAAACGAGGCCCCATCTAATGTACTTGAATTCCCACAGATGTAAATTAGTATCTCAAGAATTAACGGGGCTGCTAACTGCCTAAGATACACTAATAAGACAGACATATCACACACATTGTAATTAGTACTATAATGATTTTGCTAAACAAAACATTGCTCACGAAAGCACAAATCAGCATAAACCGAACCATAAATAAGCAAAACCCCGCATCATATCACCCAAGTAATGTCTATAACTCATACACATTTGCACATATTATGACTAATTTCATCTGGATATCTCTATATACTACTACTCAAATACCATAAACAAAACCGACAACCTAAAATCAACAATTCTCGAAAAATACAGCTCATTTCTTTACAATTCCATCTATAAAACCAACTAATAAAAATACATCTTTTTTTCAATAACTGTTAAAAAAACTGCTTTATTTCTGCATAATTTCATATGTGTATCTCCAAAAACTTAAAAATACAAATAACCCACAAATTAAAACACATTTTTTTGCTAGTAACTGTTAAAAAAAATGCAAATTTCTGCATTATTTTATATGGGCATCTCTAAAAACTTAAAATACAAATAACCCACCAAAAAAAAAAAAAAAAGTTATAAAAAATGATAATTTATGCATATTTTCATCTGGGTATCTCTAAAAACATATAAAAAACAAAACCCACAAATTAAATCACATTTTATACCAAAAAATGTTATAAAGTTTGGTAATTTATGCATAATTTCATGTGGGTACTAATCAAGAAAAAAGTCAAACAAGAAAAAGTCAAAGGGCTAACCAATGGAGCATGAACTCTAAACCCTCTTTGTTGTTGTTGATGTTGTTCAGATAACTGAGACATTTCACTTCACAATTTCATATAAAAACACACACACTGTGTGTTTATAGATCAAGAAAATTGATGACCACCAATATTGAGAAAAAAAGGTACCCAAAAAATTGACTTTTTTTGTAGTGTGTGTGTGTTTTTGTTGGTGCTTGAAAGTAAGAGCTATTTTTGCAGCAACTTCAAAAACTGAAAGAGTGTTTGTTGTTTGGTGTGAAAATGAAAAGAGTTCATAGGTGGTTTTTGGGATATTTTTGTTTTAGTGGAATTTATTTCTTTAACAATATTATTGGAGTATTTATTGTCAAATAATTGTTATTTTTCTATAAATGTTAAAATAAGTATGATTTTCATTTTAGAGAAATAGTGATAAGTACAAATTTTAAAGGATATACATTTTGGGTAGCGAACGGGTAGTAGATTGTTGTGAGATACCTCGATTAAACTGCGTACATCTGAGTCAAAAATTCACTCTCTTCGGATAAGCTGAACCAAAAACATCTCATCCTTGTTACGTCAAAACATATACGATGTTTAAGAAATACTAAATGTGTAGTATAGTGGTGGAGCTTAGGATTTATTGAAGCCTTAATTGCGACAGTCTTAAGTTGATTATTCATCTAGCGCAAATATTAATGTAAATCCAGATTTATTTTATTTTACTAATTTATTTATTTTTATTATTTATTTTTTCAAATAGGTCATAGATTCAATTAAATTCTTGTGATTCGAAATGAAATAATGTTGTCTAAAACGTAATCAATATAAAGAAGTTGCATCCGGTGTATAATAAAATTTCGAGCTAAAGTTACCTAATTACACACCGTTAACAAAATATGATATTTTTAAATCAAATATTTTTTGTCCATAAATGTAGAGTAAAATTGTAATTTTACTTCGTGATAAAGTCACACTTTTCACGATTAGTATTTGTTTAACTTAAAATAATTTATAATATGATAACTAGTCATGGTTGGAGATTAAGACATTTGATCTTAACGGTAATTCACATTAAGTATTTCAAACAAGTTAGTTGGTAGTACTAATTTATTAGATGTTTGAACGGTAAAGAAAATTGG
Organism: Chrysanthemum makinoi; assembly: GCA_910596185.1. Lineage (NCBI taxonomy): Eukaryota > Viridiplantae > Streptophyta > Magnoliopsida > Asterales > Asteraceae > Chrysanthemum > Chrysanthemum makinoi. The sequence goes on along the minus strand of OU343224.1, from coordinate 347,210,529 downwards.
GTATTTAAAAATTGTGTAGTTGTGTGAACGCAAAACTTCATATTTGTTTTCATTTTTATATGGTAAAACACACACACACATGTCTTATCTTTTGCGAAACTTAAATCTTTGACTTTATATTATTCGTAAACTTTAGCCAATATGCTAAAAATGCAGGTTTTGATTTTTGATGTTACAAGAGTTTGTGCAAATATGTTAGAAAAGTTGGTGCAGTTTTTAAGCTAAAAAGTTAAAAGGAAGGAAAATGATAATAGACGAGTTTAAAAGATTTTATCGATAAATAACTTGCAAGAATGCAAGATTGCAAATAAGCTATTTACGCATTGTGCCTCACTTTGTTTCTTTAAGTTAAAGCTCTATATATCATCGCCTAAAAAAACAATAGATATATCGAAAAGTAAGTTTTTTTTAAGTAGGATATGTGACAATAGACATATCATTACTATATATATTAAAAAGCATTTGAAACGACGTCGATTCACCTGGCATTTGAAAACACGCCGATTCACGCAAACAAACGGTGTCCTTGGCCCAATACATGTGTTGGCTCTATCTCTCTAACCCAACCCAATTTAAGAGATACGGTTTGATTTCTCCCGAAGCTTCTTTATTTGATAAGAAATTGTATCCGAATATACCGTATAATCAAACCGCTCTCTCTCTGCGCATTTGTTACGAAGTTGTGGTTGGTATTTTATATGGGTATTATACTCACTCACGCGATGTATATCGGTGTTATGGAGTATCTCAGTAACTCGATTATACCGTGTAAACTTTTATTGTTCTGGTATAATTAAACCCATCATTCGTTTTGTGTAAAGATTGAATCTTGATAGTTAACTTGATGGATTATGCTAACAAATAAGTTCAAATTAGGCCATTTGATAGTTTAGGGTTAGGGTTTGATTTTGCAAGTGATGGTGGGAGATTAGTGGAGCCGTAGTTATTTGTGGTGTTATTGAAGATATTCATACATGGGACTGAAAAAATATAAAACTTATTTGTGTTTTGGAGTTTAATAAGGTCATGAAATTATATGTGCTTTGATTCGCTTATAATACAATCCAATTTCTATGGATGTGGTTTGGTCAAAAAGAAGATGTAGGCTGCTTGATACATGTATGTCTTAAGATTATTGACACATTCACTTTCATCCACATATTTGCGCCTACCCATTCGAATAGGTGTTTGCGCCTATGATGAGGTTGTATTTTGGCGCGGCGTTTATGCTAACGCAGCCATTTTGAATAATAGGATGTCATGAATATTGGTGGGTTCAAAAAACTTGAGATCGTCCAGATTCTCGGCGGGCAACATGCTATGTTTGCCATGGCGGCGTGTCCGCTTTTGGGTCCGCACGTATTCAGGCTCATTGTTGTACCCGCTTGTTTTTGCCGTTATGTATGTCTTGCCGCGAAATTAGAAGGACGTTAGAGTGTGACAAACAATCACCTCAGAACCTCCACGCGCGTATCCGTGGCATACTATCAACTCTATTGCACCAATTATTCCGATGTCATTTTGATATGGGGTTGCGGGTGTTTTATGTGTGTGGGTTTCAAGATGCTTTTTGGTTATAATAGGCTATGATGAATTTGTGGGTTCGATTAAAGTCGTAAGTCTCCGTCTGTTGGCACGGCGAACTATAAGGTTTCGGTACCATGGCGGGTGTATTCACTTCTCTCGATTATTAATCAATCTGAGTCAAATGATATTGGTTATTTGAGGTCGAACCGTGAACTTGGCACGATAACCGGATGGCTGAAAGCATACATGCTATCATTGAACCGCTTTTTGCACCATGGCGGAATTATGACCTTTTGGCCATTTTACACTCACAAATCAGCCTAATGATCCGCTATACCGTGTTTTTGGTCGCTTAAATATGCATATTTAGCTTGGATAAACCATTTTTAATGATACTATGATAATGATATGGCCGAAAAATGGATGGGGTCATGTAAGCTAAATATGTATAGATGGGTCATATTTACCGTGTTTTTGGTCGCTTAAATATGCATATGTGTAGGATAAACCATTTTCCATTATCATAGTATCATTCCAAAATTACTTTTTCCAAGGTCAGGTTTATGCTACATACATATTTAGCTTTTTCTAAGCTAATTTTTTTGATTCTTAATGATACTATGATAATGGTATGGCCGAAAAATGGATGGGTCATGTAGATTTAGTCTGGTCATCACTTCCCCACACCTGCACAAAAGTTTTCGAACTTCTTTGGGAGGTAATTTCTTCTGGCCTTTATCCGGATCAAACATATCATGCATATGTGGCAAAATGGTCGGGTTGGTTAAACGGGTCAAAATGGTTTAATTCATACCTGTATTTTTACTTTGTCAACAAGTTCAATTCATCGCTTTTGGAGCTTAATAGTGTTTTTGGTGAAATTTTCATGTCAAAAATATATGCCATGTACAAATATAGGTGTGCTTAAATCACTTGCCTTCGATGTTTGGCACAATAGTGATATAAAGCTAATCAAGACGATGCGGGCTAATGAGCTTATGAATCAGCTTATTTATAGTATCTTGAGCAATATGTTTTCGTGCAAGATGGGTTTACTTGGAGGCAATACAAAGGTCCACGCGGTGAGTTTAACCTTTTGTTTGTGTATTTGCATAGATGTAATGATCATGGTAAAAGGTTCCTTGGCCTTTTGTTGTTTGATAGAAAGTGCTTATTGTCGACTTACGCGCTTATGCCTCGGTAGCATCAAAAGTCCGATGATAAGGCCGAAGTTATTTGAGAGAGGCCGATTCAATTGAGGTATGAAATTTCGCCACAAATTATATAAGGTTTAGTTTCACTAAGAGGCCAAGATCTAGATTTTTCAACCCGAAAAGGTTAGTAGTATTTCATAATTTTTTTTACAGGCTAGAAGTTCATGTTACTGTTAATGACGCAATTCTGATTTTGTGATTGAACGAAAATATTTCATAGGCTCAACTACACAACCTCATAAGCCGAAATAAAGTGTGAGTGAAGCTATGCGACTACAAACGTAAAAAATATGATTACTGATTAGGATAGTTAATTAAAAAGTGATTTTTAATGTTTTTTGTTTTTGTTTTTCTACAGAACCGCATACATAGGGAGTTTGTTCCAACTGGAAATTTTGGAATAGATGTTGTGCCATAGATTTGGCGAGGTAGACATACATGGGTAGTGGTTGCAGCCATAGTGGGCACTTGGTACTGCTCCAATATATGTAGTTTTGAGACTCATGTGTCATAGGCCTTATCCGCATTTATAGTTTTGTTACACAAAGGTGAGACGTAAGAGCTAACACGATCGATCCTCATTTGCATTTTTGTTTACATTTTTTAATGAAGGTTCTTTTGTATTGTAAAGTTTGAATCCTCAATTTTATTTGCCAATATTTTGATGCATCAGTTGAAACCAACGTGGGAGACATAGGACTATCGTGAAATTGGTTGACAGAACAATTGATTCTTTGAAATCTCAAAACTTTGGAATCTTAACATCTGCAGGTACATGATGGTTTTTTACCTATTCAAATTTAGATACTTTTTATGTCCACATGTCTCAAGAGTTTTATAAAATGAATGCGACCGCCTACATGGAAGATCCCGCCGCTTTTTGTAATCGCTAATCGAAGCCCACATGATAGTATGATATGCTATTTAGTGACTCCTCGCTAATCGTAATTGTTATAGTTGTTCTTTATAACATGATATATTCTTTGATTAAACTACTTTTCGTTTGATTTGTGGTGAAATTCTAAATTACATTCGTACCCTGCAAACTGAGCTATAAACTTATAAAGTTTTTAATCAACGGTCAAATGGGTTCTATGACGTGCACATTACAAAACCAGAGGCAATGCCGGATCGAATGGGTGTGCCACTCTGCCCGAATAGAGCCCACCATGGGTCAGCTTGAGTGTCGATAGAGGTGGGTGATGCTTGGGGCGCACTTGGTCCGCTTGGGGTACCAAAATAGGCATAAATGGATGTGTTTACGCATCGTCAGGTTAAAGCGGCCACTATTGGAATGGGTGTGGAGTTAGGGATCAAATGTGGGCATGGGTGCATTTGGGGTTGAAGTGGGGCGGTTTGAGGTGAAAAACGGGCCGAATAGGTGTAGTTTACTTGCAAGGTACATGTTTCGCACCTTTATAATCAACCGCCTTTATTGGTAGTTTTAGTTGCACTAACCGTAACAATTTGTTGTTGTAACAGTGATACCGAGAACCAAGAAACGTAGCAAAGAACTCCCACGGAATAGCGTGTCTACGTGTACTCTCTAGAACCATGTGAATGACAAACGGTTATTATCTTGAAGTTGAATACATGTAAACAATTCTTATCTCTCAAGGTTATTCTTATATGTACATACATTTTCTGTAACAAAAAGAATGGCCCGTACATCGATTCAAGTTTTCATGCATGATGTCAAAGCAATAACTTTTGTGTCCACTTTTTCGAAATCGCTACTATACAGAGAGTATTGGCAATAGGTGAACCGACATTAGTCTATAATGATAAATGTCGTAAAGCTCACGCAAGAACGCTACGGATGGTCGCAATACTCGTATACTTTAAAAAGAAACGTTGTAAGCTTTTGTTTGCTGACAAGTGGTATCGTTTTGCCTTGCAGGAGACGAAAAATACATACCACTTTCGTCTCAAAATTTAAGTCAATTTAGATTTTTTGACTTTTTTTTTTTTTTTTTTTTGTTTTAAATGTATTTTTCATTGATATAATTTTCAGTATTATATAATACAAACAAAACTATTTAAGGTCAAAGTTTGATTTAAAAAGTCACAATAGACTATATTTTGAGAAGAAGAGAGTAGAATACAAGTTTTGACCAAATCAATCTTTTGAGTTTTGACTATTGACGAACAATATGTAAGGTTAACAATATTTTGTAAGGTTAAACATCTAGAATGTATCTGATAAAAACAAAATAGAAAAACTTCACGAGCAATAAAATATTTTTGGTGATTACACATTCACAAAATACAAGTTTAGTAGGATATATATATTTTTTAAGATCGAAAGAAAAAATAATAATACGAGAACAGGGGCGGAGCCAGAAACTTTTGCTCGAGAGGGCATATTTTAATAATTCTTATAAAACTATATTACAAAATGGTTTTTAAAGGGGGCAAATTACAAAACAAATTCATATATTTTTAAAAAATTTACATTATAATTTTTTTTTTTTTTTGTTATGGGAGCACGTGACCTCCGAGTCCCCTCCCTATCTCCGCCCATGTACGAGAACCTTATGGTTTTGACCAAATCAAGTAATCAACAACATATTTCATTTTTAATGTCACTTTCGTTTCGTATTTGTTCCACAAGACTTTATGATGTGGTTACAATAGATTTTCTATAGATATTGTTTTGCATTTTATGTTTTAAGTCAAATATATAACGGCAATTTATTTTATTTTTTTGATAGAAAAAAATTGCATTATTCAATAAGAAACGTTGGAATGTTGCAAATTATTCAATATTACTTTTACTAGTCATGCCTAAAACCATATAAGAGTGAAATCCAAACCAAAACCTGTTAAAATCATTAGAGATTCGGTTTCCTTTAACTGACGTACATCATAACCTAAAACTTCGACTACAACACTGAGTTTAAGAAAAGCATATCATTACGAAGAGAGGTCGAGAGTAAGTCCTTCCATCACGAAATGTGAACGTTTAAGCCATTTTTCTTGAACGGCAACCGTTTAAACCAGTACAAACCAAAACTTTCAGGTTGTCAATTTCCTATCAATAGTCTAAAAGATTTTGTATTACAGTAATACCTTAAAACACATTTCAAATTTCTAACCATAATAACCACCTATTCCCATCTCCCAACAAAACAAATAGAGACATGAATCATAATTTTGAGTAGATATTTTACAATAAATAGACATCACCAAACAACATTAACTTCTATTTTTCCCAACAAGCATCACCTCACCAAACCAACATTCATATGTCATACACTAGCATTTACTTCACACAATATACGCGCCTCTAAATTTGGTATCTATTTCAAAACCAAAATAACCACAGAAATTAAAGAAACTTTTATTAGCTGCAAAAATTAAATGGTCATGAGTTCAAGTCTCAACTAAAACATGTGTATTTTTCAGTGTATGATGGACATGCAAGTGTGTTTTTTTCTCCAAAAAAAAGGATGTTTAAGTAAACACTTCTTTTTATAATATCATAATCTATCACTTAGCACAAAACACCACTCTTTTATATAAAAGTTTCTACATTGGTGAAAAGTTTGTCACAAGCAAGAGACGGATGTATGTAGTAATTAGTAGTATGGGACCGTGTCCCCACTAGCAATTTAAAAAATAAATCACAAAACGAACAATAAGTTGGATTTTTGGACTTTTAAAAGATTAAAAAAATATAAATATTTTTGGATTTTTGAAATTTTCAATTCTTTAGTTGATTTTTTTTTTCAAAGATACGAAATAACTTTCAAAAGAAAGGATCTTCAAGGCACTAACTTGAAACAAAACGCAAAAATGAACAAATCTCCCTGACAGAGGCGCCAAAAACTTATTCGTTGTAATACGATATTTTTAATTTTTAAAAGTTTTCCCGTTAGATTTAATAATCACTTGAGGACAAATGATAATCAATCTTCCAGAGTCGTAATCATGATGAGATATGAATTGAAATTTACGTTTATGTCTTTTGTTTTATGATTACCGAGTATTTTGGTTTTGGGATTTTGAAAAGATTTAAAAACTATTTTAGCTAATAGGATATATTTTAACTAATTAGACTACAACTAATGACGAATAGTGATTAAGCTAAGAATATAATAATTAAAAATATGTTTGTCAAGTGAGGTGAAAAGTGAATTAAGTGTGAATAATCTATTACGCCCGTTTAATTAATACCAGTCAAAATAAAATTATTTTCTCACAACGTTGGCTCATATTGAAAACAATTCTTTTTCTTCTTGTTAATAAACACTAGATTTAAATAATTAATTATCCAAACGGCTTTTGCCCGTTAAAGCAATCAACCAAATATATCTAAAAAATAATCCGAACATTATTAATCAATAATCTTCGATACCCGTTTAAAATAGGGGTGAGCACAAAAACCGAAAAACCGAATCCAAACCGAAAAAACCGAAAAAGCCGAACCGAAAAAACCGCCCCATTTGACAAACCGATGGTGGTGGTTTTGAATTTTATAAAAACCGAATGTTTGGGGCGGTTTTTGGTTTCATAAAGAAAACCGAACCGGAAAAAACCGCCCCACCTTTTTATATGTTTTATATAATTTTATCTATATAAAAGATTTGCTATTTAATTTTAAAGATTTAAGTATAAAACTTTATCTATTAAAAAAAATGTGTTGTTTACTATCTATACATAAAAATTTGTTTTATTTATAGATATTATATCTTTGTTTTCGAACAATAATGTTCTTTGAAAATTTTCCCTACAATTCTAGCGTTTAACGAAAAGTGCAAAGCTGCAAAGACGTGCATTTTATATTTTACATTGATGTTTGGTTGTTTTGTACATTTTTTCGACGTTTTGGATTGCTAGATAATATGCTATTATCGATATTTGTTTAAATATTTTTGCTTGAAAACTTAGAATTTAAAATTATATCCTCGAATATTTCATTTGACTTTTTAGTTTATTTTCAACTTTGATCCTTAATATTTTTGTATGTGTTATGTAATACTTGATGAAAATTACACAAATGAAAAAACATTTAAAGGACAATCCATTCATATATTTTGCATCAATTATTATATAACATAAATAAAAATATTTAAGATCAAAGTTGAGAAATTAAGACTTTAAAAAGTCAAATGAGGACAATTAATTTGGGACGGAGGGAGTATAAGATTAAAACTTGCTTGTTTTCAAGTAAGAAAAAACCGAAGAAAAACCGAAACCGAACCGATTCAATGTCAAAAACCGAAACCGATAAAACCGAAACCAAACGGTTTGTAGTTTCCAAAAACCGAAATATACGGTTCGGTTTTTGGTTTTACCATAAAACCGCCCCACCCCGCCCCATGCTCACCCCTAGTTTAAAAAACTATTTTCTCACATCGTTGGTTTCTTTGAAAACAATTATTTATCTTGATAAAAATTACTTGATTTAGAATATTAATTTTCCAAACGGCTTTTGCCCGTTTGATATAACCAAAAATCAACCCAAGTAACCTAATATTATCAATCAACAATTTCTAAGCTTTTCACACTCAAATCCAAATCACTACTCACTTAACAAGCATATAGGAATCTACTTACTACGCATAGTAAGCCAACAATAATAATCTCAACAAGGAGTTGAGATCAATATAGATTTCATACTTACTATAGATCTAATAAATTAATCTTAACCATCCATTTTTTATTAAAATTAAAAAAAAAAATCATTTTTCACATTTAAAAAAAAAATAACATATCTTTCAAACGGTGCATATTCAAACTACAAAAATACATCATCACGACGAGAATTATATTATCTTTCTATAGATATGCACTTCTCTATATTTTCAATTTTTTTTTTTTTTTTAAATTCCGGCTAGAAAAATCACATATGATTTGTAAAATCATACTATATGATTTTCAAAAATCACATGTGATTTGTAAAAATCAAATTATATATGGTTTTCTCAAATCATATGTGATTTGTAAAAATCGAATCACTTGTGATTTTCACAAATCACATATGATTTTTCTTGGCCGAAATTTTGAAAAAAAATCGTTAAAAATATATAGAAGTGCATATATATAGAAAGATAATATAATTCTCGTCGCGGTGGTATGTTTTTTTTCGCTTAACGATTAACGGTTTGCGAGATATTTAATTTAAAAAAAAAATGATGAAAGTTTTTTTTTTTTTTTTTTGATTAGAAAAATGAATGGCTATGATTGGTTCATTGGATCTATGGTAAATTTGAGATTTATATTGAACTTTTGTCTCTCAACAATAACAACCATTTTTCTACACCAAATATTTAAGCTAAATGAGAAAGGTAAGAATTTAGAACCCAATCCGACGAAACTAGACGAATAAACCACCTAATTTTATAAACTTATCAAGCCCCAAAGTTTAGTTCTTTATTAGCTTTTATATTACCAAATAGTTAATAAAGTTGTGACTTTACTTACTAATTAGTTGTATAAAACTAGAAAAGCTATAAACTTTATTTAATAAGCAAGCTTATAAAACCCTTAAGCTCCTTGCCTTTTGATGTAGGATTGGATCAACAAAAAAGATTCAAACTTTATAAGGGTTAGGATAATAAGCTATATAGATAAGCGATAAGAAATACCAAATAATCTATGGAAAAGCTAATTTGATATAAAAAGCACTAATCTTTAATCAAAATAAGCTATGAGAAAGCTAAAAGATTAGATCTAATATCTACCCAAAAATAAGGTGTTCACTTCGAAAAGTAAACGCGGATTGGGTATGTCTAAGGACTATATCTAAACAAATAAGCTAAAGAAAAACTAAAAAGATTAATACTTTTTATACTAAAAGTATTAGATCTAAATCCACCCAAAACTAAGGTGTTTGAATCCGAAGATTAAACACGGATTTATTATGTTTAAGGATTATATTTAAGAAAAAAAGCTATTGAATAGCTTATTATTAGCTAAAAACTAAAAAAAGAGGAAAAATTTATAAAAATAAGCATTAAAAATTACTAATAAAGATTAAAGCTCTTTATAGAAATAAGTAGTAAAAAGACTATTTAAAACTATTAGTAAAGAGGGTTTGAAAAGAAAACTAAGTAACAAATAGTGCTTATTTGAATAAACTATTGAAAAGATTATCCAAAAAGCTAGTCTTTTTAGTCTAAAAATAAGCTATAAGGTAAAGCTTATTCTAGATAAAAAGATGTAAAGAAGATAGCTTACAGTGAATAAGCTATAAGAGAGCTTATCACAATAAGCTAATCCAATAAGCTACAATAAGCTATATAAGCTAAAATAGATTATTAGATAATAGAAGAAAAAGAAAATAAGAGAAAGAGATAAGAAGAAGAAATAAGCTAAGTAACCTCCATAAACATCATATTCATTAATAAGCAAAAAGGATTTTATTACAAATAAGCACTTGAAATAAGCTTACAAATAAGCTTTTACAAAATAAGCTAACCTACTCTGCTAGAAAACTTTAAAAAAAAAAAAAAAAAAAAAAAGTGTGTGTTTTTGTATGTGAAGCGAGAGAGTAAATGAGCAGTTTTGCACATCCTTTATAGCCTAACCCATCAGCTTCTAGGCTCTTCTAACACTACCAGTGCACTCTTGGACACGTGTCACACCCTTATTGGGCGCCGCCATCTGAAACATTCTTTTAAACCTCGTACCACAGCCGCGAGCCACGTGTCATCATGCTATTGGTCAGCCGCCAATGTACCTGCAACCTCGGACTAATCATTAGTTTGGCGGCGCCGCTGCCACGTAGATTATACATTAGATATTTGTTTTGCTTATGCAGATTATACAATAAAACATTTAAAAAACAAAACTTGGATAGCTTTGGGTCATCTTTTGTGAATTGGGCTACCAAACCTGTTTGTTAAGCCCATTCATAGATACCCTCCCATCACTTGCCTTAATATTTTTCACTCTCATACACAAACTCACGTAAAATCCTTCTTTCTAAAACCCTACAATTCTCTTTGCACTAAAGTATGATCCTAAGATCAGGTAAAACACTTAGACACAAAACTTCATTTCCAAACAATGATGAAACCAAACAAGACATCATAAGAAAATTACCAGACTCATTACTTATAGATATCCTATCTGTACTCCCTCCATCTGATGTTAAACAAATGCGCATTGTATCAAAAAGATGGAAAAAACTCTTTGCGTTTCTTCCGAATATTTGTTTCGTTATGAAATCTTATCCATCAATGGAGCAAGTTAGAAAACTTCTTGTTTTTGTTAATCAGACCTTAGCTATCCGTGGTTGTATGCCTATTGAAAAGCTGTTACTTAAGTGTGAAAATAAATGTGATTATGATTGTTTTAATAATATGCTTTGTACCCTTGTTCGGTTTAAGGCTGGTGTTCGAGAACTTGAGCTTAGGTTTCCTGTGTGTTTGGAAGATAAGATTAAGGTAATCAAGTGTTGTTGGGATTTGTTTAAGACTTGGGATTCACTTCTTGTGTTAACTTTATATGGTGGGTTCGTGTTAGATATGTCTAATGATGATGAATTATTGCTTTTTCCGTGTTTGAAGAAAATTAGTTTGATATGTATTGAGTACGCGAGTGAGGAGTCAGTCGTGAAACTGATTTCTGGTTGTCCTGTTTTAGAAGAATTGTATGTGGTGAGAGCATTTTTTGATGATAGGTTCGAGGTTTTTAACATCTCTTCGGCATCTTTAAAGAGACTAAAGATATCCTGTTATCATGAAACCAGGGATTATAAGGTTGTGATTGATGCTCCTAAGCTTGAATACATTTACATTCATGATTATTTGACCAATAACTACTCTTTGACAAAGCCGTTGTCTCTTGTTGAAGCGGACATTCACCATAGTCCTAGAGTCATTTATCAACTTGTTCCATTCCTTTCGTCTGCCAAAATATTGAATTTGACTCCTCGTTCACCAGATGTATGTTTTCGTATCCATGTTAATTGAGTCTTGATTCCATTTAAGATGTTTATATTAATTGCACATTTTAATTATGTCAACATAAGTTATGCGTTTAAATTATATGATAAATTCTATTATATCCGATCATGCTATTGTCAAGGCTCCACCAAACATGAAACCATTGAAGAACCTCTTGACTTACGCAATGAAGATATTGTTTGGCTTATGCAGATTCTGGACCATGTTCGTGGTTCAAATATACCCATGTTCCCTAACTTAGTCAGACTTGTGATTGGTTGGGGATTAGGTTTTCTGCCGGTTTGGTTAAACAACATGCCTAATCTTGAGCATGTTACCTTTTCCTATGTAAGTTTATGCGTACCTTCATCTTTCCTTAGAAGTCCAATAACATTAACAAAAGTTTGTCGATTTTTAAGAACTTATTTGACTCTTCATACTTTCTTTGCAATTGGACTTCCAGGGTGTTCAGATTAGCTTGCTAACACTAATTTTCTTATACTTGACCATGCTTTGGTGTTTGGATAACAGTTTCTTCTGATGATGATACAAATTTTTTAGGGGACAAATAATCAGTCTCTACTCTATCTTGCATAATTTTGGCATAATAATGACCTCTTTGGTCATCATATCTTTAGTTCAATGAAAAATCAGATGTGACAAATATAAGAACGCTAAGTTATAGATAATTACAATTTTCGGACACCACAAGCATGTCCAAACACTATATTCTACAATCAACAATCCATTTTATTTTCGTATCATATACTACATAACCATTCTCAAAACACTCATTCAAAACTCATATTTTCTCGCAACATTAATTATTCAATTTATTTATAAACAAGGTTTCCCTATATAGACATAACTGCTATCACTTTTGGATATTGAAAGGAATTTGTGTGATCTCAAGAGTTGAGACTTGATAGTTGTCACTCTTGATTGGCATCGACATACGGGTGTGTGTGTATGTGTTTTTTTATTATTTTTTATTTTTATTTTATTTTTTATATGGTTAGTGCCATGGATCTCTCGTCGTAGATTGGAACCCACCAGAGGAACCACCGGTTTGTCTGTGCTTGAAGATGAAGGAAATCGTAATACACAGTGGTAGATCTTTAGCTCAAGAAGACTTTACCTTTATTTGTTATCTACTCAAACATTCAATTATTTTGGAGAAGTTCAGAATTGATGCTCCTCACATTAATCCTGAGAGACGGAATCAGTTATTGAGCTTCCATTGTGGCTCCGAACATTGTCAGATTGAGTTTGTTTGAAGCCTCAGCTTTTCTAGATACTGATGGTAATTTCTCATATTCCAGAATTGTTTTGAATCTTAGTAAGTTCAAGATTATTAACTCACCGATTTTTTTATAACTCAGAATCGAATGATAGATTGCATGAAGTTGTAAAAAGATATTTGATGGTGGACCAAAAGAAAAAGAAAAAAAAAGCATTAGGATACATGATTAAGGGTTTTTAGTATTCGAGTCAAATTAGGATATTATAGATTCAATTTGGGTATATTTGTTTGCACTCATCTTTATATTTGTAATGTTTCAGATTGTTTCTAATAAGCAGTTTTGCAATAGCCATGTTGGATTTAATTTGTTCATGTATGTGGTTTTTAGGATGGGTACACTAGACAAATGGGCATGTATGTGAATGTCTTTATTGTGGTGCACGAGAGTGCACTAGAGGGACAGGATCATGTGCGTGTTATGTTTGTTGTTGGCTGTTATGATCATACTTTCCTCAAGGTACTTATTAGGCATTATTTTTCATACAATGGTGTGCCTTATCAGGTATGAGGTAATGCCTGTATTATCGATGATGAGGCACACCTTGATGAATTATAAAGCTTAACTGCAAATGGTGCACCGTTACTGCAAATGTTCTGAATTTATCAATGATGAGATGCTTAATGCTGTTTAATGCAACTAAGGCCATTGCTGGAGCTAAACAATTACGTTTTTCTTAAAATTTGCTACTTAACTTGATGAATTATAAAGCTTAACTTGATGAATTATAAAACAATATGGCTTATGTGTTCAGGCTGTATTATTTTCAAATGGAATGGATACACGGGCTTATCATAAATGGCCTACGTCAACTGTAATATATGACATATCACCACAAGTTAAAAAGGTTCAAGGTTCGGAGTTTCAATTAATTTTCCCCACAATTTAAAAATAAATGTTACATGATGGCTTATTGTCATGGATTAAACCGGGCCACTTTTAAAGTTGTGTGCAGCGGGTCTGGTCAAAACTCGGTCCTAACCCATGAAATTCCACAAAGTTATCCGGTGGACCCAGTTCTACTAGGAAGGGTTAGCAGGTCTAAACACGATTCCAATTTAAACTAAAATAAAGCCCGCGTGTACACACATGGTTTGAATAATTTATTTGTAAATGTCATGACGTGGGCTATTTATATGCTTTATATCTAATAGGTACAATTAGTGATATTAGAACGAGCTTAGAAATACAACTACTTCGGGTAATATTTGGTATTTTGGTGAATATTGGTATGCTTTGGAATTGGAATTGGGAAGTTTGTGATAACCGGAAGCATATTAGTCTAAAATATATAATTTTTTTAAGAAATTTCATATCTCATTACCAAACAGTTATAACCAAACGCACTTAGCTAAGTTTTCAAATTAAAGGCTTTGGAGATAAAAAAAATAAAAGAAATAAAATAAAATAAAAAATACAACCAAACGACCCATTTATGGGTAAGTGGGTCTAAATTGTCATATCTAATCTTTTCAAAACGACCCATTCATGAACAAGAAAAACATCATTACATATACTTAACTGATTCACTCAAGTTCATTTTCTCTAACTTGGATAGTTGTAGCTTCACTCTTATTTCAGTTATACTATGTTTGTGATTAGTAAACGAGACTGCAGGGAACACAATCAATGGAACTACTGTACTTAGCTGGATTTCAAGAAAAAAAACCACAAAAAGCATCACATCATCATTGCCTTCATTGCTATTCAACTTGGTATTTCTTTAAATTATGCCCAATTTCTTTATGTTAATTATTGTTTATTTATGCATCATTTCTCTCTTTTTATTTATAATTATATTTTATGGCAGAGAGTAAACGATGTTCCACATTTTCCTCTTATGTATGCCTACTGTTTCTTGGTTTATTACGCTTCACGTGACGAATGTAGAAGTTCTTTAACCATGTATTTGTGCATATATAATTTCCAGGTAGAAGTGAATTATTTAGGAAAACTAACACCTAAATCTTGTGAAGCTTATTGAATAATGTTGTGAGGAAAATCATCGCCTTTTGGTGTATGAATTCATGGCATCTGGAAGCCTAGAGAACCTGTTTCGCTGTGGGTAGCTAAACTATTGTAAATGTTTCAGTGATTTGTACTCGAATAAACATTAACCTGTTAATGTTGAAGTATATAAACTAATGTGGAATTGAACAATAGTATGGAGAGGTTGAAGGTTAAATTGGATGTTAATTTTTGTTTAAAGTTTCAAATTTTATAGGTTTTCGGTTTAATAATGTTATGAAGATCGAATTGCATTCATAGTAACTCTTAACCATATGTAGATATGTTTTGAAAAAGATTTATCTAAGTTTTTTAGAAACAAACTTTATAAGTAATACCAAAAAAACAATACTCTTGAGATAAATGCCGTTATATACTAAAGAGAAACTTTTAGGCCTTGTAAAAGAGTTAGCAATGATGATTGCACGATTATACATTGGGTGTCAATACATTATATCGTTGAGGAATGTAATGTACACATCGATATCATATTCTTTTTGAAGGAGGAGGGGAAACTATAAATTGTCTGTAAGTAGAAGAACCTCAAGCACTCCAGATGTTAAGAGTTGCTCACTTTCTATGTAAATTTATACATAAGCAACCATGACAAAAACACATTCAAGTGGTGACACAAGCGAGTTACCCATCATCACGACTGAAACACCAGAAAGCCGACAGCACAAAGTTGCTACATTGTTTCGCGTTTACCCTCTTGGCTTTTTACGAAAGGTAACGTAGCATTTCCATAGTGATTATTTCATTATATGTCCATGAATATTTGACAATATTTTAAAACCAGACGGTAGCATAAATAGTAGCTACATTTTTGCTGGTGTTTGTGACATGTGACGCTTAACACAAAGGATGACCACAAGGTGTCACAGCTTGGAGCCTCAGTAGCCGATGGGCTCATTGTGACCGTCATGATAAATGATGTTGGACATATCTCTGCTGCACGCATGAATCCTGCCGTTACACTAGCCGTTGGCTCAGGTACCTAGCTAGCTAGACCAGTCATACTCAAAAAACGTTATTACATTAACACCACATATCTCAATGTATTCAACCATATTAAATCATAAGCAGTTGTGACTAACTAGACCCGTACTAAAAATACGTTGGTACGTTAGCGCCACACATCTTAACAGATCCTTACCATAACAGAATCATATGCGATTAATGTGATCAAGACAAGCACATGAGACCATGACCATAGTCCCACTGGTAGTTGGGCAATATGTATATCTTTCCATTATTTCAATAGAATAACACATGATGTTCTAACTACTCAAGATGTTTCATTATCACTTTGTCTATGCAGGCCCTATCTTTGCAGCAGCACAACTAACAGGGTCCATATCAACTTCATTTTCCCTAAGGGTACTGTTAGAACAGGTAAAAGTGTAAAACATTTGGGCACAAAAACACCATTAGGGACAGACCTACAAGCTCCGATCTAGAGGGAGCGGGGTGGTCAGGTCTCTGGCAGTAGACTTGGAGCCTGAAATTCTTGAAAGGTTTAGTATGTTAGTTTGACAATTGGGGGCAATGACAACGTTCAAGATCAATCTGTTCACACTTGGGGAGGTCTAATTGTAGAATGATATAATGAGAGAATAATGTTTATTATTGATTGATTGTCACCGAAGTGAGCTTGTACATAATATAGATACTAATTGACACTATTTGACAGCATGCTCTGATACCATGTAGAATGATATAATGAGAGAATAATGTTTATTATTGATTGATTGTCACCGAAGTGAGCTTGTACATAATATAGATACTAATTGACACTATTTGACAGCATGCTTGACACTATTTGACATCATGCTTGACAGCCTAACAACATTGACTAACACTAATTACTACATGGATTGTTCTATTTGTGTAAAATAGTTTTGTAGAGGCTCTAAAATGTACATGCCTGATGCCTGTATACTTTTCCTATAATTGATTACTCAATATCAAGTTTCTAGAGTGGTAATGTTTTATCTCATATTATGCTCAAAATAGGTCTTTGACAGTGCCAGATCAAAGGAGCGGGAGTGTGAACTATTTTATCCTGATGCATAGGTCACCGGAGTCAGGAAACATGCGCATTGCATACTGTTGGCACTTTGCTTGATTTTTGGTCTGCACTACAAGAAGAGATCCACTATTAACAACTAATGCAGGTTGATGTTGGTTACAGACTCTATTAGTAATTAATGATTTAATGATATGGACCTATTATATTTCCATATACATCTTGTGTAACCGAGATTGACCTTTAAGTATTAGAATATGTTGCAAAAGTAAAACTACATCAGATTGTTTTTAAGTATGTTGATAATTGGGGTGTCTAGGGGTATTTAGATTTGCTTTTTGAGTAGTGTTTACGTAAGACTGAATAATTGTTAAAAGTTTATGCCCTCTTGAGAAGCTTGATCTACAAGCGTTAACATCTGAAACAAACTTAAGGCCGATTGAGGGGAGCCAAGCTTACCTAAAACAAGTTTAATGTTTGATCAATCAGTGTCCTTGTCCTGTGTGAGGATCAGAGTTATCTTCTGTTTATAGGTTATTAGAATGACAATTTCATAAGATTCTCCTAAAGGCCGTATATGTAGAGTGCAAGGCAACTCAAATAAGCTATTTGGTTCTTATATGCAACAAAACAGACAAAAAATGACATGTGACATTTCATTAACAGTTTTTAATTGGCAATTCTAAACACCCACCTATTTAGCCTTTTTGAAAATGAAGATGATGTCAAGATTGATGAACACATTTGCAATATGCAGTCATTTTTATCCATCTATTATGTTTTAATATATATGCATATTTTTGTAAGTGTTTGTCATTTGTTATCTAAAATGAGAAGCTGATTCATGAAACTTTTAAAATATTTCGGAGCTGTTAAAATATAAAATTACTGTTAACAAGTTATAATTACATATAACAACTAATTTACCAAACACTTTAATTGAAAAAAAAAATACAGTTTGTAGCTCAAGTTATACCTATAGCGTTGAAATCTGGCCCGTCCAAATTTGATCAATTTACACGTGTGATTATAAATCATATGAAAATAATATGTTAAATAACTATATACAAATAGCCTGTTTGTTTGTTTATATGTGTGTTTGTTTTTTTCTATTAAATCAATGAACATACTCAAGGCACTTATGAGCTCATTTATCCGTCTCTTGAGTTATTATTTCCCATTATTCTCTTATGTTATAATTCCTAACACGTGTATTCTTATTCTTAATCTTTAATAGACTAAGCATGGATGCTCTAATTAAATTGTGCAATTACAGATAATTAAAAAAACCATTTTTTGTGAGATCTGAGTCATAGGTCTACTTTATGTGGGTCCTTATTCAATTGAATAAAAAAAAGTCTTTGGAACATTAACGAGCACTCTTTCTATAAGTACCACTTACAACACAACTAAAAAAAATATTGTTACACGACATATTGCTTGGCTAATGAAACATAATTTCCATTACAAAATTCTTTTTTAAACTAAATTTAAGACACACATTCGTTGTTTGTTTTTAATTAATAATAATATATAATTAAATTTTTTAGTAAAAGTCTCATGCGTGCACGGTATTATAACTAGTAATTTATACAATAAAACATCTAATAAACAAACTACAAACTTAGGATAACTTTGGGTCATCTTTTGTGAATTGGGCTACCAAACCTGTTAGTTAAGCCCATTGATAGATAGATATTTTTCACTCTATACACAAACTCACGTAAAACCCTTCTTTCTAAAACCCTACAATTCTCTTTTCATTATCTGAAACAAAGTATGATCCTAAGATTAGGAAAAACACTTAGACACAAAGATTCATTCGCAAACAATGATGAAACCAAACAAGACATCATAAGCAAATTACCAGACTCAGTACTTACAGATATCCTATCTTTACTCCGTGATTATGATGTGAAACAAACACGCTTAGTATCAAAAAGATGGAAAAACCTCTTTCCGTTTCTTCCGAATTTTAGTTTCATTTTTAGATCGTTTATGTCATTGGAGCAAGTTAAAAACATCCATGTTTTCGTTGATCAAACGTTAGCTATTCGTGGCGATATGCCCATTGAAAGGCTGTTACTTAGGTCCCAATATAACTGTGATTATGATTGTTTTTATGATATGCTTTGCACCCTTGTTCGGTTTAAGGCTGGTGTTCGAGAACTTGAGCTTATGTTTCCTTTGCTTTCGAAAGATAGGAACAGGAATAGGAATAAGGTAGTTAAGTTATGTTGGGATTTGTTTAAGACTTGGGATTCACTTGTTGTGTTAACTTTATATGGTGAGTTCGTGTTAGATGTGCCTAATGTTGAGGAGTTTCTTTTTCCGTGTTTGAAGAAAATTAGTTTGACATGTATTAAGTATGCGAGTGAGGAGTCAGTCGTGAATCTGATTTCTAATTGTCCTGTTTTAGAAGAATTGCATGTGGGGAGAAATGCGGAAGTTGATAGGTTGGGGGTTTTTAACATCTCTTCGCTATCTTTAAAGAGACTAACCATGCGCTCTTCTCCACTAACCGGGGATTATATTTATAAGGTTGTGATTGATGCTCCTAAGCTTGAATACATTTACATTTATGATTATTTGACCGATCAATACTCTTTGAGGAAGCCATTGTTGTCTCTTGTTGAAGCTGATATTCACCATAGTTCTAGAGTCATTTCTCAATTTATTCCATTCCTCTCGTCTGCCAAAATATTGACTTTGACTCCTCGTTCAGCATGGGTACATTTTTATCCATTTTAATTAAGCCTTGATTCCATATAAGATGATTCGTTTAATTGCACATGTTAATTATGTCGACATAAGTTGTGCCTTTAAGTTATATGATCAGTTCTGTTATATCCTATCATTCCATGTCAAGGTTCAACCAAACATGAAACAGTTGAAAAACCTCTTGACTTAAGGAATGAAGATTTTGTTTGGCTTATGCAGGTTCTGAACCATGTTCGTGCTTTAAATATGCCCATGTTCCCTAACTTAGTCAGACTTGTGATTGGTTGGGCCATCGAGTTTCTGCCGGTTTGGTTAAACAACATGCCTAATCTTGAGCATATTACCCTATCCTATGTAAGTTTATGCGTACCTTGAACTTTCCTTAGAAATCCAATAACAAGAACAAAAATATGTTGATTTAAACTCAAATTTGACTCCTCATACTTCCCTTTCAGTTGGACTTCTGGGGTGTTTGAGTTAGCTTTTTTAAACTCATTTTCTTATACTTGCGACTATGCATTTGTGTTTGGATAAACAGCTTCTTCTTTTGATAATACACAAATTAAACTAACAATATTACTTCTACTTAAGGGCTTGTGTCCCAATGTTACCCCAACCAAACGGTTGTGGGTTCAAGTCCTGCTTAGGACGTGCGAGATGGATTTGTTGTAATATATTATTAGATAGTTAGTTAGCGTTTAAAAAAATAACAATCTCTAGTCCTTTTTTATACGGAGTATTATTCATAATAATGACCTCTTTAATACATAGGATAATCAGATTTGACAAACAGTGGAATATTAAGTTTTCTGAATATTACATATATGAGACACCACAGGGCACAGGCATGTCTAAACACTATACTCTACGGTTCATCTTGTTTTCGGATCATAAATATTGTATAATCATTATCAAAACACACATTCAAACACTCTCTTTGTCGCAAATTTGGTTCTTTTATTTACTAATAATCATGGATTTTTATATAGACGTAGTTGCTACCACTTTTGGTTCTTGATAGGATCATAGCTACTTACTGAATATTTTTTTATGGTTAGTTGAAGGATAAATTTTGCATCGCAGAACGGGACCTACCTGTTGCACAGGCTTGTTGCTTAACTTCCAAGATCGATATGATCAAACAAACATTCATGCCATCACATTCAAGAATCAATAAACAGAAAATAATGGGATTTGGGTTTGAAGCCTTTAATAAAACTGATATATTAAAACTGAGAAGGGTTAACATGTTTGTTACAGAATCCTACTATTTATACAAACTGAAACGGTACAAGTAAAGGGTTGTGTTGGTTCGGTTTGTCCAACAGACATGTCCCTTTGATTGTAACTGTCTAATAACCGTTTTTGTAACTGCTGTTGATTTTTGTCTGGTTTGACTTTTGCGTTGGTTTGCTTCGGTTTACTTTGCTGGTTCTGTTGGTGTGTTGACTTGCAGCCCAACAGGAATAACATGCCTTTTTTGTATGGCATGTCGACATTACTTCCAACACTACCAGAGGAACCACCGGTTTGTCTGCGCTTTAAGACGAAGGAAATCGTAGTACGCATTGACAGATCTTTAACAAAAGAGGAGTTCACCTTTATAAAGTATCTACTAAAAAATTCAATTAGTTTGGAGAATTTCAGAATTTATGCTTTGCACATTGATCGAGAGAGGCGTGAGCAGTTATTGAACTTCCATCTTGGTTCCGAATGTTGTCAAATCGAGTTTATTTGAAGTCTCTTCTAGATACCGATGGTAATTTCTCATATTCTTGGATTGTGTTGAATCTTTGCAAGCTCAAGTTTATTAGTCATTTTGCACTTTGTTTGCTCTAAATGTAAAAATCTAACACAGTTTGAAATTTTTGATAACTCATAAATGTAACAGATCGTAGATTGCATGCAGTTGTCACAAGATATTTTGATGGCGGACCAAAGGAGGATCAAAGGATTAGGATATAATTAAGGGGGTTTACTTTTAGCATTCGAGTCGAATTAGGATATTATGTTTCATTACGGAATGCTTCATAGTCTTGTTTTGGGTATATTTCTTCGCATTCTTTTTTATACAAGTATATGTAATGTTTCAGATTATTTCTATTATTCATATTTAGTAGGTGCATATGCGGGTCACTTTTCACTAATATGTAAAGCTGCCTCTTAACGACCTCTTAGCAGTACGTTGTGATATAGCCATGTTGGGTATGCTCGTGTATGTGGCTTTTAGGATTTGTACATCGGATATAGGTCATGATCATGTGTGTGTAATGTTTGTTAGTATAAATTCCTCGAGGTTCTTATCTGGTGTTACATTTCACCTGATTTTTGTACCAAATATGCGTCAATTCTGAATATGGGTTTCCGCCTTTCTACTTATTTGTTCCTGTACTTATCCGGCGTTACTTTTCACAGAATGGTCATATCTTATCTTGTTATATTTGTAAAGATTTACTGTCGAGTTTATGTATAAATTGACCAAAATCAAAGGTTTTTGGAGCATTCAAGTTTAAGTACTTGACGTTTCTATGCTTTATTGGCAGTACAGATTTCTAGTGATAAGCAAGAACTATAAGTTTTGAAAAGATACGGAATTGACTCTTGAGTTGTCCAAAGTTCGTAGATCTCTGAGAACCGATTTAGCACATATGCTAAACAAAGAGATTGTAAAACAAGTACAGCCAAAATAACGGAACTAACACTTATTCCCGGCCCATTCTTTGCAATCAACGTAGAAAATATGCACCGTACTTCAGTTTCAATCACCAAAACAGTGGTCACAAGTTGAATGGGCAAGACATCATTATGGAGTTTGTGATGTCTGCATTTTGGATTATCCCGCGTGACATGTTTCGCAAAATGACCATATTGACTATCTGCTTCCATTTACTGACCAAAACTTGTCCAGCCCCCAGTTTTGGTGTGCACGAAAAACCAACATAAAGCATGCAGTTTTTGATGTCTATGCATTTGCGATCCCATGCCGGTACATGTTGAGATAAACCAAGTTCTTACCACTACAAAATGATGTTATTTAGGATGTGCTAGGAGAGATGGTTGGCAACTTGGCATCTCCCCTAAAAGGGTCCGGAACAGCTTTCACCTATTACCATACACATTCTGTTAAGGCTTCCCGCTTCGGTAGAGATCCATAACACAAACTTTTTATACTTACGATATATATCACCTTGTCATAAGCTTTTTTAAATGTGTTTCCGGTTTTTTAATTCACATCAGATGGTTTTGTTTTGTCGAAACATTAGTATTGTTATCTAACTTGTCACTCTAATCAGACTCATTATAATGTTAATCTGATATGATGATGCAACATGTTGAACAAGTGATGTCAGGGAGTAATATTTTGGTTCAAATCTGTCAAATTAGACCGGACAGCTATATTCAAATAGCGAAAATGCCAACGCGTACACATAACCACAAGTTAAAGTAAACAAGCACACTTTCATTTAACCATACCAATAAGGCTCTGCAGAAAAACACAATGCGACGCCCGCAATAATCTACAGACCCTCAACTCGGGTTGCAGAAATAAACGTATATCGTTATAACCACCAAAACAGACCAAATTCCACAACCCATCAACCACCAAATTTAACCACGAAAAATAAACCAAATGGGTCAAGACTCAACCCGACCAGACCAGACCCTACTCTGTTAGTTGACGTTATCTATCTTCGGTTCACATATAAAAAAAACTACCCATCTTACCCATAAAGGGTAAAAAAAAGGAATCAGTTGTAATCCAAACTGACGGTAACTAATCCCAGGCACTAGCGACACCCTGACCATAACCACCGCCACTGTACCCACCTGGAGCTCCGTATCCACCACCATACCCGCCCTGGCCTCCATAAGCATTGTTCATATTCCCACCGCCGTAATAATCTCCACCACCACCGCCACCACCCCGATTGTAATTGGAGTCTCTTCTGAAATCACGACCACCAAACCTACCTCCGCCACGACGATTCTTGCCTCCACCATATGAAGCTCGAGCTGCATAACGAGCAAGCCATGCAGGAACTTCTTGGTTAGCTTCTTGCATGAGATCTGATAAGGGTCTTGCCATTGAGGAGTTGTTGTCGTTGAAGAAGGCTGTGGCTAGTCCTGACTTTCCTGCACGGCCGGTTCTTCCTATACGATGGACATAGTCGTCAATGTCGTTCGGAAGATCAAAGTTGACCACGTGAGCCACGTGGGGAATGTCAAGACCACGTGCTGCTACATCTGTCGCTACTAAAATCGGGGTGTTCCCGCTTTTGAATGATCTCAAAGCCTGCTCACGTTCCTGAAATAATAGTTCCAAAATAAATAAACCTTTTAGTGGATATCCACATTATCAAAAATAGAACTCATCAAATTACTAATTGTTTTAGTATTGAAAGTTCGTGTTTATAGCAAGATATGTTATTTTTGCATAACTTCTTTGAAAAATTTGAGCTTCGGAAGAAGGTCAAATTTTGCACAAAATCAACTCAAACAAAAAAAGTTACATAAAGCTTACTTTCTGAGCCACAAAAGGTAGTTCGCAAAATAAGTCTCATTTTGGTATAAACACAAGCTTATAACTTTCATGACAATCGTGTTAATAGATCATTTACAATGTGGCTATTTTGATGAATTTCTGTTTAAAGAACTAAAGAAACGAATACCTGTTGTGTTCTATCGCCATGAATAGTGGTAGCAGGGAAGCCATTCATGCACAACCAATACTCTAGTGAATCAGCACCTTTCTTAGTCTCGACAAATACCAATGTGAGAGCTTGCTGCATTAGTTAAATAGATCAAAAACTGAAGCCATAGAACAATAAAGAAAAAAGTTTCTAATCTCGAATATAACCTTTCCATGAACACCATTTGCCCGTTGTGCATGAAGAAGGTCCATGAGGTGGCTTCTCTTGTCACTTTCTTGTACATACTCAACTCGTTGTACAATCAAATCAGTACTCGAACCCACTCTTCCCACAGCCAGAAATATGTAGTTTGCAAGAAAATCAGACGCCAATCTCTGCATTTTAGTAAAAAAATTGTATATATAGATTACGCATACAAGTGAAAAGTGCATTTGAGCACCAAAAAAAACATGAAAACAAAAAAACACTTCCGGCCCTTAGATCGATAAAAAAAAAATGAAGGGACTAAAAATATATATATATTGAGTTTATAAAATATATATAACATACAATAAACAAGTAAACATCAAGAGTACACAGCGGAAGACTTAAGATCATAACAAATAAATTAATTAAATGAAAGTATGCGTAATCCATCTCTGCGATGTCAAATCCCTCGAGCAAAGCAAAACAACCCTCGAAAGCAAAGCAAAACAGAAGTACTTATTGGTGTAAGAATAATGTCTTACAACCACTGCTTGACACACTAATTAACCAAACGAATCAAGCTTATCTAGATCTAACACAAGTCCTCTTTAGCTAAAACGAAACCAACTCCTTACAATTGGTGTGCTCGGCCATTATAGGACAAGAGAGAGAGAGGAGAGATCTAGGGTTAATCTAATGCACAAGTGCTAAAACCCAACCTAACCCTCCTTATATACTAAGTAGGAAACTTGGGAACAAGCAGTGAATTGCTATTGATCCTATGGCGGCCATGTACACAAGCCCAAAGCCAAACCCATAACTTTTCCAAGTTTTCCATTTCTAGTCCTTTCTCTTTCCATTTAACGGTCGTTAGTCATTTTTCCGTTAAATACTTAACGATCGTTAACCGGACTTAAAGTGCAATAATTAATCGTAAACATAAACATTAATTATTAACTTTAATTCTCATTCGCTAATAACTTGGTCACGAGTTCAATCCCGACATTCACACATGTTTGAATATATACATTTCCAAATTCCCACTGATATGTTTACAAACGTGAAATGACATCTTAGAAGCCAGCACACCAATGCCCCGGTGACAACTCGTGTATGGTTTTCTGAGAAAACCAAGTTTGATGATTCATCATCATATTCATCCTTTGTTTCTAATACCATGTTAATAAGAATATGGATCTCACTCATTTCTTAATTAACTATTCTGCTTTCGCATGTGATTGATTAAGATTACCAATTCTTCGAACATATTCCAAGACTTCATGGCCATGCAAACATCTTAACAACCCTAAGGGCCCAAGAGTATTATACTTCAAAATAAATTTGAAGGAAACAAATCCCATTTTGACTACAAATAGGATTCATAAATTTCAAGAACACTTCAAAACAACCCTTATAACTACCCGCCACGCAGTGCTAGCGATTGCTTCACAAAATGAACTACATCCATGACATATCTCTTGTATCTCAAGTCAGGGGATAAATATCCATGATATACTTAATGACAAAGATCCATAAAGGATTATCATGCGGGTGGGATAAGTCCTATATTCAATTCATTGAATATCATCCTAATTAATACACGATCAATATACTTTCAAGTATATTCTAAGTAATAATTTGTCTTAATTCAATATCATTCCCATGTTATTGATTGACAATGGACTATTTAGAATAACTTAAGTTATTCAAGGATTTAAACATGCAAATATAGGATAACATCATAATAAATGAATAATAAACATAACAAAAATACTTTATTTCATTTCAATAATAATGTTTACAATATCCTTTATCTAAAATACTTAGTCACAGATGGGCATGAAACTACTAGCTAAATAAAGTCCAAACTTATCGTAACAAATGATTAAGTTTTTCACC
The DNA here is from genome assembly GCA_910596185.1 of Chrysanthemum makinoi. Taxonomy (NCBI): domain Eukaryota; kingdom Viridiplantae; phylum Streptophyta; class Magnoliopsida; order Asterales; family Asteraceae; genus Chrysanthemum; species Chrysanthemum makinoi. Next base: position 347,184,096 of record OU343224.1, on the reverse strand, counting down.
ACGTAAGGCCTTCGTTAACGGATCTGCTAGGTTATCATCTGTGTGAACTTTGAGTAACTCAATTTCACCTATCTCGACTTGCTCTCGAACATAGTGATATTGTCTAGGATAGTGTCCGGTGCCCTTCATGACCTTGTGTTCATGGGCAAAAGTAATTGCAAACAATTGTCACAATATACTTTAATAGGATGTTCAATCGACGGCATAACACCAAGCCCCGAAACAAACTTCCTTATCCAAACAGCTTCCATGGCGCCTCGCGCACGCTATGTACTCACTTTCAGAAGTGCACATTGCAAGTGTTGTTCCGTTTACTTCCAATCCAAAGACCTCCATTGATGACAAAAATGTAACCCGCTTTGAGACTTGTGATCATCTTTGTCACACTTCCAGATGCATCGCAGTAACTGTAATGCATGCTTCGCCGATTTCCATACACTATGAACATATCTCTTGTAGCCCTAAGGTACTTGAATATGCCACAGCTAGCCCAGGAATTTCACCCGATTCTCTGATACCGACCGTCAAGTTTTGAGCAAACGCCACATCAGCTTGTGCATCGCACCGCATACGATAGATCCTACAGCCGCATAAGGAACTTTCTTCATACGCGCCACCTCATAGGTGTCAAGCACGCCTTGGTCGCCAAACCATGATTTACTTGCATTGGCAAAAATCCCTTCTTGGAATTTTGCATATTGAATCGCTTCAATATTTTGTCAGCACTTTGGCTTAAACCACTAGCCTTGATCTATCCCGTAGATCTTGATTCCAAGGATGTATGCCGCTTAACTTTCATCGAAAAACATTTACCAAGATAGGCTTTCACCTCATTTAGACTTGGTATATGATTTCCTATGATTAATATCATCGACATACGTAACAAGAAAAGTAACATGACTCCCACTAGCTTTGTGATATACACATGGCTCATCAAGACTGAAAATCCAAAACCTTTGATTTCTCCATCGAATCTTTTATTCCATCCTTGATGCTTGCTTCATCCATAAATGGACCTCTTAAGCTTGATACACGGTTAGAAATAATGGATTCACAAACCCTTCCTACCGAGCCATATAGATGTCTTCATCTAGACGACCATTCAGAAAAGCGTTTTGACATCCATTTGCCAAATCTCATAGTCATAGTGTGCAGCTATAGCTATGAGAATCCTAATAGATCTTATGTCCGCTACGAATGTCTCCTCAGAGTCAATGCCATAGGTTTGAGTAAAACCTTTAGCCACTAGACGAGCTCAGAGTGTGTGTACATTGCCATCCATGTCGCTTTTCTTTGAAGATCCACTTACTTCCAACGATTTTCGCATTGGGAGGAAGGTCAACTTCAATCCAAACTTCATTATCTTTCATGGATTGCATTTCCCATTCATAGCAATCTGCCATTTATCCTTTTCAGATCAGCCATGGCAAACTTTATACGGGTGTGTTCATTAAGATCCCCAACCATATTTTCCTCCACCTCTACGTTAAGACATAAACGGTCAGGTGCACGTATAGTCCTTTCGTACCCAATGGGAACAACTTCGTGAGGAGCACCTAAGCTTTCTGTGTTCTTCTTGAAGTTGGCAAGATTTCGTAAGGTGTTGTATCTTCTTGATCATATTCCGATCATATACTCTCCCAATGAAGTTCTTGAGATATGAGATTCCTTTCAAGGAAATCTCCATACCTAGCCACAAAGACTTTATTCTCAGCTGGGTAGTAAAAGTAGTAACCCATAGTTTCTTTAGGGTATCCTACAAAGATATTAACTTAACAGATCTGCTTGAGCGATCAAAGGTGTGTCACGCTTAACAAACGCTTCACATCCGCACCTTAAGTAAGAAAAGTTGGGAGCTTTTCTCCGTCCATATTTCATATGGAGTTTTAACAATCTTCTTCGTTGGAACCATATTCAAAATGCGAATAGCGCCAAGGGCATAATCCCAAAAAGTAAAAGGTAGAGTCGTAAGTTCAAACATTGATCGTAGCATGTCAAGTAAGGTACCATTCTTCAGATACACCATTTTGTTGTGGAGTATAAGGAGATGTGAAAGGTCGGATAATTCCACACTCAGCTAAGTAATCTTTGAACTCTTGACTTATATACTCACCACCTCTATCGGATCGAAGAGCTTTAATCTTCTTACCGAGTTGTAATTCTACTTCACTCTTGAAAACCTTAAATGTTTCAAAGACTTCATATTTATGTTTAAGTAAATAAACATAACCATAACGACTGAAATCATCCGTAAAGGTTAAGAAGTAGACAGCACCACGTTTTTGACACACGTCTAAGTGGACCACACACATCAGTGTGTATTAATCCAAGTAGATCAGAAGCCCTTTCCACTTGTGGTAAAAAAGGTTTCCTAGTCATCTTCCCAGCAATGCAAGACTCGCATTTGTCAAATGATTCATCATTGACCGTTTGTAAAAGCCCATCGTGTTGCAGCTTTTCCATGCGTTTCTTACCAATATGGGCAAGGCGACAATGCCAAAGATAAGAAGAGTCACAGTTCAACTTGCTCTTCTTATTGCTAATGCTATACAACGAATTATTTTCATTGGATATACAACCATCCATATCAATTTCAAACACACCAAGAATAGGAATTGCATTAAAGTAAAAAACATTATTTAAAGAAACTGAAATTCCATAACTTGTAAAAGTGTGCACAAAACCAATATATTTTAACAAAGAAACTGAAATAACACCCCTAACAATGGAGGGTGCATAATGACAATTATTTAGTTCTAAAATTAAGCCCGAAGGCAACACTAAATCAAAAGTCCCTATGGCTTCGACAGATGCACGCTTTCCATTTCCAACGTACAAGTATCTTTCTCCACAGGTCAGCTTCTTTGACCCTCTAAGTCCCTGCGATGTATTACAGATGTGAGTACCACATCCTGTATCATATATCCAAGAGTTTTGCTTATGAGGAAAAGAAAATAATTCAAACATAAAAATACCTGATGAGCTAGGCACCATCTTATTTTTATTCTGAAGTCACTCATTCAGATAACCGGACAGTTCGCTTCCTGACCCGGTGAGTTTCAGTGGTGGCAAGACAAATCCTTCTTAGGATTCTCCTTTTCTTTCCAGGGTTCTTCTTAGGAGCTGGTGGGATGACAACTTGCTTCCCCTTTCCTTTTACTTTCCCTTTCTTATCCGCTGCGGCTTAGGCTTATTCACCCTACCACCCTGTATGCGAGTACAGCAGGTGTAGGAGCCTTCTTTGGCAATCTCTTCTCGTAGTCTACAAGCATTTCATGTAACTCATTCACTGTCTTCCCCGTGCAATGCATGTTAAAATTTCGGACAAAATCACCAAACCGATCTGATTAAGGGAGTGATTGATGAGGCCGACACATACATCATTCGAGTAACCACAGCCGAGCTTCTCCAATTGGTCCAAGTGATGTTTCATCTCTAGGACGTGGTCGGAGACAGATTTGCCAACCTCTTGCTTGCAACTATGAACCTTTTCAATAAGTTCATACAGTTCAGCTGCCGGTGGCTTCTCAAACATACGTTTGAGTTCATCTAACATGCTCATAGGCGGATAGTGCTCAAATTGTTTTTGCAATTAAGCAGACATCCCCGAAAGCATTAGACACGCCACATCATTGTGCTTCTCATATTCAACACGATATGCCTCTAGTTCAAGAGCAGTTGCCGTGTTGGGAGGAGCATCAGGTTGTAGTCAAAATTTCAACCCTTTTGGCAACACGAAGGATGATCCTAAGTGAACGATGCCAATCATTGAAATTAGGGCCAGTCAGCTTGTCCCTTCCAATCATATCTTTGAAAGCGGCACTCAGTAAGCTCATAGTGTTATCAGATTGAGCCATCTACAGAAAAGTTCAAAAAAACCAGAATTAGTATTTTGATAATTTTCTTTTTCAATAAACAATTAAATACCCAAGGTTCATATTCATATAACCAATTAATATTTATTGAAAACTAGGATCCAAATAGTCATAATTTCATTACGTCAGTTGATCTGCTAGTAATGAACCTTATACAAAATGGTAGAGCATTTGCTCAATTGCCAATTTCAATTGCAATTCCTAGATTTATGGGATTTACATATAGCCAATATCAATCGCCATGTAATCATGTTTTATCCCATCTTATGCCTTGAGTTGCCAGTTAAACACATTTTCTAATATTTCATATTATCATAAAACACAAAAATCTTCCTAAATATTTTCAAAAACACAAATAAGAAAAATGAACAGAATCATCACAGTAATATAATAAGTGATTTTATTATTATTTCTTTCATATATACTTGGTAAAATACTAAATTCTTATCACATTTGGTATGAATTTAATATTTCACATTCTTAGTTGAGTATCACAACTGATAACACATATATGATGAAGAGTGGTATACTCTTCATCTTTCTTATAGTGTTATATCACAAGAGATAAATAAGTGTCACTTAAAAATATCAAAATGAATAATAAGGAAGCGAACTATGAAAATAGAGACTTCACATATTCTCAAAATCAAAAAAGTGTTGCATTAAATTAGCATTTTTTTTTAACAAAATAAGAATTCACCTAAAGAGACTTTAACCCTTTTATTTCTACTAAGAGTATAATATCACAAGTGATAGATAACATTGGTTGCATTAAAAAAATATGTGCTTGTCAAATGCGATGAAAGGCACCAAAATTATCTTGTAACTGAAAATTATAAAAATATTAGAAAACACAAAGGTGATAATTTATAAAAATATACAGAGCAGTGAAATATCTCAGGTGATATTAAGGTTAAAAACATACTTGTTTATTTATGAAATATCACAAGTGATATTAGACATTAACTTTTTTATAATAAAATATCACAATTGATATTAGATATGTAATCTAATAAAGTTTAATAATAAGCATGAAAACATATGAAAACAGACGAAAACGTATAAAAACTGAAAAAAAATGGACGAAAACGTCTGAAAACAGACGAAAGCGTCAAAGAATGGATGAAAACGTTAAAAAACGGACGAAATCGTATATAAACCTATGAAAACGTAAGAAAACGGAAAAAAAAGTAAGAAAACAGACGAAAACGTATTAAAACGGACGAAAACGTAAGAAAACAGACGAAAACGTAACAAAACGGACAAAAACGTAAGAAAACGAACGGAAACATAGGAAAACGGACGAAAATGTAAGAAAACAGGCGAAAACGTAAGAAAACGGATGAAAACGTACAAAAACAGACAAAAACGTAAGAAAACGGACGAAAACAGACGAAAACGTAAGAAAACGAACAAAAACGTAAGAAAACAGAAGAAAAGGTAAGAAAACAGACGAAAACATAAGAAAACAGACAAAAACGGACGAAAATGTATAAAAACAGACCAAAACGTATGAAAACAGACAAAAACGTAAGAAAACAGATTAAAACGGACGAAAACGTATGAAAACGTAAGAAAACAGACGAAAACGTATGTAAACGGACGAAAACATATGAAAACGGACAAAACGGACGAAAACGTAATGAAACAGACAAAAACGTAACAAGACTGACGAAAACGTAACAAAACGGACGAAAACGTATGAAAACAGACGAAAACGTAAGAAAACAGACGAAAATGTAAGAAAACGGACGAAAATGTATGAAAAAGGACGAAAACTTAAGAAAACAGATGAAAACGGATGAAAACGTATGAAAACGGACGAAAACGTTAGAAAACGTATGAAAACAGACGAAAACGTATAAAAGGCGGAAAAAACGGACAAAAACGTATGAAAACTGACGAAAAAGAAAAAAAAACGTGAAATTAATAAAAGTAATTAAAAAAATACAAATAATGAGAAAATAAATAAGCAAGATAAAAAGAAAAGAAAAAGACAAGAAAAAAACATGGACTTAGGTTTAGACATATTAAATCTTAGGTTAATCACCACCATTAGATCAAACTAGATGAAAGGTAGGGATTTATCCCTTAGTATGCAAGGATTTTTGAGTATGCAAAATAAAGTGCCTTATAAAGTATATAAACCCCTAAAACCCTACTCTCTCTGTTTTCGTTTCTTGAAACAAAGTATGATAAGATCAGCGAAAAATCCGAGGCACAAAGATTCATCCGCAAACAATGATGAAACAAAACAAGACATCATAAGCAACTTACCAGACTCATTACTTATAGATATTCTATCTTTACTCCATCCATCTGATGTGAAACAAACACGCTTAGTATCGAAAAGATGGAAAAACCTCTTTGTGTTTCTTCCGAATATTTGTGTTCTAATGAAATCTTGTCCATCGGTTGAACAAGTTGAAAATTTCCATGTTTTTGTTGATCAAACCTTAGCTATTCGTGGTTGTATGCCCATTGAAAAGCTGTTACTTAAGTGCGAAAAGAATTGTGATTATGATTGTTTTTATGATATACTTTGTACCCTTGTTCGGTTTAAGGCTGGTATTCGAGAACTTGTGCTTAGGTTTCCTGTGTTTTCGGAAGATAGGAATAAGGTAGTTAAGTTTTGTTGGGATTTGTTTAAGACTTGGGATTCACTTGTTGGATTAACTTTGGTTCGTGGGTTCGTGTTAGATGTGCCTGCTAATAAGTTGATTTTTCCGTGTTTGAAGAAACTTAAATTGTTATCTATTACTTATATGAGTTGTGAGTCAGTTGCGAATTTGTTTTCTGGTTGTCCGGTTCTAGAAGAATTGTATGTGCTGAGAGAATTGTTTTTTGATGGGTTGGAGGTTTTTAACATCTCTTCGCTATCTTTAAAGAGACTAAGGATATCTTTTAATATTCCTAGCTCCAGGGATTGTAAGGTTGTCATTGATGCTCCTAGGCTTGAATACATTTACATTCATGATTATTTGACCAGTCACTACTCTTGGACGAAGCCGTTGTCTCTTGTTGAAGCAGACATTCACCATAGTTCTGGAGTCATTTCTCAACTTGTTCCATTCCTCTCGTCTGCCAAAATAATGAATTTGACTTCTCATTCAACATATGTATGTTTCTGTATCCATGTTAATTAAGTCTTGATTCCATTTAAGATGTTTAGTTTAATTGCACATGTTAATTATGTCGACATAAGTTGTGCATATAAGTTATGATCAATTGTGTTATATCCTATCATGCTATTATCAAGGTTCAACCAAACCTGAAATGATTGAAGAACCTCTTGACTTACGCAATGAAGATATTGTTTGGCTTATGCAGGTTCTGGACCATGTTCGTGGTTTAGATATGCCCATATTCCCTAACTTAGTCAGACTTGTGATTGGTTGGGGATTCGATTTGCTGCCGGTTTTGTTAAACAATATGCCTAATCTTGAGTATATTACCCTATCCTATGTAAGTTTATGTGTACCTTGAACTTTACTTAGAAATCCAATAACAAGAACAAAAATATGTTGATTTAAAGTCAAATTTGACTCCTCATACTTCCCTTTCAGTTGGACTTCTGGGGTGTTTGAGTTAGCTTTTTTAAACTCAATTTCTTATACTTGCGACTATGCATTTGTGTTTGGATAAACAGTTTCTTCTTCTGATAATACACACATTAAACTAACAATATTACTTCTACCTAAGGGCTTGTGTCCCAATGGTACCCCAACCAAACAGTTGTGGGTTCAAGTCCTGCTTAGGACGTGCGAGATGGATTTGTTGTAATATATTATTAGATAGTTAGTTAGCGTTTAAAAAAATAACAATCTCTACGGTTCATCTTGTTTTCGGATCATAAATATCGTATAATCATTCTCAAAACACACATTCAAACACTCTCTTTGTCGCAAATTTGGTTCTTTTATTTACTACTAATCATGGATTTTTATATAGACGTATTTGCTACCACTTTTGTTTCTTGATAGGCTCATAGCTACTTACTAATTATTTTTTTATGGTTAGTCGAAGGATAAATTTTGCATCGCAGAACGGGACCTACCAGAGGAACCACCGGTTTGTCTGCGCTTTAAGATGAAGGAAATCGTAGTACGCATTGACAGATCTTTAACAAAAGAGGAGTTCACCTTTATAAAGTATCTACTAAAAAATTCGATTAGTTTGGAGAATTTCAGAATTTATGCTTTTCACATTCATTCAGAGAGGCGTAAGAAGTTATTGAACTTCCATCGTGGTTCCGACTGTTGTCAAATCGAGTTCATTTGAAGCCTCTTCTAGATACTGATGGGGTAATTTCTCATATTCTTGGATTGTGTTGAATCTTTGCAAGCTCAAGTTTATTAGTCATTTTGCACTTCGTTTGCTCTAAATGTAAAAATCTAACACAGTTTGAAATTCTTGATAACTCATAAATGTAACAGATCGTAGATTGCATGCAGTTGTCACAAGTTCTTTTGATGGCGGACCAAAGGAGGATCATGGGATTAGGATATAATTAAGGGGGTTTACTTTTAGCACTCGAGTCGAATTAGGATATTATGTTTCATTACGGAATGCTTCAGTCTTGTTTTGGGTATATTTCTTCGCATTCTTTTTTATACAAGTATATGTAATGTTTCAGATTATTTCTATTATTCATATTTAGTAGGTGCATATGCGGGTCACTTTTCACTAATATGTAAAGCTGCCTCTTAACGACCTCTTAGCAGTACGTTGTGATATAGCCATGTTGGGTATGCTCGTGTATGTGGCTTTTAGGATTTGTACATCGGATATAGGTCATGATCATGTGTGTGTAATGTTTGTTAGTATAAATTCCTCGAGGTTCTTATCTGGTGTTACATTTCACCTGATTTTTGTACCAAATATGCGTCAATTCTGAATATGGGTTTCCGCCTTTCTACTTATTTGTTCCTGTACTTATCCGGCGTTACTTTTCACAGAATGGTCATATCTTATCTTGTTATATTTGTGAAGATTTACTGTCGAGTTTATGTATAAATTGACCAAAATCAAAGGTTTTTGGAGCATTCAAGTTTAAGTACTTGATGTTTCTATGCTTTATTGGTAATACAGATTTCTAGTGATAAGCAAGAACTATAAGTTTTGAAAAGATATGGAATTTTCGTAGATCTCTGAGAAACGATTTAGCACATATGCTAAACAAAGAGATTGTAAAACAAGTACAGCCAAAATAACGGAACTAACACTTATTCCCGGCCCATTCTTTGCAATCAACGTAGAAAATATGCACCGTACTTCAGTTTCAATCACCAAAACAGTGGTCACAAGTGACCTCTGCTTATTCAACTTGAATGGGCAAGTAAACGAGACATCAGTATGGAGTTTTGTGATGTCTGCATTTTGGATTATCCCGCGTGACATGTTTCGCAAAATGACCATATTGACTATCTGCTTCCATCTACTGATCAAAACTTTTCCAGCCCCAGTTTTGGTACGAAAAACCAACATAAAGCATGCAGTTTTTGATGTCTATGAATTTGCAATCCCATGCCGGTACATGTTGAGATAAACCAAGTTCTTACCACTACAAAATGATGTTATTTAGGATGTGCTCGGAGAGATGGTTGGCAACTTGGCATCTCCCCTAAAAGGGTCCGGAACAGCTTTCACCTATTACCATACGCATTCGGTTAAGGCTTCCCGCTTCGGTAGAGGTCCATAAGACAAACTTTATTTACTTACGATATAAATCACCTCATCGACAGCGTTTTCAAAGGTATTTCCGGTTTTTAAGTTCACGTCAAATGGTTTTGTTTTGTCGAAAACCATTAGTATCGTTATCTAACTTGTCACTGTAATCAAACTCATTATAATGTTAATCTGATATGATAATGCAATATGTCGAACAAGTGATGTTAGGGAGTAATATTTTGGTTCAAATCTGTCGAATTAGACCGGGCAGTTATATCCAAATAGCGAAAATGCCAACGCGTACACAACCACAGGTTAAAGTAAACAAGCACACTTTCATTTAACCATACCAATAAGGCTCTGCAGAAAAACACAATGCGACGCCCGCAATAATCTACAGACCCTCAACTCGGGTTGCAGAAATAAACGTATATCGTTATACCCGACCAAAAACAGACCAATTTCCACAACCCATCAACCACCAAATTTAACCACGAAAAATAAACCAAATGGGTCAAGACTCAACCCGACCAGACCAGACCCTACTCTGTTAGTTGACGTTATCTATCTTCGGTTCACATATAAAAAAACTACCCATCTTACCCATAAAGGGTAAAAAAAGGAATCAGTTGTAATCCAAACTGATGGTAACTAATCCCAGGCACTAGCGACACCCTGACCATAACCACCGCCACTGTACCCACCTGGAGCTCCGTATCCACCACCATACCCGCCCTGGCCTCCATAAGCATTGTTCATATTCCCACCGCCGTAATAATCTCCACCACCACCCCGATTGTAATTGGAGTCTCTTCTGAAATCACGACCACCAAACCTACCTCCGCCACGACGATTCTTGCCTCCACCATATGAAGCTCGAGCTGCATAACGAGCAAGCCATGCAGGAACTTCTTGGTTAGCTTCTTGCATGAGATCTGATAAGGGTCTTGCCATTGAGGAGTTGTTGTCGTTGAAGAAGGCTGTGGCTAGTCCTGACTTTCCTGCACGGCCGGTTCTTCCTATACGATGGACATAGTCGTCAATGTCGTTCGGAAGATCAAAGTTGACCACGTGAGCCACGTGAGGAATGTCAAGACCACGTGCTGCTACATCTGTCGCTACTAAAATCGGGGTGTTCCCACTTTTGAATGATCTCAAAGCCTGCTCACGTTCCTGAAATAATAGTTCCAAATTAAATATAAATAAATAAATAAACCTTTTAGCGGATATCCACATTATCAAAAATAGAACTCATCAAATTACTAATTGTTTTAGTATGAAAGTTCGTGTTTATAGCAAGATATGTTTATTTTTGCATAACTTCTTTGAAAAAATTTGAGCTTCGGAAGGTCAAATTTTGCAAAGTCAACTCGTAACAAAAAAAGTTACATAAAGCTTACTTTCTGAGCCACAAAAGGTAGTTCGCAAAATAAGTCTCATTTTGGTATAAACACAAGCTTAAAACTTTCATGACAATCGTGTTAATAAATCATTTACAATGTGGCTATTTTGATGAATTTCTGTTTTAAGAACTAAAGAAACGAATACCTGTTGTGTTCTATCGCCATGAATAGTGGTAGCAGGGAAGCCATTCATGCACAACCAATACTCGAGTGAATCAGCACCTTTCTTAGTCTCGACAAATACCAATGTGAGAGCTTGCTGCATTAGTTAAATAGATCAAAAACTGAAGCCATAGAACAATAAAGAAAAAAGTTTCTAATCTCGAATATAACCTTTCCATGAACACCATTTGCCCGTTGTGCATGAAGAAGGTCCATGAGGTGGCTTCTCTTGTCACTTTCTTGTACATACTCAACTCGTTGTACAATCAAATCAGTACTCGAACCCACTCTTCCCACAGCCAGAAATATGTAGTTTGCAAGAAAATCAGACGCCAATCTCTGCATTTTAGTAAAAAAATTGTATATATAGATTACGCATACAAGTGAAAAGTGCATTTGAGCACCAAAAAAAACATGAAAACAAAAAAACACTTCCGGCCCTTAGATCGATAAAAAAAAATGAAGGGACTAGATTTAATCTATTCACGCGTGAATTAGCCACATGCATTTGTTCACATCCGTGATAATCCATGTGTCATAAATGACATAATTCACATATGATTAGGTTCAATCTCGACCTTACCTTTTCTTGATCTGAGGACCAGATATCCCTATTGTTATCAGGTATTCATGGGTTCTCGAATACAGATAACCCCTACACATACAATTGCATTATTGCAACAAAAGTTGTATACAGTATTTACGTATGCAAAAAGTAACCTGTATCTCCTTGGGGAAAGTGGCACTGAATAACATTGTTTGTCTGACACCGGGAGGGGGCATATCCATTTGTTGAACGATCTTCCTGATTTGCGGTTCAAAACCCATATCGAGCATCCTGTCAGCTTCATCCAAAGCCAGATACCTAATCATTTGTAGTGAGACTCGTGCCCTTTCTAGAAGATCTACCAGCCGACCAGGCGTAGCTACAAGGATATCAACACCTCTCTCAAGCTCTCGAAGCTGACCACATGTAAATTACATTAGTTGATTACCCAAAATGATAATAAATGATAATTATTTAAAAAAAATGCATCACTGGACACGTCTAAGGACGTAGGGCATTGACAAACTTATCATATCGGAAGTAGTTTAAAGGGGAAGTATATACAAACTAAACAAACATTTTTTTGTTAAATAATATTTAGGCAATCCCATTTATATTTGATATGCGAATATACGGCATGTAAATGAAGATGTGCAATATTCTCTTTTTTCCAGTTTAGAGGAACACAAGAAAGAGAAAGGGGATGTATAAAATCTTTTGTGTGCTACGTTCATGAGTTAGAGCAAAAGGGAATAAGAGAATTAAAAATACACCCTAATTGTGTCGATCCTAAATTTATATTAGGTCAGGGGTAGTTCTGTCATTATAACAGTTTACAGAGTCTTCCTTCTCCTTTCATTCCAGATGATCTTCCCAAATTTGTGTGTACTCAATTCAAATAACAAAAGAAAACTTTGATTATAAAATAGTTAAGAAAACTAAAAGTTTAGTGTATCAAGTCTTTTTAGGAGGGGAAAATAATGCTGATTTTCTCTCCAAGACTTTCTTGCAAAACATGGCAAGATTCAAAGAGCAACAATACTGAAAGCTTTTATACTCTTGTAAAGACAAAACTTACCCTTCACTTGATTAGCCAATTATCGATATTTTTCTATAACTGTTAGCCTTCTTTTAACCAGCACCAAATGGCCTAGTCGTAAGGTCCTTGGTTTCCACGAGGTAAGGGCTCAGACCTTGCTAGGTGTGTACATTTGTGTGTGTGTGTGGGGTGGGGGGGGGAACGGTCCAGGATTAACCCGGTGAGGCCGCATACATCTGAGTCAAAAGGCCCGCCCTCCCCTGAACAGGGAAAATCTCATTTGTTTACCCATTTGTTATCCTTCTTTTATTTGCTCTAGTCACACCTTTTATCTTAAATTATTAATAGAAACTTTTATAGATTAAAAATAAAATAAATAAATAAAATAAAAAAACTTTAGTTTTAGACATCATTAAACTATCTAGGTCAAAAAATGAAAGGAGGGTATCAAATGCGACACTCTTACAAGATAAAGTAAAAGACTTATGATAAAGATATTGTTAGGAAATAAATAAGCAAATGATGGTGTACGTTAGCAAAACCGTGGGTAGCCTTTGCTTATGAAAGCTAGTTTACACGGTTTTCACAATGATGGTATGCAACGTGGCTATTGTTATTTTGGTTCATTGGTAGCAAAAAGGCTAGTTCACATAAATCCCTTCCTAATTATATTTTCAACTAAACAGTTCCATGATTTAAAGAGGGTTGTTCGACCATTTATGATTGTATGATCAAAAAAAACTTTATAACACAAGAAGGGCTTTTCTAGATGGCGTGCATTACCAACTTTTTTATCATACTATTATACTGTTATAAGTTTATAACAATGATCCTATAAATGAATTTGTTGATTGAAATATATTCATACAAACTGATTTTTAATCAATTAGGGCAAAGAACAACCGTAGCCAAATATGAACTGTCATAATTATCATCATGAAAACTACGAGAAGAATTGATTGAAGCAATAGCTTTATTTATCTTTAGTTAAATTTAAACACTTCGTATAACACCTCAAGTGGCAAGTTTTTCTCGGGTCGACATGGTCTCTCCTCTTCAACCATAGCTCACAAATGCAAATTCACAATTTTCCCGTAAACGTTATAATTTATAACTCATATAAAATTAGAATTTTATTTGTCTTTATAACAAAACACCTTACACCTTTGTTCCTCTTAAAAAATGTTGAAGTATTACAAAAAGTGAAACTATAAGTAATATTGCACATTCATCTATAAACATAGCATCATATAAATTTACCATACCTGATGATTTATCGGAGCACCACCATACGCAACAACCACCTTAACCCCCGTTTGATACGCAAATTTCTTAGCTTCTTCATGAATCTAGATATCAAATCACAAACAAACAAAAAACTAAGTCCTAAAAAAACAATATGTTACAAAAGTATAAAAGCATAATATCATAAACTCACTTGACACGATAACTCCCTTGTAGGCGAAAGTATAAGAGCAAGAGGACACGCTGTGCGTGGCATTCGTGGGGCCCTCTGTCCGAACTGTCCCGTCATTATTCCGCTGATAATCGGGAAACAAAACGCAGCAGTCTTTCCAGACCCCGTTTGCGCACATGCCATTAAATCCCGGCCACCAAGAGAGATAGGTATAGCATGTCGTTGAACAGGTGTCGGTTTCACATACTTGCATCTCTTAATGTTTAAATTTAGCGCTTCACCTAAATCAATCTCAGCAAAAGTATTCACAGGTGGCGGAACATTATCTCCACTTGTCTCAACGGGTATATCTTCATATGCATCAAAGTTAATCCCGGTATTTTCTTGGTCAACGAATTCCTGCTCGGCATTTTCATCTTCTGCAAATGGGTTAACCTCACGGTGGTCCCTACCACGATCCCAACCACCACGATTATTGTTCCAACCACCGTTACCACGTCCACTACCACTATACCCTGACCTAAAGTCGTTTCTAGGACCAGCAGCCCAACGGTTACCGCCACCTACACCCCCACCCACACCGCCACCAACAGCTGGATTAGCGTAAGTAGGACCACTGTTTGCAACAACCGGTGGTGGAGCCGCCTCTGAGCTAGTTGGTCTGTTCCTCAAATGTGGTGGAACGTATGTTGGCCTAGTCGAATTCCCTACACCGTATGAACCAGCAGCCGTGTTTTCAGCTGCAGCGACTGAATCAGCCCAAGAAGTTGGCATACTCAAACAAAAACCCCAATTTCAATTTTCACCCCCAATTCCTCCTCTGCTTCGAAATTAACCTTTTCTTCAAATACCCTTTACAAATCCTAAAAATACTCAAATTTTCTTAATTCAATCTAACTTCCGAACTTTTCGTCAATATCAAAACCAACAAATTAATCTCCTTTATCTCACCGTAACAAAACCCCTGATCAAATAAAAGATTAAAAAACCAAGATTATACAATTGCAAACCAATATATAAAGTTATAACAAGCAACAGGGTACGCACTTTTGGGTTTAAAGATTAAATATTTATCAAAGAAACACATTATAAACACAAAATAACAAATACCCATTAACATAAACAACAAACCAATATATAAAATCTAATATTTATAAAACTTAACAACCAAAAAAAACATATAAACATGAGTTGATATACACATTTGGAGCTAAAAATCACAAATTCATCAAAAATAATCAAAATCAACACAAAATATCAAATACCCATTAACATAAATCAAAAAACAATATATAAAATCTAATCTTTTTAAAATTTAACAACCAAAAAAAACATATAAACCTGAGTTCGATATACACTTTTGGGGCTAAAAATTACAAATTTATCAATAAATACTCAAAATTAACATAAATTAACAAATACCCATTAACATAAATCAAAACCCAATATAAAAAGTCTAACCTTTTATAAAATTTAACAACCAAAAAAAACATATAAACATGAGTTGATATACACATTTGGAGCTAAAAATTACAAATTTATCAAAAAATACTCAAAATTAACACAAAATATCAAATACCCATTAACTTAAATCAAAAACCAACATAAAGTCTAAATCTTTATAGATTTTAACAAGCAAAAAAAATACTTATGGGGCTAAAAATCACAAATTCATCAAAAAGAAGCATAATTAACCCAAAATATCAAATACCCATTAACAAGAATCAAAAACCAACATATAAAGTCTAATCTTTATAGGTTTTAACCAGCAAAAAAAATATACAGCATAAGTTGGGCCTAAAGATAATAAATTTATAAAAAAAGAAACATAATTTATACATAAAATGAAAAACCCATGAAGAATTAATAAAAAAAATTATAAAAACTTACAAGAATTTGTGAAAATGATGATGATTGAGTAGAAAGAAACCCTAATTTTGAAGAAGGCGATATGAAATATAGAAAAATATCTTTTGCGTATTTCTCTCTCTATATCAAACTTTATCTCTCTAGAATTTTTATTTATTTTTTATTTTTTTAATTTAAAGAAATGAGTAAATATTTGTTTTTTCAGTTTTTTTCTTTTTGGGTCTTGGATGTTTCAAAGGACATAAATGAAGGTATGGAGAAGCCAATAGAAAATTGGTGGGTGGGTGACTTTTTTAAAAGGTTTTGTAAATATTGTGGTTGATGTGTTTGAAAATGTTCTAAAAAGCGGGTCATTGGGTTATTTGTTCGATCGTCAGGTTAACTCGGTTTTTTATTTAAAAAAAAAAAAAACTTTTTTTTTAATTGGGTCAATTGGGTCGACCACTGGGTCAACCCGATTCAGCCAATTCGACCATCGGGTCAACCCAGTTTTCTATAAAAAAAAACTGAAAAAAACCAAACACGACCGGGTTTCGAGAACCGGTTGACCCGGATCACTTAAAACCTGACGGGTCTAACCTGTTAATCCATTTTTTTACTCTTTTTTTTGCCAGAACCGGTTCAACCGGTTAACCCGGCTTGGTCGATCCGTGTTTCAAAACATTGTATATTTGTATGGAGAATTAGGGTGTATTTAGTTGCGGGAAAGTTTTTTTTCTCTATTTTTTTTAAAAGCATAGTAACTCTTTTTTTTAGTGAACTTCTTGAAAACCGGAGAAATCTAAATTCAAGTTCTCTAAATTACAGTTATAATAGCTGGAAAACAGGTTTTTTATTTTCAGTAGAGAAATTTCAGAAAATACTTATTTTTAACACGTTTTTTGTTTTCTATGTGTTTCTTAGAAAATTCTTCTAAGAAACTTCTCATGCTTCAACAACTAAACACACCCTCAAATATTGTAAACTATTTTTCTTCTTATGTTATGTCTAATTTGTATGTTTTGTTGAAGTTGTAAGATTATAAGATAAGATTTATAGTAAGATATTTGAAAGATATTAAGTGAGGTAGAGTACCGATAGACTTACATATGCAATGTTTTGTCCATACGAATCGTTGGCTGTTAAATTTTTTGTTTTGACTAATTTATGGAACCTCGTTAATTCAAGACAAATTTGTTATCTTATAACAAAGTCGTTGAGCATGGAGCATGATTAAATGAATTGGCAAAATTTAGTGGTATAAAATCTTGATGGAGTTTGTACTTTTAGAGATTAAAATTTAATATAACGAAAATATGATTGATATATGTTGTTTCTGCCACTTTCATAATAACACAAGTTCTTGTGTGACTTGATTATATCACGACGCAATTTTAAGAGAAGTAGAAAATAAGAATATTATGTTTGACACCTTATTAGATCGAACCTTTGTCAAAAAGTGATTATTAGTTCTAACCATACATGTGGTTTTTAGAAGCAGACCAAGGGAGTTTAAACAACATAGATTTTTCTTTCGTAGTATAAAATATTGATTTTTCTTTGATACATTTTGTAGAAAAGACGTGTTACGATTCTTTTTCAATATTAACAATATGCACCTCATAAACATATAATCTTTTGTAGTCCCGCATGGTTTAAAATATCCATCTTGTGGAAAACATATTAGCTTTTCCCCTTTCCTACTTTATAACAATGACTTTTGAAAAAAGTAGACAAAGACATACGAAAGCAATGATACTTCGTGTTATGGTCATCAAACCTATCATCTTCACGTCAGCGTCATATCACCATTCAACATATTATCAAACAAACAATCAAATCAAAAATATAAAATAACTCACTTTATACAAACATACTCCACAATATACCCCGCAAACACAAACACACAAAGAAAGGAAATTGAATGATGGTGCATACCACCAAACAAGTGCAAAAAGATAAGTTTTGTTGATTTGTGGGAGTTATAAACACGATAAAACGACTAGAAGTGTGTGAGCCGATGGGGGCACACACGATAGACACGAGTATACGTGTTGAACGTAAATTATACTTGAATAAATATACCCGATATTCATTACTTGACCCAATCCACTAAATTGATCCGTGGGCTGTTATTGATGGCTGAATGGGTCGAACTGAAAACTTGCCTTGGGCCTTGTGTTTTCACTGATCGGGCAAGAGGAGAAAAAGGGAGGGAATTTGGGTTTTAAGATTGTCGACCAAGGCATAGCCCATGGCTTTGTCGGTTTACATCGATATATAAACACACCCCTCACCTTGCCAATCTCACGCATACATCTATACCTTAAGATATCCCTAAACCAATCACTTACCTACTCCTATTCCAGTCGACATATTCATTAGTCGATTGGAACTATGCTTGGTTTATAAGTTTGCATCTAACTTTGTTAATTCAAGTGCTTAGATCTGATTGGTTGGCTCTCCTGGTTCTGGTTCCTAGTCGAATAGCAGTAGCAGCAGAAAGTTATTTGTTTCTGGTTGTGGTTTAACTTCTTGGACAACAAAGATGTTGGATATTGGATAACACTTATCCGATATCGGGTATAAGCTGAAAAACAATTTCTTTACTGTTTGGTTCTCGGATTAGAAAAGCAAGCAGGTTCTTGGGTGTTTTCTGATTCGTATTATTCAAGGTGTCAATTTGTTGATTGGTTTTTATATTACGTTCTCGACTAGCGTTTTAATCGAACGTATATGTTAATCGGGTTTGTGTGTGATACTCTTCGAGGTATCTATTTTAGATACTTAAGGTTTCGTTTTGGTTTCTTGTTCCGTTACTAGAGATCAATTGCCAAGCATAATTGCATTAATTAAGGTTAGCTTTTCTTCTAACCCTTTTAATTAATTAATATCGTATTAATTATTTGTTTATTAATTACGTGCTTAACATAATTGCATTAACTAGATCCAATATCCGCTGCGTACTCGTAGAGATTAATGGTTAACTGGTTCTAAAATCCCAACAAGTTTTGGAGCGTGGTAGGTGGCCTTTGCTATGGTCTTGATGCGTGATGAGTGAAGGTGATGGTGGTCCTTCACACACCATAATAACCGCCTTATTAGTTTTCATCTTTTTGAAACATGTATAATGTGTCTTTTTATTTTTGTAAGTATAGAACCCGACCTTAATAATGTAGTTTGTTCTAATCATTTTGTAGTTCTTAGCTACTAGGCAATAGGCATGGCCTACGGAAACAAGTGAACTTAATTGAATTGAATTTAAATGACTCCACAATTATGGTGTTATTCCATTCATGTTTTGTGTCATCATTATTGCACCTATCCTAGTTACGTATTTGGAATGAATACTCTATTTTAAGTGCGACTTTGTGCAGAATGAATATAGCCTCTTTGAAGTTGCTTTTTGAAGCAACAACTACCACATAAGGGTTTTTAATAGAGACGTGATATAGAAATTTGAATAAAGTATAATATATACGCACTAAATGATGAAAAGAAAAAAAAAATAGCCAAAAAAACGTAAGAGGAAAGGGAGAATCTTATTCTCAATAATGTGTTGACACCAATAACAAAAATGAAACATTCGTGTAATATAAAACTTAGTCATTTGTCATTTTCACAAAAAGTATACAACAAGTGATGTTTAGATATGTTGCATGACAATCATCAAATGGACACAAAAGTTTTTGTTTATTTATCTAGTAACTCAAACTACATGACATTTTTACAAATTATTTTTATTCAACGATATTGGTCACCTAATAAAATGTGACGGGTCTCATTTCTCACATCTCTTATACCAAATAACATCACCAACTAGCCATATAACCCCTAAATCCCTATCTTGAAACTGTTCGCAATTGCCTCGTATCACGGATTCTATGCTAGTAATTATAAATTTAATTTTGAAAACTTTCTTGAATAATGTAAAAAGCTACATTAAAAGAATTACGAGGTTTACAGGTTACCATAACATATCAGCACTACATCACTGGTATTTCTCCGCCACAAACCCCAAAGGTGTTCTTCTATGTTTCATCGTGATCACTTTCTTACCATTTCTAAACAGAATAATTCACACTCACAAATCGTTGTTTTCGAATCATGTTTCTAATAACCATCGTCGAGTCACCAGGCCACCTGGGTCATCAGTTCGACCACCGAGTCCACCTAAGTTTCCACCTATATGAATAGCAATAGCTCGGCTTACCAAACATCTATGAACCCGGTAATATCAAACTCACATAAAGTATGAAAAATTCAATACTAATCACACAATATGTTTACAATGGCGGAGACAAGGAGGGGGCACAAAGGTCACATGCCCCTTTAGCGAAAAAAATCGTAGTGTAAATTTTTTAAAATATATGGCTTATTTCGTAATTTAACCCTCTTAAGAACCACTTTATAGTGTATTTTCTAAAATTTAACACATTAATCCAATGAGGATACAAGTCTCAAACTTTAAAACAACATTACAAATGTAAAATAAAATAGTACAAACACAGAGCAACAATTGTCCATTATCATGACCAATCTAAACATACTACTTTAAGCAGAATTCTAGTATAGAAATTTACCATATAAATACATTGTTATTGAGAAATTAAAGTATTATATGCATCGAGTTCACAATCTTTTAATATACGATAATCAATATCATCTTCATAGTGATCAAGATCAACAAGAGGCATTGGACTATGGTGGTGTCGAATGAAAGTTAGTCCCTTAGACCAAAACTTGTTTTTCAAATAAGAAAGAAATCACTAACCGAACCGGGCCACATAAAACCCAATAGGTTGAATTGGGTTTTCAAACCTAGAAAACCGATCAACATTGCCCTGATATTTTGACTGAACTTGGTTCAAACCAATTGAACCAGCCGAATCAAACTGAGTTTCAAAATATTGCACACAACTCATTTGATCAACATAAGTAAAACCCATCCCCAAACTGCCAACACCAATTGAGGAAGTCATGTGAGGCATCGTTTGACATCGCCTGTCATGCGAGACAGACCTAACCTACCCCTATAATACACACTTAACACTCCACAAGTCCAATACCAAACACTGTAATACCGAAAATAAACAATAACATCATCGACTCTCTAACTTTTCATGTCTCAATTAACACAATCCCAAAAAATCTAAAACAAGAGTTAAACTATTCACAACGTTTTCACATTAAGAGGATGTTTGTTTAAGCTTATATAACATAAGTCGTGTTCGACTTATATGACAACATAAGCCACAAAATTATAAAATAAGTCACAAAATTGTGGCTTATATTATATAAGCCGAACTCATATAAGCTAAGGCTATGTTTGGCGACATATAGCAGTAAGCAATAGTGGTAGCAGTAGCAATAAGCAGTAAGCAGTAGCAGTAAGCAGTAGCATTATTTATTTAAAAAAACGTGTTTGGTAACGTAGCTGTAGCTGTAATTATAGAATGTAAAATTACGAAAAAAGGCATATATAAATCTGTTATATACTTATGAATGTTATTTTCGAGGGTAAATTGGTAATATTAAAAATAAAATGCTAGCAGTATATTGGAAAGTTTCTTTAGGAAGCATTAAAATTAGAAGCACTTGAGGTGTTGCTAAATGCTAGCAACAGCGTTACCAAACAAGTATTAAAACTAGAACACTTGTCGCTTGTCGCTTAATGCTCTTAAACGCTTCTAAAAAGTTGTTGCAAACATGACCTAACAAGGCCATATATACCAATCACAATTTACTTTACACCAAGGGGATAAATAATTCAAATTTCGAAAGGTTATTTAAATAAACCAAAAAATGTGGTCACTAAAGCAAAAAGCCAAAAATAATTCATTCTTTCTTTTCATTTTAATACTTCTTAAAATAATTATAAATATTATTTTTCTTATTCATCACCCACCCACTGTTTTATTTTTCTTCTTCTTCTTCACTCACTCGCTCAATATCCCATTTAATTTAATTTATTAAATTTAATTATAATTGAATTAAATTTAATTAATTTGATATATAAATAACCCATTAATAAAAATATAATGAGCTTGGATCGTGTTAATCACAATGTTGATGAATATATTACACAGCTTATGCAGTGCAAACCTTTATCTGAACAAGAGGTAATTAATTTAATTTAATTGCATTTTAATTATATTTATTTTTTAATTATTTATGTTTTTTTTGGGCTATTTTTGATGGGTTTTTTTAGGTAGATCTATTTTTGTTTAGATCTTGATTGTGATAAAGATTAGATTTTTAATAATGGTTTTGTTACAAGATTGGATTTTTAGTTGTTTAATTTGGAAAAAGATTGTTTTTTTTGGTTAAAGATTGATAATCTTGATGTGTTTAGATATGTTATATGGTGTTTGAGTTGTTTTAGGGGGTGTTTTTGGATGTGGTTATGAGTGTGGTATATAGTGTTTGGATGTGTTTTGAATCAAGGTTGCAAAAATCGCTAGGCGGTAGCTGGGCGGCCGGGTAGGGCCTAGCGATTAATCGGTTAGGCGGGGATTAATCGGGGATTAATCGGATTGGATTTTTTATATATAAAATTATAAAATTTTGAAACTATATGCCCGATTTGGCCGATCTAGCCGATTTTTTTTTGATTTGGCGATTTTTCCGATTTTACCGATTTTTTTCGATTTTGCCGATTTTTACCGTAACGATTTTTCCGATTTTCTCTGATTTGGCCGATTAATCGGCCGCCTAGGCCGATTAATCCGATTTTTATCCGATTTTTGTCAGTAACCGATTAATAAGGCCGATTAATGAAAATCGGAACGGTTAATCAACGCCTAGCGATTAATCGGCCGCCTAGACCGATTTTTGCAACAGAGGTTTTGATTTGGTTAGTTATGATGTAGCTAGTTTCGGAAGGATTGTTTGACTCGTTAAGAAAATGATACACTGAATCGCTTTAGGTTGATAGTTAGGTGATCACTGTCAAAATGGATTTATCCAAACACCACCTTGTTGCCCATTTGTTTAAGATTATATAGCTGGCTTATGGCTTATGTGGTTTTCGGCTTATGCTTAAAGCTACTTTTTGTGGCTTATGTTGAAACTTTTCGGCTTATATAAGCTTATTATGACACGATAAGCTTATATAAGACAAATTTTTTTTCAAATACTCCGTATGCCACAAAAAATGAGCTTATGAAACATAAGCCACAAGCCCACTATATAAGCTTAAACAAACACCCCCTTAGGTGCAACTCTTGAGTCTTAAGTGGCATATCCAATTTCAAACTAGATAATCGTAAGCTGAATCTCGTTAGCCCATTGTGACTTGAAGTTGTGTTTAGATTATCACTTTCAAAATGCACATCCAAACACCCCCTTAGTACTTAAAAGTTAAAAGAAGAGTGTGGGACATGGTTCATGCACCTCTTAAGTAGCATGTCTGATCCTAGACGTTGCATACATGGCATTTGGGATAAAGCTTGCACTTTTTAGTTATTACGTACCCGAAGGCATTTTCATTAAGACTAATGCAAAACACAACTGCATACCTTAATGTTGTTGCATTTGCATTTTGCTGTTATACGGTGGTGCACCGCTATTGTTAACTAATCGTAAAAAAGACGTCTCATACTTTCATACTATTACCTTTTCAAAAATGTAGGTTAAGTCATTATGTGATAAGGCAAAGGAGATCCTGATCAAAGAAAGCAATGTACAGGTAATTTTGGTATTCCGATACTATCGAGTTCAAGGTCAATGAATTTAGTCTCTTGATACACTGTTAACTTCTTGCATATATCTTTTGCAGCCTGTAAAAAGCCCAGTGACTATATGTGGGGATATTCATGGGCAGTTTCACGATCTTGCAGAGCTTTTTCGTATCGGAGGGAAGGTGTGTGTTTTAATTTATGTTGAAGTTGCTGAGTAAAAAAAACGTTGATGCTTAGTATTAGGTTGTTTAGTTTGAATTGGGTGCT
The DNA here is from genome assembly GCA_910596185.1 of Chrysanthemum makinoi. Taxonomy (NCBI): domain Eukaryota; kingdom Viridiplantae; phylum Streptophyta; class Magnoliopsida; order Asterales; family Asteraceae; genus Chrysanthemum; species Chrysanthemum makinoi. The sequence goes on along the minus strand of OU343224.1, from coordinate 347,160,186 downwards.
AATCATGTTGCTCTTTTTTTCTTCTTTGTTTAGTGCCCTGATACGAATTACTTGTTCATGGGAGATTATGTTGATCGTGGTTATTATTCGGTTGAAACAGTGTCTGTAAGTGATACACCACAATATTAACTCATTTATTTACTTTTTTTTTCCTTTCTAAATCCTGGATATAAATGTCTTAAGATTGCGTTTGTTTTGATATCTGTCTTGTATTTTCAGCTGTTGGTGGCCCTCAAAGTGCGTTATCCACAACGGATTACAATTCTACGAGGAAACCATGAAAGCCGGCAGGTAACACTAATTTCATTATTCAATGGTGTGTTTGCTAAAAGAATTACTTAATACAAAATTACTATAGTCTTAATGTTTTTATATGCAGATCACTCAAGTTTATGGGTTTTACGATGAATGCCTAAGAAAGTGAGTTCTCGAAACTCATCAATAACATATTTTTTCATGTGTTGTTCCATCAAGTGCCTAGTTTGTTCTTGTATGCAAATATAACACTCCTCTGATTCCAGAAAAAATCGTAATATTTGAGACATAAGACATCCTTCAATAAGAGTATCAATCTTTTTTGAAAAAAGTATTCCACTTTTTCCCCCCAGAAGGTCACCCTTATATCGAATACTTAACAAGTTAACAGGCCATATGGTTTAATTAATAGTCCAAAAGCATGTCTAGTCACGCAAATGCCTTTGAGGAGATGTGAACATGTCATACGTTAAAATCTCTGTCTTTTCACAAAATTTAAGGGCTTTTGGATAGAATTGGTATACATGAAACCGAAAACATACTTGGATGGCCTATAAAGTAATCTTCAATACATGGTCGACCTTAACTAAAAATAAAGGTAGACATCTAGGGGCCTGTAAATTAGTTCATAGCATTTTTTTCTTACGTAACACACATATTGCCTTTTCTGCAGATACGGAACTGCTAATGTGTGGAAGACATTCTGGATCTATTTGATTATTTTCCCCTCACTGCATTGGTTAGTAATAGATTACTTGTCTTGACCCTCATATGATTTGATTTGATTTGTTGATGTTATAGCGTTTATGTGTCCATAATTGTTTTTTTTAGGTCGAGTCAGAAATCTTTTGTCTCCATGGTGGATTGTCCCCTTCAATTGAAACACTTGATAATATAAGAAACTTTGATCGTGTTCAAGAAGTGCCACACGAGGGGCCCATGTGTGATCTTCTATGGTCTGATCCAGATGACCGTTGTGGTTGGGGTATCTCACCTCGAGGTGCTGGATATACATTTGGTCAGGTATATATCTCTCTCTCCGTACATTTTTTTCTTATTTTTTCTTCTTTTATGGTGTAAAGAAATTTCATCTGTTTCATATTGTATATCAGGACATATCAGAACAATTTAATCATACAAACGGCTTAAAGCTTATTGCCAGAGCACACCAGCTGGTTATGGAAGGATTCAACTGGGGTCACGTAAGAACTTTATTAGCTTATTTCTTTAATGGTTCCTTTTGTACTTCGTATAAAATATCAACACACTTCTTTCATTTGTCTATTTTTGTCATTGTACATGTGACGACGTGAATCATTATAAAATGGCTTTTTGTCTCATTTGAGTCTTTTTGTAGCCAAAAAAACCTTAGAAAAACGAGTTTTTGGAATGATGATTTTAGAATAAAAATGTTACATTGAATTTATGTATTAAAATGTAAGATTTATAATAATTGTTACAATATGTTTTTTTTTTATAAAAATGTTAAGAATACACATTCACATATTAAATAAGATTAACATGACACGAAATTCAGATGTAAAAAAAAGTTGTTTGACTAAAACAAGTGAAATGGCAAGTTTGTTTATCGTAATAAAAAAATCCCCTTGCTTTTTTTTTTTTTATGTATAATTTTGGTTCAAGAAAACGTCTTTTTAACTGATTATGCAATTGTCATAACAGGAACAAAAGGTTGTCACAATATTTAGTGCACCTAATTATTGTTACCGTTGTGGGAATATGGCTTCAATCCTTGAAGTAGACGATTGCAAGGGTCACACTTTCCTTCAGGTTTCTTTTTTACTCTTTTCCACAATATATAATTATACATGCATGTCTATATCGAGATCAGTGAGATAACAAGATTTTAAATTTCAGTTTGAACCAGCTCCAAGGAGAGGAGAGCCAGATGTGACACGTAGGACACCAGATTATTTTCTATAATAACGAGACCAAAAGGCATATATGAATCTTAAAAACGAGGCAGTGATCCTGAAGTGAGTTTATTTGCTGCACAAACGTAGCACCATCTACCACATCTGTCAACACAGTTTGGTCATCTTCTTTTGTTCCCTCATTTTTTTTTTTTTTTTCCTCAAGTTCTCAGTTTGTAGAGGAAAGACATCTAAATGTCCCGTGTCTTTTCCTTTGCGTGTTTTTTGGTTCTTTGCTGTTATAATTCTGACAGTTCTATTCTTTTTGACGTTAGTTAAGAATACTTTCTATTAATTTGTAATCAAGGTTCATTGGAAATTGGTTAGCCATTCCTTGTCATTTAGAGCTCTTAAACTAGGTGATTAGATATTTTATAACATTGTTATCGTGTATTACTAAGTTTAGCATGATCAAGCACTGATTGAAACCTCGTTTGTTTACTGAATGACGGGTCTTGTTGACTGGTTTAAAGCCAACTACAATTTCTTGTGCCTTCGAGATTTTACCTCTATTGATAGCTACAAGCGGTCGTTTTGAGGGTGTTTTTTGAGACTGCATATTCAAAATGCTTGGTTTGTAACATATAACTGAGTTATGAGTTTTTATACATGGCTTTCATTCTAGATTTTGTTTTTTTTTTTAATTTGATATTCATACTTATATGGGCTATATTTATCAAAATTACTGTTACTGAGTTAACCATTTGCAAAAAAAAATAAAAATAAAAAAAAAAAAAAAAAAAATTCTAGTTTCTTTCTGTCAAAAGATCCTTATGGCCGAATATAATAATGAAATACAATTACAGAATTACTGTTTAAATTATAAATAATATATGATCTACATTTCATCAACACAAGTATCTTACAATCCAGATATACATCTAATGGAAGGCGAAACTGGTCGATACTGATCTAGTGTACGATAAAGGTAACATAAGAAGTTTCTTAGCCCTGCCAACGTAAGCTCTCTTCGTCATATTGTCATAATCGTTCTCCTCAATAGCATCCAATATGTTGCGGTACAACAACAATGATGACCATACTGGCCAACGACTATCTTTGTCAAGCTTAGAAGCTCCTTCTTCTGCTTGGTTGAAGTAGAATCTGGCACGTTGGATTTGCCCTTTCATGAATTCTCTCCAATTATCCGTCACCCTTCTTGAATAAACATCTTCATCGCATAGCCCATATTGTGCTAGCTCGTCTTGAGGAAGATAAACTCGACCTCTTAATGCACTAAAAAAACAAGGAGACTAATTAGGTCACTACTAGAAAAACTGCATATACCAACGAAACACATAATAAAGCAATTTTTACAGTTAAAGTATCGTTAGATGAAAAACTTACTCTTCGCCTACATCTCTAAGGATATTCGTGAGCTGATTTCCTATACCAAGATTAAGAGCCGAATTATAGATACTTGGTGCAGTTGATGCTGATTCTGGTGAAATACCCATGACTGGCACACTCATTAGACCAACTGTCCCGGCAACATAGTAACAATACAAATAAAGCTCTTGGAAATTTTCGTAGCGACTTTTTTTAATATCCATTCTCATGCCTTCAATCATGTCCCTGAAGGGCTGCAAATCCGAAAAAACTTCTTTTAGTATACATATATGAATCATATAATTTTTTTACAATAGCAGATTCTTATTATACGGATTAAGCCTATACCTTAATGTCTAATGGGAACTTTTGAACGGTATCCGTAAGGGCATCATCAAGCATATCAAAGGGCCGGCCATTAAAAAGATCGTGAAGTCTCTTTTCCCATCTGTCAAGAACCTCAGCACTCATGTGGATCGCGTTAGGACCATCAACGAGTTCATCAGTTCTTCTGCACCAAACTGCGAAGTATATCAAGTTATGCTTTTTATCTTTAATAGATCATACCCACATGAACAAAGTCATCTTTATGCATGTACTTACCATATATAGCCCATATTGCTTTCTGTCTTTCTTCAGTCATTAGCCTAGTTCCTGTAAAATATAAAACAATACTCAGCATCCAATCTTTAAAAAAATATATCAAAACAATAAAAAACTTTTTTTTGACAGAAAGTTAAGAATTATACCTAGATAAAAAGTCTTGGCATATTCAGCACAAATATCTCTACACCGATCATACGCTTCATCAAGAAACTCAGGTTTCCTTGACACACAAGGATTTTTGCGTCGTGTTTGCAGCTGTCTTTGCACGATCTCACGAACGTGTAGATCAGTGTGAGGAATGCCTAGTATCGATAACTCAGGCATACTTGGTCTTTTTGGGGCTACAACAACTCTAGCTGTTATTGTAAAATCTTTCTGCATGTTTCTGCTATTGTTGTTCACTGATCCTATACAAGGCTTACCCAAAATAGAAAGTGATGATGTCATTGGAAATATCAAACTAGACCCTTATTTTTTCTTTCCAATATCTTTCTAAAAAGATATAAATCTTATTGTGATATTGGTTTTGAATTAAGACTCTCTAAGTGTTATGTCCTATATATATAGTGTGCATATTTACAGAACTCATCACCTTTTATATATCTCTTTCATACACTACAAAATAAGTTTAAAATGACGTGGGTCCAAATTCTATTTATTTTATATTTTGTAGAAGAAATTTCAAAATTCATTCTTGTGTTTATCTTGTGTCAAAATAATCAGACAATTTTTTTTTTTTTTTTTTCAGTTAACTCTATATTTTATGAACAATTGTAGGCTTGATTACGTAAATAGCCAGGACCAGTTAATTAATACTACCTATTAAAAGTACTTAATGAAGTCGAAAAAGCCGGCAATAATCGTACTTGTGGATGAAAATTCTAACAACTAGCATATATGGACATTGGATTTAACTTGTTAAATGCATGTTTTTATTTAATAAAATACCAAGTGTTATTCCATAATTCACCTTTTAAGAGATGTGACATATACCACTAAGTTTTGTGAGATGTGACATAATACTAAGTTTTGTGGCTTTATGAGATGAATGAAAATGTCTTTATATGCCAAACAGAATTAAGGATCTTGTAACCATTGATTCCTTCTTGTTTGCCTTGATGCTTTTGCATTGTTTTTGTCATCATACTAAGTTACTAACTATGTCCAAGGCAGTCTCGTAGTTTTTAATGGCCTTAGGCAATAACAATAAGGAGGTCCTATTATATTTGTAAATTAAAAAAAAATTGCATATAAACTTGAATTATATGACTTATATATGTTTAATATTATACGTATTTACATTTAAAACTGTTAAAAAAGCGACCCATTTTAAATGGAGGCAATATGCGACGACACCTATTGCACACCCCTCCGAGACCCTTATGATTATGTCCACATATATTTCTAAGAAATTATAAAGAATAAAGAGCTTAAACTATGATTTGTAAAGTTTGTTTTTAGTTATTTTTAATAATATTTGGAGTAACATGAGAAAAAAATTAACAGCATACTAATTTTGTACTAGCTTTACTTACGGCATTATCTTGAAAGAAACGAATAATATGGTGTATTTGTTTAGATTGTTTTATTAAGATATATATTATCTATACTATATTATAATGCATGTATAATTTCAGCCTAATTCCAAACTTAACTCTTAACAAAAAATTAAGATAAGTAGTTTCAATCATGAGATGACATTTGTTACTTCTTAACAAACTCAAAGCGTAACTTCTAACCACTAAAAATTAAGAAAAAGAGCTCCAATTATAAAGTAACATGTGTCACTTCTCAACTAAAAATTCATTTTTATTTTCAAATTGAAATATCTTTTTATCTATTTTTTGTTATAATCTAATTTCGTCATATTTTCTAAAATTTTGTGCTCTTTAATTCAACATCCATTTTGATATATTTTTATGAGTTTGTAGTTTTTATATTTTTAGTGGGTTTATTTTATTTTAATTCAATTTTTTACAACTTTAACATTTATTTCAATCAATATAATCTTGATTCGTCAAAATCCTATACTTTTGGGGGGAGTGTTTGACGGGTAAGAGATTGCGAGGGTATCTTTATATGCGGGAATAATGATGTCACGGGAAAGCTACGGGTAACCCAAACAAACACATATAACATAACACATATACATTCGGAGTGTTGTGAAACGAATTCACTAAACGGGTAAGCAAACACATATAGCTATACTTATCGCCGCCACTATACACGGGTATCCAACTATATACCAATTAATATGTGTATAAAGAATAAAGAGCTTAAAATATGATTTATAAAGTTTGTTTTTAGTTATTTGTTTAATAACATATGGAGTAACATGAGAACAAATTAACAACATATAATTTGTCCTATGGTGCGTTTGATTATATTGTTTCATTAAAATAGATATTATACCAATTAATATGTGTATAAAGAATAAACTATGATCTAAATGCATTGGTTGTACCATCTAACTATCTAAAGGGTTTTTTTTTTCCTGCTCCTTATAGCTTATTTGATTTTGGGTTTATGTTTCATAATGTTACGTTTTGTGACTTATTTTAAAACTTTCTTGCTTATATAAGCTTATTTATTTTATTTTATTTTATTTTTTTAATTTTGTAATCCAATAAATATGTTAATTGGATTTACATAAAGACGGAAGACAAACAAGCAACAAGTTACGCTGCTAGTAAATCCAATAAATATGTCATAATAAACTTATATAAGCCAGAAAATTTTATAATAAGCCACAAAAATAAGCTTATGAAACATAAGCTTAAAGTAAAATTTGGTTATATAAGTCATAAACACACCTAACTAGTACAGTAGTATCTATAAGATTTAATTGCATTTTTGGTCCCTGTGGTATGGCCAAATTGCAGATTTGGTCCCTAAAGCTTTGAAAGTGCACAAGAGGTCCCCATTTTCAAGTTTTCGTTGCATGTTTAGTCACGATCAACATAAAATGTCTAAAATGCCCTTGTCTTCTTCTTTCCTATTTTCTTTTCAGTCCATCTTTTTAGTTTCTTACATAAAATTTTACAAATTTAGTCTAATTTTTATTTATTATTTATTTAACTATTAATATTAGTTATATTTTTTATTATTATACCTTTTCGGCGTTTATATATTTTTTTATACGTTTTCATACGTTTTCTTAGTTTTCTTAACGTGTTTATCGTTTTATACACTTTCATTCGTTTTTATCCGTTTTTATACAAGTTTATATACGTTTTCGTCAATTTTATCACGTTTTCTTACGTTTTATTATTACGTTATCATACGTTTTACGTTTTACGTTTTATCTGTTTTCATCCGTTTTATACGTTTTCAAATATACGTTTTTAAGTATTTATACGTTTTTGTCCATTTTACACATTTTCAACGTTTTCAACGTTTTATCCGTTTTTATATGTTTTCATCATTTTTACGTTTTCATCCCTGTTTTTTTAACGTTTTGTCCTTTTTTAATTTTTTCATTTTTTACATTTTCATCCGTTTTATCCGTTTTAGAGTCCGTTTTTATACATTTTCTTATTTTTATGTTTTCATTTTTTTTACGTTTTAGTCCATTTTTCTTGTTTTTATCCTTCTTTATCGTTTTCATCCGTTTTTTATCTAATGGCTAATATAAGAAAAGTTTCAAAACATTTCAAAAATTTTGAAATTTTTAACAAAATCAAAAAGTTTTGTCGAAGAAATTTAAAAAAAAATATATATTTCGAAAAAAAAAATTTCAAATTAAAAAAAAAAAAAAAAAAATATTCAAAATTTTTTTTTGAAATTATTTTCGAAAAAAAATTTCAAAAAAGTTTTGTCGAAAAAAAATTTTTTTCGAAAAAAAAAATATTCAAAAATTATTCCGAATAAATTTTTCAAAATTATTTTTTAAAATTTTTGAAAAAATTTTTAAAATTTTTTGAAAATTAGTTCCATTTATGTAATATTAATAGTTAAATAAATATTAATAGTTAAATAAATAATAAAAAAAAATCATAGAACATGAAGGACCAGTTATGTAAGCTAAAAGGATGGTGAAAGAAAATAGGAAAGAAAGAAGGGCATTTTAGACATTTTATGTTGATTAGGGACTAAACATGTAACGAAAACTTGAAAATAGGGACCTCTGGTGCACTTTCAAAGTTTTAGGGACCAAATCTGCAATTTGGCCATACCATAAGGACCAAAAATGCAATTAACTCTATCTATAAATTTCTGTATTGCATGAAAGCAATAAATATGCCTTTATTTCTGGAGTTTTATAGGATTATTTGAACAAGGAGCGTTTGTAGTCCAACGGTTAGGATAATTGCCTTCCAAGCAATAGACCCGGGTTCGACTCCCGGCAAACGCATATTTTTTTTCTCAAATTTAATAAACAACATCTTTAGTTATGGTGTTCGACGAGAACAGGTTCAAGCGTCGTCGACAGCAAGGGCTATGCAAACACAGGTTAGGCCACGTACATCATAGCCAAAAGATACGACTTTCCCAAGGTGACCCTCTCAGTTTACCCGTTTTATACTAAGTTATGGCGTTAATCACGTATTTATGTGTATAGAACCAATGAACATTGCATCAAGATAGGACTAAAGATGCTTGTACTGTATCATGATTACTAGAAATTGGACTGTATCATGATTACTAGAAATAGTAAACAAACAGTGATTCCATCCGGAAACAGTAACTAACATCATTTGTCACCACCACCTAATACATATTATCGACAACTCTATATAATAAGATGCCACTGCCGGCTTAGTACTTCAACACTATTCAAGTAGACAAATATCACTTTCGCTATCAGTAACAAGTAAAGCCACTAGATAAGACCAAGGTATGTGTTCTAAGCAACTGGATGTTTCTGTTTCGACAAGACGCTTTCTTACAAGCTAACTCGATGCTAGATACTAAGTCTGTTTTTTTGTATATTATTTAATCTGATGTATGGTTTCTTTATCTTATAGTAAGGACAATCTTCCAGCTGTGAATATACACAAAATAGATTTTGGACAATTAAGTGTTTTAGTTAACCCGATGACAAAACTACCCATTTTGACTTGTTATTTATCGTATTCACCCTACCCACTTTGTCATCCATAACTTTTAGTGTAGATAATTACCGAGATACATTGTCACAAAAATGTATAAAAACTATTTTGTCATCTATAACAGTGAATTGTTTTGTGGCTTTTGACAGTGGTGGTGCAGCTGAAGCAGGCAATGGCTCGGGTGGTAGTGTGATCTGGGCTAAGATTATTTACTCTGTTTAGATCTTTACAGAATCGGGTCTCTTATTAAGAAATACAATACATAGGTTAGCATCCATATTTGTCAGTTCACGTGTACCCATACATAATCTCAACCTGAACCATGACCACCGACCCACTGCGCGCATCAGCTGCCATTGCCACACTCAAAAACTAAAAAATATCAGCTGTTTAGGCGGCGGTACACTCCTGGCCACCATACTTCTTGATAGCAAATATGTTACACAGTTTAACATCTATATTTGTGGTTATGTTGTTAACTTAAAATGACAAGCCACAGAGGTACATAAAACTGTATTTACGTTTGTGCAACTATCATTACACATGATTATCGATGTATTACAATTCACAGCTGTTCTTCTGCTAACATGTAATTTATACAACATCAGTTTCGTATATATACACATTTCTAACTATGTATACAGTCACACCCTCTTATCGACTCTCTTTTGCACCCATTGGTAACGGTTTAAAAGCAGCCAATACGACAGCAACTTTGGAAGACAGAAACCCCATCATTCCAAGAACAAGATCTTTAGGTGTTAAAACCAACGATTGATCGCCAGAACCAATTCTAACCACTATAACAGCAAACGCAAGTGCCAAAGCCAAAACTAGCACCTGACCTTTGAACCGGCCAAACATTTGGTCCAAACCGCCTGTCCTGTCAAGAACCGGTGATGGAAGTTCATCAACCGATCTCTGCAACAGTAGAAGATAAAGAAAACCACCGATTCCACCGGTCAAGAAAGCAAATGCAGCGTTTTCACCAGCGGTAAAAGATGCAATTGTTGATCCGGTGACGACAAGTAATGCATCGTAGAGAAGTAATGAGAACTTTAAATCTGCATATTCTTTCATGCTTTCTTCGTTTGATATAAAATTGGTTGTACTCCAAAGTGAAGATGGAGGAGGTCGATTTAAGGTTAAGTTGTCTTCGGAAAGTTTGGTAATTATGTCTGGTCTAAGTTCTACCATGGAAGTATCACTACCGTCACCTAGTAGAATGTCGTCTGCCATGAAATCGTACTGGAAAATATTGTAATCATGGTTTTGGTTTTCTTTTGATGGAGATCGTGACCAAGAAATAATGGTCACGCCTGCTGGTCTCCATTGACCTGAAATATAGAATTAAACACAATGTATTTATTTCTACATCCGTTCAAATGTTTATGCAGTTAAGATTTCAAAAAAGGACTTAATGCTATAGAATCGTAACAAACGTTAGTTACTTAAAACTTGCTAAAACAGTCAAACCGAAGTTGGTTACCTTTTTATGCTTTAACGGCATTAACCCTTAAAATTGTTATTCACGCTATTATATCATATTTTAATAATTATCTAACCTGATTCAAGACCAATCCAAAGAGCTTCAAGCTTTCCGATAGTGGGCCCTACAAATGTGAAATGATTAACTGACCCCCTTTGAAAATGGAGCACACTGGAGGCGTTATCTTTGTCAGTTGAAGTTGCCGATATCCTTTGTAAGATCGAATCACCATTTACGTCTACTAAACAAACCAATATTCCAGAACTCGAGTCAGTAAGACCTGATCCATAGTAATTACTCGTTTTAATTGTGAGTCTATATAAGCATTCAAGTCTGTCTTCTTTAAAAGACGCTACAAGATTTTCTAATGACGAATCTGTTGTTGGTTTCACTTCGTAGGCAGGCAAAAGACGAGCAGGTTTTGCGTAACCCTGAAAATCTGAAGTGACGCAACTCGTAAGGACTTATATGTAAATTAACAAATATATCACAATCAGTTTCGTTGCAGCTACTTATACTAACTATTTCACCCCCTAAATAATCGGAATCACTTTAACTGACTATACGACGAATCACATTCAAGATGTACTGCCTAACACTTTCTTACAACGTTGGTCCAAAACAGCTTATTTAGAGGGCGTTTTGGATTGCTTATTTAAGTGCTCATAGTGTTTGGCAAAAAGACTGCTTATTCAACACTGAAATAAGCACATAAAAAGTCCAAAACAGCTTATTTGAAGGGTGTTTAGGAATTCTTAATAAGTGCTTATGTGCTTGAAATGTTAGGCAAAGCAACCGCTTATTTGGCTAATTACACTGAAATAAGCACTAAGTCGGTGTTTGTTTAAGCTTATTTGTGGGTTTGCAAGCTTATGTGATTTCGGCTTATTTTCCAAAAGCTCAAATTTTTACGCTTATTCAGACACCTATGGGCTTATATAAGCTTAATATATCATAATAAGCTTATATAAGCCCATAAATCTCAAAATAAGTGGGAAAATTTGAGTTTATAAAAAACAAGCCAAAATCACATAAGCTTATAAGCCCACAAATAAGCTCAAACAAACACCCCCTAAAAGGTCCAAAACAGATTATTTTTAAGCAGATAAGCAGTTTGAGTGTTGCAAAAATCTGCCTATCAACTTATTCTAAACTATAATAAGCAAATAAGCATATTTCAGAATATAAGCAATCCTAAACACCCCCTTAAACAGTTTTTCAAGCTAATAAATCATACTAATATAGCATAAAAATCAAAACTTTATAATCTTTCTACACATAACAAAGTATAAATTCAACAACCCAATACTAAAAATCAAATCTTTATATCAAAAACAACAAATTAAAATAAAGGGTCAATTCTTACCTTGAAAAATTGATTTCTTGGAATTAAGAACTGTGACCCTATTTTGTGGCCTATTTCTATTATGGGTTAAAAACAGGGGATTTTTTGTGGGTATGTTTGGAATAGAATTACATATCAAATTCATTGATTCCATTGTTTGGATTTGAGTGATGATGATTAACAACTATTTGGTTTTTAGTTTAGTGATGATGTTTGCTGGAAAATATTTGTGTTTGGGATGTTGGGTTGATGGTTTATGGGTCGGGTCTTTAGGTTAGTTTAGGATCTTGTTAGTCCAAGTCGGTTTTGGTTTAAAAAAAAAATACAGTAAAAAAATAACCAAGTAATCGAATCGAATAAATCCAACAATCCGATGAAGATCTAAGGGTGGCAATTCTCGACACGACACGATAAACGATTCAAAACCGACACGAAGTTAAACAGATTTGGGTTGAGTATAAACAAGTTTGGGTAAAAAACAGGTCAAACCATCTAACCTGTTTAATAAACGGGTCATGTTTGGTTTGAGTAAGTATTAAACATGTCAACTCTATAACCCGTTTAAGTATATAAGCCACTAAAATTAAAGTATGTAACTTCATGTTGGATTTAGATTAAATGTATTTTGTTATGTACTTAATATATGAGTGAATTACGATTATATTCAGATATCATTGAAATTGTCACATAGTTATTTGTATGTTGTTTTTATCATTTTTTAGGTCCTTATGTCATTTTTGCATTTAAACTAGTTAAATCGACAAACTACTAACCTTATCATTTTTTAGACCCCTAACTCCTTGTTGTGTAGAAATGCGACGACGATAATACTTAAATCTGTCTTCAAGATAACATTCCTAAAGCATTTATCAAGAGCCACCTGGATAGATCAAATAATAGCCTTTGCTTTGACCTCAATAACCGATGTTGTATAGGCCACCCGTCTATTTCCCGCCACCATAACTGACACGTTGTCGCACCTCATGACAAAACCAATTGCCGAAACAAAATTTCTACTTGATATCCCACCATCGACATTAGTTTTTATCACTCCATTAGATGGAGGAAACTAAAGTACCTCACATGGAACATTAGGCGTAACAATATGCACTTGCAAATCTGGATTTGCTCGAGAAATGTCTTCCAATATCACACGTGCCGACTCTTTCATTTTATTCGGCTCAATCTCTTCTCCCCCATGACTTTGGAGTTTCTTACACATCATTTTCGCCACATGACCATCAACATGAGCTCCAAAGTTCCTTGTCCCTATCCTTAGCTGAGTTAGCATTTCTTCAATCGGCATTTGTGCAACATGATTTGTAAGATCAATCAATCTCATATGGGACCATACATCACGAGCCCAATTGATTTTTTTTTTGCATGTTTTGTGTCTTCCATAAGGGCTATAGAATGAACATATAGTAGGAAACAAATTCATGCATACTCTCCACGCAAAAATCTTGACCTTACCTGTAATGTTTTCCAACCATATAGACTTTAATGATTCCTTTCATGTGTTAATAACGACTCTTCTATACCTTAGGTAGTGGTGTTTGATTGTGTCACTAGATGACAATTTTTTTAGTGATGTTTGATTGTGTATTTCAAATGTTGTAGGGCAAAAGCTTACGTGACGACAACATAACATTCTTCCATACCTTATGTTGTAATAGTTTTGAAAGATCGAGCATGCAATATTGTTACTATTTGTAATTAGGCAAAAATGCATATATATCCCTCTCAAAGTGAATAATTGCATATATATCATTTGTATAAGTTTTTTTATGCACATAGTACAATAGTTTTTATGCATGCTTTGGATATATATGCAATTTTGCATTTTGTAATTTTAATAATCGTATTTGATGATAAAGCACTTCAATGTGATCAAAGTGTCACATACCTAGTCACATGGGCGGTATCAGAAAAACTTTTAAGAGGGGGCAAAAGTTAAAAGTGGGTGCCAGTCGGGTCATGTCAGTAACTCGACCTTTGTTGCTATAATTAAATCGATAGTATTTGTTTTCATGCGAGAACCAAAACTAAGAATTGATGATGATATGTACAATATTTAGCACATACTTGCTTTTTTTGATCGATATTAAAACAAGTAGTTGAAACAAAAATAAAAAGTTGGATAACAAAAATTCATTTAACTATAGAGTAGCACAAGAATCGAACATCATATCTCAATGAAAGTGCAAATGTCCTTAACCACTTCACTATGGAAGATGATCCTCTCAAGTTGAGGATAACTTGATCTACAATTATCAATCATTAGATCAAATTCAATGGCTCAAATCATCTCCTATTCTTTTGATTTGAGCCATTAGATTTGATCCAATGGTTGATATTTGTCTAACTTGATCAATCAAGTTATCCTCAACTTGAGAGAATCTTTTCCCCTTCACTATGATGTATTGGATATATTTTCACAGTTATACTATTTACCCATTTATAGGGGCAAAAAGAAATTCTCTGATCAATCGGCGTTACTCGAATGAACTTTGTGAGGGCAGCTGCACACACTGCCCCATTGTGGTACCGCCTAACCTAGACATATACATATAGTTCCTAAACATATGTTGCGCTTATCGAATTACTCATATGCAGTAAAATTTTATTCAAAACCAAATATTTACCACCAATAGTACTTTATAGTGAGTTTGTCTTTCAACAGGAATACTTAACTATTGTTTATTTAAATTTATCTCTTTTTACATAAGAGGATAGGATAAAAGGATATATAATATTGATAAACTTGAAGTATATATCCACTTAGGAGACGTTTCCAAATACGTTCTTAATGGATATTTACTAAATAATCAAGTGCTATTTGTTACGAACTCAAATTTCACATCTAACAACCGCCACACGACTCTTATATATACTAGGTACCATGCAAACTACATAACACTTTCATGCAACAAATCTACTGATCGATCGAACAAAAACAATTCGTACGTGCAAACTACCTTGCTATGTCGACTACTCTACCACTGTCTGCAGCGACCATCACCACCCTCGAAGTTGATACATTGCCCGTCACAAATCCAGTAACGACGAGCATAGCAAAACATCGTAAGAAACTCACTCTTATCCCGTTAATTTTTATCATATACTTTGAGGTCGCGGGAGGTCCTTATGGGGAAGAACCAGTTGTTAAAGCCGCCGGCCCTTTTTACGCGATTCTTGGCTTTTTAATCTTTCCAGTAATATGGTGCGTCCCTGAGGCACTCATCACAGCAGAACTCTCGACCTCGTTACCAGGTAATGGTGGCTATATCATATGGACTCATAAGGCATTCGGGCCGTTTTGGGGGTCTTTAATGGGTTCATGGAAATTTCTTACAAGTGTTATTAATCTTTCTGCATTCCCTATTCTTTGTGTTGCTTACTTAGAAAAACTATTCCCAATTTTCGAAGATGGTTCACCTCGAATTTTAGCTATTTTTATCTTGAATTCGGTACTTGCGTTTATATGTTTTACTGGAATAGATATTGTGGGCTACGCCTCGATTGTTTTAGGAGTTGTGTCGTTAGCCCCGTTTGGTATAATGTCTGCAATGGCTATCCCACGTATAAAGCCACATAGGTGGTTAAGTATGGGACAAAAGGGTGTTAAAAAGGATTGGAATTTGTACTTAAACACCCTTTTTTGGAACTTAAATTTTTGGGACACTGTTAGTACTATGGCTGGTGAGGTCGAAAAACCTAAGAAAACATTTCCTAGGGCATTATTATTTGCGGTGTTGTTAACATGTTTAGGGTACATTGTCCCACTTATGGCGGTTACGGGTGCTATTGAACTTGATCAAAACCAATGGGATACGGGTTATATGGCAGTGGCAGCTGAGACAATTGGGGGTACGTGGTTAAAGATTTTGATCAACATCGGGGCAGTTCTTTCAGCTATGGGCTTATACTTGGCGTTACTCGGTAGTTGTTCTTTTCAGATTTTGGGCCAGGCTGCATCAGGGTACTTGCCAAAGTTTTTCGAAGCACGAGCAAAGAAGTTCGGTACTCCATGGCTAGGGATTTTGGTCTCTTATTTGATTACCATATGTTTTTCCTTTATGCAATTTACAAACATTATATCATCCTCAAACTTTATATATAGTCTAAGCATGTTACTAGAGTACGCGGCTATTATAAGGCTTAGGGTCAAGTACCCTAACATGAAAAGGCCATATAAGATCCCACTCGGTGTGAAGTCCCTCGTGGTCATGTGCATGGTACCTTCGGCGTTTTTAGTTTTGGTTATGGTCACAGCTAAGAAGATAGTTTTGTTGATTAGCGGCTTGATGACAATAGGCGCTATCGCGTGGTACTTTTTGATGAAATTTTGCAAGCAAAAGAAGTGGTTCGCTTATAAAAACGGCGATGAAATTGAAGTAGGCGAAGAAGAGGATATTCAGATTTCAGAAAATGACTCATGATTGTACTTAACAGATACTATTTGGATTATTATTTATGCTTAACTTCATTAGTTTACGGATACATGTACATATATTACTCCATCTCTTCGCATGTTAATTTCTTGTTTTCCTACTCTATTTTTCTTTTCTATTTGTACATATGTGACACTCAATCCCACATTGATTAAAGAAGAGAAATGTTGACGGGTTATATATGGTATTGTATATGGAGGTATTGTGTTTAGAATAATATTACGTCTTCAAATCTGACTTTCTAAATCCCATGGGAATTGTAGTTGGACTTGAAAACTTATATGATTCTTAACTTTTTTGTGTTATAAGTTTCGTACACGTTCGAGTTTTACACATAAATTAAATTTATTTTAAAATTTTAGTTTCATATACGCACATATAAGAATTTTTTTTCGTGTTTAATGTTTTATAATTGTGATATAAGTACAACTAATAATTATGAACGAGTTTTTATATAAACTTTTTCATTATCAGGGTCGGCCCTGGGGTGGGCGGGCAGGGCGACGACCCAGGGCATCAAACGAACGGGGGGCATCAAATTTTTGTAGGTGCGAACTAGTTTTAAGTGATGAATATGGTTTTGTGATGATAAAAAAAAATACTCCCTCCGTCCCAAAATTATAGTCCCCTTTTTACTTTTTCGGTCTTTATTGTATAACTTTGACCTTAGGTATATTTTTTTGTGTTATATAATACTTGATACAAAATATATGAATGGATTGTGTTTTAAATGTATTTTCATTTGGTATAATTTTCACCAACTATTGTATAACATAAACAAAAATATTTAAAGTCAAAGTTGGAAAAGAAATTAAAAAAAGTCAACGGTGACTATAATTTTAGAGACGGCTTATTTGAGTCAGTTTTGATAAATTTTTTCGCCTGAAAAAGATGTTACTGTCGCCGGAAAGGAAGAGTCGTGCATGAGGTAAAACTCTTTTATTTAATTGGTCACGTGATTAGTAACACAGAGAATACTATAGTTTTGTTTTTATACCAACTAGTTATAATACTCGTGCACGCACTGGGTTTTTTCTTAAATTATTAATTACGTGTTGTTATCAGTTAGTAGACAAACAACTTGGGTGTCTTAAATAGTTTTACTTATTGAATAAAAAATATTAAATGTTAATAATTAACATCAGTATCCATGCACTTTGAAACAAATTCGAAAATTTCAAATATTAGTGTAGTGATAGCATGTCATTTATTAAAATACAAAAAAATATGTCTTCTATAATTAATGTGAGAAAAAAATTGTAGTGTACATATTTTGAGATTTTTAGTTACCGTTTTAAAAACTTGCCATTTATCAAAAAGAAAATTAGAGAAAGTAATAAACGGGTTCCATCTTGCAATACTTGTGGAGCCACATTCCGCAAAGTATACTTCTAATAGAACCTCATCAGGCATCTTATCAAGCATGTCGACATTCTGGGAACCTATTTAGATGGACGAGACCTCCTATTTAAAAAACTCAGGTCAAAACTAATATTTTTCAAACAAAGATTTCACAATAAGTCCAACATCACCATACAAAATTTCTATAAGCAAACTACGTTTACATTAAAATGGTACACACATAAATACATAAAGTTAATCGCCGCCAATCATCACAACCTATTTGTAACGGCGTAACATGTATGTCATGAGTTTTGAACATTTGATTAATTTCATGTTAATCCATGAACTTCATGGGTCAAGATAAATCTAATATTACGGTTGCAACAAACACGCATTATTTAACGGGACTCTCTTCAGCCTACGACGGCTAAACTTTAAATCTTTTCTCAGTTATGTAACAACCATTAACCAATAAATACAAATAATAAACTCAAGTACAATACTTCAAAGAGAACAAAAGAAGGAAATGCAATTCTAAAATTATGCATTCAAACAAATCGTAGCCCCTTAAGATACACACCTAAACACTTGTATATAGTTAGGTGATGGTACATGGAATCAAAAGGGTCGAGTCATCTTATCTTGTCTATTAAGACGAACATAATTTCATTATTGTATCTAAAACATTACATTACTAAAGTAACACATTTCCACTGAGCACTTCGGCGTATTGCAGCCACTAAGATCTGCATATAGCATATCATAACCAATTGATCTTCCTTTGTCCTTTCCAAAGATGTTAACACACTGGTGATATAACATTAATGGGTCAAGCCACAATTTCAAATTGAAAGTAATCATACATTCTATTAAACATCTTAGTACTAATATATCTAATACACAATTGTCAATAACCATTAACCAAGTTACACTTGGTCTCCAATTTGGTATTTTGGTAGGCAAACATGCCCACTCTCATTAGATCACCAACTCTAGATATGTCGAGTATTTCTTTCTGAGTTCCTGTATATGAGCAATATGGGTTCGAATAGCTTCAACTCAACCACTGCACTATATTACATCAAAATGACATCAACCCTTCCTTTCATCAATTTTCGGCACGTATTTATGGGTTGTTTGGACACAAAAATTGCGTTAAGGGGCTGTTTAGACAAACTTTTAGGGTCTGTTTGGACTTTGGACCAAAAAACTATATTTTACTTGTTTGGACATAAAAACTTAATTTAGGGGTTGTTTGGACACTAAAATTATATTATGGGGTTGTTTGAACAAAATAACTGTGAAGAAAAAAAATGATTATATGAAGAACCATATTTGTATTCAAACCTAGTACAGAATGTTCAAAATCTCAAATGAATCCCCTTTAAGTACTTAGAGTAAATCATACATAGTACTAAAGTTATAGCAGATCCTTATATTTTTTTTAAACTTTAGTGCTTATTTGGGACTTTTGCAACTACAATACTTCTTTTTCCAATATATATCTATATAAAATGGCTATGATTTCAATTATCTTATATTACAATTTTACATGTGTAGTAGTTGCAATCGAAAGTTTGAAACTAAGTAGCTTTACTTAATGTAGAACATATTGGAATGCGTCATTACTCGCCTGCATAATATCTTAAGTGTTTTTATTGTTTTATATAAAGTTGTTAAATATGCGTAATGGATTCAACGCACTTCCCCCTGTGTCCAATTCATTATGTAAATTTCATACACATAACCAAATGTCAAAGATATTTAAGCAAATTAACTTGTCAATAATAACTTTGAATGCGAGATATCACCTTGTATAACCGCTTAAAGCCTTAGAGAAGAAAAAGAATCATGTAAATCATGAAGCTCATATTCAAGCTACCGAAAAATTAC
This sequence comes from Chrysanthemum makinoi, assembly GCA_910596185.1. NCBI lineage: Eukaryota > Viridiplantae > Streptophyta > Magnoliopsida > Asterales > Asteraceae > Chrysanthemum > Chrysanthemum makinoi. Next base: position 347,140,486 of record OU343224.1, on the reverse strand, counting down.
AAAACAAACCACATCAATCTTTGTGTATGAAACTCGAAGGGGAGGGGGTAAAATGAAATAGATGAGCGAATTTACCTTTCATTAAAAATAGGAAATTCTTAACATACCTCTTTATGTTTAAAAATTTTCCTGCAAGATTAACAACATAAGTTAGTGATAAACATCCTTCGAATTCTCTTTTGTATCGTCAACGGTCAACATCAAGACATACTCCATTTTTTAGTGAGGATTCCAAATTAACGATTGACAAATTTAGCATGCATATCATCGATATACTATTTCATCTTTTGAGTCATAGTTTCAACCTAAATGGTGACTAGGCAGATTAAAACCACTTAGCATTTTGTTATAAGAACTGTGGATGTCTTAGTAACCAAAAGTATATGCGGAATCTGTCGTGTGACCTTTTCTATGAAAGGTGATGATATCTTATGATCAATGGTCGTGAATGTAGCATGTTCAACATATGTTTAGATGGCTCTATATGCTTTCTTAGCTTCCTCTTCATTAACGCTATCCTCTTTTACCACCATGAAAAAAGTCCAAAGTTTTCATATATGGCGTGTAACGTAAAAATTACAATGGTTTATGCACCTCTTTATTAATAAGTTTCAATAAGTCCTCTTGTTCGGTACTGACTATATAAAAACAATCAGATTCTAATCAAGTTGAATTATAGAGGTTTATAGCATGTGTGTCTCTTAGAAGCAGCTTGTTCAAAAACACACATGAATCACTATGACACATGATATAACATGCCAATATTAAAACTGAAGCACATAATTTGAAATCACAAATTTTTATAAGCATGAAAAATAGACTTTGAAGATACTCACCTCTATTATATGCAAATTTAGACTTTATAAAGAAAAAAGACTTGCCACGAACCAGTGAGAACATGTTAAACTTCTAATTAAAACGGACAAAAATTAATAATGATCCAAAATTTGCACATAGTTAGAAACAGAAACATATAATTAAGCATATTGAGCATTGTATTAAATAAAAGGGATAATAACTTTAAAAAGTATCATACTTGTTCAAAAATACTCTTTTGGGTATCAAACAATTTTTTTTGCTTATATGGGTACTGAACTTTCAATTTCAGACTTTTTGAGGTACTTTATGACACTTTTGCCCTTCAAAATATTAAAAATACAGGGGCAAAAATGTCACAAAAGTACCTTTAAAAGTCCGAAATTAAAAGTTTAGTACCTCAAAAAGTCCGAAATTGAAAGTTTAGTACCCGTATAAGCAAAAAAAATTGTTCGATACCCAGACGAGTATTTTTGGACAAGTATGATGATTTTTAAAGTTATTACCCCTAAATAAAATCACAGTAACACATATACAATCACATACACATGGTTCTTGATGCATGTAAACCTGCAAATTACAACAACTAAAAACATAAAAAACATATTGTCACAAGAGTGTCCTATACTCCTTTTAGGTTATGTTATGTATTTGCAGCTACCCTCAGGCCGGGATATGACTATCTACATCCTACCCACCCCCTCCCCCGGCTTTCCAGCGGGGTTAGGTATTTTTGTGGTGGTTGTTGTTATGGATTTGCACCTTAAATAATCAAAACACTCGAACTGTCTATCCAATTATCCGATTATCGAAATTTAACATAGAAGAGCACATACAAACCCAATCTCATGCATCGGTTTAATTAGGTTAATTATCTAATTCTGATTATTCGGTATTCATAATAATTTTCTTTAACACATATCCAAACACCCTCTAGGAAGAAAAACAATGAAAGAGCTAAATTCTTCTAAATAAAGAATTATGACGGCATAAATATATAAGTAGTTACAGAAACCCGACGTGTAATTGACATGGAAGACATAAGAACACCGTTATATATCTAAATTCACAAACAAATAGAATAGCAAAAAGACAATGAGTGATTTGCCTGATCAAGGGCAGAAGCAAAAAGATCCAAGACATGACCTTGGCTGACCATCCTCTTTGCAAGTTCCTCGTAAAATTGAATTGCCTTTCTAAAATATGGTGCTGCATATTTATCCAGATCTTAATGTGAACGCACCGGATCCGGTATATCTTAGAAAATCTGTCAAAAGACCAAAGAATGATGCAAATTTATACAACTTGATCTTAAAAATCATAAACCAAAAGTTGAGTCAAATATATATGTGTCTATACTTCATAAGTTTTAGCAAATTATAATAATAGTGGAAGCTAAATGCAGCTGTTAAGGAAACTTTTAACTAAATCTACTGTGAACTATTTTAATCCGGCCTATCAACATTCACTAACAGCATGATAACTAAAAAGTTGAAAAGGCTTACCAAACCAGGGCCTTCTGTGCAAGGACCCCCAACTAACGCCACGATCCATGCACCAGTACCAGGTAAGCAAGCACCAAGCAAATCTGCAGCAACACTCAACGCCACTCAAGTACACCTTAAAGCTCGATTCCCATGCGCAACCGGCCATTGATCCATGCTCAATTCCTCCAAAAGCTAAATAATAAACAAAATCACATCACATTCAACAACCCCGAATTTAAAATAAGAAAACACCAAATATCATCATGAACCTGAACTTGTGACCCAAAAGATACAAACTCAAGCGCTTGTTGCAATGCCGATTTCGAAAACGCTAATTCCTCTTCAATCATACAATGAAGCTTTAAAATAAATAAAATATAATAATGAAACCTTAACCGTACGTGATTTGTTATATTGATTAGTTAAGGTAAATAAGTTAATTATCGATAATGTTATTTTGGATTAACAATCTTATACAAGCATAATGAATAGTTCAGTCACAATACCTGATGATCCATTCGTTTAGAAGACCATGATCATAAGCATCTATAATATAATTCATGTTGAATATGTTTGGGTTGGCGGGTTAAATAGGTTACACATGTTGAATATGTTAAACGGGTTGAATCGGTTCAGTGGGTTTTGGGTTGACCTATTTAACTCTTTTTATATACAAAAGTTGGCACATTACACGAGTTAAACAGGTTAAACATGTTGTTGGGTTGACCTGTTTAACACATTTAACCCGCGTAATAAACTATAAATAATTTTGAGTTAATGAAAAAAATCTTAAACGGGTTAGCTGGTCGACCAACTTATTTTATTCTCAACCTGAACACGACACATTTTAATAAAGCGGGTTAGATAGGTCGACCCAAAACGACCGAAATCTATTTAGCACAACCCAAACCTGTTAATTTTCGTGTCGATTTCAGGTCGGGTTTCGTGTCGGGTCAGAAATTGCCACCCCTAATGTGTATCTTTGTTTTCTGAAGATGTGATTTATTATAAAAAGAATTTCTAAAATTCCTAGCTAAATCAAGTAATAATGTGGTTTCTTATTAAATATTTAAATAACAATAATAATATTTAATTAAATTATTACTAAATAAGGTATGAATTAATTTTTTTGAAATGTAAAATTCCCACTAAGTTTTGTTTTATTATATAAAAGATTACCTAAATAATCTTTTTAGGTACTTGTTTTACAAATACAAATTTTTTTCTCACCATTTAACAAAATGAACTAAATGTCTCTATCATCTTATCATATCAACCTTTTTGGGTTGGTAGCGTTTTATTTTTGATAAATGGGTCGCGTTTTAAGCAAATAAATTAAAATTTGTGTCGCGTTCAAAGTCGCTAAAGACAACACGTGTAGGGTGAAATTTTTTTTATTAGATGAATCTAACGAACATCATTGAAAAGTTCATTTCGTAAAAAAAATTGCGACATCTTATTTGATAAATAGGTATGAAATATGGTCAGTCTAAGAAATTTTCTCTTTGTTTTTTCCTTTTACAACTTTTTAGTTTTCATTATATTTCAATCCACCAGTTTTTTGTTTTAACAATTCCTGACGTGATATTAATATAGATCAAGAATTTTTAAATATCAAATGGCTAAAATTTTCCATTCATGTTTCAAAAACACAACCCATTTTTTGCATATTTTTTAAAATAAAATATCTTACAAATATTAAATTATCAAGCGACAAAAGATATACCATAATAACGAGATTTTATCTTTCCGTAGATGAATATTTCGATATATTTTCGACGAACTTTTTTTTAACAAACTTGTTTGTTTGTTCTTTAAAGAATTTGTTATCTAAACTTTTCTCTTTGGACATATACATGCGAATATATGAAATATAGCCAATTTATGATATTTATGAAAAATAGATAATATACATATTTCTCTAATCAACAACCAACAACATCAACATACCCAATCTCATGGAGATATAGACAGGCCGGATTTAAGCATGTGCAGGATGATCAACCGCACATGGCTTCCGTTTTTTAGGGGCCTACGATTTTTGAAACTTTTCTATAGTTATAAACTCATTTTTGAAGGATTTAGAAAGAAGAATGTAACTTCGGTATGACAAGAATAAAAATCTTTAAGTTTTCAAAGGAAAAAAGAACTTATGATTATACTTTAATTGTGAAAATTGAGTATAAAATTTTGGTTAAAAGACAAAATAAGATGTGTACGAAGTGTGTGGGGCTCATACATTGTATTCTCTCAAACCACATTTCTTATAAAAGCTCAACTTTAATTATTTTGTCTTTAATATTTATGCTTTTAAACTATCATTATTTGAAGCATAGATTTATGGTCTGAAATATTAAACAAAACGCAGATATCAGAAAAACTATATTTTTAGCTCATAATACTGTTTTACAGAAAGTAACCAAAGGGCTTGTGTTCCCATTGGTATCTCTTGTGTGAGAAGCTCTACAAACAAATTGTTGTGGGTTCAAGTCTTGGTTAGAACATGCGAAATAGTTTATGATTTTATATTGTGAGATAGTTAGTTGCCGTTTAAAAAATAAAATAAAAAAGTTGCTTTACAAAAAGTAAATGTTGTAGATTGTTTTAGAAAAAAACAAACATTATCAACTACTATATTTTAAAAAGAAAGTCCTATATAACATCTTATCTTATAAAAAATATTTAGAAGTTCATAGATCATCATGAAATATTTTAGAAACTCAATAGTTATACTTTGAAGAATAGAAGATTTATTTAAATTTGTAGAAGATTAGTTGTGTCATTTGATCGATATAAAAATAAAAGCATAATCTAATTATAGTTCACTATTTTTACACATACTTTAAATCCGTTGTTAAAGGGCGTGTTTTAAAAATATAACACATGGCCATCAAATTTCACTGGACGGCCTTGGATATAGGTATGAGGTATCCTCGTATTCCTCTCTAATCTACTACCGTTTAAAGATGCCCCAGTCATATAAATATATTTGAATAAGATGTAACGTAATTATCACATTATTCATGTTTTATTGAGTTTATGTGCATGTTCTCGCTAAGTTTTATCGAGTCTATATGCACAATTGCACACATTTGTTTACAACATTAGGGGCATTTTTCGTTCAGCTTGCCCAGGGCATCAAAATTCTCAGGACCTACTGTTCATTATGTATTAATATCGATTAATATTTTGAAAAGACTTTTGTTGCATAAAAGATTTAACTTTGTTTAATGACATAAGTGTTGAGGTTGATGGTGTTATTTAAATTTAACTACTGATATCATGTTGTGCACAATATACGAGTTTAATAGCACGTAATAACCTTTGATGAAGTTAAAATCTAAAGTTTTTAAAAATGTTTTTCCGGGTTTCCTTAGATAAAATTTAAATACGAATTACTTGAGTCGTTGTTTATTAGTACAATCATGTATATTTAGTTTCATATCACAATAACAAGTGCTTACATTTGATATTTATTTCCCGTTAATAATAATTTGGCCGTATTTAATTTTTAAACTCGTATACGCATGGGTTAAACTTATAAAAAGAAATAACATGGGTCCTTTTAATAGTATAAAAAAATATTTATTCGGATATTCTTATTTAAATTTTAAAAAACATTAGTTTTTTTGGCGATTCTTGGCTTTTTAATCTTTCCATTAATATGGTGCGTCCCTGATGCACTCTTCACAGCAGAACTCTCGACCTCGTTACCTAGTAACGATGGATACATCATATGGACTCATAAGGCATTCGGGCCGTTTGGGGTTCTTTAATGGGTTCATGGAAATTTCTTACGAGTGTTATTAATCTTTCTGCATTCCCTATTCTTTGTGTTGCTTACTTAGAAAAATTTATTCCCAATTTTCGAAGATGGTTTGCCTCGATTATTAGCTATTTTAATCTTGAATTCGGTATTTGCGTTTATATGTTTTACTGGAATAGATATTGTGGGCTACGCCTCGATTGTTTTAGGAGTTGTGTCGTTAGCCCCGTTTGGTATAATGTCTGCTATGGCAATCCCACGTATAAAGCCACATAGGTGGTTAAGTATGGGACAAAGGGTGTTAAAAAAGATTGGAATTTGTACTTAAATACCCTTTTTTGGAACTTAAATTTTTGGGACACTGTTAGTACTATGGCTGGTGAGGTCGAAAAACCTAAGAAAACATTTCCTAGGGCATTATTATTTGTCGTGTTGTTAACATGTTTTGGGTACATTTTCCCCCTTATGGCGGTTATGGGTGCTATTGAACTTGATCAAAACCAATGGGATACGGGTTATATGGCAGTGGCAGGTGAGACAATCGGGGGTACGTGGTTAAAGATTTTGATCAACATCGGGGCCGGTTCTTCCAGCTATGGGTTTATACTTGGCGTTACTCGGTAGTTGTTCTTTTCAGATTTTGGGCCAGGCTGCATCGGGGTACTTACCAAAGTTTTTCGAAGCACGAGCAAAGAAGTTCGGTACTCCATGGCTAGGCATTTTAGTCTCTTATTTGATTACCATTTGTTTTTCCTTTATGCAATTTACAAACATTATATCATCCTCAAACTTTATATATAGTCTAAGCATGTTACTAGAGTACGCGGCTATTATAAGGCTTAGGGTCAAGTATCCTAATATGAAAAGGCCATATAAGATCCCACTCGGTGTAAAGTCCCTCGTGGTCATGTGCATGGTACCTTCGGCGTTTTTAGTTTTGGTTATGATCACAGCTAAGAAGATAGTTTTATTGATTAGCGGCTTGATGACAATAGGCGCTATCGCGTGGTACTTCTTCATGAAGTTTTGCAACCAAAAGAAGTGGTTCGCTTACAGAAATGGCGATGAAACTGAAGTAGGCGAAGAAGAGAATATTCAGATTTCAGACACTACCTCATGACTTTCGAAACAGGATTACAGTTGCTTACAAGATTTAGAACTAGCTTTTAGATTGTTGTTAACAAAAGCTTATGATTTCTTAGTACTATTTGGATTATTATGTATGCTTAGCTTCATTAGTTTACGGTACATGTTGGAATACATCTATATAATCTACAGAAAATATTACTCCATCTCTTTGCATGTTAATTTCCAGTTATCCTACTTTTTTTTTTCTTCTCTATTTGTATATGTTTATGATCATGTTTGAAAATATTATTATCACTTTTGAGTTTTGACATGTATGTCAGTATGTGTGTGTTATAATTATCAACTTGGGCCGTGACTAAGATGAAAAGCCCACGCAATTTGCATATCCGTTGAAATATAATACGAGATATTATTTTTACAATATATGATTGTTTTAAAATAAGATATGAGAACTTATCTGATTCTTAACTTTTTGTTTTTGTTTTATAACTATGCACGAGTTTTACATATGAATTAAATTTATTTCAAAATTTTAGTTTAATTACGAACATATAAGGATTTGTACGTGTTTTATATTTTGTAATTGTGATATAAGTGCAACTAATAATTATGCATGAGTTTTTATATAAACTTTTTCATTATATAGTGATATCAATTAATATTTTGTAAATATTTTTTGTTAGATGAATGATTTAACTTTGTTTAATTGACATGGGTGGTTGATGATGTTTGAATTTAACTTTTGATAACATGTTGTACATAATATGCGAGTTTAATAGCACGTAATGACTGTTGATGAAGCTAAACTATAAAGTTTTTCAAGAATGCTTTTTTGGATATCCTTATATAAACTTTAAATATAAATTACACGAGTCGTTGTTATAAGTACACTTGTGTATATTTATATTCAGGGTGAAAGCTAAACATACGCAATATAGTTTTTCAAAACAGACGATGTACGCAATGAACTTGAAAAATTACCATTGTACGCAAAATACTTTCAAATTTGGAACGATGTACGTAATATGACCGGGAACTAGTAGGTTACCAGGTCACAAAGTTTGAAAATTGGCAGAAATGGTCCATGTGGCTTGCGTTGACATTCACCGGTCATCCCTTAACTTTTTTTTTTTCAGTTAAAAAAGTTACAGTAATGGTCCTTATGGTTATTGACTTTTAGATTTAGTCCGTTTTTATACTTTTTCACCCGTTCTCTTACGTTTTTATCCGTTTTTCTTACGTTTTGTCCGTTTCTCTTACGTTTTGTCCGTTTCTCTTACGTTTTTATCGGTTTTCATCCGTTTTGCTTACTCTTTTTTTAGATTTTTGTCTGTTTTATCTATTTTTCTTACGTTTTGTCTATTTTTATCCGTTTTTGCCCATTTTCATCGGTTTTTTTCCCTTTTTTTTTTTACATTTTTTGTCCGTTTTTCTTACATTTTGTTTGTTTTTCTTACGTTTTTGTACTATTTCAATATATTGAAAAAAAATTTCAAAAAGAAAAAAAATTTTGAAAAAATTTGAAAAAAAAAATTCCAAAAAAAAATTGGAATTTTTTCACAAATTTGAAAAAAAAATTCAAAAAAAATTTTGAAAAAAAATTGGAAAAAAAAATTTTTTCGAAAATAAAATTTGAAAAAAAATTCCAATTTTTACGAAATTTCCAATTTTTGAAAAAAAAAATTCCAAAATTTTAAAAAAAAGTATTTACGAAAAACAAAATTTGGAATTTTTTTTTCAAAATTTTTTCCGAAATTTTTTTTTCAATTTTTTTTTAAATTTTTTTGTAATTTTTTTTTTCAAATTTGCGAAAAAATTTCAATTTTCAAAAGAATTTTCAAAATGTTGAAATAGTACAAAAACGTAAGAAAACAGACAAAATGTAAGAAAAACGGACAAAAATGTAAAAAAAAAGGACAAAAATTGATGAAAACGGGCAAAAACGAATAAAAATAGACAAAACGTAAGAAAAATGGATAAAAACGGACAAAAATCTAAAAAAAGGTAAGAAAAACGGATGAAAACCGATAAAAACGTAAGAAAAACGGATAAAAACGTAAGAGAACGAGTGGAAAAGTATAAAAACGGACTAAATCTGAAAGTCCATAACCATAAGGACCATTACTGCAACTTTTTTAACTGAAAAAAAAGTTAATGGATGACCGGTGAAAGTCAACGCAAGCCACAGGGACCATTTCTGCCAATTGTCAATCTTTGCGAGTTGGTAACCTACTAGTTCCCGGTCATATTACGTACATCATTCCAAATTTGAAAGTATTTTGCGTACAATGGTAATTTTCAAAGTTCATTACGTACATCGTCTGTTTTGAAAAACTATGTTACGTATTTTTAGATTTCACCCTTATATTCATATCACAGTAGCACGAGCTTATATTTAATATTTATTTTCCGTTAATAATAAATTAGCCGTTTTTAATTTTTAAACCCGTGTACGCATGGATTAAGCTTATAAAAATAAATAATATGAATCCTTATTGAACACAAACAGTAAAAAAAAAAATCAGATATTCTTTCTTAAATTTATAAAGAAGAATAACATTAGTTGTTCGTAACATACAACCTCGTGTATTTATATACATACACAATAACTTGTTCTTTCATTTTGGTATTTATAATCTTGTGCATATATATGTTGTATTTTTAAAACAACATATATGTTGTTCGTATACATACAACCTCATGTATTTATATACATACACATTAACTTGTGCTTTCATTTTGGTATTTATAATCTTGTGCATATATATGTTGTATTTTTAAAACAACATATATGTTATATTTTTAAAATACAAAGTATAGGTGATATAAAATCTAAGAGGGTATTTGTTTATTTTTTAAAATTAATGAAAATTTATAAGTTTACGCTTAACTCAACATTAGTTATTTTCTTAAAAGAGTTTTTTTCCACAAATTTGACACATAATTTTTATGTTTTCTTTCCCACCAAATTTATCAAAGTTTGACTAATTTTCTTCAATTGGCCAATATAAAATTCCTCGATTTTACCACGTGTCAAAATAAAGCATCCTGATTAATCCAGTTTTTTCCAGTAATTATTTTTTGCAAATTACTTCTGAAATAATGTAATTTTTCAGAAATAATGTATTTTTTATATTATATAAAGGATTGTTAGCTTGTTATTACTTTTTAATTGTTAAAGTTGACTCATCTTTTCTAACAAAAAATGAAAGTGTATATCTTAACATTTTTAAATATCATATTGAATTACTTTATTTGCGTCGATTCCGGACTATAAAAAAGATAATCATTCTGAGATTAGTTAGAACTGCGATGTCGATTCGAAAACTTAGGTTAAAAAAAAGACCGGCATAGAGTATACAATATGTGCACATAGTATTTACAAATAAGTGTATTTTTTATTAATGCGCGTGACACTTAATACGTAATTAACAAACTTTTTTTTTACATATGCTTTAGTTTGTTTTCTTAGGATATTAGATTAGACCTTCTTTTTAGTTATCACACAAAGGCTTCTAAAATCAACAAGGCAATCCTGCATATGGTACACTTAACGCATGTAAACTCAATGACAAAATCATTAATAATCTACATAATGTCATCATAAGAAGCCAACACCACTCAAATAGAAAAAGAAAGGTACTTAGAGCAGTTACAACAATAACATTATAACACAAATAACACCGTCCACGTCAGCGCCACATCAGCTTTAACATTTAACATTAACATCCCTAAGAGTGCTAGGTGAGGTGAAAACCTTTAACACGTTATTGGTATGCCACCTCAGCGCCATATCATCCCCTCCCAATAACACACCAATAACTAAAACACCCCTCCTTCATAACACACCAATAACATGTTATTGGGTCCCTTTTAGGTCCCACAAAATATACCCACTCACTCACAACACACACACACACACACAAAAAAAGGGAGCAAATGGCGTAAGCCATTGAAATGGCGGAGGCCCCATTGGCGAGTGGATGGCGAGAAAGGTGGTATGGGTTTGGCGGCGTCATTCATTTCTTTTGGTGCATTTGGCGTGTGTTCGGTTTACCTCACCGAGCACTCTAAAAAACACCCACAACAATAACATCCCAATAACATCAATAACATTTCATATTTTCAATTTCAACCCCTAAACTAAAACAAACACTTCATTTATTAAAACACATATCACATTTAACATTAAAACACCAAGTACATTAAACGTTAAACACGGATTACATTAAAAACTTAAAAAAACGTACATTAAACGTTAAACACGAATTAAATAAAACTACTAAAACTTAAAAAAACGAATCATCCGAGTCCCAACCATCAGAACTGGTTGGCGGAGAATAAAACTCCCCATTCATGTATCGACTCTCCATGATGTCGAAGAAGTTGTCTTGGAGTACTTGAGCTTCCGTGCTTCTTGCTCACGGCGAAAGCGCCTCTTCACGTGCTTGCACTTCCATAATCTCCCTAACGTTTTCTTCATCTTGTTCCAGTTTCCGGAGGGAAGCCTCACTTAACCGTGGGGTGGTTTTGAAAATCCACCGTGAACTGTTCACAGTGAACTTGGAACAATTGGGAGGTGCGTGATGTTTTCAAAACCCACCGGAAAGACATTTTACGGTGGTGTAGAGTAAACATCGGGTTCGGTAGAGTTGGAAAGCTGGTTTCAGGCAAGTGATTTGGAAAGCTGGTTTCGGCAACTTTTTCGGCCGGGGAATTGCTTTGAGAAAAATCTTTGCGAGACATTTTTGTGTGTGAGTTGTGTGTGTAACTTGTGTGTGTTGTGTGTTCTAAACAACTATGGTAGAGTTGTTTATATAAGCAGTTGATTTTGAAACCGAATAAATCCCGCTCATATTTGATTTTTAAATTTCAAATTTGAATTTGAATTTATCCCTCCCAGAATTGACCAGTATAATTTAAATTTGAATTTGAATAGGTGGAGGGGGTGTAAGTGAAAATTTATTTGAAATAGTTTAGGGGGTGAAATGAAACTTTTTTTTAACGTGCGTTGGTAAACTAACGCTATGCTACCAACGCCCAAATAACGCGATGCTTCCAACGGAATAACGCCTAATAACGGCGTTATTAAGGTAATAACGGCGTTATGCCGTTACCTTTGTGAGTGCTTTTAGAACCAGAGACGGAATCAGGGTGAATCCCGAGAGGTCTTGGCACACTCATGAAATTTTGCACTATAATATTTTAATTTTTTCTAAATGAACCTGGTAAAAAAAAATGTGTTCCTTATCTTATACGTAGTATAATTTTTCATAAATGCAATTGATCAAAGTCATGATTGTGTCATGATTCTGTCCATGTTTTGAATTAAATGTAACTCAACACCACTCGAATAATCAGACTTTCAAAAGCAAGTATCTTTGTCTAAATTTGACCAAATACAAAAGGTTATAAACATTTCGAGTTTTAAAACATAAATACCTTTTCTTTTCGAATCAACTTTTTACAAATTTCAAACTCAACTATAAAAGTGAACTATGCTCAAATACACATTGAAAAGCTAGCATCAGCATAGTAAAAGCATCAAAAGTTGTACAAGTTCCATAGATGCCAAAGTTCATCTAAACAAAATACTAAACTTTTTAAACCACCTAATAATTAAACTACCCTTATGAAAATGTCAAGATGATAACACCTCATCTTTAACATCATCTTCATTTGCAAAAACAAACCATTTCTTTGACTTGCAATAGTTCATCAAGAAGTACCATATAAGAGCACCAACAGTCATCAAGCCGCTTACTAGAAACACAATCTTAGTCGCAATAACCATGATCAAAATCAAGAATACCGATGGAATCAAACACATCACGACCAAGCCCCGTATCCCTAATGGGACCTTATAAGGCCTTTTCAATGTTGGAAACTTCCTTCTTAACCAAATAAAAGACGCAAACTCTAGTAACATGCCTAAACTATAGATAAAGTTTGCGGATGCTACTATATCTGTAAAATCCATAGGTGAAACTGCGAGTGTGATTAAAGTTGATATCAAAATCCCGACCCATGGAGTACCAAACCATTTTGATCTCACACCAAAAAACTTTGGTAAGAAGCCTAAATCTGCCATACCTAAAACTTGGTAAGCACAACTACTTAATTGTGCCTCAAATAAACCTATAGCCGATAAAACTGCCCCGATTTCAATCCAAATTTTTAGCCATTTGCCCGATATCATTTCAGCTGCTACTGCATGGAAACCTGATTCCCATTCACTCTGATCAACATCAACCGCGCCAATGACCGCCATTAAAGGGATTATATAAGCTAAACAAGTTAAAATAACCGATAAAAACAAAGCTTTTGGGAATGTTTTTTTCGGGTTTTCTACTTCACCTGCCATAGTACTAACTGTGTCCCAAAAATTTAAGTTCCAAAAAAGGGTGTTAAAGAACAAATTCCAATCTTTTTTAACACCCTCTTGTCCCATACTTAACCACCTATGTGGTTTTATTTGTGGTATTGCAATACATGACATTATAATAAACGGCATAAGCGAAATAATCCCTAGAGTTATCGCTGCGAATCCAACTATATTCAAACCCGAATAATTAACAAAAGCTAGAAATATAGTGGACAGCAAAGTTGCTAGAGTTCTAGGCAAGCCTGAACCAAATATTGGAAATAGTTTTTCTAAGTAATCAACACAAAGAATTGGAAATGCAGCTATGTTTATAACACCTGTTAGAAATTTCCATGAGCCCATTAAAGATCCGCAAAACGGCCCAAATGCTTTATGGGCCCATATGACGAACCCTCCGTTTCCTGGAAAGGTGGTGGAGAGCTCAGCTGTGACTAGGGCTTCTGGTATAGCCCATATAAACGGGAATATCAGGAAGCCCAAGATAGCTAAAAGTGGACCGGCGGCCTGTACTGCTGGTTCTTCACCAAACGGGCCGCCGGCTACTTCAAAATAGATTAGGAAGATTAATGGGATAAGAGTGAGTTTCTTGTGATTAGTGGTGGTTGATGGGTTGGTTATGGGGAGGATGGTGGTGTTTAATGGTGGTGGATGGTTGGTAGTGATGGATGAATCTTGTTTTTCCGGTTGGATATTAAGAGCCATGATGTATATATGATAAAGATGGAGAGAATAATGAAGGTTTGAAGTGAGAAAATAGAAAGAAAGTTTTATAATGGTTACACTAGGCTTTAACTCTTTATTTAATGTAAATGTTGACTTCCATACCAGCATTCATTAGGTATATGTCATGATTGTGGAAATAATTGGTGAGATTTTTGTATTTTTCTATAAAAAAATTTCATATAAAAATAAAAAAAATAAAATAAAAAAACTTACTAATAAAAGCTATGGAGTTTTTTTCAAGGTAAGAAACTATAAGTTACGAGTAGAAGAAAAATGCTCAAATGACAAAAAATACTTAGGATACGATTTGACAGCATAAAAAAGCCAAAAGTAATTGGCAAAATGGGTAAAATGAAAACGTGAAGTTTAATCTCTTAGTTAGTGGGTTGTCTTGTTTTGTATTTTGGTTCCGTTTTCATGGTAATATAGCTGTCTTTCAAAAAAAAATCTCTTAGTTAGTCGTTTACTTGTAATCTTGGTGTCAAAGTCCCGATTATCTAAATCGTGTTGGGTTCATGTCGTGTTTTAATCTCGTGTCGTATTGAGATTTTTTGAAGGTAGAGTACTTTTGTTAAGTATAGGTTTTGTGTAATGAAAACTATCTATAGCACTTAAAAGATTTTGTTTGAAGATTCTATAAATATTTTATCATTATGTGAAGCTATCAACTAAACATTAAAAAAAGGAAATACTCTAACGTGTATAGATTGCAGCCATACTCATTCAACAAGATTCTAATAAGGAGAATATTATGGATCTAAGGTAGTTAATGACATTATTTACGGGATAACAAGTTATATTGGTATTTATCATAATATTATACAATTGTCACATGTGACAAAATAATTTGAATGAGAGAAGATTAATGGTTTTCAGATTTCTTCTTCTTATCATTAAGTTATTAGAATGATCATTAGGCATGCTATATATAATTACTCAAAATAATTTTTTATATTAAAATAAAAAAAAAAAAAAAAAAAAGAACTTGTTATAAACTTACAGTAATGTATCATAAGTTTTTTATGAGTCAACCATTTAAGGGTAGTCTAGTGGCAAAAGGACTTGTTGCTATTATTTTAAAAATGTGTGAGGTCAGACGTTCAATTCCAGCTAGGTGCAAACAACCTTAAGTGGTCACGTCAACCTCTTGAAAATGAGGTCACAAGTTCAATTCCGGTTAGGTGCAAATAGCCGTAAGTGATCACACCAACCTCTTGAAAAAGGAGGGCTATACCTGGTTTGAATATGTGTGGCGGTAAATTCAAACCTCGTAGATTAGTCGGCCAAAAAGTCAAAAATCATGGTTAAAAAAAAAGTTTTTTTTTATGAGTCATATCAATCTTCTAAAAGTAAAAAATTTGTTGATTTTGGTGCATACATTTTTAATTTTAATTTTTGAACAGAAAATAACTATTCCACAATATATACATCATAAATTTATCTCACATGTTCTATGCAAAACATGAACCTACGACCATTTATTTAGAGAACTTCTCACACATAAACATATAATAAAAGGTGTGTTTGTTAAAATTAGCGGTGAAGAAGCGATTGAAATAGTAGCCACAACTCACCGTTTCTTAAAAAAAACATTAGAAAAATGAGCATTCTTAAAAAAAAATTTAGCAAAGCTCACCACTCTTTTACCAAACGATTACTAAAAATTAAAATGCTCATCGCTCACCATTCATTGCTCCAAAAATTCCACACTGCTCCGTGACAAACACACCGTCTCAATCACTCTCATGTCTCGTCGGCTCAATGGGTGTGAATATGCGGTGGGGTCATGGTTGGTGGTGAGTTAGACTAAAGACTAGTACTATACTTGTGGTTGGTTAGCTCATATCTCGTGTGGCTTTGTTTAGATGAACTTTTTGAGTCAATTAGCATGTGCAAGTTTATATACTTAACTTTTACCATACTAATGCAAGTTTTATGATAATGCATTCCAAAGATAGGTTTATTTAAAGTTTAGTTTGGACCTTGTATAATTGACTTGAAAAGAAAAAGCCGTGTGTATGTTATGAATCTTTAAATGATCTTGCACGCTTTAAATATGCAATTATTAGTCAAGAAAATATGCCTAATATGCAATTATGAGTTAAGAAATTGTGGAAGAAAGTTGAAGATACCCAGGGACGGACCCAGAATTTTTAAGAGGGTGTTGCACAAAAGAAATGTTGAGTTTACTAAAGTTATATCGTAAGAAACGAAAGTAGCAAAATTTTTTTGAGGTTACATACCACAAAAACTGTAGCGGAGTTTTGAAATATTTTTGCACTTCATCAAAATGGTGTAGCCACTTTGCGTCATACATGTGGGTCCGTCCATGATGATACCCGTGATTCTTGTGAAAGAGCTCTGCATGCGCTAAAAAAACAAAAACTAGTCATTCTCGGGTAACCTGGAAAAACTTCATCTATTTATCTAAGATTATTCTTGTCTAAATTTTTGTGTTACTTAATTAACTTGCTTGATTTGCTAATAGATTGTAATAAAAAGTTTCAATTGTTGACAAATATGTTAGAATTAAAACTATCACAATGGAATCCAATCCACATGACCAAGTAATTAGACATTTTTTTTTCTACAAATAGGTTAAAAATAGAACTATCATATCCAAGTAGTACCGTAATAAGTTTGGAACCTAAAACACCACAAACGTTTATTCAACTGATTAATATTCTATTCCATGATATTATTGATAGTGTGACATATACTTCTTTTCTAAGCAACAATATTATTTGATTGATACTCTCTTTTGTAACTTGGTCATGTGGGTTGGATTCCATTGTCAAAGTTCTATTCTAAACCTATTTGTAGAAAAAAAAAATGTTTTTATATGGTGTATAAATCGGTTTAAAAAATGGCATGAGAATGGATTTGTTGTTTGGTTTTTCGTGTTTAACGATAAAGACCCGATGAATTGATTGAGATCAAGAAGCTCCGGTAACACTTAAACAAGAATCATACGAGACTGTTGTGAAGCAGTATTTACTCAAGTGTGTGAAAACTTATTGAGGTTGTGTGTGTTGCCTTCTATTTATAGAGAGACAAGTAGAGTTTAGAGATATGCCCTTGAGGAGTGATTAATGACTGTGAGAGAGCTGGGTGTTAATCATTTAAGGAGCAGACAAGTAGGATAGGTGGTCTTCCCTCCTTTGGCTCGTACAAAGTGATGCTTGTCGTGCGTCCTCTACTGTGTAGTGTAGATTATACATCTTAACCGTTAGTGACAGTTGAAGAACAGTAGTACTATCTTGCCTGATGAGTTTCTTCAGGCTCGACGTGACCTGAGAGAATAGTCGAGCCGTATAGTGTTTATTGATGAGCCTTGATTCTAGCATGTATTTAATGAGCTTAAGCCACTAATATTGATACGCTATAAAAAAAATAAGAGATTTATTTTCTACAAATATGTTAAAATTAGAACTATCACAATGGAATCCATCCAACCCATATGACCAAGTTACAAAAGTGAGTATCAATCAAATAATATGGTTGCTTAGAAAAGAAGTACATGTCAAACTATCAATCATATCATGGAATAGAATATTAATCGGTTGAATAATTGTTTGTGGTATTTTAGGTTCCAAACTTGTTACTACTTGGATATGATCGAATAACTTATTCTAATATGCCTTTCTGTGCATAATTGAAGTGATCTTTCATATGCCGGTGGATTCAAAACTCATGAATTAGTCGGGCAGAATGTCACAAATAACACACATGGATGTCGTGATCATTTTGAAGATAAAAATTTGTATAAATGTATAATAGACAAGCTCTGTGTCTGAGTTGGAATCTAGCAATAATGTGTACAAAACATCATCTTCAGAGGAGAAGATAACAAAAATTATTTATGCATGGGTACAACTATTTCAAACAAGTTGCAAATAATGTGCAGATAAGCAAATTACTTAAATGGACCACTTACATAACCAATTTACAAATACAAACTTTTTCCTAACAT
The DNA here is from genome assembly GCA_910596185.1 of Chrysanthemum makinoi. Lineage (NCBI taxonomy): Eukaryota > Viridiplantae > Streptophyta > Magnoliopsida > Asterales > Asteraceae > Chrysanthemum > Chrysanthemum makinoi. The sequence goes on along the minus strand of OU343224.1, from coordinate 347,122,247 downwards.
TTTACCAAAATGAACTATTTATGTCACTCTCAAGATAAGGGGCCCAAAATATAACTATCTTATGGATATATGTAACTCAATTTATTTGCAAAATAAATGAATTTTTTGAGTAGGTAGAGTTATACTATCACACAAACAGTAATAAGTACCATTTTCTTTCCATCTCTTCTTACTTTACGTCAAGATCTATAGAATATATAACATAAAATTACAAGCTATGCTAGTAGCATAGTAACTTGTAGCTCCCATCTTGTGCACAAACAGTACACACAAGTACCATTTTTCTTCCATTCCATAACATAAGTACACAACTCGCCCAGCACTTGCCAGCCTCGCCTAGCCCTCGCCCACCACTCGCCCAGCCTCAAAACTCGCCCAACACTTCGCCCAACCCTCGCCCAGGCTCAAGACTCGCCCAACACTCGTTGGCATACACGTGTATGGTTAAAAAGTAATCTACTAATCAATCTAACGGATAATATTTAAAAGTTTTTCGTAAAGTACTATTAAAAACGGGCTATTTAAGAAATTCTCTCTTGAAAAAATCACTATCTTAGATAACAGGAAACAAATCTTTGCAGGTGAGTTTAGAGATTGTTTCCTTTTTGGTTCCATGTGATCAAATATTTTGAAGTTGATACAGAAAATGGGTTTGTAGTTAAAATGGAGGGTCAAAATCAGATTCATACACTCCAAACCTACCCCCCACCGTCAATCTTTAAAACACGATATACACACCATAGTCACATGGAACGGGGATCGTTCCGGTACGGGATCGCGGATCGGGATCGTGGTTCGCTAGGCACTTAAAATTCGGTTCGATGGGGGTAGGTTCATTTGGGATCGCTTCGGTACGATGTACCCATGTAGCCAATAATTTATATATTAATTTGAAATCCAAACATTCATAATATAATACTTATCATATTCTCATAATTCATTCAAAGAAGCATATTATAAAAGTTTTATCAGCAATATAACTTAAAAAAGCATAATCAAGATCCAAAAGGCAATAAAAATATGACAAACTAAATTTTAAACTTAGTCCGAATTTTAGCTCAGCTACATTAGTTTAAAAAGCACATTAACTTAAAAAATATGAAAAACTAGTTTTATCAGCAACATAATAACTTAAACAAACATAATCGAATATAACTGCAACGTGAATCGGTTTTAACTGGAACGCGAATCAGAAATAACTGGAACGCGAATTACTCTGTCCCGATTCAAATATTAATTAACTTCTGGAACGCTATTTTCACCGATCCAATTCGCGATCCCGGTCGATCCGGATCGATTTCGTACCATGTTTTGGATCGAACGAACTGGATCGCAATTCGTGGTTACTGTAGCGAATTATGTGACTATGATACACACATTGAGTATTGTATGTAGGTGGCATTCAATTCGTTTCATTAAACTTCTTCATATGTCATCGAGACACTCCAATCCATGCATTAGACACCTCTACAGTATTAACGTAATAAGCAATACTAAAAGCTCCTGGTCATTTAATACCAAGTGTGACAAAATATGAACTGAATGACCGAAATACCTTTGACAATTTTCACCTATTTAAAAGCCTTTTCGTCATTCACCATTTTTGTTTTGTCCAGATATAGTATGCACAAAAATGTCAAGAAATTTCCACCGACATATGAAGTAGTTTAATGAAACGAGTTAAATGCCATCTACATACACTAGCGTTGAAAATATGTAAAACATCCTGAGAAGGGAGGGCTTCCTGACTTGAGTATGTGTGGCGGTGGGTTCAAACCCTGTGAATTAGTACGCCAAAATGGTCGGAAACCATGGTTACCCAAAAAAATATGTAATTTCAAAAAAAAAAAAAAAAAAAAAAATCATTTTATACAAATAAGGAATTTATTTTAAAGTGGTTAAGTGATCATTCATTATGAATGACTTATAAAACTAACGAATTTAGGACATGGTAAGCTATAAGCAACTTCTGCACAAAATCCGGTAGCACGCCATAAAAAACATGAAACTAACTATAATGACTTATCTAGTTGATATGCAAATCAATAACATACAGTATTAGAACCATAGTCAAACATTTTAATCAAGTTATGTAACCCAGAATAGATTTTTAAGGGCACTTGTTTGTTAATAAAGTTACAATAATGAGTGTGCTAGACAAAAAAAGTTCTAATGATAGGCGACATGGCTAAATTATAAAATCTGGAGGAAAAATGGATTTTAGTTAATAGTTATAAAACTGAAGTAAAACAAACCTTAAAGTTCAAAACTTGGTGTTGCTCGTGACCTTATTGCTGAATTTTCAGGACAGGGAAAGCAATAACATCTCTGATACTAGCTGAGTTTGTCAGAAGCATCACCAGCCTGTCGATCCCGAGTCCCTGAAACAAAAAATTATTTATAGCAAAAAACGTTTTTCGGCCAGTGAAATTGCGATTTTATAAATAAATGAACTGATATGAACCAAAATGTAGAGGTGGCAATTTCGGCTCATTACTTATAAATGAATTAATTTGGGTTTTGATTTATCTCTGACAGGTCAAATGGGTAAGACTAAAGGTTTGGCCTTTAAGGGAAACGGGTCGGTCCAAAATCGCCTAAAGTATTTTTCACGTGTACAAATATGAGTTTAAAATCATATTTACTGCCTTTATCATCCATAAAAGATTTTAAAGGTGAAAAAAGAAGTGTTAGCGGGTCAGCCCGGCACACTTTTTGACCAGCAAGCAAAATTACTAGTTTCAACAGGAACCCGATTTCTGACCCATTCTAAAACCAACTTGAATCCCACACACACCATTTTGTCACATCTATCTAACAGGGAGTCCAGAGTCGAATTTATACCATTCCTGAAGCTGGAGGCATTCCGTATTCCAGAGCCGTTAGAAAATCTTCATCAAGATTCACCTCATAAGACTCGTCATCATCATCTTTTGGCCCCTTGTCATCTGAAGCTGCTGCCTCTCTCTTTTGGTTATGTTGCTTCACTTGTTCTTCTAACCGTCCTCTCTGTCACAATGTGTTAGTTATATAGCCGTTTTGTGTTTTTAACTAGTAAAGAATGCAAAATAATACTCCGAAATAATCAGGAACCATGACCAATGACTATAAAACATACCTGGTCCAAGGGATCAGTTAATTCAGAAAATGCATTCCCTAACTCACGACCACAAATGAATAATTCAAATCTCTCAGTTAAACCTGCATGCCTGCGCCGAAAATTAGGAAAAATCAAGCTTTCACGAATTTGAGTTATTTGTAAATTTTGGGTTTCCGAATATACAAGTTCAAAGGATATGCATTTTGAGATGCAGACTATTTTAAGTACCTCCGATGTGGCTTCGCCAACGGAGATACCTCCACAGGATAATCCAAAACAAATGTAGGTTGCACTAGAGTTGGTTCTACCACTATCTCAAAAACCTGTAAAAAGAACAAAGTTACCAACTAATCTCACTCTTAAACTTTATATATTATTGTTAGTATTTGACCCGTAATTTGATACTAACCTCATTAAGCATTTTGCCAACAGAGGAGCATGCTTCGATTAAATGCCTATCTTGATTATTGGGACCCATATTCAGTGCGTTAATAGTTGCTTCTTTAGCAGCATTAAGATCGTTTCCGAACTCAATAAAATCAATTCCTGTAGCTTCTTTTACAAGATTGTGCATTGTTTCCCTCCTCCATGGTCTTTCTAAATTAATTTCAACCCCCTGCACTCAAATCGGTAATCTTGAATAATTTGGTGTAGTACTAAACTAAATTGAGTAAGTGGTATGTAAGAAGTTAAACGTTCATTTTAGGAGTTTACATACCTGATAGTCCACAATAAGTTTTCCATTAACTGCAAGAGCACATTGAGTTACAATTTCTTCTGCCATGTTCATCATGCTTTCATAGTCTGAATACGCTTCATATATCTGGATCAGTTCAAGACTAAAACCAATTAATTGTGATCAAACAAACATGAAAAGTAATGCTGCGATTGATGCATATATTACCTCTATAGTTGTGAATTCTGGATTATGTCGGGTTGAAATGCCTTCATTTCTGAATATTCTTCCAATCTCGTATACTTTTTCGAATCCCCCAACCTATGTTGGAATCAGAACTCTTTACATATATGAATACAAATACAATCTTACAAAAAAGTTTATGTAGAATACTCGGAACCTTACCAGCATTCTCTTCAAATGAAGTTCGGTCGCAATTCTCAAATAAAGATCCCTGCCAAGCGAGTTATGGTGTGTAATGAATGGTCTAGCTTCTGCACCGCCAGCTGCTCCCTAGTATGTCGAATCAATTTAAGTATCAAAAATTGAAAATAAAAATAAAAAATCAAATATTTAGATTTTACGAAAATCAGTTTAGGGATGATTTACAAACCTGAAGAACTGGGGTATCAACTTCGATAAAGCCTACGGATTCAACTGTCTGGCGTATGACTGATACAATCTACTGAAGTGAAGCACAAATCAGCATACGGGCATTTGAAGATAATAAGTTCTATGATCCGAAGATTCAGTGTTTTAACCCTACCTTTGCTCTTTTACGGAATACATCAGCTACCTCTGGATTTGCAATCATATCTACGTATCTATACACGAAAAACAGACTTGCCAATTATGATGATGTTTAACATTAGCAAAAACGGACCACCATGAAAAAAAGCTATTAGAAAACTAACCGTTGGCGATAACGCTTATCCACATCTGTTAGACCATGAAACTTATCCGGTAGTGGAAGCAAAGATTTTGTGAGGATCAAAAATGAATTTACACATACAGAAAGTTCCCCTGAAAACAAACGGAAACAATGAATATGCTATCAAAAAAATAGTGTAAAGACTCTTTAATTGCGGAAGCTAACCTTTTTCTGTCCGTTTAATCGAGCCGCTTGCGCCCAATATGTCGCCTATATCAACGAGACTCTTTAATTGGTCAAAGTGATCATCTGCAAGCCTTTCTTTCTCACAGTAAAGCTGATATTATAAGTAAATATATCAGTATTCGGTTTTATGACAAAAAAGAGTCATAGAAAACCATAGCATAGGTGAGGAAATCAAGTTTACTCAATAATTTAAATGCTTCTATGAGGGTAAAATACAACGCATTCCTATTTGCAATCTTTCAGTTATTGACATCAACTTTGGGAGATGATTAATGGGCATTTGGCATCGTGTTTTGAAAGCGGTTATCTAATTACTGTGGTTTGAGACAATCAACTAAACTTTTATGTGTGAAAAGAAAAAAAATATGTTATCAGCATACCTGAATTGTGCCAGAATCATCCCTCAAAGTCAAGAAAGCAAGTTTTCCAAAAGCCCTACGTGCAACAATTCTTCCTGATATTGATACTTGGTCATTCTCATCATTAGATTCTTCGCCATTGCCGAGATGCTTATAGATATCTTGCAATTGATTAGCGGTATGAGTTCTATCCCACTTGTAGGCATATGGTTCAAGTCCTTTGCTCCTTAACTCTTCTACCTACAAAAGAACCCGTTACTCTCAGTGCAAACAAATAAACCAGATATGTACACCCGCACTCATCATAGACCCATGTTACCATGTAAATTATGTTAGAAAACAAACAGTTGGACCAACCATTGTTTTAAGCAAGTGCTGCAAAGATCAAAACTGTGCTTAAGCTCTGTTTGGAATTGTGTTCTAAAATTGATGATTTAATTTGTGTTTTAGCAGATAATTAGCCATCCAAAAAAAAGTAGCAGGTCATTAATTTTGTGTGGCTTTGGGATTGCTTAATATACCTACTTATGTTTGTTGAAATAACCACATAAGCAGTTGGGAATAATGTACTCCTAAAGTGATTACCTGATTATTGTGTTTTTGATTAAAAAAAGTATTATTAGTTATTGGGGAGTGCATGGGATTGCTCATTATAACTAGATATGTTTTTTTGGAATCGGCTTCCAAACTGATTATACAAACCGTGCATTTCACTCTCAAATAACCATATAGACCATTTCAATAAGCAACCACAAACACCCTCAAAACCGCTTAGTTCTTAAATCCCCATAAAACCTCATAAACCATAAACCAAAACATAAAAAGCAACTTAGATTCAATCTTTATAAAAGGGTTAACAACATGCTTCTAAGTATCACTCATTTATTCTTTGGCATCCTCCCAATAACTCACGTGTTTCATGGAAGCTTACAACTTTCAAAATTATATAAATAAAAAATCAAACCTAGTGTTAAGCTTGAATTTGACATTGCATTTTGAAAATGATTATCTGACTTTCACGGGTGTTTCATGTAGCAAAAAATTTTGGGCTATAGAAAGTTTGGGCTATATGGGTGTTTGCTTCGGCTTATATATCCAGCTTATGGCTTATTTGGTTTTGGGCTTATGTTTCATAAGCTCACTTTTTGTGGCTTATTTTGAAACTTTTCGGCTTATATAAGTTCATTATGTCATAATGAACTTATGTTCATTATGTCATAATGAACTTATATAAGCTGAAAAGTTTCAAAATAAGCAACAAAAAGTGAGCTAACGAAACATAAGCCCAAAACCAAATAAGCCATAAGCCGGCTATATAAGCCGAAACAAACGCCATAACAATATAAGCCGAAATGAGATAAGCTCATACGCCATAAAATCAGCTTAAACCAACATCCCTTTAAAAACCCATAACCCAATTTAAGTAACAAAACCAAATATCACAAAAAAAATACATGAAAACACAAAAAGATTCAATCTTTATCAAACATCAACATAAAAAAGATTGAATTTTTATAAAGATTATTATATAAAAGTTGAACCTTTTTAAGACGAATGGCACGAATAGCATCTCTATCAGAAGTGGAAGAAGTTGCATTATTCTCATCTTTGGGTGACCTTCTTCCCCTGCCACCACCCTGTTTTGGCGGCACAGTGGCGGCGCGTGAGGATGAACAGCAGCGCGTGAAGGTGACTGGGAGATGGGTTTTGTAAGTGAGTGGAGATAAGTGGAAGAGGTGACGGAGTGGTCTTGATGACCATACTTTTAAGGCCTCCATTGTTGTAGTTTCAACTTGTTATCTGAACTGAAGACTGTTTTGATGAGTTATGTTGGATGAAGGTTGAAGATGTAAGGGTGTTTTTGTAAAATTAGTTTCTATAAGGAAGAATTATGTAAATTGTACTTAAAATGTTCTTATCAATTTTATAATTATGTCAATATTTTTTTGAAATTTTTGTAATTACATTAATATCATTTCATTTTAATGTTCTTAAGGATAGGTATAGGATTGGAAATGAGCCGACTCGAGCCCAAGTCTGTCAAAGATCGACTCAGCTTGTTTACATATATGAAGTTCAAGCTCGTAAATTTTTTCACAAGCTCGAGCTCGACTAATTTATATAAAGTGTAAAGTGTTGAAAGAGATAAAACTCAAATGAAGTTTCGCTCGTTAATCACACTAGGCTCGAGCTCGATTATTAGATAAGCCCAAAATTAGGCTCGAACTCGGGCTCGAGCTCGTTTTAGGCTTGACTCGTTCGAGCATTTTACCTATCTGATCTCGAACTTTTTATGAGCGGCTTGGCTCATTTCCACCCTGGTTAGGTGTAACAAGGGCGCCTAAGACACGTCCTTGCTCCAATAACGCGTCACCCTTTATACACAAATCCCGCACGCGTTGGCTACTTTTATGGCACAAGTCGGTTTGTGGACCGACCGAATTGTGAGAAAGTCGCGTGTGAGTAATTTATATTTTTTGAAATATATTTTTGTTTAAAGTTCGGACTTGAGCTCGAGGCTCGATAAAACTCAACTCAAATAAACCGAAATTACTCAACAAAAGGTTGACTCATTTACACCGTTACACTAGGGGTGTTGATCGGTTCGGTCATCGGGTTGTTCGGTTAGTTCGGTTCAATTAATTCGGTTAAAATATTTTTTTAAGTCAATCCGAGAACCGAACCAAATTCAAATTCGGTTTCTGCGTTCGGTTGAGTTCTAATTGGTTCGGTTTTGGGTTGACCGAATAACCCGAATTTCATTATTTAAAAAAAATTAATAATTAGATAGATATTTAGCAAAAAAAATATATTTCAAGCATAAAAAATATTTTATTATATTATGATAACCTTTTATTAGTATTTATTTATATATAAATATTCTTAAAATATATAAAATATATATATAAATATATAAAAAATATATATATTTATATAAATTCGGTTTTCGGTTCGGTTTTCGGTTCAAACTGCTAAACCCATACCCAACCGAGAACCTAATTAGTAATTGGTTTGGTTGGTTTTAGCAAATTCGGTTCTTGTTATTAGTTGATTCGGTTATTTTCGGTTTGGTTCGGTTTCGGTTTTCGGTTTATTCGGTATTTTCGGTTTTTTCGCTCACCCCTACGTTACACCCAGTTCCGCGACTCATGTGTGTAAGTGTAACTAAACCTAACTTATACTGCAATAACAACAAAATGAAAACAAAACCAATTTAATTGGGCCTTAATAATACATTGTTCCTACACTATTATATTCACTATTGGGCCTTACATAACAAGAAAAGATCACTCCACCAAACCAGAACAAAACAAAAAAAAAAAAAAAAAAAACAAAACAAAATGAAACCTAGTCAAACACAAACACCCATGAACACCAATGCCGGAACAAGCAACAGAGACATCACCACCAACAACAACAACAACAACAACAACAAAAGCAAGCCACAGTTCAGACCAGCCATTGATGATTCAAAGCCCCTTCTTCAAGATCCGGTACCCCTTTTCATTTCTTTAAATAACCCATGTTTTAGTTAGTAATATAAAAACAAGTTATCCTAAGTTTTAATAATGTTTTGTTTTGTAGATAATAAGATCAGACCCCATTGAGACAGAAGAAGCTGTTATCCGCTTGCCTCGTTTTCCTCCGAATAATTCGACATTATCTAAATGATTGCTACTTATGTAATGTAATGTTTGTAAAACTCGCTATGCGGTACTCAAGTAGTTCGCTAACTTGTAGCTTGTAATCGGCCTAGGCGAGTAGGCGGGGAGTATTGTGATTGGAAATTTTTTTATGTAAAACTATAAATTATGTGTATGACTAGGACTATATGGCGTTTTTAGGGTATGCATCGCACACGCCTCTGCCTTAGGTATGCCCCGTCAGTGACTATAGGAATATGTTAGAAACATTAAAACAATTGTTTAAATACTGCAGACCGAGTTTTGACCAAACCGATTTTTGGCTGATTCAACTCAAGTTGCGTGAGTGAGTAATCGGGATGGTATCATAATGGATGGGAACAAACTTGTTATTCAACCTTCTTCTCGGTTTATAAACAAATATCGAGTCTCAACTTGTTACTCGACCTTGTAGTCTAAGTTTTACAACACTCTATCCTGTAGCATATTTTAAACTGGGATGGATTGCTAGACAAACATTTTAGGCTTATCAGCTTAGTTGAGGAGGAGTCTGGGATTGCATATTTGAAGTGCTTGTCGACTTGTATTTTGATGAAATATGCACATGGGGAAGTGTGTGTTTTTCACAGGTTATAAGCCATATACTAAAAGTATGAAATCCCAAACACTCCAAAAGTTGTTTTGGACCGACTTACTTGAAAAAGGTGCAATTTAGTTGAAAGAAACCGTTAACCGTATCTAAGTTCTATCATCTGCATTGTGTTTTGATAGTTCTTGAGCTAATGAATTACTATTGGTTTAAACAAAAGTAAGATGTTTAAATAAGCTTTCCAAGATAGTAAGTAGAGCTAGTCAGATTTATATGAGAAAATCAGCATTGGCTAGTCAAATGATAAGTAGATACATGCTTGTTGAAGCAAAGCCAGTTAGACCAAGTACATCAATATATTTTCATTCATACACAAAGCCGAGTAGAGTAAACACTAGTCTAAACCATCCTTAAGTCTATAGCAGAACATCAGGAAAATAACAAGAAATTTTAACCACTTATTATGGCATGGAAAACGGCATCACTTGATTCCGCAAGAGAGACCCCCACGTTATTAGCATATGGTTTGTCGTTTGGTGGAGATGACCGCACATAGGTGGCACATGGCTGAGAGTTGTCGTTATAACGGTTGCCCTTATTATCACACTCTCCATAACCCTTAGATAATGGTCACTCTTCTGATACATATAGGTTGGAGGACATTCTCCATATTGCCAAATGCACTAGATGTGCTATTTTTTAAGCTTTTCGCAGACATTCCATAAGTGCATTTGGTTCAGTGTAACCCGAAACATGTATGTTCTATTCTCCTCCACTCGGAAAGATTCTTTTCTTTTAATATGACCAACGAAATTATATGCTTATAAATAGGGTGACAATTTGAGACGGGTTTAGGTTGGATTGACGGGTTGGAAAATTTCAGCTGAAACATGATATGGATAAATAACTGGGTCATTCGTATAATCGTATCAGTTCTAAACCGTTTAACACAACATATTTAGCCATATTATTTATGTGAGTTAATGGGTTAAACGCATACAAGTTGAACAGGTAAAGCACGACCCAACATGCATAACAAAATGGGTTAGATGTGTCTATCTAAGCTCGACCCAATACCTTTTAGACACAACTCAAATTTATTATGGTGCTGGTCTCAAGTTGTATTTCGTGCCGTGTCAAGAATTGTCACCTACTAAACTTTGAATCATTTGTCAGAAATCTTGCAACTTCTAAAGTTTGAATAATTTGTCAGAAATGTGTTGCTTGACCGACCCATGACCAAACACCAACAGTTGACGTGACCGATGGTGACCTCGGTCGGCCGAGCCTCCTCGACCCTCGACTGTGCATGGCCTAATTGAAAGATTAATTCCAAAAACAAAAATTCTTCCGTGCTTTTCTTGTCCACGAAATTTGTAATCTAGCGACTTACAAGCGGAAAACAAATCAGATTATACGTACGTATGTAAGGTTGAGTTATGCATTAGCAGTTCCTATCGAGAAGGAATGAGAAATTCCCAGCGAAAAAAGTGCTCTTTACCGAGCATCACCTAGACAACTATTCACCTAGTATGGTGTAATGAAATGAGGTATCTGCGCGCCCTGTATAGCATAGTTCGAAAAATTATCTACTCAAACATTCGAATGAATTCCTTAATCTTGGACTTTACAGTTTACAAAGACAAGGTAAATTGTAACCAGAGCAGTATACGAGAGTGTGCGAGGTGTACTCTACTGTACAGGACCTCAAATAGTTGGTATAATATATTTTTGACAATCATATTTAGTTATTGTATAAGGTTTCGCATAGTGCCTCAGTTCGCTTAGCTACGGCACTGTCTGTAACTGTACCGAAATCATGTCTAGCAAGACAAATATTTCTTGACCTGGACTGAACCATAAGTCACTAAAACTTTAACATCTCGATCACCATAAATTAAACCTTCCATTTCTCTACAAGTTTCCATCACAATATACCCCATGAACCTACCTATTACTGAATTATCATTAAAGTACAGTAGTACACACTGACACACACAAAAATCTTTTTGACATATTGTTGGTCACAAAATCATGTTTAAGAGCAAGACATATATTTACTATGCTGATAAAATGTTTTTGTAACATTTTAAGGAATAAAAAAAATTATAGGTAAGTACTCGATCAGTGGTACGTATAATAACAAAAAATCACAAAAAAATGTATGACATTAATTGGAGGATTTTGGTTTGGCAACGGTATATTGGGATACAAGTTTTATATATTGTGCGTGTAGTTTTATCGAATGTTGTAGTATGTTATGGCCTTACATGTTGCGTGGGTTATGTTTTTAACATCGTCACTAATTTAGCATAGTAGAATACGTGTTTGTACATTCCAATAATCTTAATCAACCAATTTTTTATCCAGAGTAAAGTTAGACTAGTCATTTAATTGTTCGGAACAATTGCTTTATTGTAGATTAGTGAAGTAGATACTATTTTTTGATGAAACTATTTGAACTCTTTGTCTCACATAGGTAAATGAAAGAAAATCTTCTAAGTTCATATACCATAGTGCATGTAAGTTAATTACTTAAAGTTAATACTATGCTTTCAAACACCTGTATCTTAACCACGTAAATACGATAAATTTATGGGTTTATTATATGTGTTTGAAATAATTATATGAACTCTTAAGTTTTTGCAAGAAGATAGATTTTCTTTTATAAGGATTAAAAATAATACTCCGAAATCCACAATGACAAAAGCAATAAATTTGGTGTCCTCACTTTTAAGTGAAAAATAGCCGTATAGGTGAAGATTTGCAAAGGCAACTTAACCATGAATCGTAAGGCTTTGGTTCATTAAAAAGTTTTTTAAATTGAGAAGATTGAGAAATAATAATGGCCATTTATTTTGCAGTTTACCAATTCATTATTTTTGTGAGTTAATCGTGTTTTATAAGTTGAAAAGGGTATATAGGTATTTGCATCATTTAAAATCAAATTAAGGCTTGTGTATGCTTTAAAGAATTTCAAATTACATAAAGAAATCTTAGAAATATACGATTTATATTTTTTCAATGTTATACAATTGAAGCATGAATAACACCTGTCATGTGACTTTTGAATCATTTTATACATATTAGTCTATTGAGTCAATAAAAAAATTGTTAGTATATTTTGCGAATCCTTTTCGGATTACTAAATCGAACAACGGTTTTTTTTTTTTTTTTTTAAGAATCAAATTCACACAACGTGTAAAAATGGTATCAATCCTACTAACACAAGATGTAATCATCCAACCAAACACCCCTTTGATGATCTTTATTATTATTACAACAATATACATAGACAGCTTGTCCACAACTCGGATGCAAGCTAACAATACAAAGAAAGAATAGTAGTCCCTCTATTAGGTGCTACTTACAAGAACTCACTCACTAAACCAAACCCATAACATATAATATAACCTGAATCAAACTAACTATCAAGATCAAATAGATCTTGATGTAAACAATACAAGAAACCAAACTAAACCAAAAACCCATATGATGATCTATCAGTAAACAAGAGAGAAAACCCATACGAGAGAAAAAAATTGTCTGTGAATTCCTGAATGAAACCTTAGCTCGTTTCAGATCTTTTATAACCCAATGTTTCACTTCACACTTTGCACAAACATAAACTAGACAAACACAACTCAAACTTATGTTAGTAAAAGCTTAGTTAAGAAAAGTTTAATAATAACCCTTTAAGTTTCATGAGTTTGCTAAGTACATATTTCAATACCCTTCCTCAAACTTATGAAACAAATAAGTTTAACATACCAAGTTTCTTAACAAGAAAAGCATGTTGCACAGACCCAAGTCCTTTAGATAAAATATCATCAACCTGATTTTTAGAATCAACATTCACAGTTTTGATCAAACCTAAAGCAACTTTTTCTCTAACCAAATGCACATCAATATCAAAATGCTTAGTCTTCTCATGCATCACAGGATTGGCTGCAATCTAAATTGCTGACCTATTATCAAAACACAAATCAACTAGAAGCAATCCACTCTCACCTAAATCTTCTAACACTTTCAATATTTGAACATGATTCATATTCATAAATCTTACTCATATTCATAAATCATTAAAAATATTGTTAACATTTTAATCATGATTAACATCGCGTCTTTCGTGTTTGAATTGGTAGATACGTTTTTCGTATATAATGAATCATAAAAAAATGGCAAAATTTCTTTTGTGAATCATGTATGGTTTAGTGATTTGAAAAAAAAAAGTGAGTGATTTTTGTGAATCATATGCCAAAACATGAATCAAATCATGGCAATGAATCATGTTTAGTGAATCGTAATAAGAATAGTGAATCATTAAAAAGATTATAAGTTTTTCAAACTGTGAATCGTGTTCAAAGTAATGAATCAATATTACATTTGAAAGCTAGAAAAAAGGATCAAGCTAGTGTTTTGTTAATCATTAGATAAATAAACTGATACAACGATTCTTCATTATCAATGGATGTTATTACTTTCTTTCATGGGCTCGTCATTTCTTTTGTAAGAAGAAAAAAAAGTTGTTTCCCTCATAAACGTACATGATTAAATGTAATTAATGAAATCCGTATAATACCCATCATACCCTTTAATGGTTTGATCAGATGAGTGGACATGATTTCTTCTCATTCTAAAAGTCTTGTCAATCGATCCGGATTATGAATGGTAATTATTGTTATAAGCCACTTCGGCATGGCTGTCCAATATGCTTACCAACAAAGTATGATAAATTATACAACATTGTAATAATCAGATATTCACCAAATGTTTTAATGCATATTGCCTTTGTATATATTCTTTGTTGAATCTTTTTGTTAGATGCTCACCAAGCGAGAAAAGCCCTTTTTATCTTCTTAGTCAAGCGTGCTAGCTACATTCAAACTAAAGCGCACACTAGAAAAGAAAGGGCTTAGGCTTTGAAAGGCGCCGACTACCTGGTATTGAGAAAAAGGGTCAACTTACGCAATAGTATTGAATAAAGCTATGACCTTTTTCCAGTTTGAGTACATAAATAAGCTCAAATCAAGTTTGCAGCTCACATTCGAAGAAAAATTACTCCCTGAACTATAAATACCAAGTTCCTATATGTTAAAAAGACACCAAGACACCCATTTCGATTAACAGTTTCAAACACCAAAAGATAGAGCATTTTATTGAAAGTCTTAGACCAACTTACATTACATTAAATATATGTATGGATAACTGTGTTCTAAAGATACATAACAACAACTGACTCACTCAACTATGGTAAACTAAACACACTTGAAAACTCTCCTACTTCGAGTCACCCGTAAGTTGTCAATGTCATTAAAATACAGTAACGTTATCAGGGACTATCAAAAGGTCATTAATCTCGGAAGGGAATCCACAAATTGGTCGATTGTTTTTACTTCAAGATAACAAGATTATTAATCATGGTGCTTAGTTTCATGATTTATTTCATCTCTGTGGCGAGAGTCACTGAACCAATAACTCACATAGAAAATGGCCTTGGAGGACCAAGGGCAGTTAAACAATTTTTGAGACCAATTGGTTGTCAATTTATATTTAGAGTAAAATACACCGTTCGTCCCTAAACTTGTACACAGCATCACGATGGGACAAAACTTACCTTTTCATGGGGAGTCCAAAACATGGGGTTTATATGCCAAACTTCGTCCACTTGACCATTACGCCCGAGGTCAATGTTCGTTATACTCCATAAAATCCCGTGATCCTTTACCTGAGGGTAGAATCGCTTATTACCTTGATGTACTATAGCGATTTTGTCCAATTTCTCGCCATAATGTATAATATAACTAAGTTGTGTACTCATTGCTCATCCCCAAACTTGTTTTGAAGCTCACCTAAAAACCCTAACACAATGTCAATCATCAAATCAAATAATCTAAGTAAGAAAATAACAAACACCAACCTTGGATTTACTTTATGGCTTAATTAGAGAATATCCTTTCTTTGATGACCATGAAATTGAGGAAAAGTTTAAACCAGGAGATATGGTAAGTGTTTTTGGTTATAGTCTATTACAATTATATGTTAGTACGATTGTTTAAGTATTCCTTTTAGGTAACTTTATCGTAACATTGTTTTTGTACATTTTTTATACAACGGATGAACCATGATCCTTTAGCATGAGGTTCCATTATGAAGGTACATTCAAATACTTTCCGTGTAGAATATAATGGAGGCAAGGAATGTCTTGTTGATTATGTGGAAATAAAAGAGGTATCCGTTGATAAAATGGATGCTCTCATGACCCAAATCGTTATGAGAATGGACAACCAATTATTTCTACTTTCTTAAGCCCGGTTGTACACATTGAGATCGGATTGTTTAGTTTGCGTGGCTGCTAATGTTGAAGTTGTTGAAAGATGTTGTCAAGGACAATAAGTTGATAGATGTGTATGTGGAAATAGGTAAGACAAGATTAGAGTTGTTCAAATGTCCCCACAATCTATTAAGACTATCTTTTTGGGAGATGGATGAAATAGCGTAAAAGTCAAGTAGTGTCGCTATTCAATCTTGTTGTAGACGACAGGTTAGATGATCTTGATAATGAGCCCGCACTAGATCTTTTATGAAACTTACACACAAGTACCTATGGACCTCAATGATATTGGTGAATCTAGCAATTTGCCAAACATTGAGCCCAGATTTTCCACCTTAGACACATCATTTGCTAGCCAACCTGTTTCATAACAAAATGAAGCGTGTTTTAGTACTTATTGATGAGGACAATGTTATTAAGGAGCCTGATAATTTTGAGGTTAATATGTTCCGAAAGTGACTCGGGAAGCACTTAGAGAAAGTAGGAAGAGGACTAGTTGATGTCAATAACAGGTTTGAGGAGCTTGATGTTGATGTAAATCGTTTTTAATTGACTCAGATAATCATTTAGTAAAGGATGACTGCTTATGCCAATAACATAGAAGATGATCCCTTGTTGATGTTACCGTTACAAGTGAGTGACACACTAGTGACTTAGGCAATGCGCTTAATGATTCAATTCAAGCAAATGAAGAGAATACTTGTCAGGAGAATGATGCACAACTTGCTATGGTCCAAGTAGGTCAGAGTAATGAGTTAGGTGAAGTAGGAACAACCAAGAATATAAGAGATGACATGCATTTGGAAAATGATTTACCCGTGATGGTTGATGATGTCTTTTGCTGAGTTTGTTTTTACCCACGTGGCATTCTTTACAAATGGAGTCTATACTACATTTCTTCTATTGTGGTCATGACTTTCCTAATCGCAATGGATGTCAAAAACTAAGGTAAGAGAGCATTTAATAGAAACTAGAGGGAGTTGTTTTTCCAAGAATGAAAACAAGAATAAAGGTCGAGGTTCCAATTTTCGTGCCAAAGTGAAGGTCCTGATGGATATAGGCCTATCTAGAAGTCCACAGTGTAAGGGGTATAAATGCATTGCTTCGCAAAAGGACCCTTCAGAAATAATACTCGCCTATGGCTATTGTTTATCGGCATGAATGGTGAGACATTGTGTACATGGTCGGTCCGTAAACATATAATGAGCAACATATTTTTTGCAATCAAGGGCAACCAGCTTTTGACCTTAACTATAATCAAGCAAAATTGGCTACCAATGAAACCAATCCAATGGTTCGTCGTTTCCTGTGCATAATCAACTTACCACCTATACGAAGCTTGAAGTGTCCCCGCAGAAGGTTTAAGGGCCAAAAACTTAGCATTAACAACCATCAAGGGTCAATTCAAGCTACAATTTACCATGTGAGAGATTATAAGTTCAAGAGTTGCAAGAAAGCAACCCTAATACAATAGTTGTGATGAATGTGAAACGATTCTGCATGAGGCTCTTCCAACAAGAGAATTCAAGAGAGTGTATTTTTGTTTAAAAATCAAGGAAGGATTTAAAGCGTAGGGAGATTGTTGGGGCTGATGCTTTACAATTTATGGTCATTTGAATGGTTAATGATGACAAATGTGGGAATTGATAGCAACAATGGTATATACCCTTTAGCTTATGTTTTAAGGAATCGTAAAAACAAAGGATCATGGATTGGTTTCTTCATTACTATCCGATGGTATAGCACTTTGAGCCAATCTCAAGCATCACTTTTATTAATGACATGCAAAAGGTACTCCCTTAATCTGTTCATGAATTTAAGTCTCTCTGTTTTGAAACGTACATTAAACATATTTGATTTTGTGTGATATAAGTGAGCTTTAAGAGATGTTTTTCCGTGATGCGTAACAACATATTCTCATTAGAAGCATTCATGAGAAAATGAAACTTCAATGGAAAGGTAGGGCCTACAAAGAGCATCTGTGGAAATGTGCAAATGTTCTCAACTGTTGTACGTTTCAGAAAGCTATGACCGATTTCAAAATTTAATCAACCAAAGCCCATGATTGGTTAAGTAAGATACCAACCGATCCATTGGTCAAGGTCATATTTTCATGTAAGTCATTTATCCGTTTCGCCATTTGTATTGTTAATGCGCATAAAACAATTATAATTAATACATGTTTATTACTCAGTTATCTTTGGAGAGCTAATTCCGATGTGTTTAATAACATGTGTCAAGTGTTTCATGACAAAATAATTGAGGGTTTAAACAAACAAATTATTACAAAATTTTAGAATACACTGTGAATGTATAAAGAGGATAATGCATGTTCTTATGGTGATTGAGAAGAGTGATGGGCCACTACACCAACTGCACATCACATGCTAGAGGGTATTAAGAAAGAGGTCATAAGTATAATGTTTTATGGAATAGGGAACTAAGTTTCGTGTTAGTGGATCATGGGTGACCAATGTAAAGTTAATGTTGTAGAAAAGTCTTGTATTTGGAGAAGATGGGAGATAACAGTTTACCATGTAAACATGTTGTTAACCAATTAAAATATGTTTTAAATGGGCAACAAGTAAAGTCTGAGAAACATGGGCTCATCCTTGTTACTATCTTCTCACTTGGGAGGCAACCTACAAACACCATATCCAGCCTATAACTAACAAATAACATTGGGAAAAATCAATTGTGCCAAGAACAATTGTTCCATCAACCAACCAAAGTCAGCTTCTAGCTCAAGAGGTAGAAAAAGAGTTAGGATAGCTTCTGAAAGTGAAGAGATTGTGAAGAATGGTGTCTGTCAAGGGCTTGGAAGAGTGTTAAGTATAGTATTTGTGGCATTGCCGGACACAACCTAAAACATGTCTAGGGTATATGGAGTCAGAAGTAGTCAAACCGCCATAAGTAAAATGTCAAACAAGTGCCTGCAAAAGCCGCAAGAAGAAAAAGACACATCCTATAGGTAACAAAGTAAGAAAAGACACATCCTAAAGGTACAAGTGTTGTTGAAAGTCAAGTTAGTGCGCTTCAAGGAAGTGGTGTTCAACTGAAAATCAAGATCACAACCAAGATCCCATTATACATGATGCATCCCCTGCCTTCAATTCAAAGAACATCAAAATGAAGCAACAGAAGATCTCAGGATACAAGATGAATCCCTCTCTGAATCCCAAAGAACATCAGGATGAAGCAATTGCCGATCCTAGCATGGTATGAGCAATCCTGTCAATCCCAAAGAAGATGATCGGCCACGCCCGATTCTCACCAAGTCTATGTAACACCGATTCATATTTTTATAGCAAAGGGCGCTTTTAAATTTGTATTCCGATTAAGAATCAATCACTTCTTGAGGACAAGTAATAATCAACCTTCCGAATGTCGTATTCCTAGGCGAGAGATGAATTGAATTTTATGTATTTGTTTGTTCGCTTAAAACGATGCTTGATTATCGCTTTGGTTTTGTGGTTTTGTAGGCTAATTTTTAAAACTTTTTATACTAATTAATAAAGAAACTATTTTAAGTGAGATAAAAATTAAACTAATAGCAAATAATACCGACTAACAATATATGATAAAAGCTATGCTTGTCAAGTGTGGTGAAAAGTTCATTAAGTGTGGATTTTTCTTTAAAAGCACTTATGTAATTAATACCCGTCGAAACAAATTATTTCCTCACAACATTGGCTTATATTGAAAACAATTATTTTTCGAGGTAAAAATTAGTAGACTTCATATAATTAATTATACCAACGGCTTTTGCCCGTTAAAATAACCAACTACTCAAATCATCGATTATCCAAAAATTATTAATTAACAACCTTTAATTATCCGTTTAAAAGTAGATTTTTCTCACAACGTTGGTTTATATTGAAAATCCTACTTTTTATCTAGATAAAATCTACTTGGTTAAATAGTTAAAATCCTTAACGGCTTTTGCCCGCTAAAGTTTCTAAAAATCAAACCAAGTAAACCAAAGGCTACCAATTAATAATCTCTAATATTCCACACTAAATTTCACAATTCACCAATCACTTAACAAGCATAATAAAAATCTACTCACTAATAGTCATAAGTAAACCAACAAAGATAATAATAATAAGCTCAACAAACATCATTTTTCCACAAGCTAAAAGAGAAAGTAAGGAAAATAAAACCCGATCTACAATAACGAACTAATAAAACCACCCGATTTTATAAACTTATCAAACCCTAAAGTTTACTTTTTTATAAGCTTTAATAAGACCAAATATTTAATAAAGTTTGTGACTTTATTAACTAAATAGCTTATTAAGACTAAAAAGCTTTAAACTTTAGTTAATAAGAAAGCTTATAAAACCCTTAAGCTCCTCGCCTTAGGTTGAAAATGATGAGAAACTAAGCAAGATCACAACTTTATCAAAGGTTAGAGAATAAGCAATATTATGGATCAAATAAGCTATGGAAAAGCTTATTGATCTAAAAAGTACTAAACTTTAAACAAAATAAGCAAAGAAAAAGCTTAAAGATTAGATCCAATATCCACCCAAAACTAAGAGGTTCAAATCCAAAGATTAAACGTGAGTTGGGTATATTTAAGGACTAGATCTAAATAAATAAGCTAGAGATAAGTTAAAAAGATTAATACATTTTTTTTTTTTTTTTTTTTAAAAAAAAAAGAAAATAAATCTAAGTAAATAAAAGAGTTTTTGAAAAGAAACTAAAAATAAAAAAGTGCTTATTGAATAAGCTATATGAAAAGCTTACCCAAAAAAAGCTAGTCTTTTATATCTAAAAATAAGCTATAAGGAAGAGCTTATTCAAGATAAAAAGATATGTAAAAAGCTTAAAGTGAAAAAGCTATAAGAGAGCTTATCACTAAAAAGATAATCTAATAAGCTAACAATAAGCTAATAATAAAATAGATTATTATTAGATAAGAAAAAGAAAAAAAGAAAAGAAAGAGATGAAGAAGATAAGCACTTAAGTAAACCCATAAACATCATTATCATTAATAAGCTAAAAAGATTTGGTACAATAAGATCTTAAAAATAAGCCAAAAGCTAGAAAAATAAGCTACTCAAAATAAAAACTACTACAATAAATAATAAAGTGTGTGTAATATTAATGTGTTGGTCATTCCTCGGATCTGTTGCCTCCTTTGTATTTATAGCCTCACCTCCCTATCAAATATGCCTTTCTTCCTAATTAAGGCCATGTGTCATGGCTGAGAATGGCCGATCATGTGGTGGAGCAACAGAGTGTGAGGAGGAAGCACAAGAATAATACACGCTACCATTGATTTTATTAAAGCTGCATATGATCACGTGGTTAGAATAGGACATGAATTTGCAATTTGCTTTTCTCAATCAAAAAGTGGTTGCCACGTGTAGCATCATTCTTTCTTTATTCTTGTGGGAATAATTTGCATGGGACTAATTTGCATGTGTGAACTTGGATCAATCGGCGAGCATAAAAACAAAAATAAATGTTGACATGAGTGAGATTAGAACCCAAGACCTCTTGCTTGATAAACATGCACCCAACCACTAGACCAAGAGTCTTTTGTGTTAAGTCTTTGCATTTAATCCTTTTAGCCCTCTTTCCTTGATCCAATTTTAGCCATTATCTTTAAAAATAATCTTCGTCGTTCGCTTAATCTTTCAATTTTTCTTCTCTTCCTCGATGCTCCAAATAAAATAACCACTTGACTCGATATTTTGTGATCTTTCCAATGATGTGCTCGGATAATTTTATGCACTTTTGAACCTCGAAAAACATGAAAATGTCGTTGAAACTCATCCGAAAATCACCGCTTTTTGCTTTGTTTTCAAACCCTTGTACCTGCAAGACATAATAACACATATACAATATTTTTGCAATATAATTTGACATATTTCATGGTTATTAGTCCGATTTGGCATATTTTTAGATATAAAATTGATGTGTGTTTTAGCACTCATCAAAATACCCCACACTAAAACCATTGGTTCACACGCAATGTTAATTACACATGTAGAGAAAGAAAATCTTTTAAACCCCCTTAACTAATAATCCCTCACATCAAACAAGAACATAAAGATGTTCATCAAGGGTAAAAAATCTTTATCTTTGAAAACTCGCTTAAACCATTTTATTTCATATATAGATATATCATTAAGCACTTTCCTATTATGTGGACGGTTTGTTGAACTTTCATGTCGATCAATAACTCCAACATTTTTCAAACGACATTTTAGGATCACGGTATAGGAAACACAACACACGTGAAGTGACCATACGGATAGAATACATCGTCCCTGATTTTTCACAAGTCCCCAAACTAAGCATAAAATCGAAATCATTGTTAAATATGATTTTAGATGCTAACACTACCCATGGAAGTTACTTGTGTAATTACCTTTTGCTCCCATTTTCCTATTTTTCCTCTATTTATTTTATTTTTGTGAGAAATGAATTTCTTCAAATTTCTCGTTTCGATAATTTTTATTCCGATAAAGATATAAAGCTAAGTCGATAATTAGTTATCCATCTTTCCTCGAAAATCATTGCATACAAGAATGAGGTCCACATCAAGGTCCTAATTTCACACGATTTAGGGAGAATATCCTTTTATGGCTTAATCGAGACAACTCATCTACGAGTCCGAGACAGAGGCTTTATTTAGACATCTCCGGATTCAAAGTTTGGCTTAACACTTATTTCAAAGACATTTGCATTTTTGCAATTTAGGCCCTTGGTATTTTAAACTACTAACTCAACGGGATTACCGCTTTTATGTAAGTCTTATTATGACTTTGGATTTTCCTCAACCTTTTTAGAAGTCCATGACAACGGGGGTACCGCCGGACATAGAAAACTTTTATGGCTTTGGATTTTTCAACTTTAATACATTTGGGCTTTATTTCATGTTAATTTTTGTGCCAAACTCCAAACCCTACGGCTTTTATAATAATAGAAACAATAGCAAAGAAACTATCAGAATCAGTTGTCTATTACATCGCAACACCGACAAGACCTTGATGTGTACCCAACTCTCATGGGCAAGGATTCTCTAAAGAAGAATAAAGAACTAACTATCGCCAAAACTCAACATCTCTAATTATTTATTCACAGATATGGGGTGAAACAATTTTGTGGGAACAAAAAGCCATAAGTACCTTCGATGGGCTCTAAAGAGAACCAACTACTCCACGCTTAGCATCTAAACTCATAAGTAACTCTATCATTTCTCGATCTCCGCAATTTAAAATCCCAAATAATGAGATCCGCGGATGCTTATAGCATAATTAAATTATCTATGGTTAAGGGAACAAGCTAGGGCTCAAACACCGTCAAGTCGAATTCTATTCCTACTCTCACCGAAAGTCAACAAGGTGTCAAAACGATATTAATTTAGCAAATGCTTCGCCTAATGAAATCAAGTTATGCATATTTAAAGTCACTCAGGGAAACTTGCAAATCCTTGGCCTTGTGAGCTAGAATTCGCTTTTATAGCTTCTTGTCTAAGAGACTAGCAAACTTTTCAATCAAAAAGACTAGCAAAAGCTTACAAAAATTTTTTTTTTTTTTTTTTTTTTTAGGATAAAACGGTTAAACGGGTTGCATGGGGACCATACAAAAGCGTAAAAGTCATATTTCGATAGAAATCCACCCCACACTTAAAACTTAACATTGTCCTCAATGTTTTAAAATTACGGGTGTTAACCCCACACTTAGAATTGAAAAAGGCGAATGTTTTAAAAAATTCTAAGTGTGAAAGGTGAAAATCATTTTTAATTATGACAAAGGGTTATCCCAAGATATAACATATAAATGATCGGAGACCGAGTATTGGAGGGTTTGAAAACAAGCACGGAGGTCTTCACGATCATAGGGATTCTTCAAGCAAAACGGGAACCCCGCAAACACACATGGAAAGAAACAAAACCCCACACTAATCTACAACACACTTATTAGAAAAAAAAATAGATAGATAGATAGCACGGGTTGCCTCCCGAGAAGCGCTTGTTTATTAACGATTCACGAGCTTGACTCCCAATTAGTTGTCCATGGGGAAAGATGGAGATCTGGGACATCCAAGGTAGGAATGTCCCTCCATGGTAGTGCTTGATCCGATGCCCGTTTACCTTAAAGTTTGGACCATCGGGTTGGGATAACTCGATGGTCCCATAAGGAAAACTTCAGAATAGTAAATGGGCCGGACCAATGGGATTTCAACTTGCCCGAGAAAATCTTCAATCTAGAATTAAAAAGAACACGATCACCGACAAGGAATTCTCGGTTTTTGATTTTTGCATTGTGTATCTTCTTTGTCTTTTCCTTATAGATCAAAGAATTCTCGTGAGGCTTGATCACAAGTTCATTTAATTCATTCAATTGAATCTTTCGGTGATCACCCGCAGCTTTGAGATCAAAATTTGTCCATTTCAAAGCCCAATAGGCTTTGTGCTCGAGCTCAATGGGGAGATGACAAGCTTTTCCGCACACGAGCTATATAAGGTGTACACCGATGGGGGTCTTAAAAGCTGTACGGAAAGCCCATAAAGCGCCATCTAATTTGTCCGCCCATTTAGCTCGATGCTCACCTACTACGGACGCTCAAGAATTCTTTTTAAGCCACGAGTGGACACCTCCACTTGACCACTTGTTTGAGGGTGATACGAGGTAGAAAGCTTATGTTTTACACCATATTTTTCCATAACTTTGGAAAATTGATCATTGGAAAAATGTGTACCTCGACACGATTATGGCCCGAGGGTTCCAAATCGGAGAATAATTGTTTCAAGAATTTTACCACAACTCTCAAGGCCATTCGGTAAAGCTTTGGCTTCCACCCATTTTGACACATAATCGACGGCCACGAGTATATACTTGTTCCTCGCGGAAGACGGAACGGCCCCATAAAGTCTATGCCCCAAACATCAAAGATTTCACAAATTTGGATGGAATTTTGAGGCATTTCATCCTTTTGTGATATTTTTCCTTGGCGCTGACATGAGTCACAATTTTTACCATGTCATGGGCATCGCGATAGATCGTGGGCCAAAAGAATCCGTAATCAAGACTTTCTTGGCTGTAGTTCGGGCCATGATGTCCCTGGGACCATGGTGACAAGCTTCTAGAATATCCATAGCTTCTTTCCCATCACACACCTAATAATTTGATCACACAGATTCTAAACAAATAGGGGTCATCCCAGAAATAATGTTTAATATCTTTGAAGAATTTTTTTTTTGTTGGGATGACAACCCTTTAACAAGCACATTACCGCTAAGTAGTTTGCAATATCGGCAAACCACGGGTTCATTTTCATTTTAAGAGAAATCATATTCGTGGACTCGTGTGGAAAATTATCGTTCATTTCCATATCGAGATCCCCTTTATGAGGATTTTCGAGTCTACTTAAATGATCAGCCGCTAGGTTCTCTGCTCCTTTTTATCGCGAATCTCGATATTAAATTCTTGGAGGAGGAGAACCCATCGGATCAATCTCGTTTAGCGTCCTTGTTTAGCAAATAGATACTTTAAAGCCGAGTGATCCGTATACACTATTGTCTTAGACAAGACAAGGTAAGGACGAAATTTATCAAACGCATACACCACCGCTAATAACTCTTTTTCCGTAGTGGTGTAATGTATCCAGCATTTGATAAAGTCTTACTTGCATAGTGTATAAGGTAAAATATTTGTTCTTTCGTTGCCCCAAGACCGCCCGATAGCAAAGTCACTAGCATCACACATTACCTCAAAAGGCAAGTCCCGGGGCAACAAGAATGGGAGCTTCGGTTAATTTCGTCTTAAGATGTTCAAATGACTCCATACATTCTTTAGAGAACATAAAAGGAGTATCTTTTTCTAGTAGATGGGTCATAGGCCGGCTATTTTAGAAAAATCTTTTATGAATCTACGATAAAACCGCATGACCCAAGAAACTTCTAATTCCTTTGACCGTGGTAGGAGGTGGTAATTTGGCAATAACATCTACCTTAGCACGATCCACCTCGATACCATTTTTAGAAATCTTATGGCCGGGATCGATACCCTCTTTAACCATAAAGTGACATTTCTCCCAATTTAGCACAAGATTGGTGTCTTCGACCTTTGAGCATCATGTCTAAATGGGAGAGGCAAGAAGAGAATGAATCCCCAACGACCAAAAAATCATCCATGAAAACTTCCATGGTTTTCTCAATCATATCATGAAAAATCGCCACCATACACCTTTGAAAAGTACCCGGGGCATTGCAAAGACCGAAGGGCATCCGACGATAAGCAAATGTCCCATAAGGGCATGTGAAGGTGGTCTTTTCTTGGTCTTGGGGATCAATGGGAATTTGAAAGTATCCAGAAAATCCATCAAGAAAGCAATAGAACTCATTTCCCGCTAATCGTTCTAACATTTGGTCCATAAAAGGAAGAGGAAAATGGTCTTTTCGAGTGGCCTCATTCAACTTCCTATAATCAATACAAACTCGCCAACCCGTAACTAGCCTAGTAGGTATCAACTCATTATTATCATTCTTAATCACCGTCATACCTCCCTTTTTGGGTACGACGTGAACGGGACTAACCCAAGGACTATCCGAGATAGGGTAAATCAATCCGTCATCTAGAAGTTTGATAACTTCTGCTTTAATGACTTCATGAATTTTGGATTTACCCTCTTTGATGTTGGACAGCAGGTTTAAAGTCATCTTCCATCAATATTTTATGAGTGCAAAAAGTTGGATTAATGCCTCTCGATGTCGAATTTTCCAAGCGATTGCTCGCTTATGAGACTTTAAAACCTTGATGAGCTTGTCCTTTTCTTCACTCTCCAAGTCTTTAGCGATAATTACGGGTAACTTATAAGTACCCTCTAAAAACGCTGCACTGTGAGAAGGTAAGTCCTTGAGTTCTAGCTGTCAGAGGTTCTTCAATTGAAGTTTTGGTCTTTTCGTTCAACGCTTTTAAGTTCTTTTGGAGGGGATCTTTGGTAACATCATCATTCAATAATTGTTCAAGAAAAAGAATATCCCCCTCGTAATCGTAATACCATTATCAATTTCTGGAGAAATTGAGTCATCGAGCAAGAAACGCCGGTCTCCTCCAAGAGAAAATCACTATCCCCGGGGGGTTAGAGATGGGGAGAGAGAAGACGTAGCATCGTAAGAGGAGTGGGATCGCCACTCATGGGGTTAATGGACTTTGTACGCTCAACACCTCATGAAAATGCTCCTCGCAATAAGTGTCAATGACATCGATTCGATTGACGGATTCTTCCCTTGCGAAGAGGATATTTCGCGGTTTGAGCAATACTTAACACCGTTTTCATCCCCGACTTCTAATAGTCTTCTTCTTCTACATCGATTAGAACACGAACCGTTTTTAAGAAAGGTCGCCCCAAGATGAGGGGGACGCGAGGGTCGACATCATAATCAACAATAACAAAGTCGGCGGGAAAGGTAAACCTCCCTACTTGTACGAAGACATCCTCACTATACCGAAGCGGGTATGCAACCGTTCGGTTAGCTAACTCAATCGCCATACGAGTGGGGTAAGATCCGTAATGATAAATTTTTCCACACGTAAAGAGGCATTAGATTGATGCGGCTCCTAGATCGGCTAGGCCATGCATCTCTATCTCACTAAAATCGCAAGGAATGAGGAATCGCAGTGGTCTCCAAGTTTCTGTAACTTTTGAGGAGGACCACCTGAGCAATTCTCATTGAGAGGAGTATTCACCAATTCAAGAAGTTTCTCTTTGTTAGTTAAGAGATCTTTTAAAATTTTAGCATATTTTTGCATTTGAGCTAAAGCTTCAAGAAAACCTGATATTGATGTGAAGTTTCTTGAACATTTGCAAGAACTTGTGGATTTGAATATCAGATTTGTCTTGAAGCTTATCCTTGTTCAACCTCGATGGATAAGGAATTGGAGGTTGATGAGGATTACGCTCAGGAATCTCATTTGATTTAGGAGAAGGAGTAGGTGGTTGTACAACCGGAGGTGGGACTCGGCGGTACTTCCCGGACATGAATCGTGCACCGGTCCATGGTAGTCTCGGGTCTCGCTCCACCTCCTTAGAAGAAGAAGTAGGAGGAGGAGGTGAAGGAGATGAGGGTCCAACCAAAGTAATACCACTTCGTGTTGTTATAGCTTTCATTTCTTCCCTTGGATTTGGTATGGTGTTGCTAGGAAGCCCACCTTGATTTCCATGGGAAAGTAATTTAGCCATTTGGCCCATTTGTTCTTGCATTAATTTCATTGTAGCCTCGTGATTTCGATTTAATGCTTCTTGATTTCGGGTTTGAGTTTCTTGTTTCAAGATTAATTGTCTCAACAATTCATCCGTGGAAGATTGAATTGGGGCTTGATTTGCATTTTGAGGTTGAAACTGATTTTGATTAAAACCGGGCCTTGATTTTGATAAAATCCTTGGTTTTGATTATAATTGTTTCCTTGATTAAAATTCAGCCCACGGTTGTTTTGATTATAACCTTGATTTTGACGATTTTGGTATTGATTTTGGGTATTCTTGTTTTGATTATTTTGATTGTTTTGATTCAATTGATTTTGATTTTGATTGTTCGGTTGATTGAAACCGGTGGTCCAAGGTAATTGTTAGAACGATAGCTTAAGAGATTTCGTTTTCCTTGATTAAAGGTCCCCCCAAGTAGCATATACGCCCTTTGAGTGTAGCCACTAGCGGCTTGACACTCGTAATATGGATGTGGACCACCACAAGTCTCGCAGTTTTGATTTACTGCATGAACGTGATGAGAAGGTTTTTGCATATTATCAATTTGTTTTCCCATAGCTTCGATTTGTTTGGTAAGAGCCGCTAGGGCGTCATTTTGAGATGAACTACCACTAGCACTCGAAGCTTGGGGTGTGTTCCTTGAAGCCTAACCTTGCTTTGTTTTCTATGATTGTTAATGCTTTTTGGGTGTTTCTCATCAACAAATTTCCACCCGCAGCTGAATTGAGTGAATCTTGATCACTTTGATTCAACCCATTGTAGAAAGTATCAATTTGATGAAGGGGTGAAAATCCGTGATGAGGACATTTAGCTAGAAGCTCCTTGAAACGATCCCAAGCCTCACTAAATGTCTCCCCGAAGTTTTGATGAAAATTTGTGATGGCATTTCAAAGATTTGTTGTTTTTGAGGGAGGAAAGAAACGATTCACGAACTTGGAGACTAAGTCCTCCCAAGTTGTGATGGAGCCAGGAGGTTCTTTTTCAAGCCAAGTCCGGCAGCCCTCAAGAGAAAGGGAAGAGAATCAATTTTATCACATTATGAGGAACTTGATTAATCTTTAAAGTTTGTGTGATTTTTGTGAATCTTTTGATGTGTGAGTGTGGATCATCATTCTCAAAACCATGGAATGAGATGCTTGTTATTAGATTTAAAAAGCCGATTTTAATCTCAAATTGGTTTGCTAGAATGGCGGGCACGACGATAGCATCTCCAACACCTTCGATAGGTGCTTGGAGAAGCTCCTCCATCGGGCGGAGTTCGTGACCTGCATTTTGATGAATGGGACCCGCAGAGGCGGTTCCCGATTGATGTTTTGATTATTATTAACCATATTAAGTTCTTCAAAATTAAATAAATGTGAAGGATCACAACGATTTCTTGGTCGAATTAATCTTTCGATTTAGAAAGAGGAGAATTTAATTCGTTTGAAGAAGATCGAGTGCTCATGCACTAAAAAGAAAGTGATTTGAAAAATATTTTTTTTTTTGAAAATATTTTTGAAAAAGGAAAATATTTTTGTGTTTTTGAAAAAGTTTAATTAAAAAATATTTTTGTATTTTTAAAATTTTTAATTTTTGGATTTTTGAAAATTTGCAAAAATTAACTTTTCGGGGAGAAAAGGTTCTTCAAGGCACCAAACTTAAAACAAAACAAAAAATCGTAACACCTCCCTGCCAGCCAAAAACTGATTCGTTATATTTTATAGCAAAGGGCGCTTTTAAAATTTGTATTCCCGATTAAGAATCAATCACTACTTGAGGACAAGTAATAATCAACCTTGATGTCGATTCCTAGGCGAGAGATGAATTGAATTTTATGTATTTGTTTTTTCGTTTAAAATGATGCTTGATTATCGCTTTGGTTTTTGTTTGTTTTGTAGGCTAATTTTAAAACTTTTTATACTAATTAATAAAGAAACTATTTGAGATAAAATTAAACTAATAGCAAATAATACCACTAACAATATATGATAAAAGCTATGCTTGTCAAGTGTGGTGAAAAGTTCATTAAGTGTGGATTTTTTTTCCTTAAAAGCACTATGTAATTAATAACCCGCCGAAACAAATTATTTCCTCACAACATTGGCTTATATTGAAAACAATTATTTTTCGAGGTAAAAATTAGTAGACTTTAAATAATTAATTATACCAACGACTTTTGCCCGTTAAAATAACCAACTACTCAAATCATCGATTATCCGAAATTATTAATTAACAACCTTTAATTATCCGCTTAAAAGTAGATTTTTCTCACAACGTTGGTTTATATTGAAAATCCTACTTTTTATCTAGATAAAATCTACTTGGTTAAATAGTTAAAATCCTTAACGGCTTTTGCCCGTAAAGTTTCTAAAAATCAAACCAAGTAAACCAAAGGCTACCAATTAATAATCTCTAATATTCCACACTTAATTTCACAATTCACCAATCACTTAACAAGCATAATAAAAATCTACTCACTAATAGTCATAAGTAAACCAACAAAGATAATAATAATAAGCTCAACAAACATCATTTTTCCACAAGCTAAAAGAGAAAGTAAGGAAAATAAAACCCGATCTACAATAACGAGACTAATAAAACCACCCGATTTTATAAACTTATCAAACCCTAAAGTTTACTTTTTTATAAGCTTTAATAAGACCAAATATTTAATAAAGTTTGTGACTTTATTAACTAAATAGCTTATTAAGACTAAAAAGCTTTAAACTTTAGTTAATAAGAAAGCTTATAAAACCCTTAAGCTCCTCAGCCTTAGGTGAAAATGATGAGAAACTAAGCAAGATCACAACTTTATCAAAGGTTAGAGAATAAGCAATATTATGGATCAAATAAGCTATGGAAAAGCTTATTGATCTAAAAAGTACTAAACTTTAAACAAAATAAGCAAAGAAAAAGCTTAAAGATTAGATCCAATATCCACCCAAAACTAAGAGGTTCAAATCCAAAGATTAAACGTGAGTTGGGTATATTTAAGGACTAGATCTAAATAAATAAGCTAGAGATAAGTTAAAAAGATTAATACTTTTTTTTAAAAGAAGTTGTAAAAGAAAATAAATCTAAGTAAATAAAAGAGTTTTTGAAAAGAAACTAAAAAAAAAGTGCTTATTGAATAAGCTATATGAAAAGCTTACCCAAAAAGCTAGTCTTTTATATCTAAAAATAAGCTATAAGGAAGAACTTATTCAAGATAAAAGATATAAAAAGCTTAAAGTGAAAAAGCTATAAGAGAGCTTATCACTAAAAAGCTAATCTAATAAACTACAAAAAGCTAATAAGCTATTATAGATTATTAGATAAGAAAAGAAAAAAAAAGAAAAGAAAGAGATGAAGAAGATAAGCACTTAAGTAAACTCCATAAAATTCATTATCATTAATAAGCTAAAAATGTTTGGTACAATAAGATCTTTAAAATAAGCCTAAAAGCTAGAAAAAAGAAATAACTAAAAAAACTACTACAATAAATAATAAAGTGTGTAATATTAATGTGTTGGTCATTCCTGACTGCTGCCTTTGTATTTATATAGCCCCACGCCTTCCTATCAAATATCCTTTCTTTTCCGACCAAGGCGCCATGTGTCACGATGAGAATGGCTGGATCATAAGGTGGAGCAGCGAGAGTGGGTGAGGAGGAAGTACAAGAATAATACACGCGCCCCATTGATTTTATTAAAGCGTCTGAGGATCACGTGCTAGGAATAGGACATGAATTTGCAATTTGCTTTTCTCAATCCGGTTGCCACGTGCATCATTCTTTCTTACCTGGGAATAATTTGCATGGGACTAATTTGCATGTGTGAACTTGTGATCACCGATGAGCATAAAATTAAAAATAAATGTTGACATGAGTGGATTAGAACCCTTGACCTCTTGCTTGATAAACATGCACCCAAGACCAAGAGCTCTTTTGTGTTAAGTCTTTTGCATTTAATTCTTTTTAGCCCTCTTTTCCTTGATCCAATTTTAGCCATTATCTTTAAAAATAATCTTCGTTCGAGCTCCGTTTAATCTTTCAATATTTTCTTCTCTTCCTCGATGCTCCAAATAAAATAACCATTTGACTCGATTTTTCGTGATCTTTCCAATGATGTGCTCAGATAATTTTTATGACTTCTTTTGAACTTCGAAAAACATGAAAATGTCGTTGAAACTCATCCGAAAATCACCGCTTTTTGCTTTGTTTTCAAACCCTTGTACCTGCAAGACATAATAACACATATACAATATTTTTGCAATATAATTTGACATATTTCATGGTTATTAGTCCGATTTGGCATATTTTTAGATATAAAATGATGTGTGTTTTAGCACTCATC
>OU343224.1:346986047-347089783 GCA_910596185.1 Chrysanthemum makinoi | reverse complement strand
GGTCAAAGCACTGGCGGGGTATAAAGGCGTTTATGGCGTTAAAGCGCCTAGCGGTATGCGTTACCGTTGAAGTGCTCACCCATCATAACATTATACAATTATCACATGTGACAAAATAATTAGGATGAGAGAAAATTAATGGTTTTCAATTTTCTTCTTCTTATCATTAGGTCATTAGAATGATAATTAGGCATGCTATATATGATTACTCTAACTAAAATTTTATATTAATGTATCGTAAGTTTATTTATGAATCATATCAATCTTTTAAAAATAATTAATTTGTCGATTTTGGTACATACATTTTTAATTTTAACTTTTGAACTGAAAATAATTATGCGAGAATATATACATACAAATTTCGTGTTTTGAAGGCCGGGAACTTGAACTTCAAGAATCATTTTAGTTAAGCTTCTCACAACATAAAAGGGTGTGTTTGTTTAAAAAGGAAATGTGGTAGCATTGCTTGGAGTGGACAATAGTAACAACTCACCTCTTTATTTTTAAAGAAGATTGAAAAATGGCGTTTAAAAAATAGTAAAATTTCACCGCGTTTCAGCTAAATTGACTACTAAAAAATCAAAATCTTAACTAGTGCCACTCCCAAAACTCCTTTTGGCTCATGCCAAAACATACGATCTCAATCACTCTCATGTCTCGTCGGCTCAATGGGTGTGAATATGAGGTAGGGTCATGGTTGGTGGTGAGTTAGACTAAGGGGGCGTTAGCTTATATACTCGTGTGGTTTGTTTAGATGAACTTTTTTTGAGTCAATTAGCATGTGCAAGTTTATATACTTAACTTTTACCATACTAATGCAAGTTTTATGATAATGCATTCCAAAGATAGGTTTATTTAAAGTTTAGTTTGGACCTTGTATAATTGACTTGAAAAGAAAAAGCCGTGTGTATGTTATGCATCTTTAAATGATCCTGCACGCTTTAAATATGCAATTATTAGTCAAGAAAATAGTAACTCAAAGTCGGAACTTTTTAAAGCACACTACTAGCTAGAAGAAAAATAAATTTTAATTGGACAAATTCGACATAGGATGATATAGTGAAAGACCCGTGATTCTTGTGAAAGAGCTCTACATGCGCTAAAAAAACAAAAACTAGTTATTCTCGGGTAACCTGGAAAAACTTCATCTATTTATCTAAGATTATGAAGCTGATGTGACGGTAAATTCGGCGATAGATTTAATGGACCAGTGTTACTGGTCTAAATTTTTGTGTTACGTAATTAACTTGCTCAATTTGCAAATAGATGTAAAAAAAAGTTTCAATTGTTGACAAATATGTTAAAAATATAACTACTATCACAATGGAATCCAATCCACATGACCAAGTAGTTAGACATTTTTTTTCTACAAATAGGTTAAAAATGGAACTATCATATCCAAGTAGTACCGTAATAAGTTTGGAACCTAAAACACCACAAACGTTTATTCAACTGATTAATATTCTATTCCATGATATTATTGATAGTGTGACATATACTTCTTTTCTAAGCAACAATATTATTTGATTGATACTCTCTTTTGTAACTTGGTCATGTGGGTTGGATTCCATTGTCAAAGTTCTATTCTAAACCTATTTGTAGAAAAAAAAAATGTTTTTATATGGTGTATAAATCGGTTTAAAAAATGGGATGAGAATGGATTTGTTGTTTGGTTTTTCGTGTTTAACGATAAAGACCCGATGAATTGATTGAGATCAAGAAGCTCCAGTAATACTTAAACAAGAATCATACGAGACTGTTGTGAAGCAGTATTTACTCAAGTGTGTGAAAACTTATTGAGGTTGTGTGTGTTGCCTTCCATTTATAGAGAGACAAGTAGAGTTTGGAGATATGCCCTTGAGGAGTGATTAATGACTATGAGGGAGCTGGGTGTTGATCATCTAAGGAGCAGATAAGGAGGATAGGTGGTCTTCCCTCCTTTGGCTCGTACAAAGTAGTGCTTATGCGACGCGTCCCCAACGTAGTGTAGATTTACATCTTACCAGTTGTTCGACATTGAAGAAGTAGTACTATGTTGCCTGATGAGTTTCTCCAGGCTCGACGTGACCTGAGAGAATAGTCGAGCCGTATAGTGTTTATTGATGAGCCTTGATTCTAGCATGTATTTAATGAGCTTAAGCCACTAATATTAATACGCTATAAAAAAAATAAGAGATTTATTTTTTACAAATAGGTTAAAAATAGAACTATCACAATGGAATCCAACCCATATGACCAAGTTACGAAAGAGAGTATCAATCAAATAATATTGTTGCTTAGAAAAGAAATACATGTCACACTATCAATCATATCATGGAATAGAATTAATCGGTTGAATAATTGTTTGTGGTATTTTAGGTTCCAAACTTGTTACTACTTGGATATGACCGAATAACTTATTCTAATATGCCTTTCTGTGCATAATTGAAGTGATCTTTCATATGCCGGTGGATTCAAAACTCATGAATTAGTCGGGCAGAATGTCACAAATAACACACATGGATGTCGTGATCATTTTGAAGATAAAAATTTGTATAAATGTATAATAGACAAGCTCTGTGTCTGAGTTGGAATCTAGCAATAATGTGTACAAAACATCATCTTCAGAGGAGAAGATAACAAAAATTATTTATGCATGGGTACAACTATTTCAAACAAGTTGCAAATAATGTGCAGATAAGCAAATTACTTAAATGGACCACTTACATAACCAATTTACAAATACAAACTTTTTCGTAACATTTTACCAAAGTGAACTATATATGTCACTCTCAACATAAAAGGAAAATATAACTATCTTATGGATATATGTGACTCAATTTATTTGCAAAATAAATGATTTTTTTGAGTAGTTAGAGTTATACTATCACACAAACAGTAATAAGTACATCTTGTGCACAAACAGTACACACAAGTACCATTTTTCTTCCATTCCATAACATAAGTACACAACTCGCCCAGCACTTGCCCAGAGCCAGCTAGCCACCAGCCTCAAAACTCGTAACACTAGCCCAACCCTGCGGGCTCAAGACTCGCCCAACACTCGTTGGCATACGTGTATGGTTAAAAGTAATCTACTAATCAATCTAACGGATAATATTTAAAAGTTTTTCGTAAAGTACTATTAAAAACGGGCTATTTAAGAAATTCTCTCTTGAAAAAATCACTATCTTAGATAACAGGAAACAAATCTTTGCAGGTGAGTTTAGAGATTGTTTCCTTTTTGGTTCCATGTGATCAAATATTTTGAAGTTGATACAGAAAATGGGTTTGTAGTTAAAATGGACTCTTCAGTTACGGGTCAAAATCAGATTCATACACTCCAAACCTACCTCCCACCGTCAATCTTTAAAACACGATATACACACCATAGTCACATGGAACGGGGATCGTTCCGGTACGGGATCGCGGATCGGGATCGTGGTTCGCTAGGCACTTAAAATTCGGTTCGATGGGGGTAGGTTCATTTGGGATCGCTGTCTGATGTACCCATGTAGCCAATAATTTATATATTAATTTGAAATCCAAACATTCATAATATAATACTTATCATATTCTCATAATTCATTCAAAGAAGCATATTATAAAAGTTTTATCAGCAATATAACTTAGAAAAGCATAATCAAGATCCAAAAGGCAATAAAAATATGACAAACTAAATTTTAAACTTAGTCCGAATTTTAGCTCAGCTACATTAGTTTAAAAAGCACATTAACTTAAAAAATATGAAAAACTAGTTTTATCGGCAACATAACTTAAAACAAACATAATCGAATATAAGCGCAACGTGAATCGGTTTTAACTGAACGAATCAAATAACTGGAACGCTAATTACTCTGTCGATTCAAATATTAATTAACTTCGGAACGCTATTTTCACCGATCAATTCGCGATCGGTCGATCGGATCGATTTCGTACCATGTTTTGGATCGAACGAACTGGATCGCAATTGTGGTTCTTTGTAGCGAATTATGTGACTATGATACACACATTGAGTATTGTATGTAGGTGGCATTCAATTCGTTTCATTAAACTTCTTCATATGTCATCGAGACACTCCAATCCATGCATTAGACACCTCTACAGATCGTAATAACAATACTAAAAGCTCCTGGTCATTTAATACCAAGTGTGACAAAATATGAACCTGAATGACCAAATACCTTTGACAATTTTCACCTATTTAAAAGCCTTTTCGTCATTCACCATTTTTGTTTTGTCCAGATATAGTATGCACAAAAATGTCAAGAAATTTCCACCGACATATGAAGTAGTTTAATGAAACGAGTTAAATGCCATCTACATACACTAGCGTTGAAAATATGTAAAACATCATGAGAAGGGAGGGCTTCCTGACTTGAGTATGTGTGGCGGTGGGTTCAAACCCGTGAATTAAATACGCCAAAATGGTCGGAAACCATGGTTACCCAAAAATATGTAATTTCAAAAAAAAAATCATTTTATACAAATAAGGAATTTATTTTAAAGTGGTTAAGTGATCATTCATTATGAATGACTTATAAAACTAACGAATTTAGGACATGGTAAGCTATAAGCAACTTAACAAAATCGGTAGCACGCCATAAAACATGAAACTAACTATAATGACTTATCTAGTTGATATGCAAATCAATAACATACAGTATTAGAACCATAGTCAAACATTTTAATCAAGTTATGTAACCCAGAATAGATTTTTAAGGGCACTTGTTTGTTAATAAAGTTACAATAATGAGTGTGCTAGCTAGACAAAAAGTTCTAATGATAGGCGACATGGCTAAATTATAAAATCTGGAGGAAAAATGGATTTTAGTTAATAGTTATAAAACTGAAGTAAAACAAACCTTAAAGTTCAAAACTTGGTGTTGCTCGTGACCTTATTGCTGAATTTTCAGGACAGGGAAAGCAATAACATCTCTGATACTAGCTGAGTTTGTCAGAAGCAT
Organism: Chrysanthemum makinoi; assembly: GCA_910596185.1. NCBI lineage: Eukaryota > Viridiplantae > Streptophyta > Magnoliopsida > Asterales > Asteraceae > Chrysanthemum > Chrysanthemum makinoi. The sequence goes on along the minus strand of OU343224.1, from coordinate 347,084,837 downwards.
CACCAGCCTGTCGATCCCGAGTCCCTGAAACAAAAAATTATTTATAGCAAAAAACGTTTTTCGGCCAGTGAAATTGCGATTTTATAAATAAATGAACTGATATGAACCAAAATGTAGAGGTGGCAATTTCGGCTCATTACTTATAAATGAATTAATTTGGGTTTTGATTTATCTCTGACAGGTCAAATGGGTAAGACTAAAGGTTTGGCCTTTAAAGGGAAACGGTCGGTCCAAAATCGCCTAAAGTATTTTTCACGTGTACAAATATGAGTTTAAAATCATATTTACTGCCTTTATCATCCATAAAAGATTTTAAAGGTGAAAAAAGAAGTGTTAGCGGGTCAGCCCGGCACACTTTTTGACCAGCAAGCAAAATTACTAGTTTCAACAGGAACCCGATTTCTGACCCATTCTAAAACCAACTTGAATCCCACACACACCATTTTGTCACATCTATCTAACAGGGAGTCCAGAGTCGAATTTATACCATTCCTGAAGCTGGAGGCATTCCGTATTCCAGAGCCGTTAGAAAATCTTCATCAAGATTCACCTCATAAGACTCGTCATCATCATCTTTTGGCCCCTTGTCATCTGAAGCTGCTGCCTCTCTCTTTTGGTTATGTTGCTTCACTTGTTCTTCTAACCGTCCTCTCTGTCACAATGTGTTAGTTATATAGCCGTTTTGTGTTTTTAACTAGTAAAGAATGCAAAATAATACTCCGAAATAATCAGGAACCATGACCAATGACTATAAAACATACCTGGTCCAAGGGATCAGTTAATTCAGAAAATGCATTCCCTAACTCACGACCACAAATGAATAATTCAAATCTCTCAGTTAAACCTGCATGCCTGCGCCGAAAATTAGGAAAAATCAAGCTTTCACGAATTTGAGTTATTTGTAAATTTTGGTTTCGAATATACAAGTTCAAAGGATATGCATTTTGAGATGCAGACTATTTTAAGTACCTCCGATGTGGCTTCGCCAACGGAGATACCTCCACAGGATAATCCAAAACAAATGTAGGTTGCACTAGAGTTGGTTCTACCACTATCTCAAAAACCTGTAAAAAGAACAAAGTTACCAACTAATCTCACTCTTAAACTTTATATATTATTGTTAGTATTTGACCCGTAATTTGATACTAACCTCATTAAGCATTTTGCCAACAGAGGAGCATGCTTCGATTAAATGCCTATCTTGATTATTGGGACCCATATTCAGTGCGTTAATAGTTGCTTCTTTAGCAGCATTAAGATCGTTTCCGAACTCAATAAAATCAATTCCTGTAGCTTCTTTTACAAGATTGTGCATTGTTTCCCTCCTCCATGGTCTTTCTAAATTAATTTCAACCCCGCACTCAAATCGTAATCTTGAATAATTTGGTGTAGTACTAAACTAAATTGAGTAAGTGGTATGTAAGAAGTTAAACGTTCATTTTAGGAGTTTACATACCTGATAGTCCACAATAAGTTTTCCATTAACTGCAAGAGCACATTGAGTTACAATTTCTTCTGCCATGTTCATCATGCTTTCATAGTCTGAATACGCTTCATATATCTGGATCAGTTCAAGACTAAAACCAATTAATTGTGATCAAACAAACATGAAAAGTAATGCTGCGATTGATGCATATATTACCTCTATAGTTGTGAATTCTGGATTATGTCGGGTTGAAATGCCTTCATTTCTGAATATTCTTCCAATCTCGTATACTTTTTCGAATCCCCCAACCTATGTTGGAATCAGAACTCTTTACATATATGAATACAAATACAATCTTACAAAAAAGTTTATGTAGAATACTCGGAACCTTACCAGCATTCTCTTCAAATGAAGTTCGGTCGCAATTCTCAAATAAAGATCCCTGCCAAGCGAGTTATGGTGTGTAATGAATGGTGCAGCTGCACCGCCAGCTGCTCCCTAGTATGTCGAATCAATTTAAGTATCAAAAATTGAAAATAAAAATAAAAAATCAAATATTTAGATTTTACGAAAATCAGTTTAGGGATGATTTACAAACCTGAAGAACTGGGGTATCAACTTCGATAAAGCCTACGGATTCAACTGTCTGGCGTATGACTGATACAATCTACTGAAGTGAAGCACAAATCAGCATACGGGCATTTGAAGATAATAAGTTCTATGATCCGAAGATTCAGTGTTTTAACCCTACCTTTGCTCTTTTACGGAATACATCAGCTACCTCTGGATTTGCAATCATATCTACGTATCTATACACGAAAAACAGACTTGCCAATTATGATGATGTTTAACATTAGCAAAAACGGACCACCATGAAAAAAAGCTATTAGAAAACTAACCGTTGGCGATAACGCTTATCCACATCTGTTAGACCATGAAACTTATCCGGTAGTGGAAGCAAAGATTTTGTGAGGATCAAAAATGAATTTACACATACAGAAAGTTCCCCTGAAAACAAACGGAAACAATGAATATGCTATCAAAAAAATAGTGTAAAGACTCTTTAATTGCGGAAGCTAACCTTTTTCTGTCCGTTTAATCGGCCGCTTGCCCAATATGTCGCCTATATCAACGAGACTCTTTAATTGGTCAAAGTGATCATCTGCAAGCCTTTCTTTCTCACAGTAAAGCTGATATTATAAGTAAATATATCAGTATTCGGTTTTATGACAAAAAAGAGTCATAGAAAACCATAGCATAGGTGAGGAAATCAAGTTTACTCAATAATTTAAATGCTTCTATGAGGGTAAAATACAACGCATTCCTATTTGCAATCTTTCAGTTATTGACATCAACTTTGGGAGATGATTAATGGGCATTTGGCATCGTGTTTTGAAAGCGGTTATCTAATTACTGTGGTTTGAGACAATCAACTAAACTTTTATGTGTGAAAGAAAAAATATGTTATCAGCATACCTGAATTGTGCCAGAATCATCCCTCAAAGTCAAGAAAGCAAGTTTTCCAAAAGCCCTACGTGCAACAATTCTTCCTGATATTGATACTTGGTCATTCTCATCATTAGATTCTTCGCCATTGCCGAGATGCTTATAGATATCTTGCAACTGATTAGCGGTATGAGTTCTATCCCACTTGTAGGCATATGGTTCAAGTCCTTTGCTCCTTAACTCTTCTACCTACAAAAGAACCCGTTACTCTCAGTGCAAACAAATAAACCAGATATGTACACCCGCACTCATCATAGACCCATGTTACCATGTAAATTATGTTAGAAAACAAACAGTTGGACCAACCATTGTTTTAAGCAAGTGCTGCAAAGATCAAAACTGTGCTTAAGCTCTGTTTGGAATTGTGTTCTAAAATTGATGATTTAATTTGTGTTTTAGCAGATAATTAGCCATCCAAAAAAAAGTAGCAGGTCATTAATTTTGTGTGGCTTTGGGATTGCTTAATATACCTACTTATGTTTGTTGAAATAACCACATAAGCAGTTGGGAATAATGTACTCCTAAAGTGATTACCTGATTATTGTGTTTTTGATTAAAAAAAGTATTATTAGTTATTGGGGAGTGCATGGGATTGCTCATTATAACTAGATATGTTTTTTTGGAATCGGCTTCCAAACTGATTATACAAACCGTGCATTTCACTCTCAAATAACCATATAGACCATTTCAATAAGCAACCACAAACACCCTCAAAACCGCTTAGTTCTTAAATCCCCATAAAACCTCATAAACCATAAACCAAAACATAAAAAGCAACTTAGATTCAATCTTTATAAAGGGTTAACAACGTGCTTCTAAGTATCACTCATTTATTCTTTGGCATCCTCCCAATAACTCACGTGTTTCATGGAAGCTTACAACTTTCAAAATTATATAAATAAAAAATCAAACCTAGTGTTAAGCTTGAATTTGACATTGCATTTTGAAAATGATTATCTGACTTTCACGGGTGTTTCATGTAGCCAAAAATTTTGGGCTATAGAAAGTTTGGGCTATATGGGTGTTTGCTTCGGCTTATATATCCAGCTTATGGCTTATTTGGTTTTGGGCTTATGTTTCATAAGCTCACTTTTGTGGCTTATTTTGAAACTTTTCGGCTTATATAAGTTCATTATGTCATAATGAACTTATATAAGCTGAAAAGTTTCAAAATAAGCAACAAAAAGTGAGCTAAAGAAACATAAGCCCAAAACCAAATAAGCCATAAGCCGGCTATATAAGCCGAAACAAACGCCATAACAATATAAGCCGAAATGAGATAAGCTCATACGCCATAAAATCAGCTTAAACCAACATCCCTTTAAAAACCCATAACCCAATTTAAGTAACAAAACCAAATATCACAAAAAAAATACATGAAAACACAAAAAGATTCAATCTTTATCAAACATCAACATAAAAAAGATTCAATTTTTATAAAGATTATTAGTATATAAAAGTTGAACCTTTTTAAGACGAATGGCACGAATAGCATCTCTATCAGAAGTAGAAGAAGTTGCATTATTCTCATCTTTGGGTGACCTTCTTCCCCTGCCACCACCCTGTTTTGGAGGAACAGTGGCGGCGCGTGAGGATGAACAGCAGCGCGTGAAGGTGACTGGGAGATGGGTTTTGTAAGTGAGTGGAGATAAGTGGAAGAGGTGACGGAGTGGTCTTGATGACCATACTTTTAAGGCCTCCATTGTTGTAGTTTCAACTTGTTATCTGAACTGAAGACTGTTTTGATGAGTTATGTTGGATGAAGGTTGAAGATGTAAGGGTGTTTTTGTAAAATTAGTTTCTATAAGGAAGAATTATGTAAATTGTACTTAAGATTGGAGCAAGCAATTACGTCGATGTTGATATCTTTACTAAAGTTCAATATTGTATTAATGTTCTTATCAATTTTATAATTATGTCAATATTTTTCTGAAATTTTTTGTAATTACATCAATATCATTTCATTTTAATGTTCTTAAGGTTAGGTATAGGATTGGAAATGAGCCGAGTCGAGCCCAAGTCTGTCAAAGATCGACTCAGCTTGTTTACATATATGAAGTTCAAGCTCGTAAATTTTTTCACAAGCTCGAGCTCGACTAATTTATATAAAGTGTAAAGTGTTAGAAAGAGATAAAGCTCAAATGAAGCTTATTTCGTTAATCACACTAGGCTCGAGCTCGATTATTAGATAAGCCCAAAATTAGGCTCGAACTCGGGCTCGAGCTCGTTTTGGCAAACTCGTTCGAGCATTTACCTATCTCGATCTCGAACTTTTTAGCGGCTTGGCTCATTTCCACCCTGGTTAGGTGTAACAAGGCGCTGGAACACGTCCCTTTGCTCCATACGCGTCACCCTTTTATACACAAATCCCGACGCGTTGGCTACTTTTATGGCACAAGTCGGTTTGTGGACCACGATCAGTGTGAAAGTCGCGTGTGAGTAATTTATATTTTTTGAAATATATTTTTGTTTAAAGTTCGGACTTGAGCTCGAGGCTCGATAAAACTCAGCTCAAATAAACCGAAATTACTCAACAAAAGGTTGACTCATTTACATCGTTACACCCAGTTCCGCGACTCATGTGTGTAACTAAACCTAACTTATACTCCAATAACAACAAAATGAAAACAAAACCAATTTAATTGGGCCTTAATAATACATGGTTCCTACACTATTATATTCACTATTGGGCCTTACATAACAAGAAAAGATCACTCCACCAAACCAAAAAAAAAAAAAAAAAAAAAGAAACCTAGTCAAACACAAACACCCATGAACACCAATGCCGGAACAAGCAACAGAGACATCACCACCAACAACAAAAGCAAGCCACAGTTCAGACCAGCCATTGATGATTCAAAGCCCCTTCTTCAAGATCCGGTACCCCTTTTCATTTCTTTAAATAACCCATGTTTTAGTTAGTAATATAAAAACAAGTTATCCTAAGTTTTACTAATGTTTTGTTTTGTAGATAATCAGACCCCATTGAGACAGAAGAAGCTGTTATCCGCTTGCCTCGTTTTCCTCCGAATAATTCGACATTATCTAAATGATTGCTACTTATGTAATGTAATGTTTGTAAAACTCGCTATGCGGTACTCAAGTAGTTCGCTAATTTGTAGCTTGTAATCGGCCTAGGCGAGTAGGCGGGGAGTATTGTGATTGGAAAATTTTTTATGTAAAACTATAAATTATGTGTATTACTAGGACTATGGCGTTTTTAGGGTATGCACGTGCACACGCTCTGCCTTAGGTATGCCCCGTCAGTGACTATAGGAATATGTTAGAAACATTAAAACAATTGTTTAAATACTGCAGACCGAGTTTTGACCAAACCGATTTTTGGCTGATTCAACTCAAGTTGCGTGAGTGAGTAATCGGGATGGTATGCGATAAAGGTACATAATGGATGGGAACAAACTTGTTATTCAACCTTCTTCTCGGTTTATAAACAAATATCGAGTCTCAACTTGTTACTCGACCTTGTAGTCTAAGTTTTACAACACTCTATCCTGTAGCATATTTTAAACTGGGATGGATTGATAGACAAACATTTTAGGCTTATCAGCTTAGTTGAGGAGGAGTCTGGGATTGCATATTTGAAGTGCTTGTCGACTTGTATTTTGATGAAATATGCACATGGGGAAGTGTGTGTTTTTCACAGGTTATAAGCCATATACTAAAAGTATGAAATCCCAAACACTCCAAAAGTTGTTTTGGACCGACTTACTTGAAAAAGGTGCAATTTAGTTGAAAGAAACCGTTAACCGTATCTAAGTTCTATCATCTGCATTGTGTTTTGATAGTTCTTGAGCTAATGAATTACTATTGGTTTAAACAAAAGTAAGATGTTTAAATAAGCTTTCCCGCAGTAAGTAGAGCTAGTCAGATTTATATGAGAAAATCAGCATTGGCTAGTCAAATGATAAGTAGATACATGCTTGTTGAAGCAAAGCCAGTTAGACCAAGTACATCAATATATTTTCATTCACAACGACAAAGCCCGAGTAGAGTAAACACTAGTCTAAACCATCCTTAAGTCTATAGCAGAACATCAGGAAAATAACAAGAAATTTTAACCACTTATTATGGCATGGAAAACGGCATCACTTGATTCCGCAAGAGAGACCCCCACGTTATTAGCATATGGTTTGTCGTTTGGTGGAGATGACCGCACATAGGTGGCACATGGCTGAGAGTTGTCGTTATAACGGTTGCCCTTATTATCACACTCTCCATAACCCTTAGATAATGGTCACTCTTCTGATACATATAGGTTGGAGGACATTCTCCATATTGCCAATGCACTAGATGTGCTATTTTTTAAGCTTTTCGCAGACATTCCATAAGTGCATTTGGTTCAGGAGGAGAGTTATTTTACATACCAAACTTTTCTCACATACCAAGGGACTCATCTTCACCATCCATCTAAAAAGAAATCAATGGCTGAGATTAAAAACATTTTATTATTTCACCTATTTTTATAATTTAAATATCTCTTAAACCGTTAATCGTTAAGTGAAAATATTATTACACATCGCGACGAGCATTTAATTATCTTTCTATAGGCGGGCACTTTGATATACTTTCGAAAAAAGAAAAAAAACTCGTTTTTCACGTTTTTGTTATTTTTTAGTTTTTTCGTTCTGAAATTTACATGAAAAAATCATATATGATAAAAACTAAAATGGTATGTGACGGTGTTAAATCATATATGATATGTAATATCACATGTGATATTATATATAATATCATATGTGATATTACACTTATATCACATGTGATATTACATATCATATATGATATTACACTAATATTACATGTGATATTCAAATTAGTGTTTTATCATATATGATTTTTCAATGCAAATTTCAGAATGTAAAAAACGAAAAAAAAAAAAACGTGAAAAATACGAAAATAAAAATTTTTGTATATCAAAGTTCAATCTATCGAAAAGATAATTAAATGCTCGTAATAATATATTTTTTTCGGCTTAACGATTAACGATATTAATATTTGAAAAAAATGATGAAAGTGGGTTTTTTAAATTGTTGGGATTAATCTCATCCATTAGATCAAACAAAAATGGAGGGTGGAGATTGATCCCTTGGTATGTAAATAATCTTTTGTCCTCAAATGATCTTAAATCTTGGTTCAGTGTAACCCGAAACATGTATGTTCTATTCTCCTCCACTCGGAAAGATTCTTTTCTTTTAATATGACCAACGAAATTATATGCTTATAACTAGGGTGACAATTTGAGACGGGTTTAGGTTGGATTGACGGGTTGGAAAATTTCAGCTGAAACATGATATGGATAAATAACTGGGTCATTCGTATAATCGTATCAGTTCTAAACCGTTTAACACAACATATTTAGCCATATTATTTATGTGAGTTAATGGGTTAAACGCATACAAGTTGAACAGGTAAAGCACGACCCAACATGCATAACAAAATGGGTTAGATGTGTCTATCTAAGCTCGACCCAATACCTTTTAGACACAACTCAAATTTATTATGGTGCTGGTCTCAAGTTGTATTTCGAGTGCGTCAAGAATTGTCACCTACTAAACTTTGAATCATTTGTCAGAAATCTTGCAACTTCTAAAGTTTGAATAATTTGTCAGAAATGTGTTGCTTGACCGACCCATGACCAAACACCAACAGATTGGCGTGACCGATGGTGACCTCGGTGCAGCCGAGCCTCCTCGACCCTCGACTGTGCATGGCCTAATTGAAAGATTAATTCCAAAAACAAAAATTCTTCCGTGCTTTTCTTGTCCACGAAATTTGTAATCTAGCGACTTACAAGCGGAAAACAAATCAGATTATACGTACGTATGTAAGGTTGAGTTATGCATTAGCAGTTCCTATCGAGAAGGAATGAGAAATTCCCAGCGAAAAAAGTGCTCTTTACCGAGCATCACCTAGACAACTATTCACCTAGTAAAGTGCTCTTTACCGAGCATCACCTAGACAACTATTCACCTAGTATGGTGTAATGAAATGAGGTATCTGCGCGCCCTGTATAGCATAGTTCGAAAAATTATCTACTCAAACATTCGAATGAATTCCTTAATCTTGGACTTTACAGTTTACAAAGACAAGGTAAATTGTAACCAGAGCAGTATACGAGAGTGTGCGAGGTGTACTCTACTGTACAGGACCTCAAATAGTTGGTATAATATATTTTTGACAATCATATTTAGTTATTGTATAAGGTTTCGCATAGTGCCTCAGTTCGCTTAGCTACGGCACTGTCTGTAACTGTACCGAAATCATGTCTAGCAAGACAAATATTTCTTGACCTGGACTGAACCATAAGTCACTAAAACTTTAACATCTCGATCACCATAAACCTTCCATTTCTCTACAAGTTTCCATCACAATATACCCCATGAACCTACCTATTACTGAATTATCATTAAAGTACAGTAGTACACACTGACACACACAAAAATCTTTTTGACATATTGTTGGTCACAAAATCATGTTTAAGAGCAAGACATATATTTACTATGCTGATAAAATGTTTTTGTAACATTTTAAGGAATAAAAAAAATTATAGGTAAGTACTCGATCAGTGGTACGTATAATAACAAAAATCACAAAAAAATGTATGACATTAATTGGAGGATTTTGGTTTGGCAACGGTATATTGGGATACAAGTTTTATATATTGTGCGTGTAGTTTTATCGAATGTTGTAGTATGTTATGGCCTTACATGTTGCGTGGGTTATGTTTTTAACATCGTCACTAATTTAGCATAGTAGAATACTTGTTTGTACATTCCAATAATCTTAATCAACCAATTTTTTATCCAGAGTAAAGTTAGACTAGTCATTTAATTGTTCGGAACAATTGCTTTATTGTAGATTAGTGAAGTAGATACTATTTTTTGATGAAACTATTTGAACTCTTTGTCTCACATAGGTAAATGAAAGAAAATATTCTAAGTTCATATACCATAGTGCATGTAAGTTAATTACTTAAAGTTAATACTATGCTTTCAAACACCTGTATCTTAACCACGTAAATACGATAAATTTATGGGTTTATTATATGTGTTTGAAATAATTATATGAACTCTTAAGTTTTTGCAAGAAGATAGATTTTCTTTTATAAGAGCATCAGGTGTCGTAACAAGGGTTAGCTTCGTCGTCGTGCCACCTCAGCGCCACATCAACATCCCATTTTTCCACAACTAACCACAACAAACCTCCTCCTCATATGGCCTTATTTTACACTTCATTTTAGGTAAATTTCCACTTTATTTTTTTATTCAATTTCAAATAAACTAAATTCATTTTATTAAAAAAAAAAATACAATTTATACTTAAAAAATTATAAAACCTCGTTTTGTTCCCTTCTTCTTCCCAAAATACACACACACAAACACACCTGCTTCTTCTTCCTCATTGATTACACACACTAAAACACACACAACAATACAAACACACACAAAGAAACACACACATTAACACACACACATATTTAACACATACACATATTAACACATATATTGAAACGGTATAAATCACTTTTGTCAGAATCCAACCTCGTCGTCCCCACGATATTGTCTCTGACGGCCGGCCTGGCGGCGTGTGGCTGGCGGCCTGGCGAGCCTCCAGAAACAGCCACGGCGAGGGACAACGATGTCCACACCGGATGCTCTAAGGATTAAAAATAATACTCCGAAATCCACAATGACAAAAGCAATAAATTTGGTGTCCTCACTTTTAAGTGAAAAATAGTCGTATAGGTGAAGATTTGCAAAGGCAACTTAACCATGAATCGTAAGGCTTTGGTTCCATTAAAAAGTTTTTTAAATTGAGAAGATTGAGAAATAATAATGGCCATTGATTTTGCAGTTTACCAATTCATTATTTTTGTGAGTTAATCGTGTTTTATAAGTTGAAAAGGGTATATAGGTATTTGCATAATTTAAAATCAAATTAAGGCTTGTGTATGCTTTAAAGAATTTCAAACTACATAAAGAAATCTTAGAAATATACGATTTATATTTTTTCAATGTTATACAATTCAAGCATGAATAACACCTGTCATGTGAGTTTTGAATCATTTTATACATATTAGTCTATTGAGTCAATAAAAAAATTGTTAGTATATTTTGCGAATCCTTTTCGGATTACTAAATCGATTTTTTTTTTTTATGAATCAAATTCACGCAACGTGTAAAAATGGTATCAATCCTACTAACACAAGATGTAATCATCCAACCAACCACCCTTGATGATCTTCTTATTATTACAACAATATACATAGACAGCTTGTCCACAACTCGGATGCAAGCTAACAATACAAAGAAAGAATAGTAGTCCCTCTATTAGGTGCTACTTACAAGAACTCACTCACTAAACCAAACCCATAACATATAATATATACCTTGAATCAAACTAACTATCAAGATCAAATAGATCTTGATGTAAACAATACAAGAAACCAAACTAAACCAAAAACCCATATGATGATCTATCAGTAAACAAGAGAGAAAACCCATACGAGAGAAAAAAATTGTCTGTGAATTCCTGAATGAAACCTTAGCTCGTTTCAGATCTTTTATAACCCAATGTTTCACTTCACACTTTGCACAAACATAAACTAGACAAACACAACTCAAACTTATGTTAGTAAAAGCTTAGTTAAGAAAAGTTTAATAATAACCCTTTAAGTTTCATGAGTTTGCTAAGTACATATTTCAATACCCTTCCTCAAACTTATGAAACAAATAAGTTTAACATACCAAGTTTCTTAACAAGAAAAGCATGTTGCACAGACCCAAGTCCTTTAGATAAAATATCATCAACCTGATTTTTAGAATCAACATTCACAGTTTTGATCAAACCTAAAGCAACTTTTTCTCTAACCAAATGCACATCAATATCAAAATGCTTAGTCTTCTCATGCATCACACGGTGAGCAATCTAAATTGCTGACCTATTATCAAAACACAAATCAACTAGAAGCAATCCACTCTCACCCAAATCTTCTAACACTTTCAATATTTGAACATGATTCATATTCATAAATCTTACTCATATTCATAAATCATTAAAAATATTGTTAACATTTTAATCATGATTAACATCGCGTCTTTCGTGTTTGAATTGGTAGATACGTTTTTCGTATATAATGAATCGTAAAAAAATGGCAAAATTTCTTTTGTGAATCATGTATGGTTTAGTGATTTGAAAAAAAAAGTGAGTGATTTTTGTGAATCATATGCCAAAACGTGAATCATATGCCAAAACATGAATCAAATCATGGCAATGAATCATGTTTAGTGAATCGTAATAAGAATAGTGAATCATTAAAAAGATTATAAGTGTTTCAAGAATCGTGTTCAAAGTAATGAATCAATATTACATTTAAAAACTAGAAAAAAGGATCAAGCTAGTGTTTTGTTAATCATTAGATAAATAAACTGATACAACGATTCTTCATTATCAATGGATGTTATTACTTTCTTTCATGGGCTCGTCATTTCTTTTGTAAGAAGAAAAAAAAGTTGTTTCCCTCATAAACGTACATGATTAAATGTAATTAATGAAAGCCGTATAATACCCATCATACCCTTTAATGGTTTGATCAGATGAGTGGACATGATTTCTTCTCATTCTAAAAGTCTTGTCAATCGATCCGGATTATGAATGGTAATTATTGTTATAAGCCACTTCGGCATGGCTGTCCAATATGCTTACCAACAAAGTATGATAAATTATACAACATTGTAATAATCAGATATTCACTAAATGTTTTAATGCATATTGCCTTTGTATATATTCTTTGTTGAATCTTTTTGTTAGATGCTCACCAAGCGAGAAAAGCCCTTTTTATCTTCTTAGTCAAGCGCGCTAGCTACATTCAAACTAAAGCGCACACTAGAAAAGAAAGGGCTTAGGCTTTGAAAGGCGCCGACTACCTGGTATTGAGAAAAAGGGTCAACTTACGCAATAGTATTGGATAAAGCTATGACCTTTTTCCAGTTTGAGTACATAAATAAGCTCAAATCAAGTTTGCAGCTCACATTTGAAGAAAAATTACTCCCTGAACTATAAATACCAAGTTCCTATATGTTAAAAAGACACCAAGACACCCATTTCGATTAACAGTTTCAAACACCAAAAGATAGAGCATTTTATTGAAAGTCTTAGACCAACTTACATTACATTAAATATATGTATGGATAAGCGTGTTCTAAAGATACATAACAACAACTGACTCACTCAACTATGGTAAACTAAACACACTTGAAAACTCCCTACCGAGTCACCGTAAGTTGTCAATGTCATTAAAATACGATGCGTTATAGGGACTATCAAAAGGTCATTAATCTCGGAAGGGAATCCACAAATTGGTCGATTGTTTTTACTTCAAGATAACAAGATTATTAATCATGGTGCTTAGTTTCATGATTTATTTCATCTCTGTGGCGAGAGTCACTGAACCAATAACTCACATAGAAAATGGCCTTGGAGGACCAAGGGCAGTTAAACAATTTTTGAGACCAATTGGTTGTCAATTTATATTTAGAGTAAAATACACCGTTCGTCCCTAAACTTGTACCTGCGCATCACGATGGGACAAAACTTACCTTTTTCATCGCTGGGAGTCCAAAACATGGGGTTTATATGCCAAACTCGTCCCTTGACCATTAACGTCGAGGTCAATGTTCCGTTATACTCCATAAAATCCCGTGATCCTTTTACTGTTGAGGGTAGAATCGTCTTATTACCTTGATGTACTATAGCAGATTTCTTGTCCAATTTCTCGCCATAATGTATAATATAACTAAGTTGTGTACTCATTGCTCATCCCCAAACTTGTTTTGGAAGCCTACCCAAAAAACCCTAACACAATGTCAATCATCAAATCAAATAATCTAAGTAAGAAAATAACAAACACCAACCTTGTATTTACTCTATGGCGGAGAATATTTCTTTACTTTGAATTGAAAAAAATCGATGACCAAAATTGAGCAGCAGGAGATATGGTAAGTGTTTTTGGTTATATTCTATTACAATTATATGTTAGATTGTTTAAGTTATTCGCTTTTAGGTAACTTTATCGTAACATTGTTTTTGCACATTTTATACAGCGGATGAACCATGATCCTTTAGCATGAGGTTCCATTATGAAGGTACATTCAAATACTTTCCAGGGTAGAATATATATCGAGGCAAGGAATGCCTTGTTGATTATGTGGAAATAAAAGAGGTATCCATTGATGAAATGGATGCTCTCATGACCCAAATCGGTTATGAGAATGGACAAACCAATTATTTCTACTTTCTTAAGCCTGGTTGTACATTGGATGACGGATTGTTTAGTTTGCGTGAAGCTGCTAATGTTGAGTTGTTGAAAGATGTTGTCAAAGACAATAAGTTGATAGATGTGTATGTGGAAATAGGTAAGACAAGATTAGATTTGTCTGAAATGTCCCCACAATCTATTAAGACTATCTTTTGGGAGATGGATGAAAATAGCAGAAAAGCTGCTAGTGCTGCTATTCAATCTTGTTGTAGACGATTGGTGTTAGATGATCTTGATAATGAGCCTGCACTAGATATTTTTATGAAACTTACACAAGTACCTATGGACCTCAATGATATTGGTGAATCTAGCAATTTGCCAAACATTGAGCCTGTATTTTCCACCTTAGACACATCATTTGCTAGCCAACTTGTTCACACTTGATGGCGTGCTTTAGTACTTATTGATGAGGACAATGCTATAAAGGAGCCTGATAATTTTGAGGTTAATTTCGAGTGACTCGGGGGAAGCACTTAGAGAAAGTAGGAAGAGCACTAGTTGATGTCAATAACAGGTTTGAGGAGCCTGATGTTGATGTAAATCTGTTTCAATTGACTCAGGATAATCATTTAGGTGAAGTAGGATGCGCATCTGTTTATGCCAATAACATAGAAGATGATCCTGTTGTTGATGTTACTCTGTTACAAGTGAGTGACACTAGCGACTTAGGCAATGCAGTTAATGATTCAATTCAAGCAAATGAAGAGAATACTTGTCAGGAGAATGATGCACAACTTGCTTTGGTCCAAGTAGGTCAGAGTAATGAGTTAGGTCAAGCAGGAACAACCAGTAATATAAGTGATGACATGCATTTGGAAAATGATTTACCTGTGATTGTTGATGATGTCTTTTCTGATGAGTTTGTTTTTTACCGACAGGCAGACTTTACAAATGGAGTCTATACTACATTCTTCTATTGTGGTCAGGACTTTCCTACTGCAATGGATGTCAAAACTAAGGTAAGAGAGCATTTAATAGAAACTAGGAGGGAGTTGTTTTTTCTGAAGAATGAAAAAACAAGAATAAAGGTCAGATGTGTTCCACTTTCAGGCCCAAGTGAAGGTCTGACTGGATATAGGCCTATCTAGAAGTCCATTAAAGGGGGTATAAATGCATTGCTTTCTGGCAAAAGGACCCTTCAGAAATACTGCCCCATGGCTATTGTTTATCGGCATGAATGGTGAGACAGGTACATGGTCAGTCAGAACATATAATGAGCAACACATTTGTTTGCAATCAAGGGCAGTCCGAGCTTTTGACCTTAACTATATCTCGAAGCAAATTACAGCTCAAATTGAAACCAATCCACTGGTTCATGTCAAGTCTGTGCATAATCAACTGACCAACCTATACGAGCTTGAAGTGTCCCTGCAGAAGGTTTAAGGGCCAAAAACTTAGCATTAACAACCATCAAGGGTCAATTCAAGCTACAATTTACCATGTTGAGAGATTATGTTCAAGAGTTGCAGAAGAGCAACCCTAATACAATAGTTGTGATGAATGTGAAAACGACACAGATGAGGCTCTTCAACAAGAGAATTCAAGAGAGTGTTTTGTTTTTAGGTGCACGAAGGAAGGATTTAAAGCGTGTGGGAGAGTTGTTGGGGCTGGGCTTTTACAACTTATGGTCATTTGAATGGTCAACCGATGACAATTGTGGGAATTGATAACAACAATGGTATATACCCTTTAGCTTATGCTTTTCTGAATCGAGAAAATAAAGGATCATGGACTTGGTTTCTTCATTGTTTATCCGATGGTATAGCACTTGAGCCAATCTCAAGCATCACTTTTAATGACACATGCAAAGGTACTCCCTTAATCTGTTCATGAATTTAAGTCTCTATGTTTTGAAACAGACATTAAACATATTTGATTTTGTGCAGGATATAAGTGGAGCTTTAAGAGATGTTTTTCGGATCTGAAACACAGATTCTGTATTAGAAGCATTCATGAGAAAATGAAACTTCAATGGAAAGGTAGGGCCTACAAAGCATTTGTGGAAATGTGCAACAATCACAAACTGTTACAGTTTCGAGAAAACTATGGTGATTTCAAAAATTTAATCAACCACCCATGATTGGTTAAGTAAGATACCACCGATCCATTGGTCAAGGTCATATTTTTCATGTAAGTCATTTATCTGTTTCAGTTAATTTGTATTGTTAATGCGGTATAAACAATTATAATTAATACATGTTTTTACATTATCTTTAGGAGAGCTAATTACGATGTGTTACTTAATAACATGTGTCAAGTGTTTCATGACAAAATAATTGAGGGTTTAAACAAACCAATTATTACCGCCTTAGAATACATGAGGGAATTTGTATAAAGAGGATAATGCATGTTCTTATGGTGATTGAGAAGAGTGATGGGCCACTACACCAGCTGCGAGCACATGCTAGAGGGTATTAAGAAAGAGGTCATTAAGTATAATGTTTTATGGAATAGGGGAACTAAGTTTCAGGTTAGTGGATCATGGGTGACCAATGTGTAGTTAATGTTGTAGAAAAGTCTTGTACTTGCAGAAGATGGGAGATAACAGGTTTACCATGTAAACATGTTGTTGCTACCAATTGAAATATGGCTTTAAATGGGCAACAAGTAGGAAATTGTAGAAACATGGGCTCATCCTTGTTACTATCTTCTCACTTGGGAGGCAACCTACAAACACCATGTCGAGCCTATAACTAACAGCGAACATTGGGAAAAATCAATTGTGCCAAGAACAATTGTTCCACTGAAATCCGAACCAAAGCCGCCTAGCTCAAGAGGTAGAAAAAGAGTTAGGATAGCTCTTGAAAGTGAAGAGATTGTGAAGAATGGTAAGCTGTCAAGGGCTTGGAAGAGTGTTAAGTATAGTATTTGTGGCATTGCTGGACACAACCGGAAAACATGTCTAGGGTATGGTGGAGCTGAAAGTAGTCAAACTGGCCATAAGGGAAATGTCAAACAAGTGCCTACAAAAGCTGCAGCAAAAAAGACACATCCTATAGGTAACAAAGTAGCAGCAAAAAAGACACATCCTAAAGGTACAAGTGTTGTTGAAAGTCAAGTTAGTGCAGTTCAAGGAAGTGGTGTTCAATCTGAAAATCAAGATCAAGCAACTGAAGATCCCATTATACATGATGCATCCCTGTCTCAATCCCAGCAACATCAAGATGAAGCAACGGAAGATCTCAGGGATACAAGATGAATCTCTCTGAATCCCAGCAACATCAAGATGAAGCAATTGCGATCCCGATGCATGAGCAATCCCAGTGTCAATCCAGCAAGATGATGAGTCCGCGATGCGATTCTCAATTTGCGATCATGTAACACCCCAAAATACTGCGGCGGAAGATTGTGTCACTGGGGTGATACTTCATAATACAAAGTACTAGTTATAGAAAACAACCTCTAAATGAGACGTTTTGAAAAGTTACCATTCGATTAATGAAATCAGAGTTACAAACAATGAGGTCCCAAAGTATAATACATAAATGTTTACAAAATGTTTTGAATGGTAAATACGAATGTATAAAGTCTTAAAACATGTCGTGTAGATGGAGCTCTATCAAACTTTAGCTATCGCCTTATGACCTGAGATAAACATGCTAAAAAGTGTCAACACAATGGTTGGTGAGTTCATAGAGTTTGTTTAATATGTAAGACTTTAAAGAATATTCACACAGCAAAGAAATTGTAAATCCACTCAGTTCCAAGTTCCGCCCATACAAAACTTGCAACCTGTGTGTTTACAACCCACTGCTAAAATATAGTATGTCAATCATGTATGCATGTATCATAGTAGTAAAAGGTATAAATGTTACCACAAGGGTCTTCCAATAACTTAATTTAGGATGTATCTAATTTAATAGCCTTCCAACAACTTAATTTGGAGCCACTAAATTAATGGTCATCCAACAACTTAATTTGGAGCCACTGGATTGCATGTTACCACAAGGGTCTTCCAACAACTTAATTTGGGATATATCTAATTTAATAGCCTTCCAACAACTTAATTTGGAGCCACTAAATTAATGGTCATCCAACAACTTAATTTGGAGCCACTGAATTGCACGTACTGGGAGCCTCTTCCCAAAGATTAATGGTCATCCAAGAACTTAATTTGGAGCCACTAAGTTGAATAACACAATTAAGTATAATACACTCAAGAATAACACAAATAATTTTAACACAATCATGTATAATGCAATCAAGTATAATGCAATCATGTATAACGCAATCAAGTATAATGTTTTGAGTATTTGTAAAAGTAAAAGCAAGTAGTTGAGCATGTATCTCCCCCAAAAGTTTGTAAAAAATTAATAGAAAGTGGGGCTATGAAAACTCACCTTAATAAAGGTGATATCAAATGTATAACCAATCGATGGATAAGCCGAGAAACCTCTACGCGCAACCTAGAATATGATGTTCTATCTTAGGTTCTAAAATAAAGATGTGAATGTATAAACATGCTTATATAGTCATTAAATCAATTATGCTTGGATACTTAACATTTGTGAAGTCGTATAAGTGTTTACGTTCCGTTTATTTAAGTTTTCCCCATCTAAATCTACCCGTTATATCTAAATCGTAAATGATCACATTTCGGTTTTTATGTCCTCAGAAAGGTAATTAAATGTACTAAACATATTAGTGGGTCCTACTGCCCCATAAATTATTTAACTAATGTGAAATTACCAATTTACCCTTGAATGTACTAGTTATTTCAATCAGCAGCAAACTGTCTCACGATTTTGGTCATAAGTCGAGTTCTACAACTCTGTTTAATGCACGACCGCGACCATGTTCAAGTTAGGGTGTTAGCTAAAACTTTTATTCTTTGACCAATAAGGGGTTATATGTACTTTTTATGAGTTTTAGCCATTTAAAATCTGTTACTCAGTTTTGGAAACGTTTTGCCGTTTTGGCTCTAGTTTATTCATCGGGATGAGTTACGGCATGAGCCACCCGGAGAAACGACCACAAGACATCGATCTATAATCCTATATTATTACTTAAGTTTCTCAGTCCACGAATTTTACCCAGAATTTACGTTTACAGCCCCTGTCCAGTTTCTGTGTTGCAAATCTAGCCCTTTCGACGGTTTCTAGTGTTTTAGTCCATTAATCCAAGCACAATCAAGTATAATAAGCATATAGAACATATTACATATATGAAATACTAGTATTTACTGAAATCAAAGGTAAATATAGTAGTTTGCTTACAATCCTTGTGATGAAATTTAACTAGAACCATGAATCAAGATCACTAAACCTATGTTTGTAACACAAAACCCTAGCTTTCAAATATTTTCACCACCTTGCAAACCCTTTATAAACACTTGCTAATATTTGTAAAAACCTCCTAAACACGGCCCCTAATCACCTTTTATAGCTCTTAATACAACCATGGAATCACCAAATAAACTTAAGATTCATGTAGGGAATACTAAGGCCTTGAACTTTGTTGTGTTACTTGTAGGTTGAAGATCAAAGATGAATTATGTTGGTGATTGAGTATGTTCAGTTATGGAGAGGATAAAAGAAAGATGATTATGTGTTTTTGATGAAATGAGATGATAAGTGAAGACTTGAAGAGTTGGTGTAAGACTTTGCTTAGGTATAACACTTGTAAACTTAGGTGCTAAGTTAAAGGGACACATATAAGCCTTAGTGAATAAGTAAACCCTATGTGTCATATATTTCATCATAATTTCGACCAAGGGATGATTTGAAGTGATAATATCAAGTCTTGATATTATCTTGTGTTTACGGAGTGTCGTTTGGTCCCATGATAAGCTAACGTAAGCCGTTAAGTCATAAAACTTAAAACCGGGTATCTTAAAAATATGAAACTTATAAAAATATTAAAACTTATTAATATAACCTATCTTAGCATATTAAACGGTGATAAGTTTAGCGGACATGTAAACCTGTTTAAAACCTAGAATGGTAAGATATTTAAGAAGAGAATTTCAACTTGACTTCTCTTAGTGAGATATTTTGTAGGTATTTAACTAGGTATTATCTAAATAATATCTAGTTGATGACTAGGTATATGACTTGGCAAGGTAAATTAAAATGTATTAGTCAAAAGGTGGTGCGGGTATCGGGAGTGAATAATAAAAGTGAATAGTAAAAATAAATAGTAACACAAAATGCGAATTGTTACAAGTCAAGTGATGTGCAAGCAGTTTCTGCTTCAACCCAGCGCTACCGCGAAGAATGAGACTAAGGCAGGCTGCACCTGGAAAGAATGATGGCTCACCATAGGTTAATTCTTGCTTATGTATTAGCTAGACAATGTTTCATCTAGTTTATTTCCTACGGACAAGTTATGTACTCTAAAAACATATGTGTGTGTCTTACTGTAGTTCTCATGCTTTGAAAAGTATGCAATTTTATGCATTTGGAATTATATCCATTTGCATTAACTATGGAACCATGTCATTATTGTGTATTTTTATAGATTGACTAAGCTTGATGTGTGAATAATTTGCATCAAAATTAACCAAAGCTTAACAGAACCTCATAAGAATGTTGACAATTAAAAGTCAAACCTAAACAAATTGCTAACCACCTGCATACCAATAAGGCATTGAAAGTCAAAAACAAACCAAACTGAAAACTTCATAACAATGTTGACAATTAAAAGTCAACTTTAATCTTAACCATGTGCATAAAGTCATAAACATACGGTAAACCGATCATAATAACAAGATTCATAACCTTCTGGGACACAACGTTGCTATAATTCAAGATAATGAACATTAACCATCTCGCCTCATTACATAAAAGCTAAAAAGTTATCCCAATGCATAAACAATCAAGAGCAATATCCAACTGAGCACCAGGTAAATCTTCCACTTCCACACATCACACCTTGGCACTTCTAATCTTGCCTCAAACTCATTTCTCCCCCTAAAAAGGCCTGGTATGATCATTCTTGAACGAGCACAGATTTCAGGATCATACCATCGTATCCACCGATAAAAAGACCTTTATTCATGATTATGACAAGTAGTTAAACAACCACCATTGTTACAATGTACTTTGCTGCTTGCGAAAACAAATTAACACAATAAATATTAAGGACACTTACTTCAACAAGGACAAAAGGTCGGCCGGGTTGGCAGAGGTCCACGAAGTACGAATAATAGCTTGCTTACCACACCAGCAACGTACCATGTTGAATAGATTATCGTTTTGTAGAAGACTATTTTTGTAGGATAGTTAAGGAATGGATGATAACTGACGACCAAACCGAGTTACACAGACATATAGTAGCTACAAACACCGTACAACGGTTTTGTTAATACAAATAAGCCGTAAAAACGTTTATTTTTATTTTATGATCTTCTAATGTTTTGTCGATAACAAACGTAAAATCATTTTAACGAAACAAATAAAATACGAAAATGGTTTGAGCCAATAGTTTACTAACACACTTACATTTTCATATAAAACACTAAACAAGTAATAGTGCTTTCATGATTTAGTAATGCATATGTACAACAACTAGTGTTTGCATATTGGGTAGATATATACATAGTTAATATGTATAATAATGGGTAGAAGATTAAGTATTTAACTCATTGACTTAATACATTGAATGTAGTTGGGTAAAACCTAAAATCCATGACCCATACCCATGGAGCATAACCCATGACCCATTGCATGACATCATGTATAAGTCATAATGGGTATTATCCATGACCCATGGAGCTAACCCATAACCCATGGACTAGATGCATTGCATCCTCTAGATACATTGTATCTACTTGGATACCCATGGTCCAAAGTCTAGGACCCATGACCCATAACCCATGACCCATGACCCAAAACCCATGGGCAAAAAGGAGCGTCCCATGGTTCCCCCAGTTTACACTGGACGAATCCCTCAAGTAAGGGATCCATGGGATCCGTGGAACAGTAGCATATATTTTTCTATAAATAGTGAGCCATTTCTTCATTGTAGGTTGCCACTCCTACACATACTTTCACCTATTATTGTAAACTCTCTAACCTCAGATCCAAAGGATCTTTCCATGTAGTTTGTGTTTGTTTTGTGTGATTCTCTAGGTTCCTCTTAAAGGCGAGATCACCACCTCTTGAAGTCGAGCAAGCTCAAGTCTATGAGTTTCCATGCTTATCTCATCATCAAGACTGTTGTCTCTTGTTGATAGTTCTTTCTTCCTCACTAGAAGTGTTGTGTCAAAGGCATTAGTGAAGGATGCCAAAAGGGTCAAGACGAAGGCATTAGTGAAAGGTGCTTAACGTCAGTGTCAAAGGCATTAGTGATGGATGCCAAAAGGGTCAAGACGAAGGCATTAGTGAAAGGTGCTTAACGTCCGTGTCAAAGGCATTAGTGAAGGATGCCATAAGAGTCAAGACGAAGGCATTAGTGAAAGGTGCTTAACGTCCGTGTCAAAGCCATTAGTGAAGGATGCCATAAGAGTCAAGACAAAGGCATTAGTGAAAGGTGCCGAACGTCCGTGTCAAAGGCATTAGTGAAGGATGCCAAAAGGTTCAGGTCAAAGGCATTAGTGAAACATGCCAAGGGTGTATAATCAATATGGTGTATCGATATACAAATAGAGATAGGTTGTATCCAAGGATATTGATATCCTTGATGATGTTGTAATAAGGAGTGGGTATCCTTTGGGATAGGTGTTGTGTTGTGTTGGGTAGTAGTTCCTCCTTTGTAATGGAACTCGGTATCTAGCCTTGTACCGGATAAAGTGTAGGCGATGTTGTGATAGGTGTGGTTCTACCTTGTGGAAGAATCCGGTGTCTAGCCTTGTACCGGAAAAAGAGTAGGCGACGTTGTGAAGTCTTCTCCGCCATAAGGATTCGTGTCGTGTAGTGCTAATGAACTCTCGAGTAGGTGACTCAGGGAGTGGAGTAGGGCAAGGAAGGTGTCCTTGTAGCCGAACCACTATCAACACTCGTTTCATGGTTTTGTGTTTCTTACTCTTTACCTTTCCATTACATATTTACATATCTATCTATCAACGTCCAACATACACATCTAAATAAATTGACATAAGTCGATCTAAATATTTTAAAACAAAGTTTTAATCGGGAAAACTATTCAACCCCCCTTTCTAGTTTTCTACAATTGGCATCAGAGTTTCGTTACCAAGTTTCTTAGAGTATGTTGTACTTTAAAAAGGAACGATACGATCCGTGTATGATTGAAAACTACAAAGAAGGAAATTTCTTTTTAAAACAATTTGTCTCTTTTATGTTGGATAGTGATAGATTATTCTAACAATTTTTGGTTAAGAAATCTTCGTGCTAGGACTTCTCCAAAGTCTTCATTTCTACTCAAAGAAAAATGAAGTTAACTCTCAAGGATGAACCTAAAAGTAATCACAACTTACTTATACCAAGTACAACGGATTACTTTAAAAGCTCATGAAGTATTTCGGATATATGGTCTCTATAAACCATATCAAGAGTTTAGAGGTATGTTTACTTATCTACAAATTAGCTATTTTACGTTTTACATGGATATGTTGATAATATTTTTTTAGGTAGTTAATTGTTGCAAGTCTCTAAAAGTCTCTCTTCACCACTAACCCGACTTACTCATAATCGGGAATAGTATTCCCCCTTAATTTTCTAAAGATCGTCAAACCAAACGTCGCCGTGACAAATAAGATCCTTGATAATTAACACATTGACCAAAACGTCTATTCGATTAGGAACCTCTAAGCTATTTTTGTTCTATAAGCTATTGTATAACTTATTACAAAAATAACACCAAACACTCTTTTTCTGTCCACAGTATCCGGATCCCAAGAGTTGTACTAGCCGGATCCCAATTACAAGGGATCCGGGGGAGCCGTGTGACAAAAAACACTTATACGTCTTTTAAAATCAGTCCTGCTCCATTTCCCTCTCATCACAAAACACAAAAATGACCCAATTTCTGCTTCCATCTTCATAGGGCTCCATACCCTCAAGCATCTCTTTCTTGAACATTATTGTAAGTAATTACACTCATATGTTCTACTCGTCTGCATCTACATCCTAGGCTTTATGGTTTTTAATTTTCTAAAAACATCAAATTGATGAAATTAGGTTTTGCAAAATTAATCAATAAAAAGGTTTTTCACATAACTAAGATTCCATTATTGTTACAACATTGTTAATACAAATCAAAACCATAAACCATCTCAACAAATTTTTTCTAATTGGAATATTTGTTTTTCTAGGACCAACCATGCCTAAAGCTACCCAACAAGACCGTCATGATAATGTCCACTACCTCTCTAGATACTATCGAAAAGAGGAGTTTTCGAAAACCGATCTTAAAATCTTCAAAAAGCTCGAAAAACGACTTATTCACGAAGGTCGTGTAGTTAAGGAATCTTTCCAACTTTGATTGTCTCCTTGATATTGATGAACAAAATTTTCCGTTCTTTATCTTTGAGTTTTACAAAAGTTTTAGGATCATTCGAAATAGTTATGATAGCATCTCAATCGCTTTTATCATCAACAATCAAAGCCTTACTCTATCCCTCAACACATTTGTACAAATTCTCCGCATCCCTCGTGAAGGAATTTGTATATACTCCCAAGATTGGGCAATATCCACTCAATCCTTTGCACTAGATTCTAAACCAATCTACCGCACTCACTCTTGATGACCCGCAATTGTTGAGACACCATTTTCAAAATTAGAGCTGACCAATCTCGATTCAACCGCAAAAAAGAGCTTATTCACCGTGATCCCTTTCAAATGGAACTCTTCGAAATGAATCCCATCTGTAGAAAGTGGGAAGAAATTCTTAGGGAAAATGTCCTTAGTTTGGTCGGAAACAAAGACCATCCAAATGCATGTCTTGTTCAAATGATCTATTGCCTCATTCATCAAAGACCACTTAACCTTACGTATTACATGGTGAACAGAATGGCTGGTGTATTCAAAGTCACCAACATGGTACTTCCCTATGGTATGCTCCTTACACGACTCCGTGAGTATGGTAGTGCAATGCAACCTTCTCCTATCAACGATGATCATTTCTTTGCCGATCACGTCATGGTATCACTCACCAAACAACCCTCTAAACGGTTCATGATCAATGGAAAAAGACCTCGTGCTCTCTTGAACTCCTCCCGATGATGAAGAGAAGTAAATGTCATTGCCAGCGTCAACTTGGACCCCATAACCTACTTTGAACAACTTCCAACTCCTCCAAATGAGACCGAATAATTCAAACAATTGAAGGGTATGATCCAATGCCTAACTAACTACGTTGTGACGTTGGGAAAGAGGAAGAGAACAGATTGACAAAAGAGACATTAGGATTATGGTTGTTTTTAGACTTATCGTTTATCATTTTGCAATGGACACTTATGTTTGTGAATGGTTTATCATGTTTTTTTGGATTTTATCACTACTACTCTTATTTATGTTATGGTTTATGAGATATTTGCTTGTTTCGTTATTCTTTTATAGTTGAGACTAGTAGCGATTAGTATGCATAGTATAGTGCAAAACCTGCACATTTTCTGTGATGCTTCTGATCTGCAGTTGCCGGATTTTCTCAAGTTGTACTAGACGGATCCCTCCTTTTAGGGATTCGCGGGATCCGGGGTAACAGAAATGCAATGCAGACCCCCACACATCAAACCAGTCCACTATATCACTTCATACTAGCTAAACATAATGCTTTAGGACCACTTAAGTCTCCCTCAAGCTCAGTAAGCTTCACACTCAATCATAGCTCATTTAGAATCACACTCAAGGTGTTTTTCGATTTATCATTTCACCAAAACTCATCATCCTTCCGCTCCTATACTCATACATAATTTCTCACATGTCAACACATCTAGTTTTATAATCCTCTCAATTTTAGCAAATTGATTTTAGTCATCCCTACCCTAAAATGGGTCAAAAACTAGTTGTTGGAATCACTCCTAAACCTTTATTCAAGTGTTAGTTACTCATATGTAATAGTTAGCTTAATTATGGCCTTTATGTTTGTCATTAGCCTTAAGCTTATGTAGAAGGCCCATGAGCTTAGGCCCAAGCCCATAGGAGAAAGGAAGGGACTAGGAGTGTTGCCCTAGCTTCCCTCCTATAAATACTATGTAATAACCCTCACTTGAGGGTTGGTTGTTCAATTTATCTCTTTCACATACTCCACGCCTAACTCTTCTTTATTCCTACGTGTATGTGTGTGTGGTTTATTGTTCAATCGCCTCTCTATCTTTCTATTAAGCTTGTGTTGTAAATCTAGTGACCTAACAGTGGTATCATTCACCTACTAGTTGGGTGAGCACGTATTATTTCTGAAGTGGGTTTTGGTCCTACGCGTAGAACATACGTGCGTGGTTTGATACTTTGGTTCGATTAAAAACACAATTTTACCGTTTGAATCCAAGATTCTTGTACTTTCAATGTTTTAAGGTGTTAAAATACTTGTTTTGGCAAAAGTTTCAACCTTTACGTGGATCTAAGTTTTTAAGCTTGTTTTTGTTCGGTGGGTGTTGTTCTATGCGTAACTTCGTTAGCTGTTTTGGTTCATCAAGTTTCACACTTTTGTGTTATTTTGGTGATATTGAGCCTATTCCATAACAAAAATGCGGTTTAGAGACAAATTTGGGCACAATCAATTTTACGAGTAACCTTACGCGTATCAAAACCCTAATAATACGTAAGTTATTCCCTGGTTTGATCTTTGTTTTCGTGGTTTCCATGTTTTCTTGCTTGGATAAGCACGAAAATACGTCGACTTTGGATATCTTTTGCACGTGATAGTGTAAAGATCATTGAGCAAAACCCTAAACTGCATAAGCATAAAGCTTACGCGTAGAAATCCTACGCATAAGATTCATCTTACGCATAAGCCTAGTCTTACGCATAAGGTAATCCTACGCCTAACTTTGTACGCCTAACTTTGTGTCTCGCATAACTTTAGTGCCTTTACCACGCTACTTAGCGTAAGCTAAAACTACGCGTAACTCTCATTGTTACGCAGCGTAACTCTTTGT
Source organism: Chrysanthemum makinoi (assembly GCA_910596185.1). Lineage (NCBI taxonomy): Eukaryota > Viridiplantae > Streptophyta > Magnoliopsida > Asterales > Asteraceae > Chrysanthemum > Chrysanthemum makinoi. The sequence goes on along the minus strand of OU343224.1, from coordinate 347,057,569 downwards.
GTTTTTACGCATAAGTTCTACTTGGTTTCTTGTGATTTCTACGCCTAAGGACACTTCATCAACAAAGGTTCATTCGACTACAAAGATCCATTTTTACCAACACAAGTTTTCAACATGTCACAACCACCTTACTCTAACTATTTCCTACACACTTATTCTCAAGCGTCAAGCAATAACTAACTCCACAACATCAACAATGGAATCAACAACAAGCAATTTATCAACAACAATTTAATCAACAACATACTCCACAACTTGCTGCAATTCCACAACCTCAAATGGTTCAACCACCACCAAGTCTTCAAGTACAACCCTACATAAACGAATTGTTGGGTCTATTATAGATTTGATGATACAAAACAAGAAGAATGAAACATGAAGGACTAAAAGTGACAAGAAGGGAAACTACAAAAAGATGGAGGATTTGGAAGATTCTAGAAGATATGCTTAAAAGAATATTTAGTTTCCTAATTGTATTATGATTCCTCTTGTAAACCCTAGATGTCTCTAGTATATAAAGAGACATAGGGTCATTAGTTTTAGTACGTACGTACAAGATGTAGACGTCTAAAGGTGTGTGTGTGTGTGGGAACCTAGGCGTAGGGAAAACGCCTAGTGGTTTAGTTAGTTAGTATTAGATCAAGTCTTTTATCTTTATTATAGTTAGTTAGTTTATGATAATAAAAAACCTTGTTCATAATAATGTTGATTCTATGTTTGAATATTCCGCTTTCATTATTATGTGTTCCTAGATATAATATTAGACCTCGTCTAAGAGCTATAACGATCTTCACAAGTGGTATCAGAGCTTGTGTGGAAACTCTGACTAGGAAGAAACCCTACTACAAAAATATTCAAGATGTCGACTGAAGCTGTTCCACCACCCTCAATCACCTCACTCAGAATTCCAATTATCAAGAAGGGAGAATATGATCTCTGGTGCATGAAGATGAGGCAGTATATTGCCATTACAGACCATGCTCTATGGAATGTAATTGTTAATGGGAATGAAGTTGTTCCAGAATCCATTGATGTTCCTGGACAACCCAAAGCACCTAAACCATTCTTACCTGCAAGCAACCTTAAGGAATCAAGAGAAGGCACTCAACATTCTCTTGTCTGCCATTCCAGATGGTCATCTTCTCAAATTTCATGATGATAAAGATGCTAAGCAGCGTGCGGGCAGCTCTCAAGACCATATTTGGAGGAATGAAGCTTCTAAGAAGATGCAAGAAATTTGCTGGCAACAGTTTGAAACTTTCACAGTTGGTGAAAGAGAGATCTTGATGCATATGATAGGTTTCAAAATCTCCTCAACATGTTGGAGTTATACAAAGGCAGTATCATTGAGGATGCTAATTTGAAGTTTCTAAGGAGTTTGCCATCTTCATGGCATGTGATTGCTACAATGATATGAGGACAACAAGGTTTGGATGTCATGGACTTTGATGATCTCTATCATCAACTGAAAGTGTATGAGCATGAGATGAGTGGTCAAACAAATTCCAAGTCTCACAGTATTGCTTTTATATCATCTGAAAAGAAGGGCAGTACTTCCATCAAAAGTACTGCTTCTCCTCAAAGTACTGTTTCTCAAAGTACTGCTATTTACACCCCCCTCATATGCACAGCAGGCCCCATCAACTGCCACTATGCACTCAGATGAAGTTGTATGCTCATTCTTTGCACAACAAGCTAGTTTACCTGTCACTTATGAAGAAGATCTAGCACAGATTGAAGAAGATGCACTTGAAGAAATTGATATCAGGTGGCAAGTTGCTATGATCACTGAAAGGATCAAAAAGTATATGAAGAAGATAGGCAAAAGCATTGATTTCAAACCAAAACAAGGAATAACTTTTGACAAATCCAAAATTGAATGCTTCAATTGTCAAAAGACTGGTCACTTTGAAGGGAGCAGTGTTTGCTAAGTATCAAGCAAACAGAACATCTGAGAAGCCAAAACTTGAGCTCAAAGAAATTCCAATTATTGAAACAAAGGCTTTGGTTGCTCAAGAGAAGTTATCAAAGTTGAGGGTGGAGTGAAGAGTTTGATGATGAACCAGTGACTTTCTGTATGGTAGCAAAGTGGAAGAAGTTGTTGAAGAATCCAGTGGAAGCATTGACTGGAGCACTGCTTTTGATGAGGAACTGAACATGCTGCTTTGGAATCTGATGATGGCTTTGGAGGATTTGATTGGAGCAAGGAAAGTGAAGATGATCCTATACTTCTTGCAATGGTGGCTACTTCACCAACTCAGTCTCCTATCTCTGAGGTATGCTCAAACTGTTATGATTTTTATCAAAAATTACTTAACAGTTATGTGATTGAAAGAGATAATTGTGTTAGGGCTAGGTCTGAGGTAGTTGGTTATCAAATAACCTTAGAATCTATGGAAGTCAAAATCTTAGCACATGAAACTAATGAAGTAGCTTGGGCTGAAAAATATGAACAACATGATTACCAATTAAAACTGAAGTAAATGGAAATTAAACGTAAAATTGCTGAAATTGAGAAATTAACTAAGGAAAGAGATGATTTGTTAGCTAAGTTTCTGCGCTTGGGGTGAAGCTGGTCTGTCACATGTTACTTATATTCAAAAACAGAAAAGAGCCTACCTTAAAACTGGATTAGGTTTTGGAATGGATTTTAGTAACATAGATGAAAACCAACCTAGTGATCAGGATGAAGGTGAGTATGAGGATATAACCACTAGTGATGATGAACTCATTAATTATGTAGATACATCTAGTAATGAGGGCTCAATAAGTGAACCACCTCCTGAGTATAAGAAAGATAATGGTTATCATGTTGTTCCCCATCCCACTGGCATTCATCAACCCCCTAGGCCTGTTGTTTCTCATTTTAGAGTAGACAGTCTTGAGTTTAGGAAAAAGCTTGTAGCTCAATCTAGGTCTGAAAAACCCAAAGAAGTTGTTGAAAACAATGTTCAAAATCAAGCAGTACCTTCAAATCAAAGTACTGCTACAAGAAACCTTCTGCAAAACCTTTTCAAAATAGTACTGCTAAACCTTTTTGGGATAACTTTGGTCAACACAGGTTTAATCATTCACCAAGAAGGCAAAATAATTTTAGGCATAGACATAGAAGAAGTCACTTTGAAGTATAGATTCAAAAAGCTGTGTTTTGTGTGTTTTAGTCCTACTCATTTAATCAAGGATTGTGAACATCACTCAGAATACCGTAGCAAATTCCCAAAGAGCAGGTCTAACACAACGAAACCTAGAGAGCACAAACCAGTCTGGAATAATTCAAATAGGGTCAATCACGAAATTTCTCACGGATCATAGATACCCACACCGAGAAGACCTTTTTCAAAACCTTCAGTATCTCACAGACTTTCCAAAAGTACTGTTAATACTGAGACCGAGTACTTTTCAAAGTAACGCTCAGCCAAAACAAGGTACTGATCACACTATTTGGAATAGGAGTCCTAGAAGATCTCACTATCAACCTAGAAGGTATTACAATTCACATAGGGGATCTAGATCACGGTGAACCAAGTGTTAAACCACTGAATGGGTTAAGAGGGAAAGTACTTCAGAGGGACAAACAGTACTTTCAACCAAAAGTGAATCTGATGTTTTTGTAATACCAGAAAAAGCAAATGATATTGAAAAAGAGATTTGTGTTGAAAAAAGCAGTAAAGTTTTGAAAATCTCATGCTAAAGATCAAAAGATAATTTTGGATCATCATTTGAAAGATAGTGGACATTACATACTCAAAGAATTTGAGTTTGTAACTCCACAAGGGAACATAAGTCAGTAATGGCTTGGGTTCCTAAAAATCACTAACTCTTTTCTTTGTGTGCAGGGCAACCCGGAAGAGGAGCTTAAAGATCATCTTATTGTGGATAGTGGTTGCTCGGGAAGTATGACAGGAGACAAAGAGATCCTGTCTGATTTTAGAAATATTAGTGGAGGAAGAGTTGCATTTGGGAATGATCCCAATGGAGGAAAGATTACTGGAAAAAGGAACTATCAAGCGAGGGGCTTATAGATTTTGAGAATGTTAGATATGTGAAGGAGCTTAAGTTCAACTTATTGTCGAGATATCACCAAACTGTGATAAAAAACATCCCTGGTTATTCATCGGCACAAAATGTCTCATCCTTCCCTCTGACTTTAAGCCTGTTGATGATGACTTGGTCGTTCTTAGAGTACCAAGGACAAATGATGTGTATAGCTTAGACATGAAGAGTTTACATTCTTATGGAAGAGCCACATGTTTGGTGGCTAAAGCAACAACTGAAAGGCACATCAATAGAAGATTGGGCCATGTTAATTTCAAGAATATCAACAAATTAGTCAAAGGCAATCTAGTTAGAGGTTTACCTTCAAAAACTTACAAGAATGATCAATCATGCTTGGCATGCAAGAAGGGTAAACAACATAAAGCTTCCTGCAAGAAACTTGAGGAGAGGACTATTAGAGAACCTTTGGAGCTGTTACATATGGATTTGTTTGGACCGGTTTCTTTGGAGCTGTTACAAGGGATCTTCGATCTGAGCTATTATGTGAAAGTACTGCTTAAAGTACTGTTGTTATGTCGAAAGTACTGCTTGATTTTTAAAGTACTGTTGTTCAGTATATGAAAGTACTGATTGGAATTCAAAGTACTGCAGATTTTATTGAAAGTACTGATGATTGGATGAAAGTACTGCTCCTTCTCCAAAGTACTGCTCAAGGTACTGATTCTTTCTCATATGGTTTTCGATTTAAGGGGAAGTCGAGCGTGATAATGGTTATGGATTTTTGGATGACACACAGAATGGTTATTTGGTTCACAACACCACGGAAGAAATTTATGTTCTTAAAAGGATTAAAAAATGCTTGTATTTGATTCATTGAATAATTGATTTAAGAGGATTATTTTATCACTTATTTGAAGGTGAAGTGGAATTACTTGGTTTGTGTTCTTATCATATAGCTTGATGAATCTAGTAATGTGTGATTTTTCTTATGATGCTCTATGCACACATTGGCTATCACTTAAAGGAGTTATATTGTAGTGCTCAGTGTCTCATACTAGTTGAGGATTCTTGTCAAGGGATTGCGGTCTACTTATATTTGTTGATTTGTATAAGTATGGAGTTCCATGGATTGTAAAAGATTTAAGACACAAGTTTGGGAAATTCTACTTCTTCATCAAGTTCGTTATATTTGGTTTTCTTCACAAGTAATCATTACATAAAGCCTACAGATTTTGAAGAATCATTGATGTACATGCATCACTCAAGGGGAAGTGTTTGATTTTTACTATTGTTGATTATTATTACTACTGCTAGTTGAAGTTTTCTACTGTTTTGGATCCATTTTTCTTATGATGCGTAATGGTGGGTGATTTGAAGCATTGGAAGTCTTAGATTGGAAGTATGATATTGGTTCGTGGTGGTCAAGATCATTATTTGCATACGTTCCCTATTTGGATAATAACAAAAAGGGGAAGAGATGTTTGAGTGACATGTTCAAGTCAATGGGAAGATTGTTTCATTCATGGTGAGATTTAATTATCTCAACTTCTGCTACTTCGTCTAGGGAAGTTCGTACAAGAATCGTGGTTGTTTTGTTACCATCAAATAGGGGAAGATTGTTGGGTCTATTATAGATTTGATGATACAAAACAAGAAGAATGAAACATGAAGGACTAAAAGTGACAAGAAGAGAAACTACAAAAAGATGGAGGATTTGGAAGATTCTAGAAGATATGCTTAAAAGAATATTTAGTTTCCTAATTGTATTATGATTCCTCTTGTAAACCCTAGATGTATCTAGTATATAAAGAGACATAGGGTCATTAGTTTTTACGTAGCATACAAGATGTGAGCGTCTAAAGGTGTGTGTGTGTGGGAACCTAGGCGTGAGGGAAAACGCGGAGTGGTTTAGTTAGTTAGTATTAGATCAAGTCTTTGATCTTTATTATAGTTAGTTAGTTTATGATAATAAAAAACCTTGTTCATAATAATGTTGATTCTATGTTTGAATATTCCGCTTTCATTATTATGTGTTCCTAGATATAATATTAGACCTCGTCTAAGAGCTATAACGATCTTCACACGAATTCAATCAACATCCATCAAGGAACACTATGAAGGAACCCACTTGGTTTGCAAAGATGTGTGAAGCTTTAAGCAGCCAACAATCAATTCATGAGGCTGGATCACTTGATAGACCTCCAATGCTCACTCCAGGAAACTACGATCAATGGGTGATAAGGTTCTTTAGATTTTGTGATCTGAAGAAGCCACATGGAAAGTTCTTAAAGAAGGTTATCTTGGAAGATCCATTTCAAATGCCTACTTTATGTATCGCCCGATCCAAATGCTAATCCACCAAGAGATGAACAATCCAACATTGCTACTCTTTATTGACCTGAATGCAGAGGAACTTCTACACTATGAAAGTGATGAACTTGCAATGCAATATATCCTCTTAGGATTACCTAACCCAATTCTTCTGTGTTGATGCTCAAAAGACTGCAAAGGAAATGTGGGATCATATTCATCTTCTTATGGAAGGATCTGTACTCAATCAGGAGGATTTGGAATCCAAAATTTACTTGGCTTATGAACACTTCATGATTGAACCCGGAGAGACACTAGAGTCCTATCATCATCGATTTTAGACATCATCAATGATTTGGATAAACACAACATCATCATGCCAAGAATTGCAGTGAATACTAAGTTCCCGAGTAGTCTTGGTCCTGAATGGGAGAAGTATGTCATTTTTCTCCGCCGAAGAATGCATCATTCTACATATGGATTGTTGTACGATTACTTGAAGCCTCATGAAAAGGAAGTTGATAGGAAAGGATTCTCCGTGCTCAAATTGCTCCACCGACACATCCGGAAAATCAACAACTTGCCTTATTTGCTCAAAACAGTTATTCTCCTCAACCAAAGAACTCAACCAATTGCTTCTGAACTAATCACACCATATGATCCTTCAGAGGCCTCAATCTCAACAAACTCAATTGGTTCCATACAACAACAACAATGCTCAAGCACTTGTCAGTGAAGCTAATGAGGAATCCGATCCGTTCAAGCTGCAACAAGGATTTGCTATGATTGCTAATGCCTTTAGCCGTTATACCAACAAGTCCAACAACCTTCTCCTCATCTAACACAAGGAATCAAAGTTTGTTGTGAACAATGGATGAGTTGAAGTTCAAAATCGTGGTTATGGTCGTCAAATGGGAGGTGGTCAAGGGTTTAATCTTTGTGGGTAGGAATAACAATAGAGCTCAAGTGGTGGAACAAGGAAATGCTCAAAATGGGTTGAATGGTCTTCGATGCTACAACTGCAATGAGAAGGGACATCCGCTAATGCATGCCCAAAGCCTAGGACTACTAGGGGCAGTAGCTTATCACAAAGAGGCTCTTCTTTTGGCTCTTAAGGATGAAGAAGCGGTGGAACTCTCACAGGACAAGGAGGAGCTTTATGGCAAATGCAGACTGATTTCGGATGATGATATGGAGGACTTGTAAGCCAATGCAATGTACATTATGTTGATGGCTAATATGCATGAGTTACACATGAGTGACACAGCCGCGGGCCCAGTAGCATGACACTGATGGCTTGTCTCGGGAGTACCCGAACAAACCATATTTATCTCTGATCTCATATCTCCGCCAACATCCGAATCCGGCAAGGCTCAGAATGTTCAAAATGAGTCGTCCACATCTCATTTCGCCGATTTTCAAATAGACCCGTAGTTATATTTGACGATCAAGATGACCTTATGGTTTCCCTTGATACTCAAATTGACTCCGTGGTTATACTTGAGGATCTAAGTAATGATCATGTTGTGACTCACGTTGAACACACAGAACTTTTGCCTCATCCAGATTTTGCTCGTTTAATACAAGACCAACAGACCATAGTGAAAAATGTCATGCCATTAATCAGGACTTGAAAAGCAAAAATGTTAACCAAGGATTTTGAATGTTTACAAAAGCAACTCAACTTTTTCAAAACTCAAGAAAAACGTGAAAAGGTTTTGAAGCAGCCTTTGCCAAATCTCATCAAAACGAAAAATATTTAGAAAGACAGATGTGATCTAGCCGAAGAATGCTTTGTTGTCTGAAATAGAACAACTGAAACATGAACATAAAAAGCAAATTAACGCTCTCACCTTGGAAAATCAAAAAGCTAAGGCTGAGTTGTTAACTTGTCAAAAACAGTTCTCTGCATACAAAAAGCATTCAACGAAACGAATAGATGATCATCTTGAAGAAATTATCGGCTTGCAAAACAAACTTAAAGAGTTTAAAACTGTTGTTTACAAACATGGCGAGTCGGTCACAACCATTGAAAAGTTTACTTTAAAACCCAATCCAAATGGATATGGACCGAATCTTGCTGATTACAAACCTAAGCTTTCAACCAAAGCATTCAAACATAATCCTGAAGTTTCAAAAGGTCACCGAATATAAAATTGATAATTTTGTTATGAGTGTTGTTGAATATCATCGTCAAGAGGAATTAGATGCGAGAACGAGAGTCGATCAAAATTAGAAAATGTTGTTTACAACAAACCTTTTAATTATTCAAAAGCGGTCACTTCGTCACACCAACGGATTCTTCTAACACACCAAGGATTATCATAAAACGTCTGAGTCTTCTAATGTTAATCCCAAACCTGATTATGCACAAACTTATGGTCCTTTACCTTCCATCGATTGAAGTAAACTCAAAACCCTGAAAATCGCAAAATTCTTCGATATTTTGACCTTTTCATGGCTGACCTCAAAACTTTACAACATGAGATAGAATATCATTCGAAAATCAAAGTTCAACATTTTCAATAAGCCTCTCGCGAGAACAAAGAGACATTTTTAAGAAAAATCTTTTACCAAATGTTAAAAATTTGAAAAGTTGTGCATTGTCTTGGGAAAGGGACTTTCATAGGAACTTGATTGATGAAGGTCGTTTAGAAAATAGAAACATCTATTTCTAACACTAAACGAAAAAGAAATGTTGAAAAAAAGATGTTGATGCGACTCTTGGAAGATGTCATCCGTGCTGATGTCCATAATGTTGTGCTATTGAATTCTTTGTCATATGCATGTGATTATATCTCTGCCGATCTTGATTCTCGTGGTAAATGTTGAGAACACCGATAATGTGCTTCAGATCGAGTCCTTAAAAGTTGAAAACAAACGATTGTCAAACGAACTTTCAAATGCAATACGCCGCCTTAATTGGTGTCAAAAAGATATTCATGATCAACAACTTGTTTTTCAACACAAAATCGCCTAGCCGCACAAAACTTCCGATCCAAAAATTGAGCAACGGATGATCAAAACGTGTCTTTTAAGTGTCAAATCTCAAAATATGAACAAGAACTTGTAAAAGTTAAAAGGAATATGGTGTCATATTTGATTTACTCAAAAAGACTCGTGATGAAGCATCAAATGAACTTGATCATTATCTTGCACACACTAAAGAAGTTATGCATTTTGCCGGAAATCTTCGGTCCGAAAATCAAGATCCATTCACACTATCTTCAAGTTAAGAGAAATGTTAGGAAAGTATGAACAACTTCCGCCTACCGTGATTAAGAGAATAGCACCAATAACACTTAGTAATCATGAACCTAGAATCCCTACTGCCAAATCACAAGTTGCCAACGTGCTTCCTTCTAATCAAAACAGAATAGTTGAGCTTTTTCCAAACGTCCGCACTTCACGTTCTAGAGCACTACATCAAAGAATAGGAAGTTGCGACCAAGAAAAGATCAATAAGAATGCTAAAGTAGAAGAACACCCTAGGACTATGAATAAGACTCACGTTGCTTTCACTATAGATATTGCGCCCGCAAATGTAATAGAAATAGTGATGTAACTAATGCTAAACCTTAAGCACTTTTGATATTCATTCGATGCACCTTGTGTTATTTGTCGTAAAAGTATGAATTCCGATTGTCATGATAAATGTGTTGCTAAAGCTATCATCTCTCGTTTAAGGAATCCTAAGAACCGAATACCTCTAGGCCCACTAATCTTTCTAAGTCTGTGCTTGGTAGACCGCCTCTTTAGATTCTAAGAAACGCTTCATTGCCCCTCGTAGCTCCGTCACCTCCTAGGAATGTAGTACCACCTAGTGCATTCACTAAGACTAAAGCAAATACTAGTTGGAGATGGCCGAAATGGATATATAACACACTAGGATTTAAATGGATACCTAAAGCTACTGATATGTGTATGTCTACTAACCGCCCGAACCCTCTAACATTTCGGTTCCACATCTACTTCTATTCCATCCGTGTCGCCTGCGGTGTAATGCAGTGATACAGATCATTCTCTGGATTGTTGATAGCGGATGTTCCCGACACATGACAGCAACCTTAAACTGTTATCAAACTTTATGCAAAGTTCATTGGCATTTTCAGTTCGAATGATCACTTCGCAGCTATCATGGGCTACTGAGACTACATCAATGGGAACATCAAATTAAAGGTGGTTTATTATGGGAAGGTTGCTTTCAGGAGAAAAACTTGTTTCATTCGTGATCTACAAGGAAACGACCTTATGTCCGCTCAGTAATTCCAGTCTTTACACTATCTCTATGCAAGACATGGTTGCTTCTTCTCCCATCTGCTTACTTTCAAAGGCAACATCAACAAAATCCTGGCTATGGCACCGTCGCCTCTCACATCTAAACTTTCAAACCATCACCAACCTTGCTCGACACAAACTAGTTGAAGGACTCCCACGATTTCGTTATTCTAAAGATCACCTTTGCTCGCCTTGTGAACAAGGCAAAAGCACTGCTGCTCATTTTCCTTCAAAGGTGGAACACGCTCTCAAAGATGTGCTTCATCTTCTTCACATGGATTTGTGTGGCCCGATGCTGCGCAAACGATCAATGGCAAACGCTACATCTTAGTAATTGTTGATGACTATTCACGCTGGACTTGGGTCTACTTTCTTCCAAGCAAAGATCAAGCTCCACAGATGATCATCACCTTTCTCACGAAAATACAAGTTCAGCTTCAAAACACCGCTCGACAAATCGTAACAGACAGAGGAACTCAATTTGTTAACCAAACTCTTCGTGAATTTTATGAGAAAGTGGGAATTCAAAGACGACACATCTATTGCACGACACCTAACAAAAACGGAGTTGTTGAAAGCGAAACCAACGCTAGTGGAAGCCGCAAGAACAATGTTAATCAATGCTAAACTTCCAGATTACTTATGGGCGTAAGCTGATCTAATGCATGCTATACTCAAAACCGTTCTATGATTACAAAACGCCACAACAAAACACCTTTCGAGCTTGTCCACAACAGAAAACCGATCTCAAACACTTTCATGTATTTGGATCTCTTTGCTATCCGAATAATGATCGTGATGACTTTGGAAAGCTCAAAGCCAAAGCCGACATTGAGTCTTTATTGATATTGTGATAATTCTAAAGGTTTCCGAACCGAATCGTCGAACAAAGGAGGTTATGGAAACGATTCATGCTCATTTTGATGAACTTACGAAAATGGCTTCCGAGTATACAAACTTGGAACCCGGACACAACCGCTTAAACTTCCCCAACCCCATCATCACCAACAAAGCCCCCACCACTCGCCAACAAATGGAAAGGTTATTTGCTCTACTGCTTAGTGACGATATTGATGAACGTGCTCCAGTGTATCCGCTGTTTTCACGCTCAACCCGATAATACTCTTATACCTGATACACCTGCTACAACAACTACGGTTGAAGAAGCACCACCAGCTGACTCCAACACAACAGTTGAACAAACCGCTTCCAACAATGATGAACCGGCTCATGATGTTCTGAATGAAGTACCCCCACCTGCAGATTTTGATCCAAATGCGCTTAACCCGCTTGCTAATGAGACTGCCGCACTGATGTCGCGGAATCTTCAACAAGCCATTTGAATCCTCAAATCGCACAATGTATACCAACATCAACCCTCCACACATAGATGGACAAAAGACCATCCTCCGGAAAATATTATTGGCAACCCGATCAACCGGCCGTTACAAGACAACGCCTTCACTCAGATGGTGAACATTGCATTTATGCACTCACCGCCCGCCAATCAACCTAAAACATCAAAGACGCAATGACAAAAGACAACCGGATTGAATCCATGCAAGAAGAACTCAACCAATTCAAACGCCTTGAAGTATGGGAATTGGTTGAAAGACCAACAGGGTCTACGCCATTGGTCTCAAATGGATTTGGAAAACAAATTGATGCAAGGAAACGTTATCGAAACAAGTCACGCCCTGTGGCTAAGGGTTATCGCCGTGAAGAGGGTATTGACTTTGAAGAATCTTTTGCCCGCTGCTCGCCTTGAGGCGCTCGGATATTTCTCGGCATTTGCGCTCATATGAACATCACGGTCTTTCGATGGATGTCAAAACCGCTTTCTCAATGGACAACTTAAAGAAACGGTTTATGTCACCAAAGAAGGATTCATTGATCCGAATTCCCTAATCATGTTTACAAACTAACAAAGCTCTCTATGGTCTCAAACAAGCTCCTCCGGCATGGTATGATAAGCTATCATCTTTCCTCATTGCCAATAATTTCACCAAAGGTTCGGTCGACCCAACTCTTTTCATACAATATCACGGGAACATATATCTTAATTGTTCAAATTTATGTGGATGACATCATTTTGGGTCAACACATAAAAAGTACTCAATCGCTTTTGCAAAACTAATGAAGAAACATTTTGAAATGTCCATGATGGGTGAACTTACGTTCTTTCTAGGACTACAAGTTCATCAATTACCCCGTGGTATTTTCTTGAGTCAAATATGCCCTTGAATTGTTAAACAAATTTGGAATGAAAACTGCGGACACCTATGCCACACCAATGGCTCATACCAAGAAGCTAGACGATTTACATGGGAAATTGGTGGACCCTACAAAATACCGTAGTATTATTGGGTCTCTCATGTATCTAACACCTAGCGCACTGATATTGTCTTTGCCGTATATCTGCTCTTATTATCAGTGCGACCAACTGAAACCCACCTCACTGAGGCTAAAAGAATCCTCTGATACATCAAGGGAACCATTACTTGGGGATCCGTATCCAAGGATTCCGGTTTTGAACTAATCGCTTTTCGTGACACACGCAGGATGCTTAGATTCACGGAAAAGTACTTCAGGAGCTTTACAATTTCTTGGTGATAAACTAGTGTCATGGCAATCCAAGAAGCAGGATTGTACATCGCTGTCCTCAACCGGCAGTAATATGTAGCCATGCGCTGTTGTGCTCAAGTCATTTGATGAGAACACAACTCAAAGACTATGGTTACGTATTTGACAGAATCCCGATGTATCGCGACAATCGGAGTGCCATTGCGATCTCGTGCAACTCGTTCAAAGACTGAAATCAAAGCACATCGATCTTCGATATCATTTCATCAAGGATCACGTGGAACAAGGTAACGTTGAATTATATTTTGTGGGTACGTAATACCAATTGGCGATCTTCACCAAAGCCTCCCGCTAGGTTTAATGAGTTGGTCCACCGGATTGGTATGAGGTGTTTGACTCAAGAGGAATTGGATGACCTCCTAAAACAGTTTTAAAACTGTCAAACACCAAAATCTATTTTGTATATATTATTTTCAAAAAACAAAATACAAAAATATAAAACCCGAGAAAAAACAACAAAAATATTCTTCTATCTATTTTTCTTTCAACATGGCAAGTACATTTCTTCCGTCAACACTCTAATCTTTCAAAATTTAGTATTTTCCGATCAAGTGTTGAGGGGAGAAAAATTTACACTTAATGCTTCAAAACATCCGTGTACTTGCATGTTACTCTATTCGTTGTTTTCTGTATCAATGGTGGTAAACTTTTCGTTGCTGACACTCCTGACTAAAATTTATAACCTTTCATTATTTCTTAAGTCAAGGGGAGTGTCACAAAGTATTTTAAAATCTTTGTTTGGTAACCAAAATGGAAGTTAAATGGCTTTGTATGAAAATGGAATAGGTGGAGGGACCAAACTGCCAAAAATGTTAAAGTTATTTTATTAAAAACACCCCACCTAACATTTCACTTCACATTTATTACTCTTAACCAAACTAATCCTACGCTAGAAATCGCTCAATAAGTGTTTTGATCATCAAGTTGTAAGTGGTTTCATAATCTTAACGTTATTACAAGCAAAGGTTTTGAATTTTATGCAAATCCAACGGCTAAAACGTTTGATATGTGTGATTATGTGTCTACGCGATAGCGTATGAACACACAATCATTGGTGTGTGTTAGTGGTTAAAAAGATTGTGTCAAAACGTTTCTTTAACATCAAGGATACTATGCTTATCCTCAAATTCCACCCAGAAACACGAATTGATGGTTTTCAAAATTAGGGTTCTTGAGTCGATTTGGGTGTTTTCAAATGTGAAGGTTTTTGGTCAAAAAGATTGTTGTGTGATGATGCTCTTATGATGAATTGATCATATCTATGCCTTAAAACAACCCAGAAACACTAATTGATGATAAATTAGTAACTAGGGTTTAATGTTCTTAGGTTTGGGTATTTTAGGCTAATAATAAAAAAAAGTACTATACTTGCCACCCTTTCTTCTTCGTGGTAGCTTAACAAAATTTTTGCTTCTATGGGTATTATACTTTCAAATTCATCCTCTTTAGGTATTTTGCAAAAGTCGGACATTTTGGCCTCTTACTCCACAAGAGCAAATGATGGCAAGTATAATAATTTTTATCATTTGCATCTAGTTTTATTATGTTAAATTTTGATATGTATTAAGATAATTTATTTAATGATTTATAATTGTGTTAAATCTATGATAAAATGTTTTGTTTTATCATTTGCCCTAATTCACTTGTTGTTTATCCAGCCGCCGCTAAACCGATTAGGTTTAACGCCCGCTAAATTATTAGAGGAATTATATCACAACCCTCTAAGTACTTGCATATAAATTTCTGCTCACATTTGTTGAAGCATAGACTAGAGAGTATACTACACTAGATTAAGGGTGTATTTGTTTGATTAAGATGTTACACATCCGAATCTTACTATCAGATCCGGACCATCACTACATCTTACTACAAGAGGTAGCTATAATGTCCACCAATGAAAAGTGTTGTTTGTTTTTATAATTGTCCTAATGATTTTAATTTTCCCTTTTTTAAGTATATATTAAATTATTACAAATACCATTAATAAGTAAATAGTGTAAACTTAAAACAAAACATTTTTATCATATATTTAACACAATTATAAATCATTAAATAAATTATCTTAATACATATCCAAAATTTAACATATTCAAACTAGGGCAAATGATAAAAAATGTATTATACTTGCCACATTTACTCTTAGGGTAAAGAGGGGCAAAATGTCCTACTTTTTTGCAAAATACCCTAAAGAGGATGAATTTGAAAGTATAATACCCAAGCAGTATAAAAATTTTGTTCTTACCCTAAAGAAGAAAGGGTGGCAAGTATAGTACTTTTTTTATTATTAGCCCTATTTTATTCATCACAGCTTTGATGTTAAAACTTGCTATTAGACTCACAACACCTAAGACCTACCTTAAAAACGCTTGGTGCATTCCTATGGCTAGAAATCATATGCACTTTAAACTCTAGGGTTTTGACTTACGCTGTATGACTTTCTACGCATAAATCGCTTAACAAGCTTTCATGCCATGACTGCTTTATAATGAATGTTAATGATAATATTGATGATATGATGATTTTATTTCGAGCTTCTGCCACGCATAAAACTCTAATCAAGGTCCTTGTTACTCTACACATAAGGATCACCTTACGCCAGAGAAAGTTATGCGCGAAGAGAAATTTTACGCCAAGAATCAAGTACTGCAAGGTTCTACAATGGGACTACGCGTATCCCTGTGAAGGATATATGCGAACAAGGACTCCTACGCGATAAGGTCTACTTACGAGTAAGCCTTACGCCAGAAGGCCTTATATACGCTTCACGCTAAGCTCTACTTTAAGGTCCCCTTTTTCCTACGCGTAACATTTTACGCCAGAAGTAAGGATCCTAACGCGATAAGCTTCAAGGGCTTACGCGATATACCACTTCGCTTACGCTTAACTTTGCAATAAATATCTAATGTTTCAAGCCTTGATTGACCTTCATTATGAATTGTTACGTGTACAAACTTGTAAATAAATGAATCATAACGCACCTAATCCAATAATGTCACTATAAACCTAAACGCTTGATATGGTGTAAACTATAGTGATAAAATAAACTTTAAAACTTAAAGTTAACTAACTCACTTAAACGCTTCACGACGCCACTGACTATTGGACAAACAAGTGACTTAGACTCAGAATAATCATTAACAATCGTATATTCAATAATTAGACAATAAAAAACCTTCTGCTTGACTAACATTATGTCTTTCGATATGTTGGTTCTTTTGGCTAATGTTATTTCAGATCATTACATGGCTGCCAAATGAATGATGCACCGTGGTTCTCACAATTGCCGATGTCTTCCTAATGGCTATCCAAGAAAGATTGTAAAGAACAATCTCAGAGTTGACTTTGAAACCCTACATGCTCTGTAATCTTCTTGCTTGATTGCTGTGGATATTTTAAAGAATCTTCCTTACTTAACATGCTCTCACACTGCTACAAAGACGGAAATCTATATATACAAATTCTGGAATTTAATGCAAAGGATCAAAGGTCAAAGTGCGGATCTGACGCCAATCACAAACAAATCACCATCACACAAGCGATCTACGGTCGTTCTTCTAATTCCCGAATCGAGCTAACTCTGACTTGCCATGCTATCAAGAGACAGTTATGAAATTCCCCATTGATATTGGCTATGATGAAGCTTCGTGAATAATCACTGCTAATGTCATGTAGAGCTTAAGTACATTCCTCAACCGTGGAGAACCCTCTACATCATCATTACCAAATTGGTCTCTGGTCGTGATAATGGTTATGAGCATCCCAAGCTTATGGAACTACAAATCTTCCGTCATTAATCAACAAAAAGGACATCAAATCAAGTAATCAAGCATGAAGACATGATGTCATTTCACAAGAAACTTGGCTCAAAGATTCCCTATGTCGCATACACCGAAATTGTTGATCCAGAGAGCACTGGTCTTCATCCCGATATTCCCAGAGGCTCAATGACCCGTATAATCACGATATGTTGATCGAGCCTACCCTATCGGCCGATCAAGGAATTGTCAACAAAGAAACAGTGGTGCCTGTGTTACCTGATCACCTTCGACAAATGAAATCAAAAGCTTGAAACATACAAAAGGTATCTTGTAGCAGTAAGAGAAGGCAAAGTTGGATACAGAGAACCAGAAGAGGCAGTGCAGGAAGTGCAGCAAGCACTGAGAGTCTGTGTCACAATTCTCAATTTCCGGTCATTTCTCAAACTCAATATTCATCATATTAGTTCATGCATGGTTTTGCATTTCACGTTAAACGTATAAATTCTTATTAAAACGCTATCGCGCGATCTTTTATTTTTGAACAATTGATCCCACACTTCCCAAAAACTTATCCCGATATATTTTTATACTCGTTAAGACCATAAAAATTATATTATTACCCGTGTTTTAAATTTATTTTGTATATAAATTGTTATATTTATATAATTATTTAATTTTCCAAATCTCTACACGATAGTTATTATTTCACTCAAATTTTGCAAGAAATGTATTTCTATAATTTTTATGACTTCAATATATTTTATTTTGATCCGTTAAAATCTATTTTTAGTTAACGCTACCCTACAAGCTAAATATTTATACAAGTTATTACTTATCCTAAATAACAAACACATTTACACTACCTAAAAATACTTAATAAAAAAAAAATGATGATCCTAGCTTACTCATATCCCCTTGTCGACACAAGGGATGATTCACACTTTATTGATACCAAATATCTTCATTATATTGTATTAAACTCTAACATATCTTCACATACTCATCCAAAATTTACAAAGTGAAAAACCAAACTATTCTCTCTTTCTCTCTACTCCATACAGCCGGCCACCATTGAAGGATCAAGAGGAAAACATAAAAATTTTGCTAGTCAAGTTCAAAACAATCTAGACACACTCTTGATTAAGGTTGTGAAATAAAAACCTTGGGTGTTTAGGATTAAACCTTTGTTCATAAAACCTCATCAAATTACTAGTAAGCATCTCATATTCATTTTCATCTTTCATACTCATGTTATGTTCATATCATCATGTTTGAGTAAAGCATACAAGTTATATGATGTCTATACCACTTAAATTGTTTATAAGCTATATAAATTTATATTTGTTATCCTATAATTACTCCTTGAAACATATCACTTTTGGTGATGTATAGGAACCCATGACACCCTAAGAAGGTGTATGGTAGAATTTGAATAGCTTCGGAGTTGTTTTGAATTGGTTAGAATAGGTTTTGCGCGAGAAAAACTCATTTCGACAACTCTAATTAAGGGTCTGTCCATATTTTTGAAATCTGGAAAATCCGACAGTTTGTAAAATATTTTGGACTAGATATTTAGAAAATACACTTCAAAACGAAAACGCGGCTTGAACGGATTAAAACGAGCTATAACTAAGAAGTTATGAATTTTCAAGTTGACGACTAAAAAATAATTGTTTTAAATTCAGCATGCTGTCTCGACTTTTACGAGTCAAAATGAGTCTTAAGCGCTATAAATTGTGTCGACTTATCAAAAATATATTAGTATACTTTAATACGAAACTAAGGACATATAAAACGAGAAAACGGACTTTAACGATTAAATTATACACGTTAACAAAGTTGCCGTAACTTTATTATATAAGAAAAACCATTATATTTCTATTAGACAACCTTACGGCAACAAAGGACCATGTTGAGGGCTTTTAACATTGACGTAGTACTTTTTATAAAGGGATGCCTTCTAGTAAAAGTAAGTTCGCCTAGCATATTTTCCAAAATGTCCAACCGCTCATTGCGGAGTTGTAATGAATAAAAAATACGGTCACTTAAACTTTATTTAAAACCACCCTTAAACAATATTTTGGACACAAGTACCATACTTAACCTATATTTTTCTCCATGATCGAGACCTCTAGGATAAAAACTTAAATGCTAAAACTTTGAGATAATGATACAAGCTTCCCAAAACCGTTGAGTTTGTTTCCTAACACTCGATGTGCACCATTTTACGACTAGCTTTTCAAGGCCGTTTTGTCACTTTCATGAAATTTTCAATGACATTATTTTACGACGAAAAGTTATAATTTCATAATAAATCACTAAATGACTATCGTAGGATATCGTTTCAACGTAAATACTTGTAAAGTATTTTATAACATGACGAGATGTCATAAACATATATTTCGACGATAAATTCTATTTTCAAAAGCGTACAAGTGGTATAGATTACATGTGGATTTGCATGCACGCCATTGTTTCATGACTTATATTAGATCATATCATTCATAATAGGTCGCGGTTAGAGAGTTGCGTCTCATTTCTGTGCATCCACTTTGTCATCATAACCATTGCACCAGGTGAGTTTCATAGCTCCTACTTTTATACATTTTGAATTACTTTTGGGGGAGATACATGCTCAACTATTTTCTTTTACTTTCATAAGTAATCGTGAACTTATGATTATCGTGAGTTCATACCCCGCTTTTACGCTTTTAAATTCTTACAAACTCTTTGGGGAGATCCATGCTTAAATACTTTGTTTTTACTCTTGCGAATACTCAAACCATTTATACAATTGTGTTACACTATACTCTAATACTCTTTTGACATTATGTGTGGTTATTTATATGTGCCTTAATGTGCTAAACTTGCTTTTACAAATACAAATACTCAAAACATTTACACTTTATGCTACGCTATACTTTTTATACTTGATTTCATTACACTTGATTGCATTATACTTGATTTCATTACACTTGATTGCATTATACTTGATTGCATTATATACTTGAATGCGTTATACTTGATTGTGTTATACTAAACTTGAAAGTCTCCCAACAAACACGAAGTCCCTCGCTTGCATTGATAAGTCTCTTTGGATAACACATGCATTGGTTTCGAGATGAAGTAAAACTAATGCTACTTTCCTTATGAGCAACACAAAGTCTCCCCGATAAACACCACATGGTTTCTGGAGATGAAGTAAAACTAATGCTATTACTTTCCTTGTGAGCATCATACCCATCTGAGGTTTCTGGAGATGGAGTGGAGACTCATGGCTAATTGCATAAGTTTTGATGCACGTGTACGTGATCAATATACTAGTTACATACTTGAAACGTTTATACTTTTAACTACTATGATGCATGCATACATAAACTAGACATATTCTATAAAGGGTTGTAAACACACAAGTTGCAAGTTTTGTATGTATGGACTTGAACTGAGTGGATTTACAATGCCTTTGCTTTGTGACCTCATTTGACAACATGTGCATGAACATAAACTAGACATACTATATTTTGTGCAATGGGTTGTGACACACATGTTGCAAGTTTTGTGGGCGAACTTGAACTGAGTGGATTTACATGCCTTTGTTTTGTGGATATTCTATATGACCAAAAACTTTGCCTTTTGCGTACGATTTTTAAAAGCTTTAATTGTTAACCAAACTCTATGAACTCACTCAA
Organism: Chrysanthemum makinoi; assembly: GCA_910596185.1. NCBI lineage: Eukaryota > Viridiplantae > Streptophyta > Magnoliopsida > Asterales > Asteraceae > Chrysanthemum > Chrysanthemum makinoi. The sequence continues at coordinate 347,036,895 of OU343224.1, read as the reverse complement.
CCATTGTGTTGACACTTTTAGCATGTTTTATCTCATGTATCTAAGGCATTCACTTCATGGCATGCATGTGGACCTATCATAGAGTCGCGTGTCGACGCGCCTCACCTATATTTTATTCACTTAACTATCGTTTGATTGCAACAAACTTATTTTGGTACCATGGAAATCTATTGGGACTTATGTTTTGTAAACTCTGATTATTTTACAGAATCAAACGATATTTTCAAAACAACACTTTAGGTCGCTCGATATAACTGTAATTTGATGCTATGACACCAACCCCTGTGAATTCCATTCCACGCAAAAATGTAATTGGGGTGTGATGATTGGTATCAGAGAATCGGTTATAGAGAACTAGGTTGCATCATTGACCCTAGACTATAACTAATCATCATAGCATCTCATCATATCATTATAAGTGCATACTTCTTATACATGCGAACTTATGACTCAACACCAAACATCATATGAGTCGATATTCAAGCATTGCATAGTTATTCCTAAATTATACATAGCCCGATCACCATGTCTAATTCAGAAGAATCATGCAATGAAGGGAGTAGTAGTCTCATATGTGTAAGCAATTCCGTAATCGAGCCAAAGTTTCAAAAGATTTTCTTCAAACCACTTGTTTCCAGTTTGATCCGAGTGACAGTTCTTGTTTCATGAGTTGGAAAGATCAAGCTAGAAACAAGTTGTTACTCAAACCGATTTAGCCTAATCGTATGACAGTTCTTGTCTGATGAGTTGTGGGATTAAGTAAAAATCGGTTACCTGAAAATCTTTTGAGGGTTTTGCTCGAGAATGGGAAAGCCTGCCTCATCAAGCCTAGTCATAAGAGAGCATGTATTTAGGACGGGAAATGGTCACGATAGCATGAGAAAGTACCTAGTTGGACGAGGAACCCATATGCATGAGCATTGACATAATCATTTAGACCATACACGAGCATAAACTTTTAGAACCCTTGTCGCGGTTTGGGCTATAATTATCAATAATCGAATCACGAGGATGATTCCTCCGACAAGGGAAGAATGTCGAATTCTCAATTTCCGGCCATTTCTCAAACTCAATATTCATCATATTAGTTCATGCATGGTTTTGCATTTCACGTTAAACGCATAAATTCTTATTAAAAAACGCTATCGTACGATCTTTTATTTTGAACAATTGATCCGACACTTCCCAAAACTTATCCTGATATATTTTTATACTCAAGTTAAGACCATAAAAATTATATTATTAGTTTACCCGGTGTTTTAAATTTATTTTGTATATAAATTGTTATATTTATATAATTACGACGGTTTTCGTAAATACTACACGATAGTTATTATTTCACTCAAATTTTGCAAGAAATGTATTTCTATAATTTTTATGACTTCAATATATTTTATTTTGATCCGTTAAAATCTATTTTTAGTTAACGCTACCCTACAAGCTTAAATATTTATACAAGTTATTACTTATCCTTAAATAACAACACATTTACACTACCTAAAAATACTTAATAAAAAAAAAAAAATGATGATCCTAGCTTATTTCATATCCCCTTGTCGACACAAGGGATGATTCACACTTTATTGATACCAAATATCTTCATTATATTGTATTAAACTCTAACATATCTTCACATACTCATCCAAAATTTACAAAGTGAAAAACCAAACTATTCTCTCTTTCTCTCTACTCCATACAACCGGCCACCATTGAAGGATCAAGAGGAAAACATAAAAATTTTGCTAGTCAAGTTCAAAACAATCTAGAAACACTCTTGATTAAGGTTGTGAAATAAAAACCTTGGGTGTTTAGGATTAAACCTTTGTTCATAAAACCTCATCAAATTACTAGTAAGCATCTCATATTCATTTTCATCTTTCATACTCATGTTATGTTCATATCATCATGTTTGAGTAAAGCATACAAGTTATATGATGTCTATACCACTTAAATTGTTTATAAGCTATATAAATTTATATTTGTTATCCTATAATTACTCCTTGAAACATATCACTTTTGGTGATGTATAGGAACCCATGACACCCTAAGAAGGTGTATGGTAGGATTTGAATAGCTTCGACGTTGTTTTGAATTGGTTAGAATAGGTTTTGCGCGAGAAAACTCATTTCGACAACTCTAATTAAGGGTCTGTCCATATTTTTGAAATCTGGAAAATCCGACAGTTTGTAAAATATTTTGGACTAGATATTTAGAAAATACACTTCAAAAACTAAAACGGGCCGCTTGAACGGATTAAAACGGAGCTATAACGAAGAAGTTATGAATTTTTCAAGTTGACGCATTTAAAAATAATTGTTTCAGAAAATTCAGCATGCTGTCTCGACTTTTTACGAGTCAAAAATGAGTCTTAAGCGTTATAAATTGTGTCGATTTATCAAAAATATATTAGTATACTTTGATACTAATCAAGGACATATAAAACGAGAAACGGACTTGTAACGATTAAATTATACACGTTTACACAAAGTTGCCGTAACTTTATTATATAAGAAAAACTATTATATTTCTATTAGACAACCTTACGGCAACAAAGTGACCATGTTGAGGGTCGTTTTTAACATTGACGTAGTACTTTTTATAAAGGGATGCCTTCTAGTAAAAGTAAGTTCGCCTAGCATATTTTCCAAAATGTCCAACCGTTCGTCAAGCGGAGTTGTAATGAATAAAATACGGTCACTTAAACTTTGCCGAAAAACCACCCTTAAACAATATTTTGGACACAAGTACCATACTTAACCTATATTTTTCTCCATGATCGAGACCTCTAGGATAAAAACTTAAATGCTAAAACTTTGAGATAATGATACAAGCTTCCCAAACCGTTGAGTTTGTTTCCTAACACTCGATGTGCACCAATTTAATTAGATTTTCAAGGCCGCTTGTCACCTTCATGAAATTTTCAATGACATTATTTTACTGATCTAAAAGTTATAATTTCATAATAAATCACTAAATGACTATCGTAGGATATCACTTCAACGTAAATACTTGTAAAGTATTTTATAACATGACGAGATGTCATAAACATATATTTCGAAGATAAATTCTATTTTCAAAAGCGTACAAGTGGTAGATTACATGTGGATTTGCATGCACGACATTGTTTCATGACTTATATTAGATCATATCATTCATAATAGGTCGCGGTTAGAGAGTTGCGTCTCATTTCTGTGCATCCACTTTGTCATCATAACCATTGCACCAGGTGAGTTTCATAGCTCCTACTTTTATACATTTTGAATTACTTTTGGGGGAGATACATGCTCAACTATTTTCATTTACTTTCATAAGTACTCTACACTTTTACTGATTATCAGAGTTCATAATTCTCTTTTACTCGCTTAAATTCTTACAAACTCTTTATGGGAGATCCATGCTTAAATACTTGTTTTACTCAATAATACTCAAACCATTTTATACAATTGTGTTACACTATACTTCTAATACTCTTTGGACATTATGTGTGGTTATTGCGATATGTGCCTTAATGTGCTAAACTTGCTTTTACAAATACAAATACTCAAAACATTTACACTTTTATGCTACGCTATACTTTTTATACTTGATTTCATTACACTTGATTGCATTATACTTGATTGCGTTATATACTTGATTGCGTTATACTTGATTGTATTATACTAAACTTGAAAGTCTCCCAACATACACGGCGTACCCCTCGCTTGCATGATAAGTCTCTTTGGATAACACATGCATTGGGTTTCGAAGATGAAGTAAAACTAATGCTATTACTTTCCTTATGAGCAACACAGTCCCCCGATACACGATTGGGTTTCGAGATGAAGTAAAACTAATGCTATTACTTTCCTTTGAGCATCATACCCACACCGAGGTTTCGGAGATGGAGTGGAGACTCATGGCTAATTGCATAAGTTTTGATGCACGTGATCAATATACTAGTTACATACTTGAAACGTTTATACTTTTAACTACTATGATGCATGCATACATAAACTAGACATATTCTAGCGGGGGTTGTAAACACACAGTGCTGCAAGTTTTGTACATGGACTTGGAACTGAGTGGATTTACAATGCCTTTGCTTTGTGACCTCATTTGACAACATGTGCATGAACATAAACTAGACATACTATATTTTGTGCAATGGGTTGTGAACACATAGGCTGTGTTTGTATGGGAGGAACTTGGAACTGGTGGATTTACATGCCTTTGCTTTGTGGACTATTCTATATGACCAAAAACTTTGCCTTTGTTGCACGACGCTCTTAAAATCTTTACTTGTTAACCAAACTCTATGAACTCACTCAACCATTGTGTTGACACTTTAGCATGTTTATCTCGTGTATCTAAGGAATTCACTTCATGGCATGCATGTGGATTTATCATAGAGTCGCGGTGTCGACGCGTCTCACCTATATTTTATGCACTTAACTATCGTTTGATTGCAACAAACTTATTTTGGTACCATGGAAATCTATTGGGACTTATGTTTTGTAAACTCGATTATTTTACGAATCAAATGATATTTTCAAAACAACACTTTAGGTCGCTCGATATAATCAGAATTTGATGCTATGATGAGCCAACCCTGGAATTCCATTCACGCAAAAAATGTAATTTGGGGTGTGACAGACAGTATCGAGAATCGGTTATAGAGAACTAGGTTGCATCATTGACCCTAGACTATAACTGCATCATCATAGCATCTCATCATATCATTATAAGTGCATACTCCTTATACATGCTAACTTATGACTCAACACCAAACATCATATGAGTCGATTAGTCCAAGCATGCATAGACCTAAATTATACATAGCCTGATCACCTATGTCTAATTCAAGAAGAATCATGCAATAAAGGGAGTAGTAGTCTCATATGTGTAAGCAATTCGTAACGAGCCAAAGTTTCAAAAGATTTTCTTCAAACCACTTGTTTCCGCTTTGATCCGAGTGACATTTTGTTTCATGAGTTGCAAAGATCAAGCTAGAAACAAGTTGTTACTCAAACCGATTTAGCCTAATCGATGACGCTTCTTCTGGATGAGTTGTGGGATTGTAAAATCGTTACCAAAATCTTTTGAGGGTTTTGCTCGAGAATGGGAAAGTCCCATCAAGCCTAGTCATAAGAGAGCATGTATTTAGGACGGGAAATGGTCACGATAGCATGAGAACGCATCTAGTTGACGAGGAACCCATATGCATGAGCATTGACATAATCATTTAGACCATACACGAGCATGAAATTTTAGAACCCTTGTCATGTTTGGGCTATAATTATCAATAATCGAATCACGAGGACGTGATTCCTCCGACAAGGAAGAATGTCACAATTCTCAATTTCCGGTCATTTCTTAAACTCAATATTCATCATATTAGTTCATGCATGGTTTTGCATTTCACGCTAAACGATAAATTCTTATTAAAAAGCGCTATCAGACGCATCTTTATTTTATTTTGAACAATTGATCCCGACACTTCCTAAAAACTTATTCCATATATTTTATACTCAAGTTAAGACCATAAAAATTATATTATTAGTTTACCCTTGTTTTAAATTTATTTTGTATATAAATTGTTATATTTATATAATTACGACGGTTTTCGTAAATACTACACGATAGTTATTATTTCACTCAAATTTTGCAAGAAATGTATTTCTATAATTTTTATGACTTCAATATATTTTATTTTGATCCGTTAAAATCTATTTTTAGTTAACGCTACCCTACAAGCTTAAATATTTATACAAGTTATTACTTATCCTTAAATAACAACACATTTACACTACCTAAAAATACTTAATAAAAAAAAAATGATGATCCTAGCTTACTCATATCCCCTTGTCGACACAAGGGATGATTCACACTTTATTGATACCAAATATCTTCATTATATTGTATTAAACTCTAACATATCTTCACATACTCATCCAAAATTTACAAAGTGAAAAACCAAACTATTATCTCTTTCTCTCTACTCCATACAACCGGCCACCATTGAAGGATCAAGAGGAAAACATAAAAATTTTGCTAGTCAAGTTCAAAACAATCTAGAAACACTCTTGATTAAGGTTGTGAAATAAAAACCTTGGGTGTTTAGGATTAAACCTTTGTTCATAAAACCTCATCAAGTTACTAGTAAGCATCTCATATTCATTTTCATCTTTCATACTCATGTTATGTTCATATTATCATGTTTGAGTAAAGCATGTAAGTTATATGATGTCTATACCACTTAAATTGTTTATAAGTACTATAAATTTATATTTGTTATCCTATAATTACTCCTTGAAACATATCACTTTTGGTGATGTATAGGAACCCATGACACCCTAAGAAGGTGTATGGTAGGATTTGAATAGCTTCGGAGTTGTTTTGAATTGGTTAGAATAGGTTTTGCGCGAGAAAAACTCATTTCGACAACTCTAATTAAGGGTCTGTCCATATTTTTGAAATCTGGAAAATCCGACAGGTTGTAAAATATTTTGGGCTAGATATTTATAAAATACACTTCAAAACGAAAACGTGGCCGCTTGAACGGATTAAAACGGAGCTATAACGAAGAAGTTATGAATTTTTCAAGTTGACGACGAAAAATAATTGTTTCAGAAAATTCAGCATGCTGTCTCGACTTTTTACGAGTCAAAAATGAGTCTTAAGCGCTATAAATTGTGTCGACTTATCAAAAATATATTAGTATACTTTGATACGAATCTAAGGACATATAAAACGTGGAAAACGGACTTGTAACGATTAAATTATACACGCTTACACAAAGTTGCCGTAACTTTATTATATATAAGAAAACTATTATATTTCTATTAGACAACCTTACGGCAACAAAGTGACCATGTTGAGGGTCGTTTTTAACATTGACGTAGTACTTTTTATAAAGGGATGCCTTCTAGTAAAAGTAAGTTCACCTAGCATATTTTCCAAAATGTCCAACCGTTCTTCAAGCGGAGTTGTAACGAATAAAATACGGTCACTTAAACTTTGCCGAAAACCACCCTTAACAATATTTTGGACACAAGTACCATACTTAACCTATATTTTTCTCCATGATCGAGACCTCTAGGATAAAAACTTAAATGCTAAAACTTTGAGATAATGATACAAGCTTCCCAAAACCGTTGAGTTTGTTTCCTAACACTCGCGTGCACCATTTTACTACTACTAAGGCTTTTGTCACTTTCATGAGAAATTTTTAATGACATTATTTACTAACGAAAAGTTATAATTTCATAATAAATCACTAAATGACTATCGATATCAATTCAACGTGAAATACTTGTAAAGTATTTTATAACATGAGGAGATGTCATAAACATATATTTCGACGATAAATTCTATTTTCAAAAGCGTACAAGTGGTATAGATTACATGTGGATTTGCATGCACGACATTGTTTCATGACTTATATTAGATCATATTATTCATAATAGGTCGCGGTTAGAGAGTTGCGTCTCATTTCTGTGCATCCACTTTGTCATCATAACCATTGCACCAGGTGAGTTTCATAGCCCCTACTTTTATACATTTTGAATTACTTTTGGGGGAGATACATGCTCAACTATTTTCATTTACTTTCATAAGTACTCTAAACTTTTACTGATTATCGTGAGTTCATACCCCGCTTACTCGCTTAAATTCTTACAAACTCTTTATGAGATCCATGCTTAAATACTTGTTTTTACTCTTGCTAATACTCAAACCATTTATACAATTGTGTTACACTATACTTCTTATACTCTTTGGACATTATATGTGGTTATTAAGTATATGTGCCTTAATGTGCTAAACTTGCTTTTACAAATACAAATACCAAACATTTACACTTTTATGCTACGCTATACTTTTTAAACTTGATTTCTATTAATTTGATTGCATTATACTTGATTTCATTACACTTGATTGCATTATACTTGATCAAGGCGATATACTTGAATGCGCTTATACTTGATTGTGTTATACTAAACTTGAAAGTCTCCCCAACATACATGAAGCAAACCCCTGCTTGCATGATAAGTCTCTTTGGATAACACATGCATTGGGTTTCGGAGATGAAGTAAAACTAATGCTATTACTTTCCTTATTAGCAACACAAAGTCTCCCCGGATACACACACACTATGGGTTTCGGAGATGAAGTAAAACTAATGCTATTACTTTGTGAGCATCATACCCACTCGAGGTTTCGGAGATGGAGTGGAGACTCATGGCTAATTGTATAAGTTTTGATGCACGGTATGCGGATCAATATACTAGTTACATACTTGAAACATTTATACTTTTAACTACTATGATGCATGCATACATAAACTAGACATATTCTAGCAGTGGGTTGTAAACACACAGTGCTGGTAAGTTTTGTATGGGCGACTTGGAACCGAGTGGATTTTACAATGCCTTTGCTTTGTGACCTCATTTGACAACATGTGCATGAACATAAACTAGACATACTATATTTTGTGCAATGGGTTGCAACACAGTGTTGCAAGTTTTGTATGGGCGGAACTTGGAATCGAGTGGATTTACTTATGCCTTTGCTTTGTGGACTATTCTATATGACCAAAAACTTTGCCTTTGTTACACGACGCTCTTTAAAAGCTTTACTTGTTAACCAAACTCTATGAACTCACTCAACCATTGTGTTGACACTTTTAGCATGTTTTATCTCATGTATCTAAGGCATTCACTTCATGGCATGCATGTGGACTTATCATAGAGTCGCTGTGTCGACGCTGCCTCACCTATATTTTATGCACTTAACTATCGTTTGATTGTAACAAACTTATTTTGGTACTTTGGAAATCTATTGGGACTTATGTTTTTGTAAACTCGATTATTTTACGTAATCAAAACGATATTTTCAAAACGACATTTTAGGTCGCTCGATATAATCAGAATTTTGATGCTATGACAAATAACCCCGTGAATTCCATTCCGCCAAGAAAATGTAATTTGGGGTGTGACAAAGTGAGGATGTTCCCCAGGAATCCCCTTACGTAAAGGACAGCCCGCCAGAAGCCGCTCCTATTCCCGTGATCCAAACCTCGAACCGCAGAGAAACTAATGGACGAGGACTCGGAGGCTATGAATCGATGAAGAGACTTTCTACTCCGAATCGCAACGAAACACCTCCTTCGCTACAGCTAAACCTCCAAGTCCACCAAATGGCAAAGGAAAATGGAAGACTTCTGATTTGTGCCTTATGAAGAAAGCTCGGATGAAGAAGAAGAGCAACTGGATACTTCATACACGAAGAAGTTCAAATTCCTTAGACTCCAACACGTGGCAAAAGAATTTGCAAAAGAACAAAGGGTGGCTCGAGGGTCAAGTGGTGCAAACTTTCAACCTTCACTGCGTCCGTTAATCAACCCGATAAGGATCCGTGCCACCACTTTGGTACAACAAATGCATATGTGTCGAAGATACTCTTGAGTATGATTTTGAAGAACCGAATCCGAAGTTAGAGAAGGTAAAGCCGATGAAGAAGCTGCAACAAAGCCAAAGCCGATGAACAAGCTAAGTCCGGCAATGAAGAAGATGTTGAGTATGATACGTTTCTTCTAGATAGTCCTGCACGATTAAAGGAAGAAACTTCAACCACCAAAGGACCCGGAGTCTCCTCACATCTCATCATCATCGGATTCATTTTCTCACTCTTCACAACCACCATCAAAGAAATCAACCAAATCATCATCCGGATCGGAAAGCCAACTCCATCTTGGATGTCCCAAACTAAGAACCGAATCACCAAAGCTGCCAAAAGTGTCGAAGAAAGACATGCTCTATAGAAAGTCAATTTCATTGCCGATCGATAACTTATCTTCAATGATGAGATCGAACAAGATGAAAGTTGAAAGGGAGTATGTACGAAGTTTATGGGATGATCTTCAAGGAAGCATGGACTAGATGATCAAAGGATACTCTCATAAGTTCCTTATGGAGGTTCCAAAACTAACGGGGAGATGTATACCGCATAACTCAGATCCAAATCTCATGCATCTAGCCAAACAAACCATGAAATCAACACCAATGATTGTGAACATCAACCCAGTTGAACCCACAATCTTCTTCTCATGATGAATTGGTGAACCGGCTAGTAGCGCAAATGTCAAACGCTTTGCAACGCTTTTCACACGGCTAAACTGCTTGAAGCTCTACCGAATACCAACTCGATCCGATTCCAGAAGAAGTAAGGCCCAAACGCCAAGAGACTAAGAAGACAAAGATCAAGATAAGGATAAGGAGCCTAAACGCACAAAGAAGTCTGGTTAATCATCTTCCATTCAAGACTGATGCAACCTCCACCACAACGGACCAACAAAGATCTTCTCCTCCCTCTTCTCGCAGATAAACCTCGGATTCGAAGTTACCACCCTGCACTCAAAAACCGACCACTTTGAGTATACGGGTGGTGACGATGAAGAATACCATGAGCCCCAACAACAACTCTCACCCCGCCAAGTACAAAACCTAATCTTCATCTAGGCCTAGAAGAAAGAAGAAGGCGACAAGGCCACGCCCTATCCTGGCTAGATGAAGATAAATAGAGGAATTTGAATGGTTTTCTACACTTATCAATTCTACTCCCTACCCTGAAGAAGGTCAAGATCCGTAGACGGTACTACTTTGGAGCATGCTAAATTTCGCAAGAAAAGTTCAAAGTAAAGAAGATGACGAAATTCGAGTTGAAGCGAATCAAGAATGAAGCATTTCAATCAAAAGATAGCTCGAAAGTGCCATCGAGGTCCAATATCACCTTGATAACATTGCTCGAGCTATGTCTAATAACATGGATTGGCTCAACCTTAGCAAACATCGACTTCTTTGGCTGACAACCCTCCTTATTACACCGACTGGTATAGACCACTACCAACAATTGGCCAACCAAATGAGCCTAGAATTCCATTCCAACACTTCTTCAACAAAGACCTGGAATTTCTTCTACACGGTGGCGATGGCTCAAGGAAATACGCTACATCTCTGACACTTCCATTCCCAGAAATTTAATACTCAAACCGCATAGCTATCGAGGAAAGAGCTAATCACTTGTTCTCCAACAAAGTGGAAGCATACTAATCGAGATGCAATGTATGGGATTCATGGTTGGCCTAAATGTAAGAATCTACTACGTAAGTCGCCAGTACGTAAGTCTCAACATGCAAAGGTTCAAGTACTAAAAACATCGCTGCTATCAAACACGCTCATCTTCGCCCAAATGGGACTACACTATCTCAAGAATATTGTGTCACAGAGGCTGACGATATTAACGAACCTCATGAACCATTCGCCGCTTACCGCAGTGAATCCGGCAACGTAAATTCGCTTAATGGCGCGGTAAAGATCTTCACAAGTTTGGGAGATCACACTTTGAAGTTGGTTAGGGACGGATTGGCTTATCGGTTGAAGGCTATACATGAAGGCATTGGGTCTCCTAAGCGATGGAATTCTCAAGATCGGTGATGTAGAGGATCATCACAATGATTGATGAACGGTTGTATAGAAGGGATCGTTCGTAAGATTGGAAAGTTATGTTGGTGGTCACCCAAGAGAAACATCATCGCTTTCAACGCCCGATTCACACTCCTGCGACATCTCGACTACCCGGTACCCTTGAACTGCTTCTTTCATTATAACTTTGGATGTATGATTTATTATGTCAATGGCGCTGCACATATTACATGTACAACCCGTACTTGTAAATAAAGGACCCTGTGGTACGCTTCAGTGCCACAATCCTTATAAAATGAGCGAAAGCTTCTTACTTTTGAGTAAAACCTATCAAACCTTTCACTTTTCAAGGTTTTGCTCAAAAGAACAAGTACTTTCCTTATGATTTTCAAAACCTCAACCGTTTATATCACTTGTTGAGGGGAGTACTTGACTTAAAACTTTGTTCACAAATTGTTCACAGTGGTCAATCTTCCCGCAACACTGAAATGGTCATATTTATTCTCAACTTTTCAAAAATAACATTTTATATGCCATTTTTGAGGGGGAGAAAATACGGGATAAGAAATATGTTGTGTTTTGCTATATGAACTCTCGTGTGAAAAGACTTTAACCCATGAATTGACGAGATCTTAACTGTTAGTAACTCGAAAAGACTTGTCCGGACGGGTAATAATTTCAAGCTAGTTCGCTAGTGATGTAAACGTGTCTCGCAAGGACTTGTCCGAGTAGAATGTACCATTCGAGAAACTCTTGGTAGACATGAACCTTGACGGGTTTGACAACCTTTCGGGGTTGTCCACACCTTCAAGATAGTTATTAGAGCTATTTGTCACCTAAAAGCTGACAATGCAACTCTTTAACTATGCCACGTAACCGTGTCTCGCGGGGGAATGTCTATCTTGAGTCGATCAATTCAAAAGTTGCTCGCTCTTTCCTCACTCAAGTGCAATTTCACAAAACTCTAAAGCACATGTGGAGGGGGAGTATTTCTGCTAAAAGATAAAACTCTCACAGTGGTTCAAACATGTTTTCATTTACAAACCCTTTGAGAGATTTTCTTGAAAATGGTTTTATGGCAATGGAGTTATAAGGTGATTAAGGTTAAGAATAACCGTCCTATGATCCGCCAGAGCCGGAGGGATCTACCCAAGGACACTACCAATAGTTAGAATTTAGAAGTCCTTAGGTATGATTATAAAAAAGGAGAAAATGAGAATCGGAGAAAGAAGGAGTTGAAGAATTAAAAAAAATGCAAAGAAAAGGGTGAAAAGAAATAGCCCTCCAGATTATTCAACTTAGGGCAGATAACGGGTTCAATTCATATGCTACTGGTTGTCACTAGATGACACCGGTATTGAAGATTAAAAGTCGTCATGGACCCAGTGACGCATGCACTAAACCTTCTTATCCACTCAAGTTTCTCTCAAACGAAGCTTGTTTCATTCTCACAGGGAACCCTACGTAAACTATCGGCTTTCTCTTAGAGATTGCTGGTATTGAAGAAGGAGACCCTCTCCCTAGTCTCCGCTCAGGAAAACCAAAATACACTATTGAGTCTAGAGCCACGAGATTCATCAAAAGATCTCTTAGGTACACTTGACATTTCATCACTTGACATTCAACAATAAGAATTTCAGTGGTACATTATCGAGTCCTTCACAGATCTTAGCAATCTGTCGAGAACATTTATGAGGGGTTCACATTTGTGATCCTCACTGATTGAATGGAAACTCCTGCCAGGGTCAACATCAAACAGCCCTGATAGCAGGTCGCTTCGGCAACTCCCCGTGGATTGCGCTTAGTGGTCTCAAACGGTCTACAGTCGTGAGGTGATGCTTCAGTGTACCTCAGCGACTCATCTGAATCGTAGATGTACTTCGGTACATCGTGTTATCTCACTTGTGGGACTCCGATTCAGGAACGGCCTTTATAAGAATTAGAGTTGTGTTTTCACACTATGTTGTTAACACTCTCGAAGTTCAAACTTGTAAGTGCGGAATCCGCTTATTACTAACCGTTTTTATGTTTACTTCTTATGGAAGCTCTGGAGTGGAATGATCGTGCATTCTCCACTTGTTCACACCAACAACATCATCAAAGAAGTTCTATCTTAAAGCAACACAAAGTCGAATGATTCTTCGTCAAATCAAAGAATCTACAAAGTTAAAGACTTAAAGAACTTCATCAGTACCATAATCCAACGTTAAAGAGTGTGTGAGCATGTTGGAGAAAGACGTGGAGACATTGAAGTAGTGAAGCAGACCTGAGGCAGACTTGATGCAGACAACAACAACATACTATCACTTTCATCACAAAGAACAATGATCAAAGAACAAAGTTAAAGATGATGTCAAAGCATAACTGTTCAAAGAAAACTATCTCGCTACACTGGGGAGATGGTTCAAATCAAGGCAATTCTTCTCACAAGAAAGAAGAATGTCAGAAGACGTCAAAGCTACTATTACATCAACGCCTTCACCGTTTTTCATCACCAACACTTGAGGGGGAGATTGTTGGAATCACTCCTAAACCTTTATTCAAGTGTTAGTTACTCATATGTAATAGTTAGCTTAATTATGGCCTTTATGTTTGTCATTAGCCTTAAGCTTATGTAGAAGGCCCATGAGCTTAGGCCCAAGCCCATAGGAGAAAGGAAGGGACTAGGAGTGTTGCCCTAGCTTCCCTCCTATAAATACTATGTAATAACCCTCACTTGAGGGTTGGTTGTTCAATTTATCTCTTTCACATACTCCACGCCTAACTCTTCTTTATTCCTACGTGTATGTGTGTGTGGTTTATTGTTCAATCGCCTCTCTATCTTTCTATTAAGCTTGTGTTGTAAATCTAGTGACCTAACACTAGTTTTTCAATTCTTATAATTTTTAAGGATTTCTTAAATTTTATACCAAGTTGCCATCTAATCTCTAGGGTCATTTAACACCACTTGACACTCTCAAATCTCCAAGTGTCATTCTTGATCACCCATTGGTGCTCATAAAGACCCATTTTCCTTCCATGAAAGGCAATCATTAGCTACCATCACTCATTACCCTTGATCATTTAAGTCACATTTCATTTAAAACACTTAATATGACTGAAACACTCAAGGTGTATAGGTATTAGACTCTATAAACATCATTTTCCTCCTTTCCTGACTATTGATAGCCGGATCCCTAGGATAAGCCTAGACGGATCCCTCATTGGAGGGAACCAGCTGGCAAATTCAGCAAAACCTAGCTAAAACAATCATTTCAAGCTCTCCTTGCTAACTTGAACACTCCATCTTACTTCAATTAATCATCTTGATCAGTACAAATCTGTAGTTGACTCTTGTACATGCAAATCATCACATTTCAAAGGATCTTAATGGCTTAAGTCTTTAATACACTTGCCAAATCCTTCCCGTTATAGAGCCGCCTTGTTTAGATTTCTTAGTCACCATCCACAACTTAATTCTCAGCATTTAGAAACCTTTACATTACTAATCTTTAATCATTTCATTATGAGGAAAGCTCATAGTGCTAACTCATCCACCAAAGGACCACCCAAGAAACTTGCTCGTGTTGTACACGAAATTTCTTCAACCGAATCATCTCCCGTTAAATCCATAAATGGTAGGATTTCTCCTCCACCAACTCGACCAATCAAACCAATCCCCAAAAGGATTGTTCCCACAAAAATATCATTGCCAAACACCACAATTCCTCCTAAGCCAAACACACCCATTTCCACCCAACCATCACCTTTGGTGCCTAAAGCCATATCATTTACCACTCCACATTCATCTCCACATCTCTACAACTTGGAGGACTTGCCTCCTAGGCCATCCTATCCTCTACCATTGCCGACACTCTCTTCAATAGAGAAAATTGTGCAACAAAACCAAGGTGTTAAATCAACACTTGCACCGACATCCTTTTCTTCATTTCCCTCAAATGGTCCATTTTGGATTATGAGGAATCATCAAAGTCAACCACCCGACCACATGGAAGTTGACACCTCTCTACCTCCACCACCATCCTTTATTGAGCCATCATCGTATGTGCCCCCGCCAATCCCTCCTTTTTTTGTGGACCCTCAAACCTCCTCACTTGATCCTCCACCTCAAGACATTTCATTCCTACCACCACCTCTTTCGAGCCATGACAAAGATTGTTATCATTGTCAACACGTTGAAGGCTTGATACATGTACTACGTGAAGAGCAACGTTTCATGTTCTATCGCCTCCTCGAACATTTCGATGAGGTCAACAAACCTAAACAACCGTGAGATTAAAGATTCAAGTAATGTCCTATTCTTAAGCTTAACTTAGATAGTTTAGGAATCATATTTCATGCTTAAATCATTCTCTTAGTTTTAGAGATATGTAGATCATCTCTCGTATTTTTATTGAATGAAATTACATGTTTTATGTCATATTGTCATGAGAATATGTTTGGTGTCTTAACACATATCTCATTTTGATGTTAACATCAATTTTTACATCACCATTGCTGTCTTATACTTACAGACAGACGGATCCCCCAGTTTTGCTTAGACGGATCCCTCCAAAGGGGGAACCGTGGGATTCGTACAACAGAAGACTTGTTTATTACTAACTTAAGTCTTATTTGCAGGAAATTATGCATGATATACTTGTTTTCTAACATTTGTTTTGTAGATTTTCAATATATACATGAAGACTTTGACACCCTTAGCTAGGGGAGTTTTGTGTCAAAGCAATACATTGCAAAATCATTTGCAATATCATTCACATAGGATTACATTACATGACGTCCTCCTTGCAAAGTTCCAATCATCGAGCATATTCGTCACAAAGACGAAACCATTTGCAAACATAGTTGCAATGCACTAGTTTAGTATTTCTACCTACTTGACGCCCTCTCAAAGGGATGGACTCGTCAAGGGGAAGCTAAGTCGAGAATACTTTTCCTTACTCTCTATTTTTTTTTTCTTTTCACATGTTTTTCTACCTACTTGACGCCCTCTCAATGTGTTAGTTTTTTTTCGACGCTCTTTTTGTTTTGACAAAAAGGGGGAGAAGAGAATAAAAACTCCAATTCAAACTTTTACGAATTTTAGTTTTTCTTTAAAATAATCTTATGTTTTGTCATCAACAAAAAGGGGGAGATTGTTAATACAAATAAGCTGTAAAAACGTTTATTTATATTTAGGGATCTTCTAATGTTTTGTCGATAACAAATGTAAAATCATTTTAATGAAACAAATAAAATACGAAAATGGTTTGAGCCAATAGTTTACTAACACACTTACATTTTCTTATAAAACACTAAACAAGTAATAGTGCTTTCATGATTTAATAGTGCATATGTACAACAACTAGTGTTTAAATATTGGGTAGATATATACATACTTAATATGTATTATAATGGGTAATAGAATTGGTAGAAGATTAAGTATTTAACCCATTGACTTAATACATTGAATGTAGTTGGGTAAAACCCAAAATCCATGACTCATACCCATGGAGCATAACCCATGACCCATTGCATGACATTATGCATAAGTCATAATGGGTATTATCCATGACCTATGGAGCTAACCCATAACCCATGGACTAGATGCATTGCATCCTCTAGATACATTGTATCTACTTGGATACCCATGGTCCAAAGTCTATGACCCATGAACCATAACCCATGACCCATGACCCAAAACCCATGGGCAAAGAGGAGCGTCCCATGATTCCCCCAGTTTACACCGGACGGATCCCTCAAGTAAGGGATCCGTGAGATCTGTGGAACAGTAGCATGTTTTCTTCTATAAATAGTGAGCCATTTCTTCATTGTAGGTTGCCACTCCTACACATAATTTCACCTAGTATTGTAAACTCTCTAACCTCAGATCCAAAGGATCTTTCCATGTAGTTTGTGTTTGTTTCGTGTGATTCTCTAGGTTCCTCATAAAGGCGAGATCACCACCTCTTGAAGTCGAGCAAGCTCAAGTCCATGAGTTGCCATGCTTCGTCATCATCAAGACTACTGAGGTTCTCTTGTTGATGTTTCTTTCTTCCTCACTAGAAGTGTTGTGTCAAAGGAATAAGTGAAGGATGCCAAAAGGGTCAAGACGAAGGCATTAGTGAAAGGTACTTAACGTCCGTGTCAAAGGCATTAGTGAAGGATGCCAAAAGGGTCAAGACGAAGGCATTAGTGAAAGGTGCTTAACGTCCGTGTCAAAAGCATTAGTGAAGGATGCCATAAAAGTCAAGACAAAGGCATTAGTGAAAGGTGCTTAACGTCCGTTTCAAAGGCATTAGTGAAGGATGCCATAAGAGTCAAGACGAAGGCATTAGTGAAAGGTGCCGAACGTCCGTGTCAAAGGCATTAGTGAAGGATGCCAAAAGGTTCAAGTCAAAGGCATTAGTGAAACATGCCAAGGGTGTACAATCGATATGGTGTATCGATATACAAATAGAGATAGGTTGTATCCAAGGATATTAATATCCTTGATGATGTTGTAATAAGGAGTGAGTCTCCTTTGGGATAGGTGTTGTGTAGTGTTGGGTAGTAGTTCCTCCTTTGTAATGGAACTCGATATCTAGCCTTGTACCGGATAAAGTGTAGGCGACGTTGTGATAGGTGTGGTTCTACCTTGTGGAAGAACCCGGTGTCTAGCCTTGTACCGAAAAAAGAGTAGGCGACGTTGTGAAGGCTTCTCCGCCCTAAGGAGTCATGTCGTGTAGTGCTAATGAACTCTCGAGTAGGTGACTCGGGGAGTGGAGTAGGGTAAGGAAGGTGTCCTTGTAGCCGAACCACTATAAACACTCGTGTCGTGGTTTTGTGTTTCTTACTCTTTACCTTTCCATTACATATTTACATATCTATCTATCAACGTCCAACATACACATCTAAATAGATTGACATAATTCGATCTAAATATTATAAAACGAAGTTTTAATCCGGAAAACTATTCAACCCCCTTCTAGTTTTCTACAGGTTTGTATAAAGAACGCTACAGAGAAAGACTGTTTTTCCCTCAACAACATAACATTGACCTCGGCGTTAATGGTCAAGGGACGAGTTTGGCATATAAACCCCATGTTTTGGACTCCCAGCGATGAAAAAGGGAAGTTTTGTCCCATCGTGATGCGCTGGTACAAGTTTAAGGACGAACCGTGTATTTCTTTAGAAAAGTGATTACACTGCACTAGTTCTTGAAACTGTTTTTTACTGCACAACATATCTCTACAAGTTTAACATCTCACCATAAACCATCCATTTCTCTACAAGTTTCCATCACAATTTACCCATGAACCTACCTCATTAAAGTACAGGAGTACACACTCTCACACACACAAATCTTTTTGTCATATGTTGGTCACAAAGTCATGTTTAAGAGCAAGACATATATTTACTATGCCGATAAAATGTTTTTTTTTTTTTTTTTTTTTTTTTTTTTTTTTTTTTAACATTTTAAGGAATTAAAATAAAAAATAAAAAAATTGAAGTAATATAAGTACTACGTATAATAACAAAAATCACAAAAATATGTATGAAATAAATTGGAGGATTTTGGTTTGGCAACGGTATATTGGGATATAAGTTTTATTGTGCGTGTAACGTGTTCATACTTGAGCTAGGCTCGTTAAAATATCCACTAGAGCTTTTGCTTAAGGAGCTCGAGTTAAAAATAAGCTTGTTTAATAAACAAGCTTGATTAGGTTCATGAGTTTAAAAGTACCTTACCTAAACACATCGTTTATATTTTCGCTTTTAGAAAAAAAAGAAAAAAAAATACAAACATCTGTCATTAAACAAGCTGAGCCTGAGTTTAAATAGCTCGCGGGCGAGCCAATCTCGAATTTTACAAATAAGGCTTCAAACGAGCCGAGCTCGAACCTGTATCTTTTCCAGTAACAAGCCAAGTTTTAGCTTTGTCAAATACGGTTCGATTCGTTTAAACTTTTTACGACCTACGTTTATTTATAGTTAGTAAAAATTTAACAGCTTGCAATTATTTTGAAACAATATAGAATATCATAGAATCATATAGAGTATTATTTGTTTTCATAGATCAAATACTAATTAAAAACCTAAGTTATTGTATTTGTACCTTTAAAAGATCACCATCTTCCCATAAATAACTTAGCATATACCACTAAAACACACTAGAAAAACACACACACAATGGCTCTCCTCTTCTTTTTCTTCCTCTTAGCTTCCGCCACCACGTCCACTACCGCCGACCTCACAATTCCGGCCATCTACAAAACATGCACAAACCAAACACTCCAAGACCCAACAACCAAAATAACACTAGACACACTCTTCACAACCCTTGTAGCTGCATCATACTTAACCAACTTTTTCCAAACAACCGTCGCCACTACTGCAACCACAGTCAATGGACTCTACCAATGCCGTGCTGACCTATCCCAAAATGACTGCAAAACTTGTGTCCAAAAACTCACAAATATCATTAAAAGACCATGCAATACTGCTACAGCACAATTTGCAGGGTGTTACATGACATATGAGGTTATTGGAAACTACATTAGTTATTCTGGTATGTATTTTTTTAAAACGAATGAACACGAGTTATGCTAATTAGACCTACAACTCAAGCCTAAATATATACATAATGCATACAATTGCATTAAGTACTTTATCTCTCTAAATTCTCACCAATCAATTTTTTAAATCAACCAATCAAATCATGAGGTTCATTTATAGACATGATTAGTAGGTCTAACAATCATTTTTCTAAAGTAAATGCGTATGATCTATAAATAAGCAATCCTAAACACCCTATTTAATTTTTAAGCTTTTTAGGATTTTGGATAATAAACAATTTTTAGTAAAAAACTAAAAAACATCAACCGATTTTGTGGTTTAAATAGTTACGTTTGACGTCTTTAATTTTGTTGGATATAGATGGTGGCGACGATTATGGTGGATGTACTAGTCCATTCGTGGCATTGGTGGTGGCGACTGCTGTTTTCATGTTACTACAAAGCTAGAACGTCTACATAGACGTCGTTACTTAGCAATTAATTAATTATAGGTTTATTGTAGGGCTGTATATACTTATATATTATCTGTCATGGCGCCTAGGCCTAACAAGTCTACACAACGCTCAAAATGTTGGCTAAAGAACATTGCATATCTTTGTATAGGTTGTCGTTCTGGTTTAATCGTCTACGCATGTATGCCCAATATGATATAATAGTATTTTGGGCCGACTTCTGGTTGCATGAAGAAATCTGAATTCTATGAGTACTAATTATTAATGAACTTTATGTTATGTAGGTCATCTCTTTTAATGTTGATAGATTATACATAAGAAATGATGCTAATCTTTCCTTGTTTTTTTGCTTTTGTTTTGAGCATCTGGAGTAAAACCTAACAACTTTCGGGTATGGACAATATGATAACATTCCAAAAAGGGTTGATATACGAATGTATTAGCCTATAATAATTAGGGTTTTAAATGACTTATAGATAGTTCAAGACATTAATAAACAGATACATAAAAATATGATCTACAGATAATCATGGGCATAAGTAAAGAGATACGAAGATATGATTTACAGTCAGAGCATTAACTAACAAAACTTCAACATTCTGTGAAAAACTACGTAAATAACTTAAGCATATAAGGAGGTGTTTCTTTTTTCTATTAATGAGTAGATAGTGGCGGGGCCACACATATAATATGTTTCTTTTTACGCGTTAAATGGTCTATATGGAGAGAGAAAGCAAAGGGTGCTCCTCTCCATTAAGACTTATTAACAGAAAGAGGTCCACCCACTTAATCCAGAAATAAAAAGAAACAAGCCCTTTAAGTAAGCTAAATCGATCCGTATGATTTGTATAGAAAGAACCTCGATCAAATCTGTTAAATGAAAGTAAACCATCAACGTAGAATAACAAGATACAATATTGAACCTTCACACAAGGTGTTTTCAATATAACACAAGTCTTTGCCGATCATAGGAGTCCCTATAGACTCTTGAACATTTTTTTTTGGACAACAAGGAATTTCATATAACAAAATAGACCACCCCTAGTGATAAGCTAGGAAATGGAAAAATTTACAAGCTATCAATTACATTTGGCAAGCAAGCATAGAATGGATTAGATAACCAAATGGACCAATCAATCGACTTATCGGTGCATCGGTTATTAATCCAACCAAAAAAAAAAAAAAAAGACTTTGAACATCATGAAATAAATTAAACGGTGGAGAAGATGGCAGCCTCAAAGTTATTCGGACTTTTAGATCCTGCAGTGAAGTTTTCGAGTTACAACTCTTCCATAAATGAAAAACAAGTCTAAAACCAAATTTAGAAGGTATGGGTCGATTATATCATATATTGTTTTAAAATTTATCTTTTTTTGATTAAGATTTAAATCTTTTTCATTTTTATATTGCAAGTTTTCCTTTTTCTAATAGAATTTCCAATTTTGTGTTTGTATACCCTTGTATATATGTAATCTTTAAAAAAGCAAAGCAAATTAGGCTATAATTTCATCCACAACTACAATCTCACATAAATGAAATAATTGATACATAGCAACATCATAAAATGCATTGCATTGATATTTCTTGCAAGTACAAAGTAAATTAGAGGTGATTAGCTAGCTTGAAAAAAAGTCAACTAGCATGAACACTCTTTGCTAAACCATCATCAAATGTTATAGCAAACATAAACAAAAAACCAAACAAACAAATTAGGAAAATAACTAGTGATCATGAGTTCATGACGAACGTCACATGATGGAGCAAGAGCTGCTTCCCTCATGATTAGCATATGGATCGCCACGAGATGGATATGACGGCACATAGGTGGTACGTGGCTGAGGATTGTAGTTATAACCATTGACATTGTTATTATAGCCTCCGTAACCATCTTGATGACTGTAGTTATAACCATTGCCATTACTATATCCTCCTCCAAAACCATTTCGATACAAGTTGGTTGAACATTCACCATACTGCCAATGCACTAGATGTGCTTTCTTTCCAGATTTCCGCAGACATTTCAGAAGTACGCTGGGTTCAATGTAACCCGATATATGTACCTTCCCACCATCCTCCATTCGGAAACTAGTTACTCCTTTATATAACAAAAAAGAACAAGTACGTTAATTATCAATCATATTAATTAGCTACAGAAAAATTACAAGAACAACATAAAACATAATATACATGATACCTTTAACGCTATTCAATACTTTCTCCACCGTTTTTGTCCAATTATTCTCAACATCGACCTTGATAGTAAAGTTCTGCGCGCAATGATCAAGAACAAAAGAAAAACATATAGAACAATGTTAGAAAAAGATATAAAGTGATGGTTAATTAGTTCTGTTATAAAGAAATAAATTGATCAATGTTTTCTAGTACAAGTAACTAACCGTGAATGCAGTGTCTTGATCCTTCTTGTTCTTAGGTGCCATGGTAACAAAAGCTGTTAATCGTGTGATAAAATAATTAGTTGATTAACTGTCAAGAAGAAGATGAGATGATATGAGTATATATACTGAATAATATACATTTATTTTAGGAAGTAAATCATGGGATTTTAATAACTTATCGTATATATTTGGTACTTTCTATTTTTGAATTTGATAGACCTTCCTTTGTTATATATAACAAATTTTACCCATATATTTTCCTTGCTTAAATTGTATTTATGACAATAAGTAGAAAAAAGTATATAAGCTAAATTTAAAAGATAAGGTCGGTTATATATCTTACACCGTAATTTCTTGAAATCTTATTTTATTTTATTACAGTAAGATTTAAATATTTTTCTCTTTTATGTTGCGTTGTTTCTTATTCACTTTGAATCTTCATTTGATTTTGTATGATTGCTCGATACTTTTTATTGCTAGATGTGATTTATAATGACAGTATAACTATATAACCAACGTCAATAAATTTTAGAAAATGAACACAAGTGTGTGTTTGTAAGATAAATGACTCGGTAAAAACGAGAAGTGTGAATCAAAAGCCGTATTAGTCTAGCGGTTAACTACGGCGGGTGCAAATCAGTAAACAAGTTTGGGATATGTTCCAATTTGGTACCTCAAACTTTATATCAACCATAAAAACAATCAAAGTTTTAAAACTGTTCTATTCTTTTGTAATTTTTATGTTAGAGTGACCTGAATAGAACAATTCTCAAACTTGGTTATTGTTTATGTTTAGTTGTGCATTAACGAGTTATATATAAAGTTGGTTGAAATTAGTTAATTTCAGAGGGTGGTGTTTAAAATTAATTTATAACATGTTAATGCATAAATAGATACTTTAAAGCACACTAATTTTAAAACATTACATAAGAATGAAATATCTTTGAAACTTTGATGGTTTTTATGATTAGTATAAACTTTGAGGTATTAAATTGTAACACTCATGAAACTTTGTTACTAATGAATGACATATTCCCTTAACTACGGAGTAATACATAGAAAACGACAATGACATACCTAAGCAGTGTCAACAATAATATTTTTTAACGAATAAATAAATTGCATCACTAAAAAAATAGTAAAATTCTACACATCTTTCAGCTAAAAAAAATACGCGCTTTTAAATGTTTAAATTTTAAAATATCAAAATCTGTGCTTCCCAAATGTGCGGACAAATGGTGTGTGTGAATAATATCACAAAAACAAAATGTACAACACATGGTTAGAAGACAATAAAAAAATAACAAATAACAAAACCGTACACTACAACAATCGGATGGACGGGCGAAGAGACTTTCGCCGGGGACGCAATGTCTCCGGCGAAAGTCACTAAACGACAAAATTAAATCCGACGTGGCACATGAATGCGCTGACCTGTTAGGGAAAATTCAACGCACACTTTCGGCGGGGACATGTCCCCGGCGAAAGTATGTTGGATTTTTAACAAATTTTGACCGGCTAGTCAAAATTCAACGTAAACTTTCTCTAGGGACTTGTCCCTGCCGAAAGTTTATTTCACTTTTACCAAAAAATTGACCAAGTCAAAAGCATGCTAATTGTTGCCGGGAAAATTCCCGCCAATCCTTTCCCCGAAGACATGTCCCTGACAAAAGTAGTATTTACAAAAATACACTTTATTGCAACTATTAATACATAACTAAAACCCCGATGCTTGGAAAAACATAAATAACCCAATCGCCAATTCCCACAAAACACACGTAACAATATAATGGCTGATTACACGTCGAAAAAAGAGTAGTCACTGGTTTTATCGTCGATATATTTCTTTACTCGAGTTCTTGATACGTATGGGTCAGAAATTTATGATGAATATGGTTCTTATAAGAACATAGACCCGTTGATGAGAGACCGCATTCTGGAATGGTTAAGGAAAGAGCCATTCTACAGGGTGTATTTGGACTGTGAAGCTAATGGTGTTGGAGGAGAAAACACGCTGGAAGCTGAAGCAATGTTTGAGCAGTTCGTCAAGCAAAGGAAGGAAAAAGATGAAGCTGAAAAAAGCCCGTTCGAGTACACATTTGATGATGCGGGAAATAGGGTAACAAATCTTGAAGCATTGTTTTAACAGTTCGTCAAGCAAAGGAAGGGAAAAAATGGTGCAGGTTCTAGCGAGCGAGGAAGTAGCAGGGAAAAAAATTGAATGTGCGATGTTTGTTATGGTCTATGTCGTGTGTATCATATCGTTTGAGTTGTTTCGTTTGCTTTGCCGAGTTGTTTCGTTTGATCTGTTTCGTTTTGTTGTCAAGTTGTTTCTTTATTCATGTGTAATTTACTATTGGAAAAGGGGTGTTTGGAAACCATAATTTTGTTAACTTAGAACATGGTCAAATTGAAAGGTACATAGTAATAAGTGATACGTATACCAATAGTACCTATACTTGGTCGTTTAACATGATACGTATACCAATAGTACCTATACTTGGTCGTTTAACATGATACATTCCCGTCAAACCTTTCCCCGAAGACATGTCCCCGGCAAAAGTAATATTTATAAAAAATACACTTTATTGCAACTATTAATACATAACTAAAACCCCGATGCTTGGATAGTCATTTCATTACGTAAAACCCTAAACTATTTTAAAATTAAAACAACAACTACAAGAACAACTACTACCTTGATCAACAACATCAACAACAACATCAACAACATCAACAACAACAACAACAAGAACAACAACAACAACAACAACTACTACTACATACGAAGATTTTCCATGTCACCTAATAGCTCACGAAGTAATGCATCCGACCGGACATGCGTGGTCGTCGGGAATCCTTGCCATTTCAAGTCTTGCCTCCAGCAACCTTACTCTTGTCTCTAGCACATGTTTTTGTGATTCCAGCAAGTTTATCCTAAGATCTTTTTCATGGCAGCTCGAGCACTCTGTTGGTGCAGATCCAGAACCTTGAAAAGAGATTGTTCTTAAGTACTCGTCAAATTCATCCTTCCACATAAAATATCCGCACCTATTATCTTCTTTTCTGGGCTGTTACATAATAAGAAAATTATAAGAGATTACAACCCAATTATTTGTATATTTACATAAATAAGAAATGTATGATTGTTCACCTTTGACAGAGGACATGCATAATATTGTCGTCCATATGAATATTATCTATGTGATGTTCTTAATCTTATATTTCCTGCTCCACAAGAACACATAAAAGGATTAAATGGCTCCATCTCAGGTTTTGAAATTTGTGTGAAGATAATAGGTTGTGAGGTTGAGTGGTTTTGAGGATAAGAGGTTGTCAAATTTGTGCAAAGATACAAGAACTATATAATATGTTTGTCATGTTGGTGGGAAGTTTTGGCGCCATTTTTTGTGGAATTTTGCGCCATTTTTTGGTGGAAAGTTGAGAACAGAGAGAACTGCAAGAATTTGACCTATGCATTGATGTATATAATAAAATAATTTATATATTATGCATTGATGTATACAAATTCTGAATTTAACATGATACGTATACCATAGCACCTATAGTTGGTCGTTTAACATGATACGTATACCATAGCACATATACTTGGTCGTTTAACATGATACATATACCGTAGCACCTATACTCGGCCGTTTAACATGATAGGTATAATATAGCACCTCTAGTTGGTCGTTTAACATGATACGTATACCATAGCACCTATAGTTGGTCGTTTAACATGATACGTATACCATAGCACCTATAGTTGGGCGTTTAACATGATACGTATACCATAGCACCTATACTCGGCCGTTTAACATGATACGTATACCATAGCCCCTATAGTTGGTCGTTCACATGATACGTTATACCATAGCACCTATACTTAGTTATTGAAAATGATAATAAAGATTGTTTTTAATATGAGAATTGATTAAAACACCTTTTGCCTGGGGACATGTCCGAGGAAACTTTTTCACGATTTTTTTATTTTTCCTCCCAGTTTTACTTTATCCCGCCATAACCTTCCCCGGGGACAAGTCCCCGGCAAAAGTCTTGCTAGAAGACAAACAAAGGTTTCGCCGGGGACATGTCCCCGGCGAAAACTAATTGTAAAAATCACCTCAATTATTAACCAAGATCTGCTTTCACAAATGAGATAAAAAAAACCAAACTCACGCTAGCAGCTGCTCCACATCCTTCATCTTCATAGCACCACCTCCATCATCGTACCACCTCCACCACCACTACATCATCGAGCCGCCTCCACCACCATTACATCACCGAGCCGCCTCCTTCATCTTAAGTGGGTATCTTTTAGTTTTTACTTATTTAATCCAAATCCTTTTGTAATTTTTATAAATACTCTTGACTGATTGTTAAATGCTTCATGGGTTTTTGTTATATAGTTGTAATCTTAAGTGGGTATCTCTTATTTGGTTAATGCTTCATGGGTTTTTGTTTGTGTTATACCGATCTGATGCTTCATGGGTTTTTGTTTGTGTTATACCGATTTGATGCTTCATGGGTTTTTGTTTGTGTTATACCAATTTGATGCTTAGGTGTTAAGTTGTTTGCTTATCAGTTAAAAAGGTCCACAATGAGAGTTCTACTTTCAGCTTCATGTTTAAGTAGGAAGTGAGACATATTCTTTGTGGATAAAAGAATTTAAGCTATATTCATGTGCTTAGATAGAGTATTAAGATATTAAAAAACCCATCATAGTTTGGTCACATAAATTACCTCTAATGACTTGTTTCACCACTCTTTAGCCAGTCAAATCATTCAGCATAGGATATATATGTCTTTCCAGATGTGCTAGGAGTTTCAGATTGAACGTGTCTTGCTCCTCAGCTCCTCTTCTCTATCCTGCAATTAAGAAACTTGGTTATTATGTGCATGTCTACATCAAAGTTGTATTGGGCTACTAGTTATATGTTGTCATTTGAATTCATTTATATTATGTGAGAAATGTCAAATATTGTGAGCTGAGTTATAAAGAATGCTTAATGTTATGGAATAGGACATCCTTAGGTAGTTGTTTACTGGAGAAAACCAACTCATTCCTACTGTAAAGAAGTAAATAAGCCGAAGCCTTTTGGATAGGGAAAACCCTCAACTGTATTTTTATTTTAAAAATAAATTAATTCCGAACATTAGTAGATATTTCAGATTTAACACAAAGTAATCATCACATTATTAAACGGTTGGCAAAAGAGCTTCACATATCAGTTTCAGATCCTAATCTTAATTTTATGCAGTTCCCTTGCATATTCCATGAAATATATATAATTGTAACCTTTTAATATGTTCTTTGCTTTTATACTTGTAGGAATATAGTATCTACTGTCAGTCTGGAGTGCAAATTGGATTTGAAGGCCATCGTATTACATGCTCGAAATGCAGAATACAATCCAAAGGTATGTTGCAATTATTAATATTATTACCGTAAGCCAGATAGGATAGGATTCAGGCTTGTGGTTATTATACCTGTTGTTTGGCTGTTATGTAATCTTTTTAGTTGTGTTTTGGTAACCACAGCCGAGGCCAAGCCGCGACCACAGCCGAGACCAAAAGGTAAGATATGTCGTTGCGTATTTTAAATAGTTTAGGGTTTTAGGTAATGAGAACTATCCAAGCATCGGGTATCAAAAAGATCCTTTAAACCGTTAGGGTTGAATTGGTCATTTTAACAATTAGGGTAGGAGAGTAGGATGGCGGATTTTGGGACCTAAACCAAGATCTTGGCAAGGTGTTGGGGTCCACCCCCTTTCATGTGTAATAGCACTCTAACTAGGTTAATGAGATCATGTTGTTTCATCTGCTTGTGATACAAAAGATTTGATCATGTTTGCTTACGACTTTTTGAACAATGTGTCTACGGATGAGGGTGGTGAAAACAAGAGAATGGTGTTAGTGTGTCTAGTTAAAAGCTATACACCTTTCCCGACATCATTTCATTCTTCTTTTTACAATGATCTTCCCAAAAACTCACCAACAATTCTCTCCTATATTATCAAACAACAAAATTGAAATTAACGGCGGTGACACGTGGCTTCTCCGATGGTTTACGACGAGGAGGTACACGGTTTCTGGTCCAGTAGATACAGAAAGTACAGCCCATTTCTTGTTACGGTTGTTATGGTTACTGATGATGAGGGTTGAATCTTGAAGGGTAGCTAGAAAGGTGGTGCAAAAGGGTTTAGCTTGCTCGAGAGTTAATGTGTGTGTGTTTTTTTTTTAGTGTGTTTTTTGGTGTGAAACTCTATATGTGTGTGAGAGAGAGAGGTCAGAGATGATAAGAAGAGAGATGAAAGGGTTGGTAATGATAGTAATGGAATGGTGGCGAGAGATATGAAAGTGTTTGTGAGGGTGCCTCATTAACCCCACTTCACTCGACACATTCAGCACTATTACAAACCAGATCTCTCTTCTTATCATCTATGCTCTCTCTCTCTCTCTCTCTCTCTCTCTCTCTCTCTCTCTCACACACACACACACACACACACACAGAGAGTTTCACACTAAAAACACACACACAGTTATGAACTCTCAGAGCAAGCTAAACCCTTTTGCACCACCTTTCTAGCTACCCTTCAAGATTCAACCCTCATCATCAGGTAACCATAACAAACTGTAACAAGAAATGGGCTGTACACTTTCCTATATCTACTAGACCAAGAAACCGTGTACCTTCTCACCGCAAACCATCGGAGAAGCCATGTGTCACCGCCGCTAACTTCAATTTTGTTGGTTGATAATATAGGAGAGAATTGTCGGTGAGTTTTTGGGAAGATCATTGTAAAAAAGAGAATGAAATGATGTCGGGAAATGGTGTAATAGCACTTTAACTAGACACACTAACACCATTCTCATGTTTTCACCAACCCTCAACCCTAGACACACTGTTCAAAAAGTCATAAGCAAACATGATCAAATATTTTGTATCACAAGCGGATGAAACAACATGATCTCATTAACATAGTTAAAGTGCTATTACACATGAAAGGGGGTGGACCCCAACACCCATCCAAGATCTTGGTTTAGGTCCCAAAATCCACCATCCTACCCTCCTACCCTAATTGATAAAATGACCAATTCAACCCTAATGGTTTAAAGGGTCTTTTTGATACCCGATGCTTGGATAGTTCTCATTACCTAAAACCCTAAACTATTTAAAATACGCAGGTTAAGATTTGGACAAACCCAAAGAAGCAGAAGATATCGGAAGTCAACTGACAAAACCGCCTGGCGAACACGAGTTCGAGCCTTATGTGTTAGGATATGTTTGTAGATAATAACATGGTTAGGATTCCCGCTAAATGGATTATACGTATAGTTTTGGACCATTTGCGTATAGGTAGCTTATGTATAGTTTTGGACCATTGGCAATTTTGGAAACACATTTTGTTTATCGATTGATGGTTATATATGATATTATGTTTAGCAATTTGTGTTGTTGTGCTAAAGTAGGTTTGAAACAGGTTGTTACATTGTAGATATTTTTCCGGAAAAATAGGAAAAAAATCTGGAAATTACCCATTTTGCAGCAATTTTCTGCAAAATGGGTGTAAAGCTTTCCCCGGGGACATGTCCCCGGCGAAAGAGTTATAGATAATCTTAATTTTTCATTTTCCCCGGGGACATGTCCCCGGCGAAAGAGTTATAGATAATCTTAATTTGCCATTTTCCCCGGGGACAAGTCCACGGCAAAAATAAGTGCCACGTCAGACGTGTTTGACCAGCGCAAAATTGGTGCGGGACCCACATGTCCCCGGTAAAAGTGGGTTTTAGTCCCCGGGGAAAGCATTCCCGAGAGGGTATTGCCGGGGGGCTTTCACCGGGGACATGTCCCCGGTAATAGGCTTCGTAGGGGACATGTCCCAGGCGAAAGCCATGCTTTTTCCCCTGCAAAAGCCCACATTGTTGTAGTGGTAAGAGAACAAGCGTTACCATTCCCCTCGATATCTTTAAAGGCCGTATGATGCCTTTTGGATACTTCCAAATTGTAGTAGTCCAACCTCGAACAAAAGACTCGAATGAGGTGGCCGGAGGTTGATTACATGCTTCGTCAGTCTCCTGACGTACTCCTCATTATAGCCAGAAGAAGGCAAATCCAACACGTTAGAATCCTGATTTCTCCAAGGCATGGCGTCAGGTATCGCACGACGGTCAACGAGAAAAAACCTATCTTTCCAGTGTTTCAAGCTGGAACAAGTTTCATTAAAAATCTTCTTTTGAGCACGACGCTCGAAAGAAAACCAATGACCCTGTTTATTGAGTTTATAAAAAACCCGAAACAAAGTCACGGTCAGAACAATGTCCAAGCTTCGACAATAAACTTCAAACATGATTATCCGGTTTAGACCGATGGGCAATTGGGAAATATGTACACGAAAATATTTAATAATTCGGAGCAAGAGAGTAGAAAAAGGAACCCTAACGCCCGAAAACTCTAAATAGTGGTCATATATACCGATAGCGTTGAGCGGAAGGTTGTTCATCGTCAACCCCTTCAGAGGAAGCCGAGGCTTTAAGTCATGTGGAATATTAAACTCGCTAACAATATATTCTAATTTCGGTCCTCCGACGACATTACAGACACGAAGGTGTGCATATCAAATTTAGGGGTCACTTCCACTTCTTCATTTTAACGTTCGGAAGCCATTTGGAGAGGATGGAAAGGAAGGTAACGCAAAATGACCAATAAAAAGGGAAGAGACGGAACACACCTGAATTAGAAGCCGAAAAGTTATCTGCAATGGCGGAAAGAACAAGAGTAAAAAGTGAAAATAGTAAAAATGAGATAAAGGGGAGGTTTTTATAGGGATTATG
Organism: Chrysanthemum makinoi; assembly: GCA_910596185.1. Lineage (NCBI taxonomy): Eukaryota > Viridiplantae > Streptophyta > Magnoliopsida > Asterales > Asteraceae > Chrysanthemum > Chrysanthemum makinoi. The sequence continues at coordinate 347,005,213 of OU343224.1, read as the reverse complement.
GGGAGATCGAACGTCACATCATGTCAGAGGATGATGTGGCGTCATCTGGACCATGGGAAGACGCACCCAATGACAAGTATCACGATCGCGAGGTACACGATAAATACTTTTTATCTTATTAGTCGTAATGGGCTTTGGCCCGTAATGATCATTCGTCCCAGTAAACGAACGTATGAATTTTTTCAGAACAAAAAAAAAAAGAAAAGAAAAAGGGCATGACGACGTATTATATGATACTGGGAGGACATGACGACGTATATAGCTGATAACCAGAAGGACCGGCCAAAGGCCGAAGCAACCTTTTACCCAGGGAACTTCTCGACACAGCGAACAACACCAAGGACCAAAGAGACGCTGCTCATTTTCCTGATTTCACTAGATGTTGTCTCCCCACGCTTGCGCCGCCTAACACCTAGTCTAGGAGTAGCTCGGCCTACCATCCCCTAAGTGTCAGGAACAATACCAGAAAAGTAACCAGGTACATTGATTGGGGTAGTATAAATACCTCCACATTTATTTGTGTGGAAAACTAGAAGGGGGGTTGAATAGTTTTGCCAATTAAAACTTACTTTTAAGCTATTTAGATCGACTTATGTCAATCTATTTGGATGTGTGTTGGATGTTGATAAACAAACATATAAAAGTATGTAATGAAAAGATAAGAGTAAGAAGCAAAAAACCACAACGCGAGTATTTATAGTGGTTCGGCTACAAGGACACGTTCCTTGCCCTACTCCACTCCCCGAGTCACCTACTCGAGAGTTCGTAATCACTACACGACACCAACTTCTTATGGTGGAAAAACCTTCACAACGTTTCCTACTCTTTTTCCGGTACTAGGCTAACCACCAGGTTCTTTCACTCCAAGGTGAACCACACCTAACACAACATCGCATACCCTTTATCCGGTACTAGGCTAGATACTGAGTTCCATTAACATGGAGGAACTACTACCTAACACTACACCAACGACTAATCCCAAAGGAGATCAACTCCTTTTTACAACATCATCAAGGATATCAATATCCTTGGATCTAATGCTAATCTATCTTGTACATCGAAACACACCATATCGTATGTACATCTAAGGCACCTTTCACTAAAGCCTTTAGTTAGATCTTCAAGTCACTCTTCACCAATGTCTCGTGACTTGACTTCTAGGCACCCTTCACTAATGCCTATAGTATGGACGATCAACACCTTTCACTAATGTTTCGTCTGACACTTGAGACATCTTTCACTAATGTCTCCAACACTACACTTCTTAGAAGAAAGAAAAGAATCATCAACAAGAGGACTTCAGTAGTCTTGATGATGAGGAAGCATGGCAATTCATGGACTTGAGCTTGCTCGACTTCAAAGGTGGTGATCTCGCCTTTAAGAGGAACCTAGAAAATCACACAAAAATAAAACTACAAACATAGATCTCTTGGATTTGGGGTTAGATAGTTTTTAACTCAAGGGGAAAGTATGTTGGAAAGGGGTGAGAAACAATGAAGAAATGGCTCACTATTTATAGAAGAAAAAATCTACTGTTCCCCGGATCCCACGGATCCCTCCCACAAGGGATCCGTCTAGCGTAAAGCTAGGGATCTGTGGGACGCTCCTCTTTACCCATGGGTATTTTGGTTATGGGTCATGGGTCATGGGTTGATTCATGGGTCTTTAGCTAGATACAATGTATCTCTTGAGTGCAATGCACCTAGTCACATGGGTATGGGTCAATACCATGGGTTATGGATATTATCCATATATGATATAAGCATGATGTCATGCAATGGATTATGGGTCAAGCTCCATGGGTCATGGGCTGTGGGTTGTACCCAACTATATTCAATGTATTTGGTCAATGGGTTGTGATACTTAAGTTTCTGCCCATTTATATTACCCAATATACTACATACTAGTTATGTGTATATTTTACCCAAATATGTAAACACTAGTTGTTGTAAATATGTAATATTAAATCATAAAATCACTTATACTTGTTTTAGTGTTTTATGTGTAAATGTGAATATGTTAGAAACTATTAGTTCAAACTATTTACGTATTTTATTTGTTTCGTTAAAATGATTTTACGTTTGTTATCGACAAAACATTAGAAGATCGTAAAATATAAATAAACGTTTTTACGGCTTATTTGTATTAACAATCTCCCCTTTTTTGTTGATGACAAAACATAAAATTATTTTAAGGAAAAGCTAAAATTCTTAAAAGTTTGAATTTGTAGTTTTTACTTTCTTCTCCCCTTTTTTGTCGAAACAAAAAGAGCTTCGAAAGGAAACTAACATATTGTTTTAAGAAAAACATGTGAAAAAAATAGAGAGCAAGTAACGGGAAAGGATCTCGTCTTTACTCCCCCTTGACGAATCCATCCCTATGTAAGGGCGTCAAGAGAATAATACTAAGCTAGTTCATTTGCAACTAAGTTTGCAAAAGAATTCGTCTATGTAACGAATGTGCTCCCCCTTGTTGATTGCATTTTTGCAAAGGGATGTCATGAAATGTAATCCTAATATTGCAAGTAATTTGCAATGTATTGCTTTGACACAAAGCTCCCCCTAGCTTTAGGGTGTCAAAGTCTTCATGTGTAAATTGAATAACTAAAAAACAAAGGTTAGAAAACAAGTATAATGCACAATTTCTTGCAAATGTGATCCAAGTTAGTAGAAAAATAGTTTTCTGTATCACGGATCCCACGGTTCCCTCCTTGTAGGGATCCGTCTTGGCAAATATGAGGGATCCGTCTGGCTGATGATCAATTTCAGCAATGATGATATAACATATTACGTTAATATCAAATTGAGATATGTATTATACAACATACTCATATAGACAGAGATATAGCAAGTAGCATGTATTTTCATTTAATAAAACTAGATATATGATATATATGACTCTAAAAACTAAGAAAATGATCGATACATGAATTGGAATTACTAGACTTGTCTAAGTAACGCTTGAAACTAGGACACCACTAAAATTATCTAGCTCAAGTTTGTTTAGGTTTAATCTTGTCGAAACGTTCAAGGAGGTGATAGAACATGAAACGTTGGTCTTCTCGTACTTCATGTATCAAACTTTCAACATGTTGACAATGATAATAATCTTTGTCATGGCTAGGTAGTGGTGGTGGGAGAAATGAAATTGCTTGATGCGAAGGATCAAGTGAAGCGGCTTGTGGAGCCTCAAACGACGGAGGGATTGGTGGAGGTGCATTTGAGAATGGCTCAACTAAGAATGATGGTGGTGGTAGAGAAGTGTCAACTTCCATATGGTCGGGTGGTTGACTTTGATGATTTCTCATAATCCAAATGGGATTATATGATGGAAACGACGAAAAGGAAGCCGGAGCTAATGTTGACTCAAAACCTTGATTTTGTGCCATTATTCCTCCTAATAAGGAGAATGTTGTCGGCGGAGGAGGATGAGGAGATGTAAAAGAGATAGCTCTAGGAACCAATGGTGATGGTTTAGTGGAGATGATATTGTTTGGTCTAGGAGGTATGGTGGTGTTTGGCATAGGTAGTTTTGTAGGTACTATCCTTTTAGGAATTGGTTTGATTGGTTGAGAAGAGATCCTTGCATTTGTTGGCTTGACCGGAGATGATTCGGCTGAAGAGATTTCGTGTACAACATGAGAAATTTTCATGGGTGGTTCTTTGGTGGATAAGGTACTACTTGGAGTTTTCCTCATGATGAGATGATTTCAAGAAGTTTGTAAGGGTTTCTTGAGTGCTGAAAATGAGGATGAAGGTGATGACTATGGAAGTCCTAATATTGTGGTTTATAAAGCAAGAGATTTGGCAAGTGCATTCAAGCCTTAAGCCACTAAAATTCATTGGAATGTGATGATTAACATGCACAAGAATCAACTTCACAGTTTGTACGATGTCTAGGAACTCATTTAAGATGAGAATGTAGTGTTAAGTTAGAAAGATGAGCTTGAAATGATTGTTTTAGCTAGAGTTGACATAATCTGTCACCCGGATCCCACGGTCCCTCCTCAGAGGGATCCGTCTAGGCTAATCCTAGGGATCCGGCTTTCAGCAGCTATGAAATAGTAAGAATGATGTTTCTAAGGTCTAAGATCTATATCATCTTGAGTGTTTCAGTCCTCCTAAGTGTCTTAAATGAAGGGATGCTTAAGTACATGAGGGTAATGAGTAGTGTGGCTAATGATTGCCTTTTATGGAAGAAATTGGAACTTTCATGAGTACCAATGAATGAACGAGGAAGACACTAAGGATTTTAAGAGTGTCAAGTGAAGCTAAATGACCCTAGTGATCAGATAGTGACTTAGAGTAATGCTTTGGAGGATATTCTAAACGCTTAAGATGGAAAAACTAGAATTTGATCAATTTCGACCAATTTTGACGTAAGGATGATTATGATCAATTTTGCTATGAAGGATTTCCTAAGTTAGATATGAGGGATTATGTGAAAAATGATGTGTGAGTTTGAGAGCGGAAGAGTAATGGATTTAAGTGAAACGATAGATCTACAAGCGTCTTTGAGTGTGATCTATGTGTGAGTAGGAATGATCTACATAATTTTGATAAGGACTTAATTAGCCTTAAGACACTATGTCTAGCTTAGTGTGAGGTGTTCTAAGGACATGTTTGAAATACAATGTTTGCAATTGCATTTTCTGTTTGCCGGATCCCACGGTTCCCTAAGTGTAGGGATCCGTTTAGCACAAACTTTGGGATCCGTCCATCTGCTAAGCAGAACCTTTACTAAAGGTATGCAATGATCTTGACAATGCATTATATTACAAGGCTAGTTTAGGAGTTTCTAACACTAAGATATCAAATGTAAGATGTTTTATTTCATGAATAAAATTGGATTACATTGATAAAGCACGAGTACAAAAGGATTGATCCTATTTGAAATACTACTAAGTTCCTTGAGCGTTTTCGCTAGAAGGATCATCAAGTGGTTGATGAGTGTTGGTGGAATCAAGAATGAAGAAAGTCTTCATGAGAGATATGTTTAGCGGTTCCATCATGTTGTTCACAAGTACGTACAACCGACTTTGAAATTGAGGATGAAAATGCATGACGTTATGATAGAGGCGCGTCAAGAACATTCCATAAGGGATGAGTTTATTCTTGGAGCCTTGAAGATTTACAATTCGCCTTGCGAAGAAGTAGGCGAGATTGTATGGTTGTTGTGTTAGCAAACAATACATTATGTGAGCACAACAAGCGGGAAGGATTTTTCAATTTCCCCTAAGATTCCAAACATTTTCACGTAGGATGAGTGCAAGGGGCTTGTACTCTTCTCGGATGTCCCGTGTGAAGATAATGTTTGGATCGGAGTAATATGGTCGAGGTTTGCATATTATGCGATTTAAATCCTCCGGGGAGGGTATGTGTGAACAATATGGACTATTTTCTTCACGAAAGTTGAAGAGAGAATCAAGAGACCAATCTTCGGTGAAAACACATTGTCCATGATTTTGAATTCGGAGGATGTGAGCAAAGTGCCCAAGGGTTAAAGTAAACTTTTGGTTTTTGATATAAAACCAAAGAGATAGAGAGGGATCCTCGTTAACGAAGTTCAACTTGACGGAAGAATTTCATTATGAACTTGGACATATCTTCTCGTTGATTTCAAGAAGACATTCTAGTCCTATGGCTCGGAAGGAGGTATTGATACCTTCTTCGAATTGTAGAGATGTGTCTACAATACGTCCTTCGTGGAAGGGACGGTTTTCGAGATTATTGAACCCACGGGCATGATTGCCAGGTGTGTTGGGCTCAAGGGAGATGTTCGGAGTGTAGACGCTAGTGAGTGAAAAATCAAACTCATATTCATGCGTCATAGTTGAACCTATAGAAATGATGAGTTAATAGAAAGTGATGTTTGTGGCCAACCAATGATTATCTAACGTTTTTACTAGATTTTTATTAACAATGGTTTTTAACAACAATGACACTTAGCTTACTTATGGTTTCGACATTCTAGTGGAATATTACATTTAGGAAGAAAGTGGTTTTTAATTTGCATGAAAAACTGTTTTCCAGTAGGACGGTTCCCACGGTTCCTTTCAAAAAGGGATCCGGCTAGTACATTTACCGGGATCCGTGGATCTGTAGTTACAGAAACAGATTTTATGATGAAAAGCATAGGTTTTTAGATCTCATAGTTTTATACCAAGATATGTGTTTTAGCCTACATTTTCTTTTAGCATGCATACATGACTTCTAATGTATCACGAGAAAATAAAAAGAAATGATAAATACATTATGATAATAACCTAGATAAACTAGATTATTAGTAATATTTCATTTCAATGCTAAGGATGATACAAATGATTGGGTATATAACCCTAATGTAGATTAACAACACAAAGTATATGTCTCCGTATGTGAACTTCATCATAGGGAACACAAGTGCGATGAGCACGAGGGCGATGTAAACCATGTTGAAGACGATCCTTCTTGGTTTCGGTTGAGAGGAAATGGGGAGGAAGATGAAGTTTTGAATGAGAGGAAATTTTTGAAATTGGAAGATTTGAAAAAGTGGGGATAGAGTAGGACGACGGATGGTGTATTTATGGGGAAGGAGGAATTTTTGAAATTTGTGTTTTGATTTATTATAAAAAAGATGTGGTTTTTGGATTAGTGAAAGTAGAAAACACGTTTTATATACCTCGACTTTTGACGAAAATTTTACACGTAGTGAGAAAAAAGCTTCCTAGTAAGCTAATGTAAAACATGTGTATACACGAAAGCTACTCAAATAAATACCTAAGTAATCACACTTATTTATTAATATCATTTAGGGATAAGTAGAAAGTCATACCTCAAATGCACTTAGGAATGTCTTTACAAATGACACAGCAAATGTCAGAAGACAATTCCAGCTCCTTTATGCTTAAGATACCTTCTTAGGGAAGGTAATCTTGTTACTAAGCGATTCCTATGGCTTGGTAGATATGAGCTTTGACTAATCAACATGATAAAGAGGATTAGTGTAATTAAATGAAAAATAGATTAGAAAAATGTTGTTATCTAATCAACATCCAAACATAGAGTTTTAAAAGACATGGTGTTTGTTTTTATGAAAAACCTTCTTTGTAGTTTTCAATTAGCCATGGATCGTATCAAGTTTTTAAAGTACAATATACTTCAAGAAATTTGGTAATGAAGCTCTGATGCCAATTGTGGAAAACAAGAAGGGGGGTTGAATAGTTTTGCCAATTAAAACTTCCTTTTAAGCTATTTAGATCGACTTATGTCAATCTATTTGGATGTGTGTTGGATATTGATAAACAAACATATAAAAGTATGTAATGAAAAGATAAGAGTAAGAAGCACAAAACCACAACGCGAGTATTTATAGTGGTTCGGCTACAAGACACCTTCCTTGCCCTACTCCACTCCCCGAGTCACCTACTCGAGAGTTCGTAATCACTACACGACACCAACTCCTTATGGTGGAGAAATCTTCACAACGTTGCCTACTCTTTTTCCGGTACTAGGCTAACCACCTGGTTCTTTCACTCCAAGGTGAACCACACCTAACACAACGTCGCCTACCCTTTATCCGGTACTAGGCTAGATACCGAGTTCCATTAACATGGAGGAACTACTACCCAACACTACACCAATGACTAATCTCAAAGGAGATCAACTCCTTTTTACAACATCATCAAGGATATCAATATCCTTGGATCTAACGCTAATCTATCTTGTACATCGAAACACACCATATCGAATGTACATCTAAGGCACCTTTTACTAATGCGTTTAGTTAGATCTTCAAGTCACTCTTCACCAATGTCTCGTGACTTGACTTCTAGGAACCCTTATGCCTATAGTATGGACGATCGACACCTTTCACTAATGTCTTCGTCTTGACACTTGAGACATCTTTCACTAATGTCTCCAACACTACACTTCTTAGAAGAAAGAAAAAGAATCATCAACAAGAGGACTTTAGTAGTCTTGATGATGAGGAAGTATGGAAACTCATGGACTTGAGCTTGCTCGACTTCAAAGGTGGTGATCTCGCCTTTAAGAGGAACCTAGAATATCACAAAAAAACAAAACTATAAACATAGATCTCTTGGATCTGGGGTTAGAGAGAGTTTTAACTCAAGGGTAAAGTATGTTGGAAAGGGTGGAGAAACATGAAGAAATGACTCACTATTTATAGAAGAAAAAATCTACTGTCCCCGGATCCCGGATCCCTCCCACAAGGATCCGTCTAGCGTAAAGCTAGGGATCCGTGGAGCCCTCTTTACCCATGGGTATTTTGGTATGGGTCATGGTCCGGGGTTGATCCATGGGTCTTTAACTAGATACAATGTATCTCTTGAGTGCGATAATGCACCTAGTCAATGGTAGGGTCCTACATATAGAAGATGTTAGGATATTATCCATATATGATATAAGCATGATGTCATGCAATGGATTATGGGTCAAGCTCCATGGGTCATGGACTTTGGGTTGTACCCAAACTATATTCAACGTATTTGGTCAATGGGTTGTGATACTTAAGTTTCTGCCATTTTATATTACCCAATATTACATACTAGTTATGTGTATATTTTACCAAAATATGTAAACACTAGTTGTTGTACATATGTAATATTAAATCATAAAATCACTTATACTTGTTTTAGTGTTTTATGTGAAAATGTGAATATGTTAGAAACTATTAGTTCAAACCATTTACGTATTTTATTTGTTTCGTTAAAATGATTTTACGTTTGTTATCGACAAAACATTAGAAGATCGTAAAATATAAATAAACGTTTTTACGGCTTATTTGTATTAACAATTTGCATGCTAGTAAATGTACTGCACTTATATACACATTTATTACCCAACCTTCCAGTAAAACCTCATACTTACTCTTACGTTGGAGCTTGGTCTCGGGATGACACCCGGGATGAGGCTAACACGTTTGTTACATCTATTCAGGTATCAGAAAGACCTTGCTGAACCAAGGCTTGAAGATATTTCAAAAATTTCACTACCCCGCAAAGAATTACTTTAACAATGTGCTAATTTTACAAGATATATGACGTACAGTTTTATTATATATACAAAAACGAGATTATGCACCCGCGCGTTGCGGCGGGTTTTTTGCATTTAATTTTTTATGCTATATGAGTTTTGTTATATGTGTGGTGTCTACCTTGTGTGCAAAAATCTTTATGTAATGTGGGTATATTGATTTCCTTGGCGGGGTTTTTTGCATTAATTTTTTATGCTATTGAGTTTTGTTCTATGTGTGGTGTCTAACTTGTGTGCAAAAATCTTTATGTAAATGTGGGTATATTCATTTCCTATAACACATTTGTATGATGATGTTGGTTTCGGAATATGCGTTGACCTTAAGTTTTGTTTACAAGGGTGTGGTTTTAAAGTTTTTTAGCAAAATTTAACGAATAAAGTTTAGGATTGAGTTTAAAAAGTGTCATATCGTTAGGAGGTACATTTCACCATTTTTACAAAGTTTGTGAAAAACATATATAAAGTATAGGATTGGTTTTGCAAAGAGTCCATAGTTTGGGGGTATTTTTTTTCCCGGTTTTCATAAATGTTCGAAACGACGTCGTTTTGATTTTGTCGTTTTACTCTTTATTGGAAGGTGAATTGTTGGTTTGGATTTTTTTTCACGCAGGGATATGAGTTTTGTTTATATGCGGGGTGTGTAAATTATGTGCGATAATCTTTATGTAAATGTCGCATATTTCGGGGGTACTTATCACCTTTTTTTCCAACTTTGTGAAAATATAAAAGTTAAGGGACTGGTTTTCAAAGTTTGTGAAATATAAAAAGGTAAGAAATGGTTTTACAAAGCGTCTGGTAAGTTCAGGGGTTAATTTTCTGCCGTTTTTTTCAAAGTTGCTTAAACGAAGTCGTTTTATTATGTCGTTTACCTTATATTTTGCCCCTTTAATTGGGTTTTGGTTTTTTTTCATGACAAAAATACTGGCGTAGTTTGGAACCACGGATTAATAAATATATTAATATCGAAGTTGCTATATGATATTATAATTTCAATTGTATCTAGTAGTTAGTTGGTGCCTTGGTGGCTGGCATATACCCAAAACAAAATCAATTTATTTATACTGCTATATAAAATATTTAGGACATTACATTTATAGAAGGTTTAAAATTTTCGTATTCAACAATTTCTACTTGTAGAACTAAGTAAAATTATGAAAATCTATACTACTAGGAATCGAACCAGGGTTGGTCTCGTGGGTGAGAGCAGGATATACTAAGCGCTAGACAATAATGTCCCTTTTATTTTTTTATTTTTTTATTATTTTTTTAACTTTTTGCAAAACCAATATGTTATAGTGAGGAATTTTCATTTGCTTACCTTTATTTTGATGTTTACCAAGGGACAAATCTCTACCATTCATATAGTTTAATCTAATGGTGGGGATTAGCCTAAGATTTTTTAGATAAAAAGTCCATATTTTTTTTTTCTTGTCTTTTTGTCTTTCTTTTCTATTCATTTTTTTTGTCTTTTTCTTTTAATTCACGTTTTTTTAAACTCACGTTTTTTAATCATGTTATTCATGGTTTTTTTAATTCCGGGTTTTTCTTCGATTCATACGTTTTCGTGTTTTATTTCGTTCTTTTGTCATTATTCAGGGTTTCATCCGTTGTCATACTTGTTTTAACGTTCTACATTGTTGTTTTTTTTTTTTTTTTTGTCGTTGTTTCATGTGTGTTTGCCCGTCTTATACATATTTGTCAATTCCTTACGTTTTGGCCCGTTTTCTACGGTTCGTTCATTATTCCATACGTTTTAGTCGTTTTTATACATATCGTTCCATTTCTTACGGTTTTAGGTCCGTTTCATTATGAATGGCGTTTTTAAATGTTTTCAGACGCTTTCATACGTTTCTGCATATCACAAGTGATATTCTGTGATTTCAGATGATCACAAGTGATATTCTTTGATATTCAGAATATAACTTGTGATATTCTAAATATCACAAGTGATTTTCAACTAATATTTTGTAACATGAAAATCACAATTGATATTCAAGATATCACAACCAGAATATCACAAGTGATATTTATAAATCACAAAGTGGATATTAAAAAACCAAAATGATATTCAGAAATCACAAGTGATATTCAGAATGTCACAAATATATAATTTGAATAGAGACCTAGTTTTGGGTATTTGTTTAACCTTATTTTTATTGCTTATGAGCTTATGATTTCGTCTTTATGTTTCACAAGTTAATTTGCTTATTTTGAACTTATAAAAATATTAAGTTTATATTTACCATGTATAAAAGAGAAATGGTCAAATTTTTGGATTGGAGTTCATACACATTAGATAGTTTTCATACTTTTTTCATACATTTTCATCCGTTTTTAAATGTTTTCGGCCGTTTTCATATATTTCTAAATATCACAAGTGATATTACGTATCACAAATGATATTCTGAATATCACAAGTGATATTATGTGATATTCAGATGATCACAAGTGATATTCTGTGATATTGAGTCAGAATATCACAAGTGATTTTCTAAATATTACAAGTGATTTTCAAGTAATGTTTTGTAAAATGAAAATCATAAATGATATTCAGAATACCACAAAGCGATATCCAGAAAATCACAAGTGATATTTAGAATATCACAAAGTGATATTCATAAATTCTGAAGTGATATTGAAAATCACAGAAATTTGTACGAATATCACGAGAAAATCACTTGTGGTAGTGAAGCGTGATGGCAAGTAAGAAAGCAGGCGAAAGCGTAAGAAATTGGCGAATCGTATGAAAGCGGACAAAAGCATAGCGTAAAAACACGTTTGAAAATGGATGGCGTATGAAAATGGGCCAACGAAAATTGAAAATAAGAAAGCGTAAGAAAACGAGATGAAACCGAGTATGAAAAGCGGACGAAATTTAAGCGAAGAAAAAAGCGAATTAAAGTGAATTAATAAAAAAACGCGAATTAAAAAAAACGCGAATTAATAAAAAAAATGAATTTAAAAAAAAGATAAAAAAAATATGTGATTAAAAAAGAAAGACAAAATGACAAGAAAAAAACATGGACTTAGGTTTACCTTTAAATCTTAGGTTAAACTCCACCATTAGATCAAACTAAATAAATGATGAGAATTTGTCCTTTAGTAAATATGAATTTATAGTGGCAATAAAATGACTCATGTTATAATAGTAAACTAGTGATTTTATCTTAATTAATTTGGGTTGCCAATCCATAGTTGTGACTCCCCCCACCAATAGTCGCCAATATCTTTTTTTTTTTACCTTTCTTTCTTTTTCTATCTACTCTAACAATCATTAAAGAAAATGATATTGTATTTGTTAAGTGTGATTTCATTTACCCATAATCTAGATTGATTTTTAAACAGTTCCACACTTGAGAAGAAATTTTTTTCACGAGTATCAACAAGATCATAAATTATTTTACCTTGTTTTTTCTAACAATAATAATTGCATACCTTTGCACTAGATTATACAATCATTTTATACAGGACTAATAAGTTGCATTATACAAATGTTGATACTTTTCGGATAAATAGGTAAATTGCAAAAAATTCTAAACTTTGGCCAAATTGCGTTTAAGTCAAAACTTTGGAAAGTGCAAAATATACATGTGGGGAAACTTTAGGCCGAAATAGTCCGGCCTAGATCAAATGACTAAAATACCCTTCTCTCTTTATTACTTTTCGTTTCTTTGCCAAAGCGGTCCCTCGTGTTGCTTGATTTTGCAAAAATTTAGTCATTTTTTTAATTAACTATATATTAGTATTATTTTTTTCACGTTTTGATGGTTTTTGCGTTTTAGGTCCAGATTTTTACGTTTTCGTGTTAGTTTTTTACGTTTTCATGATTTTTCTGCGTTTTAAATTAGTTTTTTACTTTTTTTATTAGATTTTTAGCGTTTCGTCAGATTTTTCTCGCACGTTTTAGGTGATTTTCGTTTTGTCCGATTTTTACGGTTTTGTCTCTTTTTCGTTTTGATGCCTTTTCGTTTTAGGTCCAATTTTTACGTTTTCATCCGTTTTTCGTTTTAAATACGTTTTTTTACGTTTTCATGTTCGATTTTTTCACGTTTTTCGTCGATTGTTTTACGTTTTTCGTCGGTTTTTTACGTTTTAAATTCATTTTTACGTTTTCGTCCGTTTTTTCGTTTTAAAATTACGTTTTTACGTTTTCAATGTTAGTATTTTTCTGCGTTTTTGTTCGGATTTTTTTCACGTTTTACGTCCAGATTTTCACGTTTTTGTCTCTTTTTTATGTTTTCATCGGTTTTTATGTTTTACGTCCGATTTTTCACGTTTTCATGTCAGTTTTTTAACGTTTTCGTCCGTTTTTTTCACGTTTTAGATGCGATTGTTTCACGTTTTCGATGCGATTGTTTTGGCGTAAAAACGGGCAGCGTGCCAGATAACGTCATCGGGCGGCATCTTTCGAACAGCAAACAAGAGACAAAAAGCGTAAAGCACGGCAGCGTGCGGCAGCAAAGCGGGCGGAATCATCGGCAGCGATAAACTTCAGGGCAGCATGCGCAGCGTAGCAGGGCAGCGTATGGGCAGCGTAGGGCGGCGCGTAAACGGACGGCGTAAGGGCGTAATCCGGGGCAGCGTACTTGGCAGCGTAAAAACGGGCGAAATAACGGCAGCGTGCCTTGAGGCAAATCGGGGCCAGCGTAAAAAATAATATATGTATGTTTAATTAAAAAATGACTAAATTTGCAAAATCATGGCTCTGAGGGGCCCGGATTTAGCATTAAGCGAAAAGTAATAAAAGAGAAGGGTATTTTTTGTCATTTGATCTAGGCGGGGCGATTTACGCCCCAAAGTTTCCCAGCGAGGGGCGATATTTGCACTTTCCAAAGTTTTGGGACGAAACGTGCAATTTGGCCTAAGTTTAGGGACGATTTTTGCAATTTACTCGGATAAATATGATTGGAAAGAATTTTACATGTCTAAGTATGAAGATTTCATAAGATTTATAAACTATGATAACGTGTAAACATATGAAATCTGAGAAATGCGGTCAAAGAAATTATTATCACGCGAAAAATATGATAGAAAAATATAGTTCACAATTTTTTTATAGCAGGAACCGCGTCACCAAAATCCGCAGTGAGTGCAACGCTATCTCTTCTCTATCTATACTTTATTATAATGTATTTGAGACTTTTCCAAATAGAAAACTTAAAATTGAGAACAATCTCACTTATAAAATGGAAGAAAATGTATTACTTTTGCTATCAAATAAAATCACCAAAACTATTAAATACCATGATCAATAGTTATTAAGCATGAAATCATTAAAATCATTCTTGTGTCATGATTATTAAAAATATGTAACGCATCCACCATATTTTCTTGATGTTTTGAATATCTAAAAGTGATGATGTTTTATTTAGTATATTTTTGTTTGTTCAATATTTTATCGTTGATGATGTTTTAAATAAATAGCTTGCATTATACTTATAAATAAAAGTAACCCATTAAACTTACCACCATTTTAATAATTTGCTAAAAAATTGAATATTAGCGCCTATTAACTTGTAACATTATTAAATTGTATATTGATGATAGAAATTGAAAAATGAATCGCATTAGTTTACTCTTTTATTAATTTAGATGTTTTGCTTTAGAAAAAGATATATATGTGAAACACCCGATAAGGTTATCATCCGCAGACCGCAACAGGTCGATAAAGTTATCATCATGAATAGCATTATAATCGAAAGACATCCGTTCACACGTTATATCGTGTTCCTTGGTTTGTTCTCTAATCCAAGACATACGTTCGACTAAACATATAAATGAAAAACATTTGCTCGCCATAATGTTTAGTCACATGGTTACCACCGCCACATTCTTGTGAATAACCTACCATGTGTGAAAAAACAATCTATATTTGTTCTTTATATATTATTGCTATTATGTTCATGAAATTAACATTTTTCTTCATTTGTTGCTTTCTTCACGACTAAATGTGGCGTTTATGAGTCTTCATGTATTATATGTGGAAAGAGCCCATCATTGAATTGATTTTGGGTGAGCCATGCATTTGATTCACTTAAATTTTGTATCCATGAAGTTTGTTTGTGTGATAATTGAATGATGATAGATAATTAAGGAAAACATTTAAGTTTATATACCGAGGAATTGCTAAAAGATCTTGTATCATTTTCTATTTGTAGAATTGAAATTCAAATATATATTTTTAACATTTACTTGGACTTTGATGGTTCCACGGGGTACCATGGCTTAGATTAAACAAAATTGTAGAAATCAAACGAGGAACAAAATAGTTCTTTTATTATGAATGATTTTCATATCATCTATGTAATCATTTTTTTAGTTTCATTACGATATCCTCTCAAGTCTCAACTTCCATACTTTCTTTTTACATGTGTGATACTTTTAAATTATTAATTTGTCATGATATACATACAAATTTGTTATTTTATCTTATTTTGTTATTGAGTTTATGAGTTTATTCGTCTTTTATCAACCTACTCATATTTCAAAAATAAATTAATATCCGAAAATTGACGGGTTACACACTTGGTAAACAAGAGTTGTTAAAAAAAAACCCAAAAATACTTTTCTAAAAATTACATTGATCTAATTTGTTGACATGTCTCCATATAAACAGATGTTATGAAGAAAAACACAAGTTTTACCACACCATATAAGTTATTTTTTATACTATTTCTTTTCGAAATATTCTTATTCTCCAATCCTTTAATGAAGTTTCACCACACCATGTATATACTTTCGATGAGATTCTCATTGGCGAGTTATATGATCGGTGACATATGTTATTGATTTTACTTATTCAAACTTTTTGAGTCACATAAATGATGCAACCTATTTTTCAAAGAAAGGCCATCGCCTCCTTCTTTGAGGTAGTGGACCACGATAAATAATCATTTCTTGAAGAAATTTGATGGGAGAAATGATTTATCTAAGTTCACGACAACAATTATAAATCTAAAAACTTACTTCCTAAATAGAATCCATTTTCTCTCACAAATTTGCTCGATGGATTGAAGTTTTCTACAATTTCAAACAACAAGCTTACATTAGAAATAGGTGTCTTGATAATGTTGTTGAAAAATATTGATTAGTCCAACGGATTAACAAGACTTGAGGTTGTTAGATTAGTAAAACTTCTTTTCGGTGAATATAATAAACATAACACACTTTTTAGACAATGATATCTGAGGTTGAAATTACTCTGTTTGGATAGCGTTTACCAATAAAGATTATAAGAAAAATATACCTTGTCCATTTCATTTGCTATGACAATTAATAAGAGCAATTGAAAATCACTTTCAAATGTTGGTTTGTATCTCCCATGACATGTTTTCACACATGGACAACTGTATGTTTCTATTTACAAGATAAAAAGCAAGAGGCGAAGTTTGTGAGTTGTTATCAAGGCGGTAATATCTCAAATGCGTGCAACAAACATTTTCTACAAAAAATTACTACAAGATATATGATCAATGTTCAATGGGTGTACAAATATCTACATGACATGTTTACGTGATTTTTTCCACTTTGTATATATTGTTATCAACAAATAAACACTTTCATATAACGTGGGATATAAAGGATTAAAGATGTTTCTTTTCTTTTTTGGATTGTTTTACTATTACGTTTCATATAGCGTATGTTTGATTATTACCAAGCTGTATACTTTCGTTTGTGGTTTTCTAACTTATAACTTCATAGCATATATCATTTACTACTTTTTTAGGCGTTACTTAAAATACGGTGAATTTCCTAAGTCTTTTATAGTTTGTTTATATATATTAGACATGTCATGTCAACTCTAGTTACATTTCTTATGAGGGATCGGTTATTAGTACACCCTCTAAATTGATTGTAATACCTCTTTAAATTATTTATTTATTTGTTTTTATTAAAAAACTGCGAGACAGAAAGTAATAGTAGTACCCTTCTTACAATGGTTTATAGTAGCGAGCATGTTGTTCTTAAGATTAGGCAACTCATTTAAAATCTTTAACTAACTTTCAATTTCTTTTTAATACTCCATTAGCTTATGCAACAAGTTTGATTAAGATTTGAGATTTATTTCTTCTCTTAAACCATTTTTTCGTAAAAAAAATACCACTTTGAATGCCATTCACTTGCTACCTGTTTCTCCTGTTTTATCATTTTCTTCGCCTATTGGTGTAGAGGTTTGTATCATAGTTGTATTTTCAATTTAGTGGTGTGTGTTTATCAAGTTAATCCTTGATGCATCTTGGTTTTGATATGGATCTTGATCTTGTCATTTTAATCATTTTAATGAGTGTAATGATCAATGGTTATTATCTTTTCACTACTAGCGCTCTCTCTATGGAACTAATTGCTTTTGTTTTGTATTTGTAATTTTGTATAGATAGATATGGTGTAATTACTGTGTTTTGAAATCGCCAAATAAAAAAGACACCGTGTTTGATAGATTGCCATAAAAATTGAGTGGAAAAAGATAATTATTGTTATGTTTCAAAGGCATGTCAAACATTTGATTCATTTTAAGTTTGATGTAGCGAAGGTTCATTATGGTTATTAGTTTGATTTGGGGGGTGTTTGTTTCGGTTTATATATATGTGCTTATTAGCTTATATGAGTTCGGCTTATATACGTGCTTATTAGCTTATATGAGTTCGGCTTATTCCATTCCTACTCTCACCAGCGGAAAGTCAATCAAGGTGTCAAAACATATATTAACTTAGCAAATGCTTCGTCTAATGAAATCAAGTATTGCATATTTAAAGTCCTTTCGGGAAACTTGCAAAATCTTGACCTTGTGAGCTAGAATTAAGCATTTTATAGCTTGATCTAAGAGACTAGCAAACTTTTCAATCAAAAAGACTAACAAAAGCTTACAAAAATTTTTAAATTTTTCTCATTTTCACAATTTTACATTTTCCAAGGAAAAGCGGTTGCTTGAGAGAAACACAACGAGCGTGAAAGCAGAGTAGATTCAAATCAAATCGAAGATTACCCTACCCCGGGCGAAATGAAACATTGTCCTCAATGTTTAAAAACAAAGGTATCACGAAAATCTAAAAGCCGTTTGTGTGCTTTCCGAAGATAAGCGTTAGTAGATAAGATTAGGATATCGGTTCCATAAACCTTGATCATGAAACTCAAGTATAGAAAATGACAAACTTGACACGAGAGTCTTCATATCGGGAACATCTACAACATCACAAACAACCAAACGAGAAATGAAGAGGCTAACCCCTTCATGTCACTTATTAGAAAATAGAAAGAAGATAGATGGATAAGCATGGGGTGCCTCCCGCGAGCGCTCTTGTTTTTCTTAAGCAGTGTGCTAGCGTTCGTCCCGAATTCATTTGTCCTTGGGGAAGAAAGTGGTAGAGAACCGGGGTCAAGCGGTGTCCTCATTCCCGAAAGAATGAGGCGGGTGGTTTGGGAGGAAAGAAAATGGGGCTCGGCACATAAAGAATGACTCCTCCCAAACTCACATAAGGCATATGAAAGATCGATCCATCATCCGTGGTTTTCTTGATGAGACGAAGGGATGAAGGATCAATAAGAGAATACTCAAAGAAGATGGGAGCTCATGAATACTGCGAAAGGTGTGGCTCAAAGGCTCATCAGCGAAGGCATCGAGGAGGATCCTTATCTCGAATGACATTTTTAGCATAAAACTCATCAACGCGTATCCCGGGGTTGAAAATCTTGTCCTCACATGTGTGCTCAACGGGATAAGGGATGGTGGACTCATCAGAAGAAGGGGAGTCAAGAGAACCATCAAGAAACATCATATCCCCTTCGGGATCATTCATAACAACATCCTCAATACCCGGTGGTATCAAGTCATTAAGAGCAAGAAATGAGTGAAGCTTCCTCAATGATTGGGTCATTTGGCCGGGAATATCGAATCTCGTTCAAAACTTTACTCATATCAACATCAAGTAGAATAAACTCAAGAATCGGGAGGATAAACATCACCAATAGTGGGATTGCCACTAATCTCTTCATCAAATCGGAAAGTCTGAGTTAGGGAGAGAAATCACTATCTTTACTTGGAGATGGGATGCAAACTTGAATTATTGTTCAAGGCTTCAATCTTAGTAATAAGAAGATAAACATTTGGCGGTGTTTGGCGTAATGCTTCATCCT
>OU343224.1:346881361-346985947 GCA_910596185.1 Chrysanthemum makinoi | reverse complement strand
GTATCTATAAATAGGATATCGTTAATGCATGAAGACCTATGACGCTATAAGCGAGGTTATCAGAATTGTGCCTAATTCTCTAACGGTCTTATCCCAAGTAGATATTCGTGCTAACCAGCATTAGGGTCGAATAGTTTACTTTGAAGTGATGCGATTCCGGTGATATCAGTAACCACCAAGTGGTATTTGTTCTTCTGACCATCTGTTTGTTTTCACAACTGAGCAGTTGAGCATTTTGCTGAAGTTGATTATCTTAACACATTCTTTGGGAGCTAAGCCTACTACCCCAACAATCAAAGTAAACTATTTTGTGATAATCAATGGCAATTGCTGCAATGAAACATGGCTGGCTTTGCTAAGTTTGAAGGGGTGGACTTTAGGAGGTGTGAAGAAGATGCATTTCTTCTTTGTCAAGCATGAGTGTGGTTTATGTGCTAACTACTCCAATTCCGATGATGGGGATGATATGCTTGTGGGCGGTCAGGAGGAGGAGCAAGTGGGAGAATGATGACTACATATGCAGAGGTCTTATTAGAATGGTATAATGCGATTCTTTATTTGATATTTATCAAAACTTTGAATCTTCAAAAGAAGCTGTGGGATTCCTTGGATGCCAAATATATGGGTGAGGATGCATCAAGTAAGAAGTTCCTTGTTAGTAATTTCACAAATTACAAAATGACTGATTCAAGACCGGTTATGGAACAATACAATGAACTTCTTGGAATACTTGGAAGGTTTACACAACCAATATGCACATGGATGAGGCTATTTCAGTCTCTTTGTGTTGATGACTCCTCCTTCTTGGAAAGATTTCAAGCATACCTTGAAACATAAGAAGGAGGAGTTAACCAGTTGAGTTTGGCGATCATCTGCGCGTGAGGAATCTCTCAAGGTGCGGGATAATGGCAAGCCAAAAAGTAGCAAATCTTCTTTGGACCATCTGTTGTCAATATGGTGGAGCATAACAACTCCCACGGGTACAATGACAACAAGGCAAGCATAAATTTCATGACAACACAAGGAGATCCTAACAAGAAACCTTACTTGTTGGAAATGTGGCAAGGGGTCACATAAAGGGTACAAGGGTGTTAAAGTTGGTGAAGTAAAACCAATGGATCGGCACTAATGGATTCGGTGGTGGTTGTTATTTCGCTAAAAAGGATGATGATGTTGCGTGGTGGGTTGACTACGGTGCAACAGGTTCATGTGTGTGTAAAGATAGAAATTTGGTTCAAGACATATATGAGTCCTTTGGATGATGGTTCTATTCTTCACATGAGGAAATTAGTCAACGGCCTTGGTGCATGGTTAAGTAGTCGCGGTTTAGTTAAGGAAAGATTGTAACTTTGTTTAATGTTATTCATGTTCCTGATATAAGGAAAAACTTGGTTTCAAGTAGGGTTTTGAATAATCATAAGATATAAACAAGTCATTGAGTATGATAAATTTGTGCTTTCTAAGCATGGTGTTTTTATTGGTTTTGGTTATTTATGTAATCAAATGTTAGGGCTTAATATTACCAGCGGCGATGTTATTTTGACTTTGTGACCACATATAAGCAGACTGACTCTACCCTATGGCATGCAATACTTGGCCATGTGTGGAAAACTAGAAGGGGGGGTTGAATAGTTTTACCAATTTAAAACTTTCTTTTAAATATTTAGATCGACTTATGTCAATCTATTTGGTTGTTTATGTTGGACGTTGATAGATAGATATATCAACGTGTAATGAAGATAAAAGAGTAAAAGCACATCACCACGACACAAGTATTTATAGTGGTTCGCTACAAGGACACCTTCCTTGCCCTACTCCACTCCCCCAGTCACCTACTCGAGAGTTCGTAAGCACTACACCAACTCCTTATGGCGGAGAAGCCTTCACAGCGTCAACAACCTTTTTCGGTACAAAGCTAAATACCGAGTTCTTTCACACCAAGGCGAACCACACCTAACACAGCGTCGCCTACCCTTTAAACGGTGCTAGGCTAACCACGAGGTTCTTTCACACTTAGGAGAACTAATCCTATCACAACATCGCCTACCCTTTATTAGGTACTAGTCTAAGCACCTAGTTCTTTACCTTGGGTGAACTACACCAGCGACACCTAATATCAAGAGAGATCTACTCCTTGTTACAACACCATCAAGGATATCACCATCCTTGTAGATAAACAAATACACATATGTATAACGATGCACCTCATCGATTATACAACCTAAGCATTCTCCCAAATGCTACTTGATTTGATCCTTTGGCATCCTTCACTAATGCCTTTGACACAGCAGCAGCGCACCGCAATGCCTTCTCTGCACCTTTAGCATCCTTTACTATTTTTGACACAACGTTTGGCACCCTTCACTAATGCCTTGATCTTGTTTAGCATCCTTTAATAATGGCCACGGATGATGAGCATCTTTCACTAATGCTTTCATCTTGACACTTTGGCATTCTTCACTAATGCCTTCAACCCAACATCTATGGAGAAAGGAAGAACTATCAACAAGAGAACCTTAGTAGTCTTGATGATGACGAAGCATGGCAACTCATGGACTTGAGCTTGCGCGTCTTCAAGAGGTGGTGATCTCTCCTTTAAGAGGAACCTAGTAGATCACACAAAACAAAAGACAAACTACATAGATCACTTAGATCGAGGTTAGAGGTTAGAATAGGGGAAGTATGTGTGAAAAACCATGTGTAGAGAAAAGAAATGGCTCTCTATTTATAGAAAATTCTCTTCTTTCCCGGATCCCACGGATCCCTACCACAAGGTGGGATCCGGCTAGCACAAAGCTAGGGATCCGTGGTCCTTCCTCTTTGCCCATGGGTATTTTGGTTATGGGTCATGGGTCATGGGTTATGGGTTGATCCATGGTTTTCTTTCTAGATACAATGAACTTGGTTAAGTGGTATATATAAAACCATGGGTTATGGGTCAAAACCATTTGCTAGTATTTTACCCATTTAGTATATACTTGTATTTACCCATTTTAGCATACACTTAGTTTTTACCCATTTTAGTATACTTAGTTTAAGTATATGTTTAACCCAATATGTAAACACTAGTTGTTGTACATATGTATCATAAAATCACTTATACTTGTTTTAATGTTTTATGTGACAACTTAATTGTGTTAGAAAACTATTAACTCAAACTATTTACGTACTCTATTTGTTTCGTTAAAATGATTTTACTTTTTTATCGACAAAATATTAGAAGATCGTAAAATAAAATAAGCGTTTTTCGGCTTATTTGTATTAACAATCTCCCCCTTTTGTTGATGACAAAACATAAAATTATTTTAAGGAAAAGCTAAAATTCGTAAAATTTGAATTTGTAGTTTTTACTTTCTTCTCCCCCTTTTTGTCGAAACAAAAGTGTTAAAAGAAACTAACACAATTTTATAAGAAAAAAATGTAAAGATGTAAAGAGAGAGCAAGTAGCGGGAATGGTACTCGTCTTAACTCCCCTTGACGAGTCCATCCCTATGTGAAGCGTCAAGAAAGTAACACTAAGCTAGTTTGTTTGCAACTAAGTTTGCAAAAGATTTCGTCTAAGTGGCGAATGTGCTCCCCCTTGATGATTGCAATTTTGCAAAGGGATGTCGAAATGTAATCTAATATTGCAAGTAATTTGCAATGTATTGTTTTGACACAAAGCTCCCCTAGCTTTAGGGTGTCAAAGGCTTCAAGTGTAGATTGAATAACTACAAAACAAAGGTTAGAAAACAAGTATAATGCACAATTTCCTGCATATGTGATCCAAGTTAGTAGAAAAATAGTTTTCTGTCTCACGGATCCCACGGTTCCCTAGTAGGGATCCGTCTAGGCAATTTTGAGGGATCCGTATAGGCTGTGATTAAATTCAGCAATGGTGATGTAACAAGTAATGTTAACATCAAAATGAGATATGTATTCAACCAACAAACATATACTCAATGCAATATGGCAAGTAAAGCATCATTCAATAAAACATAAGAGATGATCAACAAATCTCTAAAAACTAAGAGAATGATTTAGCCATATTCTACTAAAACTAATAAGTGACCAAAGCTTAAGAAGCAACAATGTGCTTGAGTTTAGGGATGAGTAGACTTGTTGATTTGGTCCAATCTTTCAAGAAGATGATTAAACATGAAATGCAACTCATTTCGTACTTCTTGAACAAGTCCTTGGGTGATTAGACAATTAGAGCAATTATTGTCTTGATTAGGAACAGGATGTTTTAAGGAGGTTCTACAAATGATGGTGGAGGTACATTGAGTAATTTAGGATGAGGTTCTACTAGGAATGAGAGCGGTGGTAATGGAAATTCCTCCATATGATCAAGTCCTTGGTGGTTCCTTGTTTCCAATGATGGACTAGTTGGTGATGTAGGTGGTTCCCATTTTAACGAGAATGTTGGTGAATGGGAAGTTCTTGGTGGTGAATGCTCTAATAAATATAGATTTGGGTGAGAGAGGCTGGTGAAGAGTGTAATCCATGGAATGAAGGTTTAGACATTTTGCTAGAACTAGGTACGTTTGGTTTAGAGCTCGATGATCCCTTTTCTAACCTAAAAGGTTTAATACTAATTATTACGGTTCTCTTGGCAATTGTTGATTGGGTTTGTTGAGGTGAGATTCTAGCACTATTATCTCTTACGGATGATGATTCGGTGGATGGGAAGTCCTACCATTTGTGGGTTTAACAGGAGATGATTCGGTTGAAGAAATTTAGTGTACAACAGAGCAAGTTTCTTGGGTGGTTCTTGGTTGGATGAGTTAGCACTAGGAGCTTTCCTCATGATGAAATGACTAAGGAAAAGGTTTCTAAATGTTGAGAATTATGTTGTGTTTGATGACTAATGGATTCTAGCAAGATGACTTATAAAGGAAAGGATTTGGCAAGTGCATTCAAGACTTAAGTCTCTAATATCCTTTGGAACGTGATGATTAGCATGCACAGAGTCAACTTGAGTTTTCTGATCTAGGGATTTAATTAGGATGAGGTGGAGTGTTCAAGTTAGCAAGATGAGCTTGAAATGATTGTTCGAGTAAGAGTTGACATAAACTGTCAGGATCGGTTCCCACCAATGGGGATCCGTCTAGGCTAATCCTTGGGATCTGGCTCTCAGCAGCTAGGAAAGGATAGAAGTGATGTTTGAAAGGTCTAAATCCTATACCTTTTGAGTGTTTCAGTTCTCTAAGTGTCTTAAATGAAGGGTGCTTAAGTACTTGAAGGTAATGAGTGATGTAGCTAATGATTGTCTTTTATGGAAGGATTTGGAACTTTCGTGAGTACCAATAAATGAAAAAAGATGACACTAAAATCTTGAGAGTGTCAAATGGAGCTAAATGATCCTAGTGATCGGATAGTGACTTAGGATAATGTCTTGGAGAAGATCCTAAAGGTTTTAAGGTGGAAGAACTAGAATTTGATCCATTTTGACCAATTTTGAGGTGAGGATGATTATGATCAATTTTGCCATAATCGAGAGATTTCTAAGTCTAGATGTGAGGGATCATGTGAGAAAAAATGAGTGATCTAGAGATCGGAAGAGTGATGAGTTTAGGTGAAATGATAGATCGAAAAGCACTTTGAGTGTGATCCTTAATGAGCTATGAGTGGGTGTGAAGCTTACAAATCTTGAGAAGGACTTAAGTGATCCTAATGTATTAAGTTCAGCTATGTGAAGTAGTCTAGGAACATGAGTTGAGGTGTAAAGGATTGAAACTCCACATCTATTTGCCCGGATCCCACGGATCCTTCTGAGGATAGGCCCCTAGTCCAAACTAGGGATCCGGCATCTGCGACCATTACTTAACAGTGAGCATTTGTTCTAAGTACCGAACTTAGAAGCTAATGATCTCTGAATAAGCATATGTATACAAGTAAAACATACTAAGAGCATGTAGAAATAGCACATAAGCAATTAAATGAAATCTAGCTCACAAGTAACACATAGGTTTATCAAACTTAACAACCGCTATTCAAGAAGCTCAAAATAGATTTACGATCTAGATTAGTAAATCGTTTGTATTAACCATGGCGTCTTGAGTAGATGATGGTGTTCAAGACAATAGGGTTGTTTTGGCAACGGAAGCAATGAACTATGTATAGTCATTACGGATGGTGATTAGCATACAATGAACTTCGTCCATGAAGTCATGTAGTTCTTCTCGATCAAAGCAAGATAATCGCCTGATGAGGCAAGTGGTTGTGATTAACTAAAAGAAAATTTAATTTTACAACTTGTTTGATTAGTAATCTTAAGACAATGCAAAGTATTTCCATTGTAAACTTACTTTAGGAAAACATAGGAGTATAAATTTCCCAAGTGAGAGAATGAATATGAGACTATTACTAGCGGTGCTCAATTAAGGCTAAACACGACCATTTTTACGGGTGATTCCACATACCCACTTCTATCAAGGAAGCAATTCAACCGTTAGGTCAAATTGAGTTTCTAGTGCAATAAGTTCTCCAATATTCATTCTCAAGTTAGGAAGATTTATATTCCTACAATGGCCTATCGAAGAGTGACAATGATGATACTTTGCTTCGTTTAATATTATACTTGAGACAACTAAGGTGATGAAGGTGTCATGTTAAAAATAAGTTTAAAAGTTGTCCATATGGTAATCAACAAAAAATGATTGAATGAGCTAGTTCAACATATATTTTTGGAAAGCTTTGAGTTTGGACTTTCGGATATGACCAATTATATTTGCGTTGCAAAATAATTTACTTGAATATATCGGATGAAATAATCAAGTTGTCAATCCTACTATGAAGCTTGGAGAGCGATCATGAAAAGGAAAATGGGAGAGTACCTCATCAACACAAGTGTAGGTTATGATCCGATGTACATTCTTGTTGTTTTAGAAAATGATACAAGAACAAAAGAAATCATATAAGCACATAAAACATTTATGTTGCACACATGACAAAATCAATCAAAAATCCATTTAGTGTGTTATATGTTTTAAACATTTTCAACCTATATGACTTATCTAAGTATCTAAACTAACATTTTCGACACAACTAGATGTTATCCCAAACACTCCTTCAAATAGCACATTGATTAGTAGAATATTACTAAATCGATAAACAAGAGAATGAATAGCAAGGTAAGGAAACCACATATTTTATTCAATCAAGCAAGCACAAAAGCTATTTGAGATAAGCAAATAATCAAGTAATGCAAAGAAGACAATTTATCATTTAGCATAGCATACGAAAGTTCTTTTCATCGCTTTGTGTTAAATATAAACATGTATACCAAGCTTGATTAGTTTCTTTTATATTTATAAATATGATCAAAACCTTAATTTCAATAGAGGACACATTGTTATTCAAAAGCGAAAACATCCGTCTCCAATTAGATCAAAAGTTTGTGCAAAGTTATGACCGAAAAATGACTTTCTATTATAAATCAATGATTCTGTAAATTTTTGTTTTGAATCAGTTTATGAAATCATTTTTAAATGAAAGTAGACTCAAATACCTTTAAAGCGATAGGTGGCACGACTTCTAACGACTTACGGTTAAAAAGTTATGAATTTTTGAAATTCAGACAAAAGCTGTCTTCTTACCACGGATCCCACGGATCCCTTGCTTGAGGATCCGTCGGTGTAACGAGGGATCCGCGGATCGACAGCAATTACAAAAATGTGCGTTTTGACCGACAAAAGGTTTAGTCTTTGTAGACTTTTTAGTGAAGTTATATTACCCATTTTACCTTTATTCAAGCTTGATTAACAAGATATCTAACAACAAAACTTCAAAGAAAAAAATCACTAAAACACTTTTCATATTATGCTTATTATAAGATAAAAACATATATCACCATTTGTTACAAGCAATTTAGCGTTTTTGACAAAATTGTAACTAAGAAAACATACCTTTGCTATATCCCCTTTTTATGGTTTTAGAAACCATAGATGCGAAATACTTCATGATCTTCTAAAATACCCCAATCCTTTGCTATATTCCCTTTTTATGGTTTTAGAAACCATAGAGGCGAAATACTTCATGATCTTCTAAGATACCCAAATCCTAGTATGAAGACTTTTCAAAGGAAAATGTTAGAATGATCTATCACTATCCAACATATGATGATTTCTAAAAACATGACTTTTGTTTTAAGAAATTCCCTTCTTTGTAGTTTTCAAACATACATGGATCGTATCAAGTTTTCAAAGTACAATATACTAAAAAACTTGGTGAAGCTCTGATGCCAATTGTGGAAAACTAGAAGGGGGTTGAATAGTTTTACCAATTTAAAACTTCCTTTTAAATATTTAGATCGACTTATGTCAATCTATTTAGTTGTTTATGTTGGGCGTTGATAGATAGATATATAAGCGTGTAATGAAAGATAAAGAGTAAGAAGCACATCACCACGACACAAGTTATTTATAGTGGTTGGCTACAAGGACACCTTCCTTGCCCTACTCCACTCCCGAGTCACCTACTCGAGAGTTCGTAAGCACTACACCAACTCCTTATGGCGGAGCCTTCACATTAAGCAACCTTTTTCGGTACAAAGCTAAATACCGAGTTCTTTCACACCAAGGCGAACCACACCTAACACAACGTCGCCTACCCTTTATACGGTGCTAGGCTAACCACAGAGTTCTTTCACACGGAGAACTAATCCTATCACAGCGTCGCCTACCCTTTATTAGGTACTAGGCTAAAGCCTTAGTTCTTTCACTTAGGTGAACTACACCTTCACGACACAACACCTAATCTCAAGGAGATCTACTCCTTGTTACAACACCATCAAGGATATCACCATCCTTGTAGATAAACAAATACACATATGTATAACGATGCACTTCATCGATTATACGACGCTTTATTCTCCCCAAATGCTACTTGATTTGATCCTTTGGCATCCTTCACTAATGCCTTTGACACAGCGGCAGCACCCTTCACTAATGCCTTCATCTTGACACCTTTAGCATCCTTTACTAATGCTTTTGACACGCGTTTGGCACCCTTCACTAATGCCTTCGTCTTGACACCTTGGCATCCTTTAATAATGCTTTTGACACACAGTGACAATCCGTCATTTTTCGACTCTTATTTATATCGAGAATATCACGAGTTATTTATTTTCGACCATTATAACTCTTAAGCGAGAGTTATCTTGTGTTTCTAATGTCGACTTTGCATACAGCGTACCGACACCATAATAAATGGCGTAAAATTTACTTTCTAATTTCAAAGTAATAATAATACCATAATATTTTAAGCTCGTCCAAAGCGTCTCGAAAATATAAAATTTATAAAATACGGATGCCAGGATATTCTACATAATTAAACGTTATCACATGCAGACAAATTATACTGATGCGAGGTACATAATATACATCTAATAATAATAATAATAATAACCCTTAATAATAAAACAAATATCTCTTTGTCTTCTCTCCCCATTCACGACAAAAACAAAAGATGACAAAGATATGCAAAATCTCATCTTCAACCTCTTGCCACTAGCCTCGCCCGTAGGCGAATCTTCCCAAGAGAGAATAACCCAACATATTCATCCATCTTATCTCCTCTTCATACCAAATCCATGGTTTTGCTTAAATCCCTTTGATACTCTTGCTACATCAAGTACGAATCCAGGAAATCAAGATATAATCACTTTCAAGAGAATCATATCTTCACCTCAATCCATCTTGAGCAAGTCAAGATTAAGCCTAAGATTTTGGAAGCTAGCCAAATTTGGCTTCAAACCAAGACAAGAGAAGAAAGATAACCAAACTCCTCCTCAACATACTCCTACATTTATAGTCGAATTGCAAAAGCTCCAAAACAGTTTCTCATCACCTCTTTTACAAAAATTAGGGTTTTGTAAATCAAAGGGCTTTTTGAAATTGATTGAGGGGTTTTATTCTTGGGTGAAAGAGGAAGCTATCCCAAGTTAATGGTCTAAATCAAGCGGGTACCTCAATTGGAGTTTTTGTATTAGGTTTTCATACCCTTTCGACCCTTTAAGTTCATTGTAAGAACATCTTCCTTTCTACTTGTTGTAATGGTATTAATCCGAAGTGATGTGCGTTATTTTGTTCTTTATTTGAAAATATATATATATATAAAGAAGGATTAAAAGGTTGTGATAAACTTTATTCTGGTACATTGTTGTGGTTGTACTATCGTGGCATAAGAAGAAAAGAGAAAGAAAATGTGTTTTGGTCAAACTTGTTGTCACTGCTATATTGTTGTTGTTGTTCTTGTGGGACAAAGAAAAAGAAAGAGAATAAAGTCTAAAATGTTAAATCTAGCTTAATGTAGCCTTCGACTTAAATCCTCATTTATTTGACATAATTCATGCTTAGCTTCTTGGGTTTAGTCGTGTTGTCACGGCTGAGATAGGAACCCCGGAGGGAGGCTGTTTTGCTTATTAGAGTTCGACTCGTACGACATGAGGGTATCGAGTCCTCTTGTCGTGTCGAGTCGTACATGATGGTCTTAGTCACTTGAATAGTTAGAAATTGGTATTAGTAATACCTTGTTTTGTTGTTACAAAGAACTCCCTCAGTACTTGTGCTTCACGAATGGTAGTCTTGTTTCCGTGAGCGCTTGAGACCACAGTGGTGGTGAATGGGTCTCGGTATTGTTAGTCTAAACCAAAAGGTTTAGATGTTTTTGCATTTCTATGTTCGGTTTAAATTCTCTAATGACAAGGTAAGTTACATTTCAAAATGGAAATTTTGTCAAAACCAGATGGTTTGGTCTCATCTTGATTTTTAGATCTTGGGCCTCAAAACATTTCTTAATAAATGTTTGGGCTAAGAGCCCGTCATCTACTGAGTCTTGATTTGGTTTATCTATACCAAGCCCGGCCAGTGGCATTTGGTTTTATGCAGGCGAGAAGCCCTTGTCCATAAAGGTTTGGTTTGTAGACTAGGCGAAGCCTATGTTTTGTTACCTGATCAAGTGGTCTTCGTTAAGAGCCCGACTCATGCTCCGGGCCACAGCCCGAGCACGACACTCAATCATCCGTCTTTCCAAGTTTTCGTCGACAAAATAATATTGTTTACAACGTCACAAATATATAGCGAACCCATATAATATACACGTTCGAATGAATTAATAGAAATTTATAAACAATAATCGGGGTACAATGTTTTATAAACACCACAAGACCAATTATATCTAAAATGATAATTTTACTCTTCAAAAACTAATATATGTACATTTCATTTAAAATCGACACTTTTTAAAATATATGCAAGACTATCCTTTTAAATAAACTCAACAAAATATAATATTTTGACAACATACTATTTGAATATCACAATAAAATATCATGTACTTATAGGTATATATATATACTTTTCTAACATAGTCTTCAAAACAAGTTCTATTAGTCAAAATATACACATTATTTTTAAAACCTAACGTCAACAACAACAACAACAACAACACTTATAAATTAAATAAAGTTAGATAAACTTTACTTGGGGTCAAAGCGAGACTTGACGTCTTATCTAGGTGCGTGTGGTCTTGACCAATAATTCTATTTGTTGCTAGACTACTAATTGCCAAGGTGAGTATTCACAGCCCCCTTTTTAATGTTTTACTTATTTGGGGTGAAATGCATGAATATAAACTTAAATCGTTTTCTTTGAACTATTTGATATATTTTGAATCCTTAGACTTAATTATAAATTTATGACTTGTTTGAACGATGGACCGTCGTCCTTGACCTAAAGTCTCCCGTTCGAACGCGAGTCTCCCATGTTGGAGGCAGTCTTAATTGATAGTATATAATAGTTGTTATGATGCTTGTTAAGTACATTCGCATTGTTAGTCCCTATTGGTTTGCCGTGTTATTGCTCCAATTATGCATTGCCGTTAAATGCGGCCTCCGTGAGGCATTAGATAGTATGGATAAGCGCTATTAAATTGACCAACCTCTCGATTTCCCAATCTACAGGCATATTATTTATTTTAGGGGCTTTTGCATACACTTTATTATATCTGGCGTTATTGTGCATTGTTTATTAGACTTAAAATATGGAAGTGTATGTGAATTCATATGTTACAAGTCTTGTATGGGCGGAATTTGTAACATAGTGAGTTATTGAGAACATTTGCAGTTAGACCTTCAAAATCGGTATTTTATTTTACATAAAACATGTGTACTCACCAACTATTTTCATAGTTGACCCGTTTTTCTCATGCATTTCAGGTGATCATTGTTTAGCTTATATTATGAGATTTTAAAATAAAGGTCGTCACAGTTATCCGAGTAGTCTGTAGTAAAATGTTATCTTTGGAATCAAACTTTATGTTTCAATTGCTAAGGTTGGCTAGAACCTTGTTGTAATGTTACAATATTTCCTTAAATTTAAATTATGGTATTGTACTATATCTCTTTGCGATGCATATTGATTATGTTACACCTCGCGTTTCCGCCTCCGGCGGGGTGTGACAGACACGGATGATGAGCATCTTTCACTAATGCTTTCATCTTGACACTTTCGCCATTCTTCACTAATGCCTTCAACCCAACATCTATGGAGAAAGGAAGAACTATCAACAAGAGAACCTTAGTAGTCTTGATGATGGCGAAGCATGGCATCTCATGGACTTGAGCTTAGCGTCTTAAGTGGTGATCTCTCCTTTAAGAGGAACCTAGTAGATCACAAAAACAAAAGACAAACTACATAGATCACTTAGATCTGAGGTTAGGGGGTTAGAATACTTTGGGGAAGTATGTGTGAAAAACCATGTGTAGAGAGAAAGAAAATGCTCTCTATTTATAGAGAAAATTCTCTTATGTTCCCCGGATCCCACGGATCCCTACCACACTGGGATCCGGCTAGCACAAAGCTAGGGATCCGTGGTCCGCTCCTCTTTGCCCATGGGTATTTTTGGTTATGGGTCATGGGTCATGGGTTATGGGTTGATCCATGGTTTCTTTCTAGATACAATGAACTTGGTTAAGTGGTATATATAAAACCATGGGTTATGGGTCAAAACCATTTACTAGTATTTTACCCATAGTATATACTTGTATTTACCCATTTTAGCATACACTTAGTTTTTACCCATTTTAGTATACTTAGTTTAAGTATATGTTTAACCCAATATGTAAACACTAGTTGTTGTACATATGTATCATAAAATCACTTATACTTGTTTTAATGTTTTATGTGACAACTTAATTGTGTTAGAAAACTATTAACTCAAACTATTTACGTACTCTATTTGTTTCATTAAAATGATTTTACTTTTGTTATCGACAAAACATTAGAAGATCGTAAAATATAAATAAACGTTTTTACGGCTTATTTGTATTAACACCATGTACATTATAAAAGGTTTCAAGATATGTCTAAGGATGGGTTGATCCCAGCCTTTGACATGGACACTGAAAAGTGTAAAACTTGCATGTTGACCAAGATTACCAAGAAACCTTTTCAGGTTGTTAGTCGTGAGACTAAGCTCTGGAGCTTGTACCAGATGACTGTGTGATTTGCATGCCCTCCCTCTTTGGGAACAAAAGTACTTTGTGACATTTATTGATGATGCTTCTAGGTTTTGTTATGTTTATTTGTTACATCCAAGGATGAAGCATTAGATAAATTCAAAGTGTTTAAAACTGAAGTTGAATTACAACTTGGGTCTTTGATCAAAAGATTATTGACTGATAGGGGAGGTGACATGGATACTCGTATTTTCATCTGTTGGAATTATCCATGAAACGTGCCCATACTCCTCGCAAAATGGTATTTCAGAAAGGAAAAACAGGGTGCTGAAGGAGATGGTTAATTCCATGTTGTCCTATTCGAGTGAGTCAAGGGTTACGGGGTGAAGCTTTGTTAACAGCTTGCTATTTATTAAATAGGGTTCCCAACAAAAGGAACAATGTTACTCCTTATGAACTGGAATAAAGGAAACCCAACACAACTATCTCAGGTCGGGGTTGTAGGTGTTGTAAGACTCCTGATCCAAAGCAAAAGACTTTGGGTGAAAGAGGCATTGATTGCATCTTTGTTGGATATCTTGACATTCAAGGCTTTTAGGTTCTATGTTATTGAACCTAATGAATGTGTTTCAGTTAACTCAATAATTGAATCAAGGGATGCAGATTTTGATGAGAATAGATTCTCATCCCTAGACCAGTCGAGAGATTCCTAATGGAACTCATGACACTGGTGTATCGAGAGGTCCTGATGATGAACCATCATGGTCCCCGATGAGGTTGTGGTTCAACAACCTGAACCTATGCTCAGAAGAGCAAAAGTCGGGACTCCAAAATCATTTGGACCGAGTTTCAACTATACTTAGTTGAAGGTACGAGGATGGTCTCGGACCAATACTCCTATTGCTTCATTGTTGAGGATGATCCCAAGACATATGAAGAAGCAATGAAGTCGGATATTGCTTTTCGGAAAGAAGCAATAAATGATGAGATGGATTCCATCATGGGCAACAACACTTGGGTGTTGGTTGATCTACATCAGGATTGCAAACCTCTAGGTTGCAAATGGATTTTCAAAAGGAAAATAAAGGTAGATGGAACTATTGGAAAGTTCAAGGCTAGACTAGTTATTCAGGGCTTTAAACAAAAGTCAGGGATAGACTACTTTGATACTTATGCCCGTGGCTCGTGTCGATACCATAAGACTGCTGATTGCTATGGCATCTATTCACAATCTGATTATTCATCATATGGATGTGAAGACAACTTTCTTGAATGGTGAATTGGATGAGGAGGTTTATATGAACCAACTTCAGGGCTTCATCATGCGGCAATGAAAACAAGGTGTGTAAACTGATTAAGTCTCTTTATGGACTTAAGCGGCACCTAAATGACATCAAAAATTTGATGAAGTGGTTTTGTCTAGTGGTTATGTTCTTAACCAGGGTGACAAATGTGTATATAGCAAATTTGATGATTCGGTAAAGGAGTCATCATTTGTCTATATGTTGATGACATGTTGATCTTTGGCACTGACCAAAATCGGGTTGACTGACAAAGGAATTTTTGTCATCAAGGTTCTCCATGAAGGACATGGGGGGGGCTGATGTTATCCTTGGTATAAGGATTAAACATGAAAGT
Organism: Chrysanthemum makinoi; assembly: GCA_910596185.1. Lineage (NCBI taxonomy): Eukaryota > Viridiplantae > Streptophyta > Magnoliopsida > Asterales > Asteraceae > Chrysanthemum > Chrysanthemum makinoi. The sequence continues at coordinate 346,970,868 of OU343224.1, read as the reverse complement.
AAAAGAATTTCTATCTCTCAGATTCATTATATTGAGAAGGTCGAGGAAATTCAATTACTTTGATTGTACTCGATGAGTACACCTATGGATACTTGTGAAGTGCCTAATCATTGCAAAGTATTATCTCAACTTGAGTATTCTAGGGTAATTGGCTTTGATGTATGCCATGACTTGTACAAGACGATATTGGTTTTGCGATTGGGAAAATTGGCGGTATACTAGTAATCCTAGTGCTCATCAATTCAAAGGGTGCTTGAAGTATTTGAAGAGAACTATGGATTATAGTCTCTCATATCTTGGTTACCCATCGGTGTTGGAAGGTTACGATGCAAGTTGGATCATTAACGAACAATTCGTCTACCCGTGGTCGGGTATTCCTACTTGGTGGAGGTGCAATTTCATGGGCATCCAAGAAGCAAACTTGCATCACCAGTTCAATAATGGAATCTGAATTTGTGGCTTTAGCATTTGCGGTAAAGAAGCTGAATGGTTGAAAACTTGCTTCTTGAGATTCCATTGTGGCCTAAACCTATAGCACCTATTTCTATCCGTTGTGATAGTGCAGCGACATTGGCTAAGGCTTATAGCCAGATGTAAAATGGTAAGTCTAGACACTTAGGTGTCAGACATAGCATGATTCGTGAGCTTATCATGAATGGGGTGGTATCTATAGAGTTTGTGACATCTCAACAGAACTTAGCTGATCACTTGACGAAGGGTGCTGGCATGAGAGACTTGGTTATAAAGTCTGCTAAAGGGATGGGTTTAAGTCCAACTTAGTCACTGAATGCTAGGACACCCAACTCCCTCCTAAGGAAACTTGGGAGCTGAGTTCAATGTGGAAATCTGAACATTCAGTGGACTGGAGCACATGTTTTATTTACATCCCAAGGTTGTGCTCGGAACCTGCTGAAAGGAGGATGAAGTCTTTACTTCTTAATGGTTAATTTTCTTTGAAAAAGTGTTTGGCAGGAGCATGAATAAGGAGGAACCACCTATGTAAATGTTGAAGTTTGGCCGCTTCAGGAAGCTTTGGACTTTTAGCTTTTACAACATTTATGAATTTGGATATGGACACATGGCTTGTATAGTGTCAGGAGCTGATAAGTGTTTGAAAACTTGTGTGTATTTTATCTTCAGGTATTCAAATGGGTTGAAGGGTTCAATTCTTAGAACACCCTGATTCTCGAATATTTGAACGTGTAATTTACTAAGATGGAAATTCAATCCTCAGGACATTTTCATTTATGCACATGTTTTGCTTGATGTTTAATTTTCATGCAAAGGAAGTGAACTAAATTTGGGGAGGATTGTTGGAAAATTTAGTGCACTTGTGGGAATAGTTCACACCTTGTAATGGGTTAGGAGGTACGGAGTGTACACCATAAGGTCCATGAACACCCTGACTCTTGTAGTGGTTTGTATTGGTAGTGCTTGGTGAAAGTACATGTTGTGGTTACCACGATTATCAGTGTTTCCCTGAAGCGATTACTTCCACTGGATCGGTGTTTCCTGAAGTGGTGTTTACTGAAGTAGTGTTTACACCTGAAAGCGTGGTGTTTCCATCTGAAGCAGTGTAACCACCGACTGATATCACTATGAAAGTAACTTGATGAAAGTCACGCTTATACGGTTTTGACCTATTCAAGTGGCAGTTTCAACCGCTTAATGACCACGTTTAATTGGTCATGTAACCACTAACGGCTATAATGGGGATAATTATGAGGCTATTAATGGGTCGATTAATACTCATAATTCCATTGAATTAGCCAAGAGTATTATCCTATAAATAGGATAACTGATTATGCATGAAGACACGTAAAACGAAAACACTTATAAGCGAAAGGGTTATAGAATTGTGCCTAATTCTCTAACTGCATTTGGTCTTATCCCAAGTAGATATTCGTGTAACCCAGGCATTAGGGTCGAATAGTTTACTTTGGAAAGTGATCACACGATTCCAAGTGATATCCGGTAACCACCAAGTGGTATTTGTTACTGCTGACCATCTGTTTGTTTCTGCTGAACAGTTGAGCATTTCTGCTGAAGTTGATTATCTTAACCCTGTTGCTGGGAGCTAAGCCTACTACCCCAACAGAATTTATAGGTAAGCAAAATAAAATGACTCATGTTATAATAGTAAACTAGTGATTTTATCTTAATTAATTTGGGTTGCCAATCCATAGTTGTGACTCCCCCCACCAATAGTCGTCAATATCTTTTTTTTACCTTTCTTTCTTTTTCTATCTATTCTAACAATCATTAAAGAAAATGATATTGTATTTGTTAAGTGTGATTTCATTTACCCATAATCTAGATTGATTTTTAAACAGTTCCACACTTGAGAAGAAATTTTTTTCACGAGTATCAACAAGATCATAAATTATTTTACCTTGTTTTTTCTAACAATAATAATTGCATACCTTTGCACTAGATTATACAATCATTTTATACACGGACTAATAGAGTTGCATTATACAAATGTTGATACTTTACCGGATAAATATGATTGGAAAGAATTTTACATGTCTAAGTATGAAGATTTCATAAGATTTATAAACTATGATAACGTGTAAACATATAAAGTACGAAGAAATGCGGTCAAAGAAATTATTATCACGAAAAAATATGATCGAAAAATATCGTTCACAATTTTTTTATAACAGGGTACCCGTCTCCGCATCACGCGGGGTACCCTGCTATCTCTTCTCTATCTATACTTTATTATAATGTATTTGAGACTTTTCCCTAAATAGAAAGACTTAAAATTCAGACAATCTCACTTGCTAAAAATGGAAGAAAATGTATTACTTTTGCTATCAAATAAAATCACCAAAACTATTAAATACCATGATCAATAGTTATTAAAAACGTGAAATCATTAAAATCATTACTGTCAATCATGATTATTAAAAATAGGAAAATGATAAATGGACCTAACTATAGAAGCCTAAAAGGAGACCTAATGCATAAATGTATTGTACAGTAACAGTACTGTACAATACATTTATGCATTAGGTCTCCTTTTAGGCCTATTTAATTAGGCCCATGTATCATCACTCTTAAAAATATGTAACCGCATCCACCATATTTTCTTGATGTTTTGAATATCTAAAGTGATGATGTTTTTATTTAGTATATTTTTTGTTTGTTCAATATTTTATCGTTGATGATGTTTTAAATAAATAGCTTGCATTATACTTATAAATAAAAGTAACCCATTAAACTTACCACCATTTTAATAATTTGCTAAAAAAATTGAATATTAAACGCCTATTAACTTGTAACATTCGTGTATATTGATGATAGAAATTGAAAAATGAATCTGCTATTAGTTTACTCTATTATTAATTTAGATGTTTTGCTTTAGAAAAAAGATATATATGTGAAACACCGATAAGGTTATCATCACAGACACGCAACACCGTCGATAAAGTTATCATCATGAATAACGTATAATCGAAAGACATCCGTTCACCGTTATATCTGTGTGTTCCTTGGATTTGTTCTCCTAATCCAAAGACATACGTTCGACTAAACATATAAATGAAAAACATTTGCTCGCCATAATGTTTAGTCACATGGTTACCACCGCCACATTGCGCGAATAACCTACCATGTGTGAAAAAACAATCTATATTTGTTCTTTAATATATTGTTGCTATTATGTTCATGAAATTAACATTTTCTTCATTTTGTTGCTTTCTTTACAGCTAAATGTAGCGTTTTATGAGTCTTCATGTATTATATGTGGAAAAGAGCCCATCATTGAATTCGATTTTGAAGGTGAGCCATGCATTTGATTCACTTAAATTTTGTATCCATGAAGTTTGTTTGTGTGATAATTGAATGATGATAGATAATTAAGGAAAACATTTAAGTTTTATATACCAGGAATTGCTAAAGATACTGTATCATTTTCTATTTGTAGAATTCGAAATTCAAATATATATTTTTTAACATTTACTTGGACTTTGATCGTTCACAGGTACCATGGCTTAGATTAAACAAAATTGTAGAAATCAAACGAGGAACAAAATAGTTCTTTTATTATGAATGATTTTCATATCATCTATGTAATCATTTTTTTAGTTTCATTACGATATCCTCTCAAGTCTCAACTTCCATACTTTTTTTTACGCATGTGTGATACTTTTTAAATTATTAATTTGTCATGATATACATACAAATTTGTTATTTTATCTTATTTTGTTATTGAGTTTATCAGTTTATTACGTCTTTTATCAACCTACTCATATTTCAAAAATAAATTAATATCCGAAAATTGACGGGTTACACACTTGGTAAACAAGAGTTGTTAAAAAAAAACCCAAAAATACTTTTCTAAAAATTACATTGATCTAATTTGTTGACATGTCTCCATATAAACAGATGTTATGAAGAAAAACACAAGTTTTACCACACCATATAAGTTATTTTTTATACTATTTCTTTTCGAAATATTCTTATTCTCCAATCCTTTAATGAGAAGTTTCACCACACCATGTATATACTCGATGAGATTCTCATTGACGAGTTATATGATCCAGTGACATATGTTATTGATTTTACTTATTCAAACTTTTTGAGTAACATAAATGATGCAACCTATTTTTCAAGAAAAGGCCATACTGCCTCCCACTACTGAGGTAGTGGACACGATAAATAATCATTTCTTGAAGAAATTTGATGGGGAGAAATGATTTATCTAAGTTGCGACAACAATTATAAATCTAAAAGCACTTCCGCTAAATGAATCCATTTTCTCTCACAAATTTATCGATGGATTGAAGTTTTCTACAATTTCAAACAACAAGCTTACATTAGAAATAGGTGTCTTGATAATGTTGTTGAAAAATATTGATTAGTCCAACGGATTAACAAGACTTGAGGTTGTTAGATTAGTAAAAACTTCTTTCGAGGTGAATATAATAAACATAACACACTTTTTAAAGACAATGATAATACAGAGGTTGAGAATTACTCTGTTGGATAAACGTTTACCAATAAAGATTATAAGAAAAATATACCTTGTCCATTTCATTTGCTATGACAATTAATAAGAGCAATTGAAAATCACTTTCAAATGTTGGTTTGTATCTCCCATGACATGTTTTCACACATGGACAACTGTATGTTTCTATTTACAAGATAAAAAGCAAAAGAGGCTTGAAGTTTGTGAGTTGTTATCAAGACAGTAATATCTCAAATCGTGCAACAAACATTTTCTACAAAAAAGTACTACAAGATATATGATCAATGTTCAATCGTCATGTACAAATATCTACATGACATGTTTCTGTGATTTTTTTCCACTTTGTATATATTGTTATCAACAAATAAACACTTTCATATAACGTGGGATATAAAGGATTAAAGATGTTTCTTTTCTTTTTTGGATTGTTTTACTATTCTGTTTCATATAACGTATGTTTGATTATTACCAACTGTATACTTTACGTTTGTGGTTTTTTCTAACTTATAACTTCATAACGCAATATCATTTACTACTTTTTAGACGTTACTTAAAAATACCCGTGAATTTCACGGGTCTTTTAGCTAGTTTGTTTATATGTTAGACATGTCATGTCAACTCTAGTTACATTTCTTATGAGGGATCGGTTATTAGTACACCCTCTAAATTGATTGTAATACCTCTTTAAATTATTTATTTATTTGTTTTTATTAAAAAACTGCGAGACAGAAAGTAATAGTAGTACCCTTCTTACAATGGTTTATAGTAGCGAGCATGTTGTTCTTAAGATTAGGCAACTCATTAATCTTTAACTAACTTTCAATTTATTTTTAATACTCCATTAGCTTATGCAACAAGTTTGATTAAGATTTGAGATTTATTTCTTCTCTTAAACCATTTTTTCGTAAAAAAAATACCACTTTGAATGCCATTCACTTGCTACCTGTTTCTCCTGTTTTATCATTTTCTTCGCCTATTGGTGTAGAGGTTTGTATCATAGTTGTATTTTCAATTTAGTGGTGTGTGTTTATCAAGTTAATCCTTGATGCATCTTGGTTTTGATATTGATCTTGATCTTGTCATTTTAATGAGTGTAATGATCAATGGTTATTATCTTTTCACTACCAGCGCTTTCTCTATGGAACTAATTGTTTTTGTTTTGTATTTGTAATTTTGTATAGATAGATATGGTGTAATTACTGTTTTGAGAAATCGCAAATAAAAAAAGACACCGTGTTTGATAGATTGCCATAAAAAAATTGAGTGGAAAAGATAATTATTGTTATGTTTCAAAGGCATGTCAAACATTTGATTCATTTTAAGTTTGATGTAAGCAGAAGGTTCATTATGGTTATTAGTTTGATTTGGGGGGTGTTTGTTTCGGTTTATATATATGTGCTTATTAGCTTATATGAGTTCGGCTTATATAACATAAGCCACAATTTTATGGCCTATGTTATATAAGCCCGTAAATGTCAAAATAAACCACCAAAATTGTAGCTTATATTATATAAGCTTAAACAAACACCCAATGATTTTCACGTTTGTTTCTAATGTTTGATTCCAGTGACTCGATTATAGTCGGTGAGTGAAATTGAATTCCACTCAAAATATATTCAACCTTTTGCTTTTCTTAAACATAATAGTAGTGTTTGAAGATCTATCTTTTATATATACTAATAATAAACCCCACTTTTAACCTCATATTTTTTATTATTTATTTTTTATTTTCAAAAACAACTTATACAGCGAGTGTGTTTGGAAAAAATAGCACTAGCAGTGAGTTGTAGCAGTTAGCAGTAACTGTGAGCTGTAGCAGTTAGCAATGCTCAAGGCTCCTAAGATACTACTTTATAAAGCATCGAAAAATGAGCATTCTAAAAAAATAAGTAAAACTAATTGCTACTTGCTAAACAAACATTTAAAATTACAATGCTAAATGCTCGATGTTCATCGCTCTTAAATGCTCCAAGAAGCTCTACGCGAAACACACCCAACATCTCCTTTTAAATTTTAACAAGTGTAAAACTGTGTTTTGAATGAGCTCATTTAAGTTTATTTTATTCAATGCTTTGGTTTGAAAAAAAAAACTTAATTTTATGATATAAGATCATTTGAGGACAAAAGATTATTTACATACAAAGGGATCAATCTCCACCCTCCATTTTTATTTGATCTAATGGATGAGATTAATCACAACAATATAAAAAACCAACTTTCATCCTTTTTTTTTCTAATATTAATAACTTTTAAACCGTTAATCGTTAAGCGGAAAAAAAATATCATTGCGACGAGCATTTAATTATCTTTCTATAGATAGGAACTTTGATATACTTTCGACAAAAAAAAATTTTTCGTATTTTTCACGTTTTTTTTTTAAGTTTTTTTCGTTTTTTTTACGTTACTGAAATTTGCATTGAAAAATCATATATGATATAACACTAATTTGATATTAGTGTAAAATCATATATGATATGTAATATCATATGTGATATTAGTGTAAAATCACATATGATATCACATGTGATATTACATATCATAAATGATTTAACACTAATATCACATGTGATATCCAATTTAGTGTTTTATCATATATGATTTTTTTCATGCAAATTTCAGTAACGTAAAATAAACGAAAAAAAGACGAAAAAACGTGAAAAAAATGATTTTTTTTTTCTTTTTTGGAAAGTATATCAAAGTGCCCGTCTATAGAAAGATAATTAAATGCTCGTCGCGACGGTATAAATATTTTCGCTTAATGATAAACGGTTTAAGAGATATTTAAATTATAAAAAATGGGTGAAATAATAAAATGCTTTTAAATCTCAGCCATTGATTTTTTTTTAGATGGATGGTGAAGATGAGTCCCTTGGTATGTGAGAAAAGTTTGGTATGTAAAATAACTCTCCTCTAATTTTATTTAACGCTTTGGTTTTGCAGTTTTAAGTTATTTTAAATTCCAATAGTATCAATCGTATCATACATTTCATATAATATGGCTACACAAGGACAAGGTTATGAATTCACGAGCCATTAAGTCACATCGGTATTTTGATATTTTATGCGGTGCTATGGAACTGATTGCTTACTCCTGATTAGAGGCGGCAGTTGCTCGCGCGACTCGAAACACGACCTGAGATTGTTAACCCGTTAAAAAGTAAATTAAAAAATATTAAATTTTAAAAGTTATGTGTTTAATTTGTTATAATATTACCCAACTATTGTGTATCTCTATCTAATGATATATATTGTTTTTTTGAAATATTTGATAATAGTATATATTTATAACAAAATATTCAAATTATAAATGGGCCGACACGACTAACCCATTAATAAATGTGTTAAAGTTATGGTTGAACTTTTCGGCACGATTAACTAAACATGCCAGGTTTAAATTGACCTTTTTGAAACCATTAACCCACTATCCTGAACCCGCCAATCCAGCACGACCCAGATTGACATCCCATGCTCCTGATCATGTGATAACGCTATTTTCTTTTTGTGAAAGAGTGGGTTGAATTAGACAAGTCGTACTATCTGTATAAGCAAAAAAGCAAGCATGTATGTGTCAAAAAGTTATACTTACATAGTCGCATGTATAGAGGAGACACTTGAGTAGTTTATTTTAGCAAAAAAATGCTAGACTCAATAACAAATACACAAAAAAATCCACTCGCTGACGTGTCAGTGGGTGGGTGACTGGTTTAATAAGAGAGATGAGAGAGAAACTGCTAGAAAATTTACCAATCATCGGCTGACACGTCAACAAGTGAATTTTTTGTGTGAATTTTGTGAGTGAGTCTAACATTGCTATTTTTCAGTATGCTTTTCATCATCATTTAATTAATTGAATACCTATTTGTAATGTATTCTTTCATTTTCACAAATTTATGTTGTTAGGTTAAACACAATTTCTTATGTTGGATTTTGTCTATTTATATTACTAGGTAGTATTTTTTGACCGTGCTAAGCACGACCCATTGCGGCACATGCGTTAATTTTGAAGGTGATCATGCATTGCGCCTAGCAAAATTGTCAAAATTAAATCTACAATAAAACATAAAACATCTAAATGGCCTACATTCTTTTAAACTAATTTTTTATGGTAATGTTGTACATGACACTTGACGTTTTAAACCCTTCGCATTATCCGTCAATCATCAAACATTTTGCTATAACTATCATCTCCACCTATCTTCTCAACCGTTTCCATTTATAAATTAACAACCAAAATACAATTAAAACAAAATTATTCATATTAAAGGATATTGATACCATTTATCATTGTTTTCCAAATATTAATACAACAAAATTGAGAGAAAACAATTTACTTTAATAATCAACAAAATAACACCAACTTTCATTCCATTTCATTTTATTTTCCTACTTAAATGATACTCGAGAACACAACTTCTTATGTTTTGTTTTCATTTTCTTTCTTTTTCTTCCGAGAACAAATAAAGTTACATTATGTTGTTCTCTATTGATAACAGTATGTATTAAAACCAACTAATTGAGAAAGAGTAGTGATTGAGAGACCTAATTTTAGGCCTAACTTTATGCCTAAATTTGCAAGTAAATAATTCATTGGTTGTAACAATAGAGCTCATCACTTCACAATCTAATGAGGTAGCTCCACTTCAGATATGTTAGGAAAACAATTAAACACGAGTTTTAAGTCTCTCAATCATTTTCCAATCAAGAAATTATCTATATTCGTCAACGTCATTTTACATAACAAAATCCATCTCAAATATAAAAATAGCATTAAAAAGTACAATCTTTTACACACACACACTTATGTGGCCCTATCACTCAAACAACTCAACTACAATAAAGGAAAACCTGACTAAAGTCTCCACCCATACCTACTACACATTCTCAACTTGGCCACTTTCTTCTCATTCAGTCAATTTGTCTGACATTATGTGTTATATACTCCTTCTAATACTTTTTCAACATCATAAACAGTAAATAGTTTTTTACTAAAATATAGTTTTCATTTTATTTCTTTGCTCAATTTTTTGTTCTCCAGTCTAACTTTCTAGCATAACTTGTACAGTGTACCTGCATGATAAACATTTGATTATAGGAATAAACATTTGATTATAGGAAAAGACATTGGTAACTGGTAACATCTTATTAGTGACATGTTTTTAAAATATATATACCAAAATTAATCGGAAACCGAATATAAAGTTATAGTAAAATTTTATAGTGGAGTAACTGATTTAAACAAATTAATTACTGGTATGAAGACCATTATAGTAAACTTTACATTTAATATCAATATCAATAGTATTAACATTTGCTAAAAATATCTTTGTCATCTATAGAAGAACTGGAAAGCTAGAATGTTTTCCTTGCATATACAAAGAGAGTATAAACAATTAGCTTTTCTTATCGAGAATCAAATAATTACTACTTGTACTTGAATGATAATGTGAAAATCTAAAGCGATATGCAAAAGTTTACATATTACTCTTTAAAAACAGGCTCATAAATTTTAAGTATAATTGTAATATAAAAATTATGAGAATAATGCATATAGTTAATAATAAAATAAAAGTTACCTTAGCTTATTTTGGGTTGAGTGGGTAAGGAGTATGGACGTAAGATCCTCTTGGATGAATATACACGACCACTTCCTGTTTGGAAAAAAATGCGGGGATCTAAGTGATATTTTACACTTTGTTTTTCTTTTGTATACCAAAAATTGATAGAAACCTGAAAGTTTTAGACTACATACCCTAGTCTTCTACCTTCACAAATTGTACCCACTTTCAATATCCTAAGATGCGTCATGCGTCATCTTCACAGAACCTGAAAATCACACAAACAAAGAATATTATCTACATAGATCGCAAAAAACTACAACCGGCACAGAAAAAACACAAAACAAAAGAAGGAAAGAAGAGAGGTGACATCATCAACTACAAATCATGACAACTTTGAATAATATGGTGGTTGAATTAATTTTAGTGAAAAAAATAAGTGATGGTAGCTTTGCATAAGATGGTGGAGTGAAATTATTTTGAGAGAAAATGGAAGAAGATATGAGGTTAGAGAAATAGTAAGACATCAAGAAGATGATGCATGCCATTTCACGCACCACCTGTAGATGTAAAGCAACATAAAATAAGTCACAAGTATCAAAGAAATAACTACTTCAAAGCCTTTAACTTCATATTGCATGCATTTTTTGATGTAAAATGGAAATAGTAGAAAAATTAGATGTAAAAGGAAAGAAAAAAAAGCCATTGTACCATATGCAAGAACCTGAGAAGGATGTGAGAAAGTGGTAGAGTGGTTGGAGGACTTGGAAATGGAAAGAGAATAGGTTGAGATTTGTGTCATAGAAAAAGTGAGAAATATGGAAGATGGTGTGGTTAATCAAAGAAGAAAACATTGGTGTGCAACAGTTACGCACTATTCTTGCACACGTGTATTTTTTTTGAGGCCTCATAGTAATCTCAACACTCTTGATTATAGTATAGGTAGATATAATTATTCTTTCAAATCTTTAAAGGTTTATCTTCCAATTATTTCCATGTCCTCTTGCTCATACTAATATTGAAAGTAAACATAATAACGTATTATATTTCATTATTGAGCATTTTCAAGTATTTAAAGCAGAAAAGGGTTTGAAGAAACTAAAGAACTAGAAAGAATGGAGGCAAATGAGGAACAACCAATTTTAAGATAGCAAAGAGGTATTTTCAATAAGTATATATGTATGTTTATAATTATGTTAATGTGATGTTACTACCAGTATTTAGATAAATATACTAGGTTTAGGTTTGAGTATTATTGCATAACGACAAGAATTTCTAGCGGAAAATATTTATAGTTATGCTATTGTGGTTAAATATTTCGTACAACGTTTATCTTTACTACATATTCAAAAACAAAACCCCTAGGAATTCTCAGCTTGCTTATAAGTTTTTTCACCAATAGCATCAACCTTAGCTTGATCACCACCCATTTTCTATTTTAATAAAACCACACAATAAAAAATGATAAAAGTCAAAATGAATTTGTAGAAATGTTGCAATATAAAGTAAATAAAAAATAGTTGTTGCTCGTCATTATCAACATTTGTTACTTTCTGGGTATGAAGCTTGTGATTATTCACTATGAAAATCTTATAATGCATTGTGTAACTTTTTGGTTACTTGTCTAATGAACGTGCATATTAGTTACATAAATTCAAAGTAATTATATTGTATATTCTTGGCTAGATATGTTGCCTATCCAAGTAACTATAATGTGGACTTTTAGTCACATATATATGTTTAGCACGAAAGATCCTCGACTTATATGACATCGGAAAAAGAAAAAAAAAAAGCTCCAATAAAGTGATGGGTGCTCGATTAATGATACAGTCTTTACGTTTATGTTCAAAGGTTTTGCTAACATATGCCCGGTAAATAGATGATTTAATGCATGTAATGAAGACATATCTTCCTTTTATTTCAAAAAATGTATTTAGTATATTTAATGAACATTAACTTAACCCACAAATTACGTTGATTTATTTTATCTATGATTTAATGACGTACAAACTTTTATTTTTATATAAACTTGCATATGTGGAGTAGGCACATCACAAATAACCTTTACCGTCTCTCACATTAAGTGGAAAAGAGGATTGAAAATGGTTATTTTAAACAAAAAGGTTTCCTCACAAATACCATTAAAAAAACGTTGTTTACAAAGAAGTGCTATAAAGTGTTTTGATTATAGATAATCATACATGTCCAAGTTTTTTACATCTAGACTATTGTTTTCTAATCAAACACATTTATTTATTGGCTTTGTAAATAAATGGTTGGCAAGAAATTCATGTAGATATTGTTACTAAAGTTGAGTTAAACTCTTAGACAAGTGAATCGACATGCATTTGCATTCCCGCAACAATACAAGTTTGTTAACACCAAAATTACAATATATGCTTATACATTTTATGTTCTCTTTGGGTTATTTGACTATTTGTTTGATTACACATATGTTACGTGTGTGCAAATTTTTTGTCCCCCACTTCGTATACTCATATGTTTCTTCTTACAACTCATAGCATAATATAATAACTATTTTCTTTCTTCTCTTTTAGATACCCGTGAATTTCACGAGTCTTTTAGCTAGTTTGTTTATATATTAGACATGTCATGTCAACTCTAGTTACATTTCTTATGAGGGATCGGTTATTAGTACACCCTCTAAATTGATGTCTAAATTGATTGTAATACCTCTTTAAATTATTTATTTATTTGTTTTTATTAAAAAACCGCGAGACAGAAAGTAATAGTAGTACCCTTCTTACAATGGTTTATAGTAGCGAGCATGTTGTTCTTACTAGTACAAATTAGTGACTTCTTTTAAGTTAAATTATGTTTGCCAATGCCATCAGTACATAATACGATGAAATGTTTTGTATTTGCTTTCCAGGATCAAGGAACATATTTTGTAGAATCAGTCCTTGCTATTACCGATGCAATTATCCAGCATCGCCAGTGTGCCATGCATGTTTCATTCGATTACATTAGTGTTTTCGAAACTAAGCAAATTAAACTTCCATCCAAACCATGAGATCGAACTGTTCTAACATAGGATGGATTAGCTTATAGATTCAGTTACTACTAGATATATAGTTCGAGTTGACAAAGTACACATGCGTAATTAGCTGGCAAATAAAAATTATATATGATTTAATTTATCAGATAGGGCAAGAGATTTTTTTCCCCTTAAAATAATATCAAAGAAGATTAAAAATGATTTTTTAGATCTCTTGCAACACTTTTACCATGAGACATCATGCATTTTAATTAAAACATGAAAATGAATATAGAGAATACCACCAATCCCCTATTATAATAAACATGATATTGTTTTACTCCTATTTCACAACCAACCACAATGTTGTTTACCATGCACATATGCAATTTTTAAAGCATGAATAATGCAACATTACAGCAAAAAAGTTGGTGCTAGGTTTTTATAAATAGCAACCAAACTAGAAAGCATGCATCACATATTCAAATTAACCATTTCATATACAAACACCTCTCAAACAATGGCTCCATCGATCTCGATAACTAACACAAAGTCACTCAACATTATGGATTTCGTGGTGAACAAAGGTCATGGAGTAAAAGGCTTAGCAGAATTGGGACTCGAAGCCCTACCACATCAATACATTCAACCTCCACAAGAAAGGTTTGATAGTAGCAACGAAGAACCGAATCAGGATTCCATCCCAGTTATCGATATGTCCAACTGGGATGACACGAATGTTGCAAAAGCTATATGTGATGCAGCAAGCAAGTGGGGCTTTTTTCAAGTAGTGAACCATGGAGTTCCCATTCATGTTCTTGATGATGTCAAAGATGCAACTCGAAAGTTTTTTGCATTGCCAGCGGAAGAAAAGCTGAAATACTCAAAAGAAAATTCGGTTACAAATAATATACGTTTTGGTACCAGTTTTACTCCTGAAGCCGAGAAAGCTCTCGAGTGGAAAGATTATCTGAGCCTCTTTTTCGTCTCGGATGATGAGGCTGAAACCCTCTGGCCTTCTGCATGCAGGTAAAATTATGTTGCTTTTGTCTATACACTATTAGAGAATGCATTATATGTAGATATATATAGCTGCTTATTGCCTTTAAGCTTATAAGTTTATTTAAGTTGGTTTAATCGGTTATTTTCTTTATTGACAGGAATCAAGCTCTGGAATATATTAAGAGTTCAGAATTGGTTGTCAAAAAGCTGCTCAAGATACTTATGAATGGACTCAATGTGAAAGAAATTGATGAAGCCAAAGAATCGAAGCTTATGGGGTCAAAGAGGATTAACATAAACTACTATCCAAAATGCCCTAACCCTGAACTCACTGTGGGTGTGGGGCGTCATTCAGACGTGTCCACACTCACCATACTCCTTCAAGATGAAATAGGTGGGCTTTATGTTCGAAATATGGACACCATGAAGTGGATTCATGTCCCTCCGGTTAGTGGATCTTTGGTAATCAATGTTGGAGATGCACTTCAAATCATAAGTAACGGGAAGTACAAAAGTGTTGAGCATCGTGTGAGTGCTAATGGAACCAGTAACAGGATTTCAGTTCCGATATTTGTGAACCCGAGGCCTAGTGATGTTATTGGACCTTTGCAAGAATTGGTTCACAGTGGAGAGAATCCACTCTACAAGAATGTCGTCTACTCAGATTATGTCAAGCATTTCTTCAGAAAAGCACATGATGGAAAGGCTACAATCGACTTTGCAAAAGTTTAACTTCGTGTAAACCACCACCTTTCCAGTCGTTTAAGAAATAAAAGACAAGCTTTTTAAGCAATGTATGAATATGAACTTATTTCAAAACTATAATCTAAAGTCTTAAAAAACAATGCAAATGTTACAATGTTTGGGACCCTTTTGTTTTTATGTAAGAAATCATTTACTAACATTTTTTTTTATGCTTTGTTACAATCTTATGATAAAATAACGTCTGGTAATAAAAGGTAAATAAAGAAAAAATAAAATTCATTAAAAATAACGCAAAAATAAATAAAAAAATAAAAAATAAAAAATAAAAAAAATTGATACCCTATCTTCTAAATTTATACCATATATTTGAGTCTTTGTCTTTTGATCTATTATTATACATGTAATTCAATCAAAGATAAGGATTTTAGTAAAATCTTATTTTAATTGAAGAAGATTTCTTATACTATAAGGAGGGAAATGAATATGATCATAAACAAGAAATGAATATGTTAAAAATGGTAAGTTTGTATCGCATAAAAAAAATCCCAAGATTTACTTGCTAAAATGAATGCCTATTATCTAGTATAAATACTCATATCATGTCGTCTTCAACTTGACAGTTAATCAACTAATTATTGTATCACACAATTAACAGCTTTTGTTACCATGGCACCCAAGTCCAAGAAGGATCAAGAACCTGCATTCACGGTTAGAAAACATTGGATCCATTTCTTTCTAACATAATTAACCAACTTTGAATATCTTCTTCTAATACTGCTCTATATTGCTTTTTTTAATCTTGATCATTGCACGTAGAACTTTACTATCAATGTCGATGTTGCAAACAATTGGACAAAAACGGTGGAAAAGGTAGTGAATAGCGTTAAAGGTATGTATATTATGTTTTCTGTCATTCTTGTTTTCCTAGCTAGTATATAAGATTGATTATAATTTGTGTCTTGTTTTTTTCTCTGTTGGTTGGTTAAATTAAAGGAGTAAGAAGTTTCAGAATGGAGGATACTGGAAAGGTACATATATCGGGTTACATTGAACCAAACGTATTTCTGAAATGTCTGCGGAAAAATGGAAAAAAGGCACATCTAGTACATTGGCAATATGGAGAATGTTCAACCAACTTGTATCAAAACAAAAGCCATCAAAACAGTGGCTATCAAAGTGGTGGTTATGGAGGCTATCATAATACCAATGGAAACGGTTATAGCTACAATATTCAACCACGAGTTACATATGTGCCGTCATATCCACCTCGAGGCGATCCATATGCTAATCATGAGGAAAGCAACTCTTGCTCCATCATGTGATGTCATTCTTCTTGCTATAGTTAATCATCACTAGTTGATTTCCTAGTTTGTTTCTGTTTTTGTTTTTGTTTATGTTTTGCTATAACATTTGATGATGGATTGTTTAGCAAACAGTGCTTATGCTAGTTGACTTTTTAAACTAGCATACCTTATTTACTAAAGAACATCAATGCAATGCATTTTATGAATGACTGAATTTATATATTTTTTAGTTGCTGCTATGTTTAAATGAGGTTATGCCTCTCGTTTGATGGTCTGTTGGTTAGGAGAGACGCGATGGTGGTAACTACTAGGTCATCGTGATGTCGCTATTACAGCCCCCACCCTCTAATCTAGGATAGTTTATATTTAAACATGGATCTGTGAATATATTGCAGTTTTTGGTTTAACCTAACACTAAATTAAAGTTATACAAATAGGTCTTTTTATACACTACCACAGTTTCTTCAGAGTGAACGCCTTGCACACCATGCATGTTTATAATTTATAACCTTGATTGTGCTTGGGTTTTGATGGTGTTTGGCAATTGGCCTTAGTTAAATTTTATAAACATTTGGATCTGGAACCAATACTCTAATATTATACTTTCAGTTATAACAATACTAACAGTATAATGTATAAATGATTTGATTTAGAAACCATAAACATAAAAGATTGGAATTATTAAGAAATCTTCGAAAAAAAGTATGGTATATTACAAAGTTTTAGTCAGATTTTGTATATATTGAGAGTATAGGGTTTCAAACTTTTTACTGAAAAAAATAAAGATTATTAACTTTGTAAAGCTTAAACTTTCAAGCCATTGTAATTACAACCAAGGTGATACATTTTGAAAAATTAGCTTTCATACTTTATACATGTTTTTGAGCTTTTTTATAAACAATAAAATTGAAATACAAAACCAATTATACATGTTTTTTAATTGCTTAATAATCAGTGCTAACTGATTAAAATAAAGATTTCTGATCAGTAAAAAAATTTAAAAAGTTTCTTGTTAATGAAAAATAAAATAATTTGGTTAATAAATAGACATGAATAACTCTGTTTTTATATATATTTGAATAATCTCTTTATCATGTAAATATTTCCATGGTAACGTGATATGATATTTTTAACAACAGAAAAAAGTCGTTGAAACTACATAACATTATCACTACATAATTTATGCCAACATTGAAAGTATTGGGTAAAGGGTTTTAATTTTTATATATTGAGAATACAGGCTTGGGTTCAAACCAAGCACCTAATTAGACTCCACACCAAGACCGGGTGTAACATGTAAATAAGCTCAAGAAGCCACTGTTGGAAATGTATATATTTACAAACATGTGAATGTCCGGATTCGAACTCGTGACCACGGGATTGCACACATTAGCGAATGAGAATTAAAGTTAATAATTAATGTTTATGTTTACGATTAATTATTGCACATTAAGTCCGGTTAACGATCGTTAAGTATTTAACGAAAAAATGACTAACGACCGTTAAATTAAAAGAGAAAGGACTAGAAATGGAAAACTTGGAAAAGTTATGGATTTCATTTGGGCTTGTCTACATGGCCGGCCATAGGGGCCTTTCCAAAGCCCTAATTCATAAACTTGTTCCCTAAGTTTACCTACTAGTATATAAAGAGGTTAGGTTCTAGGGTTTCATACACTTGTGCATTGAATTAACCCTAGATCTCTCCTCTCCTCTCTCTAGTCATATTAGGCCGAACACCCCAATAGTAAGGGAGTTTGGTTTCGTTTTGCTTAAACGAGGACTTGTGTTAGATCTAGCAATCGCTTGATTCGTTGGTTAATTCGTGTGTACAAGAACGTGGTTGTAAGACATTATTCTTACACCAATAAGTACTTCTTTGTTTTGCTTTGCTCGAGGGTTGTTTTGCTTTGCTCGAGGGATTTGACATTCGCAAGAGGTACGTTACGCATACTTTCAGTTAATTAATTTATTTGTTATGATCTTAAGTCTTCCGCTGTGTACTCTTGATGTCTTTATGTTTTATTGTATGTTATATATCATAAACTCAACAGTGGCATCACGAGCCTTGTATAACAAGTAATTAATTACTGAAACACATAATTAAAATAAACATGAATGTGTTATTTTTTGTAAGCTTAGATCTAGGGTTTGCAAAACCTAAACCCTAATTTTGAGGGGGGGCATTTTTTATGGTGCCCTAATTAGGGTTTTGTAAACTATTGTTTTAATTGGATTAGAAACCCTAAGATGCATGCAACTTTATGTGTATATGCGTAACTTTGATTTAATTGCATTAATTGTTAAGTGTAATTTTATGTCCATGATAATTATCTGCATGTTTTATCATGGATCTGCTTTTATTGTATGTCTTTCTTGTTTAAGTGATATACACTAAATTATGATAGATCTAAAATTGGGGAAGACCTCAATAATTATTATTTAATCAATTATGTGCTATGTGGTATGTATTTAATTTTGACTTGCGCAATCGATGAATCGATGCATGTGGTTCACCTTGTACATAGATGAAAACGGGTGAAAGTCTTAATTAAATATATGCATATTGTCAAATCTCGAATTGGTTATTAATAGGATTTATCAAAAACGTTTGCATGTGGCTATTTGATATGCATGACTTTTATTTGTTATGCATTCATTGTTTATTTGTTTATTTTTTATAAATACTTGCTTGTTTGTTATATGTAACAAGGGTATTTTTACAAGAAAAATAAATTGACCTAAACAATGGTGAAACATGTATTTTTAAGAATAGTAATCATAATCGTTTAATTGATTGATGACTTTGGTACAAATGGTCTGAACGGCTCACCCATGAGAATGAACTAATAAAAGGGGTTTAAAGAAGTGCGCACAGTCACACTGAAAGGATGTCTAAGGTTGTGCTTTAGCGCGTACCTGGTCCTCTGCCCCCTGTAAGTTCAAGTGGAGCTACTTAGTAAGCCATTAAATGTGCAAGCTCATCTTAAGGGCGAATTAGTTTTAATTCCATGCGCCACTTCGGTGGTAATTATCCGAAACACTAAGTGTTTACACTTATGCAAAAGTACGGTATAATGGATGATAATTAACACTAAATTCCTTGATTGGTGAACCCAATACCTCAATAAAGTTTGATAATGAAAAGCTTATACATTAAAACAAGATATAAATGTTTTAATAAAAACTATGCTACAAAGATGAATGCATGACATCTTTGTACATATTTGATTTAACATCAAAACTATTACCCTTTAAATTAAGTTATATGCCATCCAACCAAACGGAAACACCTAAGATTACTTTTTATTTGCGTGAGATCGTGACTTAGATCGTAATCAAAGGGTAAAATGTCCACGTGTCGTGAGAACGGGCATGGACGATTTTGCAGTTTCTTAAGTTGGACAACTTAATTGAGTTTTGTAGTGAGAACTGGCAACTCAAGGCATAAGATGGGATAAAACATGTTTACATGGCGATTGAAATTGGCTATATGTAAATCCCATAAATCTAGGAATTGCAATTTATATTGGCAATTGAGCAAAAACTCTACCATTTTGTATAAGGTTCATTACTAGCAGATCAACTGACGTGATGAAATTATGACAATTTGGATCCTAGTTTTCAATAATAATTAATTGGTTATATGAATATGAACCTTGGGTATTTAATTGTTTATTGAAAAGGTTAATTATCGAAAATACTAAAATTGAATTTTGTAATTCTTTTGAATGTATAAATGCAACATTTAACCGTAAACGTGGTTTAGTCTTTGATTTGTAAATTGATCCATTCTAGCATTCAAACAAATGTTTGATCGAGAATAATTTTCTGATAAGACAAACGAAGTCTCTTTTCCATGGGAGAAGCATGAGACTCAATCCTATTCCTTTTCATGAATGAGAAAGGTATAATAGGAACATTTGAATTGTCTAAATTCTAATGTAACTCTTAGCAATGAATTGCATATCTTATTTTCCATAAAGATTTCATTACCCTCATTTGGTGAATGAATCCTTTGTAACAACATGAATGTTGGTTAACTGGAAAACATGTATATGAGTTACTAGATTAGAAGCTAGACTAATTACCGCAAAAATTGGTAAAAGGCAAACTAGCATATTTTTATCTAGTTGTTTTGCTTTAGCCTTTAAAGGTACTACATACCAGTATGGGGATGGTAGGCCTATTGAGGAAGAAATTGCATACCTAATTTTTCGAGTTAATAACATTGATGGATAACCTATCATTCATATAGTAGAATACACCTTTTAGTACCTTAGTAATGATTACGTATGGTTCTTCAAAGGTGTAGGAAAGTAAAAGCAAGCAAGTTGTTTTCACTGGTTATGCAACACTTACAATGTTGTCAGATTCAGTGGGAGCATTTGTGTTGCATTACTGAATAAGAAGTTGTTTTAATGATTTCTAATTCATTGGGAGCTACAAGCCTTATTTCCTGTGTAGTAACCCAGATTATCTTCAAAGATAATTACTTTCCAATTGTAGACACTTATGTTTTTAAGGATAGTCGTGTACGTTTCCTTACTAAACAATATAGTTCTACATCTACTTGTTATATCTATGACACAAATCATATTAATCAAATAAACGAACGTGTATCGTGTTGTTTATATGCTACATGATGTTGTTACATGCACAAGTGGGAGAAATCTTATTGTGTGCAAGGTACAACACATATTAATATGATTTAAAAGAATTCTCTTGACTGTAAAGTAAGTGAATAACGTTCTAATAGGAAGTATACATTTATATATGTATGATTGCCCTATTAAGAACATGTGTCAAGATGATAACAAAGACTACTTTATTTTAAATATTTATGTCATTCAATATTTAAGAAACACTTGTAGTTACAATTTATGTTACGTGAGAACGTGAATTAGATTGTAGCCCAAGGTAAAATATCCACGTGTCGTGAGAACGAGCATGGATGATTCTGCAGTTTCTTACATGGAACATTTCATGGAATGACATAATTAAATGAAGTAATCTAATACTACCTTGAATTTGAGTATTCGTTGAATGACTTAAATATATGTAGTAAATATTAACTTGAAATATGAATTGAAACCCGAGGTGGTGTTCATAATTACTTTAATTATAAATGTTTATGATTTTGTAAAGTCACAAACATGAAGTCTTTTAATACAAGACTTACAATATAAAGTAAGACGTTAACTTGCTATGTTTTAAGACATATGCATGAAGTCAATGAGTTGATCAATGACTTATAACGTATAGTGGGATTATAACTAATATGTCTTTTGACTTGGTCAAAATATTTGTGTTATAATACATGCAATTGACTTGGTAATTCTATTGTACCATTAAGTTTTACTTTGTTGGTAAATAGGTAAGCCAAAAGAGTAGATGGTTATCTAAAATATTGTTAGATTTTCTTACAATATTAATTCTAAGGAAATACCATAGTTTTATGGTATGTTCCGTTAGAAGAATCAAAATCTGTTGGCATTATTTGATTCAAGATAACTATAGTTTCTTCCAAAAGTTATCAAGGTTAGTAGATTGAGTATAGATTGAATATACTCAATAAGACTCCAACCTAGAAGATTAATAAGACACCATTTGTTTATGGAATGTGATGAATCACATTAAGTCTTATAAATGAAGTTCTCAATTTGTTAAACTACTTATAGAGTGAGTTGTAACAAACTAATGTTAGGAACTGTCAATGTTTTTGTAATATCCCAAAAGAGAACAATGTATTGTTGCTCTACTTGCTAAACTATTTAAAGGTAATCTTTAAATTTTTAAAGGCAAGTGGGAGTTTTGTTTAGATCTTGAAAGATTGAATTACAAAATACATAATCTTCTAAAATGCACTAGCAAATATCATGATGAGGCTAAACATGAAAATGATAGACCTTAATATGATGGAATTGTCATTCATAGATCCGTAAGGATATCTCAGATATTTAATATGCTGAGGAATATGAGTTACAGGATCATGGTAAGCCTGTTAATCATAATGATAAATTTACCAAATGTTGAATTGTGAAAATCAATCATACTATGAATGTAGAGATGCTGTCCATAAAGATAATCAACTTTAGATACTTGGTTTATCTTAATAATGAAAATGAGTTTCTTCAAAGGATGGAAACCCTAGTGGTTTAAATCTTTGTGTAGAAATCATATGAACAATATTGTACATGTATTTAATGTATGTCTAGTGATAATAATATCAATCATACTTAAGCAATTAACTATGATTGAATATTCTTTCCTATATACATTAAATAGAAGTATAAAGATTATAATTGTCATACTTAGTTTCATTGATATGAAATTTTGACAATGAATATAAAACCTCTTTGTTCTAGAATTACTTTTGCGAGGACGATAAGTAATGCAAAGAAGTTTTTATGAATTCAAATAATCTTTAAATATGTACAGACTGCAAGAATTCATGAATGGATATATATGCATGCATCAAGGAGATGATTCTTATGTTTAATATTAAATCCATGATAGATTTAATAATTAAAATAAGATAGCTCATAAGTATTCCTGAAAGCTAGCGGGAGTATTATTTTTAAATCTTATATGTTGTATGGGCAACTAAATTCCACTTAAATTAAGTTTTAGTTGGGAATGAAACTTCGTTTGTAAGATTTGGAAATAATATATACAACTTTGGAATATATGTTTATTATTATAAACATATGCGGTAAATAAATGAGTCAAAAAGAACATGATGAATACATATCTTTGACAAGATAGATGAGATCTTAAAGTTTAACTTGAAGATTCATCATGAACATCATGTTGTGTATAAAGTTGTTGTGTCATGCTTGATTACAAGATGATTTGACAACATTGAAAGTTGTTAGTGTAATAAATATTTTAAAGGAATATGTTTGGATTTAGAATCACATTCCACAATCTGGAGATGCTCCTAGATTCTATGGATGATTATATGACAATTGTTTCATAATTGTCATTGCCAACAAACTTGAGTTTTGGTAGGCACCAACATTACACTATAACTGTTCAAAAGTTTACGGATATTTAAAGAGCATATTGTTGTACACAATGATGCTAGTATAATTGAGATGACACTCATATCTAGTCACGGTATCCTTGATGATGACCATGTTGACTAGTTATGCTCAACTAAGAGCATAGTTGCATTATACATTAAAGAATAAAGAATACTTTAAACTTTAAAAGTTTTGAAAGATGATTGTCATATAAAGGTGATTCATGTTGTCACGCACCTTATGGAATGATATGACAATATCAAGATATGTGTAAACACATACAAGAAATTGAATTCTTGAAATAAGTATTCTCAAAATTCCTATAGATCAAAGTTAGTTGAAATTATGCCTTGTCGACAAGTATGAGATGCATGACTTGTGGCAAAATTCATTAACTAAGAATTATCATGCATTGATCTATTTAGTATTTGGATAAAAGGATATTGTAAACATTATTATTGAAATGAAATAAAGTATTTTGTTATGTTTATTATTCATTTATTATGATGTTATCCTATATTTGCATGTTTAAATCCTTGAATAACCTAAGTTATTCTAAATAGTCCGTTGTCAATCAATAACATGGGAATGATATTGAATTAAGACAAATCTGAGTATTAGTTAGAATATACTTGAAAGTATATTGATGCGTAGCATGACTAATTTTAGATGATATTCAATGTATTGAGTATAGGACTTATCACACCCGCATGATAATACTTTATGGATCTTTGTCGTTAAGTATATCATGAATATTTATCCTCTGACTTGAGATACAAGAGATATGTCATGGATGTAGTGCATTTTTGTGAAGCAATCTAACGCTATACGTAACTGGTAGTTATAAGGGTTGTTTTCAGAAGTGTTGCGAAATTTATGAATCCTGCTTGTAGTCAAAATGGGATTTGTTTCCTTCAAATTTATTTTGAAGTATAATACTGCTGGGCCCCTCGTAGGATTGTTAAGATGTTTGTATGGCCATACCCAAGGTCTTCTGTTCAGAAGAATTGGTAATCTTAATAAATCATATAAAGCGAGAAACAGAATAGTTAATTAAGAAATGAGTGAGATCCATATTCTTATTAACATGGTATTAGAAACAAAAGGATGAATATGATGATGAATCATCAAACTTGGTTTTTCTCCAGAAAACCATACACGAGTTGTACCGGGGGCATTGGCGTGTTGCTAGACGCTAACCAATGTCATTTCACGTTTTGTAAACATATCCAAGTGGGAGCTGTTGGAAATGTATATATTTACAAACATGTGAATGTCCGGATTCGAACTCGTGACCACGGGATTGCACACATTAGCGAATGAGAATTAAAGTTAATAATTAATGTTTATGTTTACGATTAATTATTGCACATTAAGTCCGGTTAACGATCGTTAAGTATTTAACGAAAAAATGACTAACGACCGTTAAATTAAAAGAGAAAGGACTAGAAATGGAAAACTTGGAAAAGTTATGGATTTCATTTGGGCTTGTCTACATGGCCGGCCATAGGGGCCTTTCCAAAGCCCTAATTCATAAACTTGTTCCCTAAGTTTACCTACTAGTATATAAAGAGGGTTAGGTTCTAGGGTTTCATACACTTGTGCATTGAATTAACCCTAGATCTCTCCTCTCCTCTCTCTAGTCATATTAGGCCGAACACCCCAATAGTAAGGGAGTTTGGTTTCGTTTTGCTTAAACGAGGACTTGTGTTAGATCTAGCAATCGCTTGATTCGTTGGTTAATTCGTGTGTACAAGAACGTGGTTGTAAGACATTATTCTTACACCAATAAGTACTTCTTTGTTTTGCTTTGCTCGAGGGTTGTTTTGCTTTGCTCGAGGGATTTGACATTCGCAAGAGGTACGTTACGCATACTTTCAGTTAATTAATTTATTTGTTATGATCTTAAGTCTTCCGCTGTGTACTCTTGATGTCTTTATGTTTTATTGTATGTTATATATCATAAACTCAACAGCCACTCCAATGGAGCTTCTTAAAATTAGGTAATATAAGCCCATAAGTATAAACTGTTTGGCTTTACCCAAAAACCTAAAAGAGCTTACTAGCTTTACCAATATACAATAAGCCCCAAAAATAGGCTTCACCCAAAATTCAGAAAATATATGCAGGGTACAAGAAGTGAGATAACTGTTATTGCCATTCTAGTACTAAAATGTAGAAGCAATAACGCTGTCACTTTTATTCAATAAAGGCTCCAATTTCGACTACCAGTTTCTTGTAACAAAAGGTATATCATTTGATTGTGAAGTCTTATACCGGTGACGAACAAACATTAGTGAAGTTTATAACTATGCCACTTCTGCATGGAATGCCCTGTCTCTTTGTATGTTCACCGTAACTTTGCGTCTTAGCCTTAACGTTTTATGCGTTTTCTGTCATCAGTAGAAACCTAACTAAGTATATAGTTTTTAAAAGACAATGATTCATATTTTTATTCTCGGTTTTCTTAAGCCCCTAATTAGAAGGAACATCATGGACACCACATAGCGACTCGTCGACCTTGAAAATGTGAATATCAACTCCAACTAAAACTACATATAGACTACTTGTAACTTATTTTTCCATGGCTGCATAAAGTTTAAATACACTTCTGAGAACGACGAAAGTGCTATGGTTTCTATGGAAAAAATATGTTACATGCTTAACGGAGATTGAACTCGCGCTAGACATTTGGTTTGCAAACTACTTAACCATTAAGCCAGTAAAAGAGGTCTAGAACAAGGTTTCCCACATAGCAGAATATGTAGTTGTATTTGTGATATCCTTTATTAACCTTTTTTTTTATCTGGAGTATAGTTGGACTAGTTACTTAATGTTCGGAACGATGTTTTATAGTAGATGATAGAAGTATAGCCTAATTGATTAGTGAAATAGATACTTGCTATTTTATGATGAAACCATTTGAACCTCTTGTCCCACATAGGTAAATGAGAGAATATTTTCTAAGGTTATATACCATAGTGCATTGAGAGTGAATGTCTTAAAGTTAATAGGATTCTTTGGGGCTTTCGAAGATTATAGGTGTGAAACGCACCTCTTACCCTTAACAACTCCAAGAAATTATATGAACTCTTAAGTTTTTGTACAAAAACTCTAAGATATACATTTCTTTTACAAAGATTGAGACTTATTACAAAACGAGCAAGAGACTAATGCGGAGCAATTTATTCGAACCGAATCAACAAATAATCAGTAATGTCCATAAGTTGATGACCTGCCCGCTTAAAGTCCGTCCAAGTGGCCCGGCATGGGCATGTGTTGTTTCTAACCTTTTCTTTAACACTGTATATAAGTCGTATAAGTACATCTTTCATTCTTTTGTATATTTTCTTAAAAAATCTTCCAAGCTTACAAAGTTTTAGTCAGATTTTGTATATATTGAGAGTATAGGGTTTCAAACTTTTTACTGAAAAAAATAAAGATTGTTAACTTTGTAAAGCTTAAACTTTCAAGCCATTGTAATTACAACCAAGGTGATACATTTTGAAAAATTAGCTTTCATACTTTATACATGTTTTGGAGCTTTTTTATAAACAATAAAATTGAAATACAAAACCAATTATACATGTTTTTTAATTGCTTAATAATCAGTGCTAACTGATTAAAATAAAGATTTCTGATCAGTAAAAAACTTTAAAAAGTTTCTTGTTAATGAAAAATAAAATAATTTGGTTAATAAATAGATTACTCATACATTCGCCCTCGCTTAAATAAAACTTTATTTATTATATAGAAGATGAGCTGCCTTGTTCTTTCTATACAAGCAAAACTGCTTAAGCATATTATAATATATACTAAAAATCATCCGGGGCACTGTAGCTACAGTACGGGGGCAATTTTCAATTTAGCCCCTGAAGCTTTTAATTCATTACAAAGTTAGTCCTTAACAGCCGTTACCTAACAGTCGTGACTTAACGTTGCAACAAAACAATAACTTGAGGGACTGTTTCTGTTAAAATATTAAGAAAAAACAACCCCTATGGTTAAGTTTTATTTTCACCGTTAGTTCTTAAGGACTAAAATTGCAACAAACCGATACTTTCAGGGACTAAAACCGAAAATACCATTGCTACAGTGCTAAACAGTGCGTAACAGTGGTTGCTACAGTGAAAAACAGTTGGGAATAGTGTGTGTACTGTAGCTAAGCAATTTAAAAAAATGGTCCCTCGCGTCCTTAATAAAAAAAATATGACAAAGACTCCCGTACATAAAATAATAGAGGCCAACGCACTCCCGCGGCAACGCACGGGTTAACCCGCTCGTTTATATCTGTATTACGCATAAAGTATGCATGTATTTTCTTAAAACTTAGTAATGAGTAATATTTAATCCTTATGATACATTTTCAAACTTAAATTTCTACATTCAAATTCAAACAATGTTTCTTTAATGAAATAGTTGCATTAAAATTCTCATTCAAAATTTCCAAAAAAAAAGAAAAGCATGACAACTTTTGATACCTTTTTTTATTATAAATATAGTTTCTAAAAAATGACTCTTTTTTATGTAATCTCAACAATAATAATTTTAAAAATTCGTCAACAAACTTTATCATATAAGACATTATATTACGACTCTTTTTTTTAATATTATGTTAGTTTATAGTTGATGAAAATGAATAACCACGTAACTATAAAAGCTAGCTTGTCGCTATATATTCTCGTTGATATGCATGAGTATTCGTCTAGTTATCAATAAACAAGATTTTCTATGGGATAATTTAAATAAGTTATAAGTTACAACAGTTATACATAAATAATATAATTATTGCACAAATTAAAAACAAATATCTCCGGTGTTCGTGTGTACAAGCTAGAATTATATTTTTTTAACTTTTCCTAAATGTATTAGATTTAAGAAAAGTGTTGTTGGGCCAATTCACTGTTCAGTGATCTTTAACTAGGATTTGAATCTAAAATATTTTAAGTGTAAACAAAGTCCTTGAATGAAAAGAAGCATTATTCAAGGAGTTATCTTCATAGTCTAAAGAAAGACTCGACACTTCCTAAGGCGGAACTTAATAAGTGAAGTCATTGAACCAAGAAAAGTAGATGGAGTAAGTAAGTGATAACAACTCACTGACTCCCTAAGATCCCCTCAACTATAATAGGGTCAAAGAGAATTAATCTTAACTACTATCCAAAAAGTCCCAACCCAGAAATCACTGTGGGTTTGGGTCATCATTCTGACGTGTCCACACTGACTATACTCCTTCAAGATGATATCAGAGGGCTATATGTGTGATATATGAAAATAATGAAGTGATCAATGTGCCTCCGGTTAGCGGATCTGTGGTGATCAATCTTGGAAATGCACTTCAGATCATGGTTAAGAAAAATTGACTGGCTCACAAAATTTCAATGACTGGTTTCGATCACTCAGGATTGTCTGTAGAGTGGCTAAGAAACTGGATTATTTGTATAAGCCTTGTCCTGCTGAACCTCCTACAACAGCATATGATGCGGAAAAAGCAGAATGGAAAGTTGAATACAAGAAACATAAAGAAGTGGCTTGTTTGATGTTGGGAATGATGACACCTGCTTTACAAAAGCAGTTTGAGAATTATTTACCTTATGACATGCTCAACGAACTCAGACGTATGTTTGAGAAACCATCAGCATTAGAGATTTATGATTTGATCGATGCAAACAGCTGTAAGCAGGCAGATGTTAAACCTGCAAGTGCACATGTGTTGGAAATTACATGGACCAACTGCAAGCACTTGGAAAGATCTATGAATAAGATATTGCTGTTAACATAATCAATAGATCCATGAATAAGGAATTTAGTGGTTTTATTCGTAATTTCAATATGCATTGCGTGGGGAAGACAATAACTGAATTGCACGCATTGCTCATTGATTACGAGAAAGGGTTACCACAAAAGGCACCTACTCCCCACGTACTGGCTATTCAGGGTGGTAGGATCAACAAGCCAAAACTACATACGAACAAGAAGGGTATAAGAAAGGGAAAGGCTTATAAGGGTAAGCAAGTTATGGCCTATCAACGTGAACCTAAGAAATATCCTCCTAAGAAGAAAGAGAATCCCAAGAAGGATCAGGCATGCCACTACTACATTGTAGTGGGTCACTGGAAGAGAAATTGTGCTCTTTATCTCGATGATTTGCGAACAAATAAGAATAAGAAGTCTGGGCATTTAGACGCCAGCATTTCAGGCAACTTATTTATTATTGAATTATTTACTCTAAATCATAAAATTAATTTCTGGGTATATGATACTGGATGTGGTATTCACATTTGTAATACACTGCAAGGGCTTAGAGTGAAAAGGAAGCTGTCTTATGGGGAGCAATATCTACATATGGGCAATGGAGCACCTACAGTTGTTTGAAGCCATAGGAGTGTTTAATTTAGTTTTGCCTTCAGGCTTAGTACTGTCATTAAACAATTGTTATTATGCACTTTCTATTATTAGAGGTGTTGTTTCCTTTTCTGTTTTGTTGGATCTTGGTTTTAATCACACTATCATAAAAGTAATGGAATTTATGTTTCTTTAATTTAAATGGTATTTTTTATTTTATTTTAATGCTATTGTTGTGAATGGTGTGTTTGAGATTAACATGTTTGATAATGTATCCAATAAGAATAATTCGATGTTTAGCATCAATAAGATAATAAAGTTAGAGTTGAATTCTTCTTATATTTGGCATTGTAGACTTGCTCATATAGGCAAGACTTGCATGGAAAAGCTGCAACGTGACGGGCTTTTGAAAAATATTAATGATGAATCATTTGATAAATGTGAGTCTTGTATATCTGAGAAGATGACGACGAAACCTGATGAGTGTCTAAATACTCATCATTTTTGTACTATCTAGACTGCAAGATCATCTGAAAACACTCAAAAATGCATCAAAATGATGAAAATATCACAAATCAGTGTTTTATGTGTTTTAAATGCAAAAAGATCAAAATCAGATGAAAAACATATCAAATTTGGAAAAATGGCAGTTTTAGTCCCCCAAGTTTCAAAAATTGTCAAAAACAGTCCCTGGTATATCAAAATCAAGAAAAATGTCATTTAAGGCCCATGGGATTCAAAAGTTGTTAAAACAAACCCTTCAAAGTTTAAAATTTGAAAAATTACAACTTTGGTCCCTCAAGTTTGAAAAATGTCATAAATGGCCCCTGGAAATTTGAAAATGGCAAGTTTGGTCCTTGTACTTTTTGAGATTGTCACTTTTAGTCCTTGGAGCTACTTTTCAGAATTGGCAGAAAAGGTCCTTGAATTTTCAGAATTTACAAAGTAGGTCCTTGTGTATTAAACCTTTACAAGACCCTTGACCCCTTGTCATAACCCCAAGTGACCCCTGTCATTAACATTTTGGACCCCCTGGTATTATTAAACCCCTTTTTGCCCGCCAAACAGTCATCCCCTTCAACTGCTCTCTGCAAACACACAAACTCCCATTCCCCCAGCTCACTCTTTCCACACCTTTGTCCCCTCCATCTCCACCATAAAACAAGAATCATTAAATGATCCTTTCCCCTTAACACTCAACCCCCAACTGTTAAAACCTCATTTCCCGCCAAAATACAATCAATGGCCAAGATCATCTCTGGCCATCCAACTGTCCAAATTATTGGTGGGATATGCTGAGAAGTCAAAGGGAAAGAGGATTGGCTTATAAAAGGAGGATGAGATAGAGAGAGAAGCAAGTAGTTAGTTTTAAAGTTTTTCTTAATGTCGTTTTTTCTATTAATGTATTAGTTTAGCCAAAAATCTGTAATCTTTTGTTTCTTTGATATAAACTCAAGTCATTTCATCTTTGTAATCAGTTTTTAAGTATCAATTTACAAGTTTAGCTAAAATTTATGTTTTGTGTTTACTGTTGAAAATTCCAATTCGAATTCTCATATTCAAACTCTTAATACCTTATTTTCTCACTCAAATCAGTTTATTTAAGCTTATCAAAGCTTTTTGTAAGCTTATGCATCCATTTCAAGCAATATTGGATCAAGGTCAACAAAAGTCAAACTGGGTGAACTAGGCTTGGTTTTGGAGTTTGAGGTGTTGCAGATCCTTGAATTGGGTTGGAATAGGCTCATTTAGTGTAGTATTGGGTTTGGTTTTAGCCGGCATACCAGCTGGGGTCTTGTGAGTTCTAATCTCATTTCCATTTTTTTTCTTTTAGTATTGCATATTATGCTTGTGTATGTATCTGTGATCACTGAAGGTTTAAACATGTTCAGTTAGTTGCATTTAAGTCATTTAGAATCATTTTGAGTTTCTGCTTTAGCTAGATCAGTAGTTAGCTTTGTTAAGATTGCAAATCAGTAGATATAAGTGGTGTTTGGATTATATGCTTGATCTGTCTTCAAGGCTTGTTCAGTGATTAACTTCTGTTAGTTCATGTTTGTTAAGCTTGTTCATACTCACATCTGTCTTCATATTGCACTTACATTTGTCCAAAGTCAAAATTCCATGTATCTGTCTTATAATCTCCACTGTTGTGATTTTGTCAAGACCAAAAGCTTATTTTGTGTTCATATTTCATAAATACATCTTGCAGTATTCTCATTTCACCTTATTATATCAATGTAAGTCCTTAAAATCAGTTGCAAAGTTCAAGATAGTCAACTTTTAATAATTGCTCAAAAGTCAAAATTTGAAACAACTCAGTTTACGGCCAACTGAGTTGATTTTTAGTGAGCTCATTTCTAGGTCATTTCAAGTGAGACTTGTGGTTCTTAAAACCTCAACTGGTCTACTTTCTTGTTGTCATTTTTATAGATTTTTTGAAATTTTCTATAAGCTTCAAATAAGCTTGTCCAACAGGGCTCATTTGCCCTGTTCACTCAACTCAGTTAATACTGAGTTTTCTCAGTATATTGCAGAGCTTGGCAAAAGCTCAAAAGAGCTTGTCCAAGGCTAATCCTTGGTTTACAAGTAGCCAACCAGGTCAACTTCAAGTTCTAATACCTGTTTTTAAGTTTTAGCTTATTGGTTGGCTTATTCTTTAGCTCTAAGTAGGTGTCTCAAACTGTTTTTGCACACAAAAGCTCAAACATCAAATCTGTGCTAGCTTACCATCCAGAGGTTAAGGGTTGCTGTTTTTAGTTGCTTTAGAGTTGTTTTAGCTTATTTTAGCTTCTGTTACAGGTTGGTAGCTTATTGTAACCATTTGCTTATTTCTAGTGCTTATCTATAAGCACTTTGCACATCAGTTTCATATTCCTCCACACAACCCTTGTTTTTCCATTTTTCCTTGATTCTCTGTATTATTTTAAGCTTATCTTGAATTTTTCATATTTTTCCTAGCTTGTTTGCTATTTTTCTGCATTTAAATCTATTTTTAGCACTTTTTAATTAGCTTTTAATACAAAAAATTAAGAAAGGCTTCAAAAAAATAAGTTTTCATTTTTCTTAAGTTAAGATAAATATAAAAAGACAAAAAAATATTTTTTTAGATTTTTCTTGGTTAAATTTGTATTTTTTAAATAATTTAATTAGTTTTTAATAGTTTTTAATTCCTAGAAAATCCAAAAATAATCAGAAAAATATAAAAATAATTTTGAAAATTCTATTTTGATATTTTAGATTTTTCTAAGTCATAATTTTATTTTTCTAGCTTTATTTCCTAATTTCTTGTATTTTAGGCTATCATTTAATAGTTAAAAATAGTTTTTAATTAATAATAATTAGATAATTAGTTATAAAAATAATTTTCTTTTTCTATAAATTTTCTTTTATCATTAGGTTTGTAAAAATGTCATTTTCATATTTTTAGGACTTTTATTCCTTAGATCTCACTTTTTATTTTGTACGTTTACGTAATTTTATTTAAACATAAGTTTTAAGTTTTAAACGTTCATCATTTTACAAATAGTGATAGCGTTTATTTAATAGTTTTTATCTTTTTAACTTTCTTTAATTTACATTTTAGCCCTTGTAGTTTATGTCCTTTTTCCTTAGTTATAATAAATCACAAATCTCTTTCCCGTTCAAATCTCTCGATCACTATACGTTTGATAATCCATTGCATAGCTCGCTGGGACATAACGACCCGGGGAAACACTATACTCCCCAGATCTTCATTGAGTTTGTGTTTAAACTGTTTTAAGTTTCTTACGGTCGGCCATTCACAAGTGGCTGGCATGTGTGAGGTAGCTTGACTAGTTTAGCACGAATCAAAACCTTTTCATAGTAATATGGAGAGGGCGTCTGATCTACTTGGTCTAATTCATACTGATGTTTGTGGACCACTTAGACATGTTTCAAGGAGAGGTGCTAGCTACTTCTTAACCATTACTGATGATTGCAGCCGTTATGGTTATATTTATTTACTTAAGCATAAACATGAGGTGTTTCAAACATTTAAGGTTTTCAAAGCAGAAGTAGAGTTGCAATTAGGAAAGAAGATTAAAGCTCTTCGATCCGATAGAGGCGGTGAATACCTAAGCCAAGAGTTTAAAGATTATTTAGCTAAGAATGAAATTGTCCAGAATCTCACATCTCCATATACTCCACAACAAAATGGTGTATCTGAGAGAAGAAATCGTACATTGTTAGACATGGTGCGATCAATGTTTAATCTAAATATGGTTCCCACCAAGAAGGTTGATAAGACACTATATGAAATATGGAATGGTAAAGCTCCTAACTTGTCTTATTTAATGGTATGGGGTTGTGAGGCGTATGTAAGATGTGACTCTGCAGATAAACTCCAACAGAGATCTGTAAAGTGTGTCTTTGTAGGATACCCAAAGGAAACGATGGGTTACTACTTTTACTTTCCACCTGAAAACAAAGTAATTGTTGCTAGGTATGGAGATTTTCTTGAAAAAGATCTCGTATCTCAAGAATTCAGTGGGAGATTTTATGATCTGAAAGACGATCATGAAGATCCATTACATTCTGAAAACACTAGTTTACTTTCTATGGAACCTGATAGTCAGGGTCCTCCACCTGAAGTTGAAGTGGTTCCTATTCGTAGATTTGTAAGGACTACGCGTGCACCTGAACGTCTATGTCTTAACGTAGAAGTTGAGGAAACTATATTAGGGGATCTGATAAGGATTTAAAACATGCACTTTTAAGGGGTCATTTAAGCCCTTAATCGCCCACTTTTATATCCGTTACTGCTTAATTTCGTTCCTTTTCACTTTTTGGGTCTCTTGGAAGCAAAATGCTGGAATGATGCATATTCGGACGAAAATGAGTGAATATATTAACAAAATGGCTAAGTCAAGATCGAAGACATTCAAGCTGCTAAAATTGAAGTTGACGGCGTCCCATTCAAAGGGCGACTCCGTCCCTTTATACGAATTAAAATCCCAGACGACTCAGTAGACTTTTTGCTAAAATACACCTGACGGCGTCAGGCTTTGAAGAGGAAGGGCGTCACTAAGACTTTTCATCCCAGACGGCCTAGATCCAGAATCAGACGACGTCGCTACTGAAGCCCGACGGCGTCACAACTACAACGTGATGTCGTCCCAACGATTACTTGGCCAAGACGAAAACCCTAATGACGACGATCTGACGGCGTCCCGACGGCGTCCCACCTATAAGGCGACGCCGTCCCAAGTGTAAAATTATATATAGAAATCGAATTTTCAGAATTTTGAAGAGGTAGACTTGTGGAGTAAAAACCCTAAACATTTGTAGTCCAACTTGGACAGTATCTTAGGGTTCCCAAACCCTATTTTACATCAAGATAAGTGTTTTACTTCATTAATTTCATTATGTCTTCTATTGAATGTGTGTATGCTTACGTGTTTAACATGTCCGGCTAAATTTCTTGTGTGTTTGCTTAGATATATGAAACCTACTTATTAATTATTGATTGTTTGTCTCTTATCTTAATTGTAATTGGCATAGGAGTGTAATTAAGCTATCGCTGTTTTTAAATGCTTGAGTAATCTTTGTGAACCTTAGTTTATGAATCATTTAGCGGACTTCGTAGTCTAAACATCCAAAGATAACCCTTAAAGTTAGTTTATGAATCATAGTGGATTTCGTAGGCAATAACATTAAGGTAGTCTCAAAGAGTTAGGGAAAAAGGCACACCCTACGACCTTAGAAAACACAACGCGTTAAGAATAAGGACGTGACAATTCAACCATTAATAAAAGATAACTAGGGAGTAATAGTATCTAGGTGAACACATTTTTAATCATCATACGAGCACACATCAATAGACATAAGACTACCCGTAGTTTAGATAATTAGATAGTAGAGTAATTGGTAGAAGTACCACCCCCTAAATCCAAACCCCCTGAGATTTTACCCTTAGCTTTCTAAAATAATATAAAAAGATAAAAAAGAATCTTCCTCAACCTCAACCTTAGCGTAATACACTTCTTACTAGCATTTCTATTCCCCTAAAGAACGATATCAATCCCCGAGGCTTACCCAATGCTACACTACAACGATTAGGTTTACTACCTAGGGTGTTGAAAAACTTGCTCGACGAAAAGGAAGTTCCTTTGACCCCGAACGCGCCTTGTACGCGCATCAGGATCTTGGAGAGCCTGCTAGTTATATAGCAGCCATGGCTGATCCTGAAAAGGACATATGGCAAGCTGTAATGAATGGGAAAATGCAATCCATGAAATAAAATGAAGTCTGAGTAGAGGTTGACTTACCTCCCAATGCTAAGGTTGTTGGAAGTAAGTGGCTCTATAAGAAAAAGACTGATATTGATGGCAATATAGACATCTATAAGGCTCGTCTGGTAGCTAAAGGCTTTACTCAAACCTATGGGGTTGACTACGAGAAGACCTTTTCTCCTGTAGCAGACATTAGAGCTATTAGAATTCTCATAGCTATAGCAGCGTACTATGACTATGAGATTTGGCAAATGAATGTCAAAACCGCCTTCTTAAATAGTCGCATAGATGAAGACATCTATATGGTGCAGCCTGAGGGGTTTGTGAATCCAAAATTTCCAAACTGTGTATGAAAACTTCAAAGATCCATTTATGGATTGAAGCAAGCATCAAGGTAATGAAATAAGAGATTTGTTGAAGAAATCAAAAAGTATGAATTTATTCAGAATCATGATGAGCCATGTGTATATCACAAAGCTAGTGAGAGTGATGTAATTTTCCTTCTCCTATATGTTAATGACATATTAATTATAGGAAAAGACATTCCAAGCTTGCAAAATGTTAAGGCATATCTAGGAAAGTATTTTTATATGAAGGATTTAGGAGAAGTTGCATACATTCTGGGAATCAACATCTACAGAGATAGATCAAAGCGGTTAATTGGTCTAAGTCAAAGTGCTTACATTGATGAGATTAAATATGCAAAACTCTAAGAAAGGATATTTGCCGATGGAAGTAAAGCATGGCTTATGTAGCGAAATGTGTGCTTCAACACCTACAGATGTGGCGTTCGCTCAAAATATGACCATTCGATATCAATAGAATCCAGGTGAACTTCACTGGACAGCTGTTAAACATATTCTAAAGTATCTTAGAAATATGAAAGATATGTTTCTAGTGTATGGTGGAAATCTAGATACAGAGCTTGATATTACAGGTTTCTGTGATGCGTCTTGGCAATGCGATAAAGATGATACGAAGTCTCAGACAGGTTTTGTCTTTGTCATTAATGGAGGAGCAGTAGATTGGAAGAGCAAAACACAGAGTACAATCGCGATGTCTGCAACATAAGCTTGATATATAGATGCTTCAGAAGCTGCAATGGAGGCTGTTTGGATTAGAAAATTCATTTCATGGCTTGGTGTTATACCTTCAATTGAATCGCCTATTGATATTTATTGTGACAATTCTGCTGCAATCATATTTGCCAATAAACCTGGAGTCATGAAGGGCACCAGACTTTTTCTACGGAAGTATCACTATGTTCGAAAACAAGTATGCGAAGGTGAAATAAATCTACTGAAAGTTCACACAGATGAGAACTTAACTGATCATTTCAATAAGGCTTTACCTAAAGAAAAGCTTACTGAACTTGCCAATGGCATTGGACTTCGTTTAGCTAATAGTTTCATGCATAACTGTTTGGATAATGGATGTTATAAATAATTATTGTTAAATGAAATAAAGTATTTGTTATGTTTATGTTTTTCATTTTTTTAATATTGTTATCATGTGTTTACATCTTTAATCCGTGAATAACTTAGTTATTCTAAATTGTCCGCAGTCAATTAATGATACGGGAATATCATTAGACTAAGACAAATCTGAGTGATTGGTAGAATATACTTGAACGAATATTGATGTGTTGCATACCAATTTCAGATGATATTCAATGAATTAAATATAGGACTTATCCCAAACTACATGATTTTACTTTATGGATATTGTTATTAAGTAAATCATGAATAGTTATCCTCAGACTTGAGATACCAGATAACTGTCATGAATGTAGTGCATTTCTGTGGAACAACTTAACGTTAATAAGGGTTGTTTTCAGAAGTGTTGCAAAATTCATAGGTTTTGCTTGTAGTCAGGATATAATTTGTTTATTCAAATTTATTTTAGAGTTTAATACTGTTGGGCCTCTCGTAGGGTCGACAAGTTGTTTGCGTGGCCACGCCCAAATATCTCCCCTGAATATGTTCAGAAGATTTGGTAATCTTGCTCAATCACAAACAACGAGAAACGGAATGGTTGAATAAAGAAAAACTTAGATCCATATTTTTATTTAACATGGTATTAGTAACAAAATGATAATAATAATGATGAATCAATAAAAGGTTTTTCCAAGAGACCTTACTCGAGTTGTACTAGAGGCATCGGCGTATTGCTAGACGCTCCATATGTGATCACACTATTAAGATATGTCCAAGTGGGAGCTGTTAGTTTTATGGACATAAAGTAGTAGATGTGTGTTAGGATCGAACTAGAGACCACGGGATTGCACACTTTAAGTATGAGAATTAAAGTTTTAATAATCAAATATAAAATGTTGTATTTAGTTATTAATTACATAAAACGACTAATGAGCGTTAGGTAATTACAAGTAATGGACTAACAGTCGTTAAATGTTAAAAGAAAGGACTAAAGTGAAAACTAGAAGTCAAGAAGGTTCCGGAACACCCCTAATAGGTTGTGGCAAGTTGGATTAGGATTAGGGATACCTAATCCTTGTCAAACTTGGACTTTAAGTTTCTACAAGTATAAATACAAGGCTAGGGGTTATTTGTTTCTCATCTCTTGTACACATAACCTAAAACCTAAACTTGTTTTTCCCTGTTCTTTGTTTTGGCCGATCGGATTCTATCTCCATAGGGTCGATTGGGTTGTTTTTTTTATAAACAACGGTTTTGTGTTAATCAAATAAACTAGCATTTACTTTAATTCGTAAATAGTACGTGTGTACAAGAATGTGATACTAACACACTATTGTTAGTATCTTGGATTGAATTACAAAATGGTAAGGGGTAATTCCAATAATCCATCTAAACCCTAATTAGGGTTCTTGATTCTTGATCCGATTTACAAAAGGTACGCATACTTTTATATTTACTTAATTAATTACATATTATATTATTCTTACACTTCCACATATGTACTTGATGTTTATTTTTTATTTATATATATGACATGTTATTTAAATTCCAGCAGTATGGTCATACATCCCATTCCAATATAGCGGCGACGTTTCTCGGCTTGCAGAGGCGGCATATTCAGGCATTGGCGGCGGCCGATTCGGGTGGACAGTGGAGGCATAGATCAATATAAAGGAACTCTACAAAACTTCAAAAAACCTAAATTAAAGTGTCTGGTTGGTGGTTTAGTTATAGGGGTTTGAAGCTGATGGGTGGTGGTCGACGGCTTCTAGGTGGAATGGTTGTGGCTCGTCTCTGATGGTTGTGGCAGCTGGTGGGTTATCTAGGTGTGAAAGGTGGTGTTATGTTGTTCAAATATGCGAATGCAACATTGAACAAAAACATTGAACGGATTTGAAAATTACGGTGGAATGTGGTGTTTTTGTGGTGCTGATATTGTTCCACCAAAATCTGGTGCTTTTCATGATGGGTGGAAGGTGGTGCTAATGTTGTTCGATGTTGTAGATAAACAAGATGTTTTTTTTTTTTTTTCTTTTTTAATTTTTTTTTTTTAATTTTTAAGAGAGGATAAAAGATTAAAACACTTCAAGCACAATAACAAACAATGGTTGTGTGTTTTTATTACTAGATAAATACGAATCACAAAATCATAAAAAAACTGTCTTGTCCGGTTGATAAAATGAGTAAAACTGTCGAAAAAAATACGATACATAAAATATAAAGTTTCACAAGTTAAAAGTAGTACAAGACAAAAAATACGGAACATAAAACGATAAAAACAGTATTATCCTGTCAATAAAGCGGGTAAAAGAGGGTAGTAATGGTATAGGGGATTATTCCTTATAATGATTTATACAAGCTAGTATGTGTTATTACTAGTACAAATTAGTGACTTCTTTTAAGTTAAACAAAGTTTGCCAATGCCATCAGTACATAATATACTATGAAATGTGTTGTATTTGCCTTCCAGGATCAAGGAACATACTTGGCAGAATCAGTACTAGGGGTGAAAACGAGTCGAGCCGAGCCCGAGCCTGCCAGAGCTCGAGCCCGGCTCGCTAATATATAAAAAGCTCGAGCTCGAGCTCGTTTCGAGCCTCACATTTTGAGCTTGAGCTCGGCTCGTTAACACAAGGCTCAAGCTCGTTAACACGGTTATACATATAGAAAATATATATATACGTATATATTTCTAGGGCTCGTTTAGGCTCGCGAGCCTAAACGAGCCTTTTGTATAGAGCTCGGGCTCGAGCTCGATTATTAAATGAGCCCAAACTTAGGCTCGAGCTCGTTTAGGCTCGGCTCGTTCGAGCTTTTTACCGATCCGATCCCGAGCTTTTCACGAGCGGCTCGGCTCGTTTCCACCCCTAATCAGTACTTGCTATTACGATGCTATTATATATCCAGTACCAGCAGTGCCACGAATGTTTCATTCGTTTACATTAATGTTTTCGAAACTAAGCAAACCTCCATCCAGACCATGAGATCGAACTGTTCTAACGTAGGATGGCCTAGTTGTTGGAATTATATATCATGAAAATCAATAATAAACCACAAAACATCAAAGAATACATGCATAAGCATATAGGAAAGATTAATGAATAATTAATTAACATAAACAAGAATATGCGTACCTTTCTTGATTCTAGCCAAACAAGAATCAAATCCACAAAACTAGCAATTGGATGAACCCTAATTAGGGTTTATAGGATTATGTGAATTACCCCTTACCGATTTTGTAATTCAGTCCAAGAATACTAACAATAATGTGTTAGTACCACTTTCTTGTACACACGTACTATACCGAATTAAAGGAATGCTAGTTTTAATTAAACAAAACAATTTGGTTTGGAAAAGTTGATGTGTATCGACACCCTTGTGGTGGTGGTCGACCGATTTAAGCAAAACACACACAAAACAATTTAGGTTTTAGCTTAATGAGTACAAGAGATGCAAAAACCAAGACCCCTAGCCTTGTATATATACTCAACTAAACTTGGAGAACAAGTTGAGTTTGGGTTGGGTTGGGAAACCCCTTGTGGCCGATCGGTTGTGTATCCTCAAGGGATTCCTAAACCTTCCCAATATTAATTTGCAATCTAGTCCTTTTCAATTACATTTAACGACCGTTAGTCCATTACACTTAATTACTTAACGTCTGTTATAATTATTTCGTTTAATTAATAAATAAATGTAACTATTACATTTAATTATTAACTTTAATTCTCATACGCAAAGTGTGCAATCCCGTGGTCTCGAGTTCGATCCTAACTCACGTCTACTAATTTATATCCATAAAACCAACACTAGCTTAATTAGCTGGCAAAATAAATTATGATTTTATCAGATAGGGCAAGAGAATTTTTTTTCCTTAAAATAATATCAAGAAATTATTGATTCCTAGGTTTCAAATTTTCAATTATTCGAGACATCATGCATTTTAAAACATGAAAATGAATACAGAGAATACCAATCCCCTGTTATAATAAGCATGAAATTGTTTTATTTCACAACCAACCACAATGTTGGTGGTGACCATGCACATATGCAATTTTTAAAGCATGAATAATGCAACATTACAACAAAAAAGTTGGTACTAGTTTTCTATAAATAGCAACCAAACTAGACTAAAGCATGCATCACATATTCAAATTCACCATTTCATATACAAACACCTCTCAAACCATGGCTCCATCGATCTCGATAACTAACATAAAGTCACTCAACATTATGGATTTCGTGGTGAACAAAGGTCATGGAGTAAAAGGCTTAGCAGAACTGGGACTCAAAGCCCTACCACATCAATACGTTCAACCTCCACAAGAAAGGTTTGATAGTAGCAACGAAGAACCGAATCAGGATTCCATCCCAGTTATCGATATGTCCAACTGGGATGACCCGAATGTTGCAAAAGCTATATGTGATGCAGCAAGCAAGTGGGGCTTTTTTCAAATAGTAAACCATGGAGTTCCCTTTCATGTTCTTGATGATGTCAAAGATGCAACTCGGAAGTTTTTTGCATTGCCAGCTGAAGAAAAGCTGAAATACTCAAAAGAAAAATCGGTTACAAATAATATACGTTTTGGTACCAGTTTTACTCCTGAAGCCGAGAAAGCTCTCAAGTGGAAAGATTATCTCAGCCTCTTTTTTGTCTCGGATGATGAGGCTGAAACCCTCTGGCCTTCTGTATGCAGGTAAAATTATGTTGTTTTTGTCTATACACTATTAGAGAAGGCATTATATGTAGATATAGCTGCTTATTGCCTTTAAGCTTATAAGTTTATTTAAGTT
The DNA here is from genome assembly GCA_910596185.1 of Chrysanthemum makinoi. Classification (NCBI taxonomy): domain Eukaryota; kingdom Viridiplantae; phylum Streptophyta; class Magnoliopsida; order Asterales; family Asteraceae; genus Chrysanthemum; species Chrysanthemum makinoi. Next base: position 346,928,478 of record OU343224.1, on the reverse strand, counting down.
GGTTTAATAGGTTGTTTTCTTTATTGGCAGGAATCAAGCTCTGGAATATATAAAGAGTTCAGAATTGGTTGTCAAAAAGCTGCTCAAGATACTTTTGAATGGACTCAATGTGAAAGAAATTGATGAAGCCAAAGAATCGAAGCTTATGGGGTCAAAGAGGATTAACCTAAACTACTATCCAAAATGTCCTAACCCTGAACTTACTGTGGGTGTGGGGCGTCATTCAGACGTGTCCACACTCACCATACTCCTTCAAGATGAAATAGGTGGGCTTTATGTTCGAAATATGGACACCATGAAATGGATTCATGTCCCTCCGGTTAGTGGATCTTTGGTGATCAATGTTGGAGATGCACTTCAAATCATAAGTAACGGGAAGTACAAAAGTGTTGAGCATCGTGTGAGTGCTAATGGAACCAGTAACAGGATTTCAGTTCCGATATTTGTGAACCCGAGGCCTAGTGATGTTATTGGACCTTTGCAAGAATTGGTTCACAGTGGAGAGAATCCACTCTACAAGAATGTCGTCTACTCAGATTATGTCAAGCATTTCTTCCGAAAAGCACATGATGGAAAGGCTACAATCGACTTTGCAAAAGTTTAACTTCGTGTAAACCACCACCTTTCCAGTCGTTTAAGAAATAAAAGACGAGCTTTTTAAGCAATGTATGAATATGAACTTATTTCAAAACTATAATCTAAAGTCTTAAAAAACAATGCAAATGTTACAATGTTTGGGACCCTTTTGTTTTTATGTAAGAAATCATTTACTAACATTTTTCGATGCTTTGTTACAATCTTATGATAAAATAACGTCTGGTAATAAAAGGTATATAAAGAAAAAATAAAATTCATTAAAAATAACGCAAAAATAAATAAAAAAATAAAAAATAAAAAAAATTGATACCCTATCTTCTAAATTTTTTTTTGGGTAAAAGAGTTAATTCACCCCGGTAAAATGTATTACACCAAAAAACGTTGAAGTACATAGGATGAGGGTGATATCCCTCACCTCAGTCCCTTAGGACACTAACAGAGTCGAATATAAGAATGACACACCATTCTTATAACTTACAATAAAATGAACCTACCAATAATGACAAAGTACATAAGAATTGACAATACTACTCAAGAAAAGCACTTGAGCCTTCTATATCACTATGGCGGTCCAACTTAACTTCCATGAAGAATCCACGTAGAAACTTCCAGGCGATCTTCAACAGATAATTTGTGTGTAGTATCAACGAACACCACAAACAAACCTTCCAATAATCCCATCATACACTAAATCCGTAAGCTACACCCCGACAATAGCAGCATGATAAGCTACTACCCGAATATGTGAATACATGTGAACCCAATAGTAGCAAGAGATAGTGTAACAAACACATAAGGTTCCAGAAAACCCTAACATCCATGCAACAAACTTCCATAACATGCAGCACCATCAATCAAAAGACCATTAAAATAACGATAAGCAACATGTCTTTGTATAAGGAGCAGCACATCAACGAACACCATCACCTTCCCTCTCTCAACCCACTTCCTCGAATAACATCACAAAACCAATAGATAAACACGATCAACAGATCGACCTAAAAGATATAATGGACATCAGTCCAACTTGCAGCAACCCATCAATCAAAACCAATAAATACGAAACCCTAAAATTAGGGTTTCGTTCATGAGATATCCCTAACAAACCATTCGATCAGAAGGCAGTTAGAGTGAGGTTTTGATCGGCCATAACACCCCAATAACGATCGTTGAATAATAATCATATAGCAATAGACGATCCAACAAATAAAACCCTAAAAACTGATTGCAAAAGCAAGCGCATAGGATTAAATTCGCAGAACCAGATCGCACCCATGATATATATTGGTGAATGACACCGACTTCACAGGAATAGATGCGATCCAGAAAACCCAACTCGTTCCAAAACCTTAACAACATCGATATTAATAAAGAATGAAAAAGTTAGGGTTTTGGAAAATAAACAAGGAGGAAACCGATTAGGACTAAGAATTAAAGGATACCAACCACCCTCCCATGAATATAATTGACCTAAATCGTATTGCATATCCCTAAGAAAGAGATAGAGAGGACGATTAAGCAATTGTTGGCCGGAATTTTGGGGGAGAGTGGTGGCCGGTTTTCTCCACAAGGGAGAGAGTTTATAAATTTATACCATATATTTGAGTCTTTGTCTTTTGATCTATTATTATACATGTAATTCAATCAAAGATAAGGATTTTAGTAAAATCTTATTTTAATTGAAGAAGATTTCTTATACTATAAGGAGGGAAATGAATATGATCATAAACAAGAAATGAATATGTTAAAAATGGTAAGTTTGTATCGCATAAAAAAAATCCCAAGATTTACTTGCTAAAATGAATGCATATTATCTAGTATAAATACTCATATCATGTCGTCTTCAACTTGACAGTTAATCAACTAATTATTGTATCACACAATTAACAGCTTTTGTTACCATGGCACCCAAGTCCAAGAAGGATCAAGAACCTGCATTCACGGTTAGAAAACATTGGATCCATTTCTTTCTAACATAATTAACCAACTTTGAATATCTTCTTCTAATACTGCTCTATATTGCTTTTTTTAATCTTGATCATTGCACGTAGAACTTTACTATCAATGTCGATGTTGCAAACAATTGGACAAAAACGGTGGAAAAGGTAGTGAATAGCGTTAAAGGTATGTATATTATGTTTTCTGTCATTCTTGTTTTCCTAGCTAGTATATAAGATTGATTATAATTTGTGTCTTGTTTTTTTCTCTGTTGGTTGGTTAAATTAAAGGAGTAAGAAGTTTCAGAATGGAGGATACTGGAAAGGTACATATATCGGGTTACATTGAACCAAACGTATTTCTGAAATGTCTGCGGAAAAATGGAAAAAAGGCACATCTAGTACATTGGCAATATGGAGAATGTTCAACCAACTTGTATCAAAACAAAAGCCATCAAAACAGTGGCTATCAAAGTGGTGGTTATGGAGGCTATCATAATACCAATGGAAACGGTTATAGCTACAATATTCAACCACGAGTTACATATGTGCCGTCATATCCACCTCGAGGCGATCCATATGCTAATCATGAGGAAAGCAACTCTTGCTCCATCATGTGATGTCATTCTTCTTGCTATAGTTAATCATCACTAGTTGATTTCCTAGTTTGTTTCTGTTTTTGTTTTTGTTTATGTTTTGCTATAACATTTGATGATGGATTGTTTAGCAAACAGTGCTTATGCTAGTTGACTTTTTAAACTAGCATACCTTATTTACTAAAGAACATCAATGCAATGCATTTTATGAATGACTGAATTTATATATTTTTTAGTTGCTGCTATGTTTAAATGAGGTTATGCCTCTCGTTTGATGGTCTGTTGGTTAGGAGAGACGCGATGGTGGTAACTACTAGGTCATCGTGATGTCGCTATTACAGCCCCCGCCCTCTAATCTAGGATAGTTTATAAAACAAACGGTATACATAGTGATTATACGAGAATGAACTCTTTTCGTATACTTTACCAAAGTGACAAAAATACGTCACTATCACCATTCCATTCTCTCACCTCAATTCTCTCACCTGCTTCCCATTTCTCTCTTCACGGAAACAAACACACAACACACACACACCTCCCAACCATAACCACCACCGCCGCCTTCAAAACCAAATGGTCTTAAAAACATCCGTGAACATGATGATCAAGAGTTCTAAAAAACATCCGTGAACATGATGATCAAGAACAAGAACAAGAACAACACCCAGCAAGCCCACCATTGTAGCACCTCCATTTGCAGCACCTCCATTGCAACCTCCCACGCCCAGGCCACGCCCAGGGCACCTCCCACGCCCAGGCCACGCCCAGGGCAACCTCCCATGCCCAGGCCACGCCCAGGGCTTGCCCACGCCCCTCCCACGCCCAGGCCACGCCCACGCCCAGGCCGGCTGTACCACGCCTAGGCCACGCCATGGCTCATATAATACACGTGTAGCGTTGGGATTTTATGTTTTAAGAGATCCAACGGATAACATTGGAAAGTTCATTTTCGTAAACGGTCAGGGCGAGAACCATTTTCGTAAACAGGTATGAGTTATAGTTCATTTTCGTAAAAAGCTCTTATATTTAAGCATGGATCTGTGAATATATTGCAGTTTTTGGTTTAACCTAACACTAAATTAAAGTTATACAAATAGGTCTTTTTATACACTACCACAGTTCTTCAGAGTGAACGCCTTGCACACCATGCATGTTTATAACCTTGATTGTGCTTGGGTTTTGATGGTGTGTTTGGCAATTGGCCTTAGTTAAATTTTATAAACATTTGGATCTGGAACCAATACTCTAATAGTATACTTTCAGTTATAACAATACTAACAGTGTATAATGTATAAATGATTTGATTTAGAAACTATAAACATAAAAGATTGGAATTATTAAGAAATCTTCGAAAACAATTATAGTATATTACAAAGTTTTAGTCAGATTTTGTATATATTGAGAGTATATAGGGTTTCAAAAAAAATAAAGATTATTAACTTTGTAAAGCTTAAAGTTTCAAGCCATTGTAATTACAACCAAGGTGATACATTTTGAAAAATTAGCTTTCATACTTTATACATGTTTTTGAGCTTTTTTATAAACAATAAAATTGAAATACAAAACCAATTATACATGTTTTTTAATTGCTTAATAATTAGTGCTAACTGATTAAAATAAAGATTTCTGATTAGTAAAAAATTTAAAAAGTTTCTTGTTAATGAAAAATAAAATAATTTGGTTAATAAATAGATTACTTATAATTCCCCCTCGCTTAAATAAAATTTAATTTATTATATAGAAGATGAGCTGCCTTGTGCTTTCTATACAAGCAAAACTGCTTAATTAAGCATATTTATATCTAGGGGCATTTACATACATCCTCAACCAAACTTCAATAATTACATATTTCCTCAAAGCATGCTTAAATAGCATTGTACATAATGCATTAAAAACTTGTTTTTTGGGAAAATATGTAATTTTTGAAGTTTTCTTTGGTATATATGAAATTCCCCCTTATATCTATACTACGTATAAAATATGTATGTATTTTCTTAAAACTTAAAAATGAGTAATATTTAATCCTTATGATACATTTTCAAACTTAAATTCCTACATTTAAATTCAAACAATGTTTCTTTAATGAAATAGTTGCATTAAAATTCTCATTCGAAAAAAAAAAAAAAAAAAAAAAAAAAAAAAAAGCGTGACAACTTTTGATACCTTTTTTTATTATTAATATAGTTTCTATAAATGACTCTTTTTTATGTAATCTCCACAATAATAATTTTTAAAAATTCGTCTACAAACTTTATCATATAAAACACTATATTACAACTCATTTTTTTAATATTCTGTTAGTTTATAGTTGATGAAAATGAATAACCGCACACCTATAAAAGCTTGCCGTTATATTATCTCGTTGATATGCATGAGCATTCGTCTAGTTATCAATAAACAAGATATTCTATGGGATAATTTAAATAAGTCATAAGTTACAACAGTTATACATAAAGAATATAATTATTGCACAAATTAAAAAGAAATATCTCCCGTGTTCGTGTGTACAAGCTAGAATTAAAATTTTTTAACTTTTCCTAAATGTATTAGATTTAAGAAAAGTGTTGTTGGGCCAATTCATTGCTCATTGATCTTCAAATAGGATTTGAATATAAAATATTTTAACTGTAAACAAAGTCCTAGAATGAAAAGAAACATTCAAGGAGTTATCTTCATAGTCTAAAGAAAGACTCGATACTTCCTAAAGCGGAACTTAATAAATGAAGTCATTGAACCAAGAAAAGTAGATGAAGTAAGCAGGGACGGAGCCACTATAGGCTTGGGATGGGCCATGGCCAACCCATGATATCTTTCATTTGTATAAAACATATAGATATTAATATTTAGTTTGGTCTACAAAATAATTAAGGCCCATCCAAAATGTCAAAACAAATAGCTTTACTACTGAGAAAACTCTTTTGCAACCATATATTTTCAGTATTTATATCTAAACAAGTCGTCCCACAAGGTAAAATATATACATTGGCATCACAATTAAAAATTTTGAACGATGTAAGTAATCAATTCTCATGATTTTATTTTAACTGTGCAATATGCGATAATATTCATGTAAAGCTTAACTATTTTGGCCCACCCGGATGATAAATCCTAGCTCCGTCACTGGAAGTAAGTAAGTGATAACAACTCTAGGACTCCTTGAAGATCTTCTCAATTATAATAGGGTCAAAGAGAATTAATCTTAACTACTATCCAAAATGTCCCAACCCAGAACTCACTGTGGGTTTTGGTCGTCATTCCGACGTTTCCACACTGACTATACTCTTTCAAGATGATATCAGAAGGCTATATGTGTGAAATATGGAAACAATGAAGTGGATCAATGTGCCTACTCCGGTTAGCGGATCTTTGGTGATCAATGTTGGAAAGGCACTTCAGATCATGGGTAACGGCAAGTACAGAAGTGTCGAGCATCGTGTAAATGCTAATGGAAGCAGCAACAGAATTCCAGTCCTGATATTTGTGAACCCGAGGCCTAGTGATGTTATTGGACCTTTGCAAGAATTGATTAACAGTTGAGAGAAACCGCTTTATAAGAATATCGTCTACTCAGATTACGTCAAGCATTTCTTCCGATTGACTTTGCAAAATTTAAGTTGGCCACCTTTTCATTTATTGAAGTAAATAAATGACAAGCTTTATAAGCAATGTATGAAAAACAACTTGCTTCAAAAGTGTGATATACAGATCTGAAAACAATGCATGAATGATGTGAAAATTTCTAGTATGGACGGTTTGGAAACCGTTTCACCAATATCTACCTTTGAAGTTTGTGTTACTTAAATAAGACATAGTGAGCAAAACAAATTTGCTCGACCATTTATTTGCTCGCCAGGTCATTTTGATGCCATTTTGCTTGAGACACGTGTAAGTGGCAAGCAAAATACTTTGCTTGCCATCCACTTTGCTCTCAATGCCATTTTATGAAATAAGCCATATGCTCATGACACGTGTAAGTGGCAAGTAAAATACTTTGCTTGCTATTCATGAGTCTATGCCATTTTATGAAATAAGCCATATGCCCGTGACACGTGTAAGTGATAAGCAAAATACTTTGCTTGCCATCCATTTTGCTCTTCATAAGTCCATGTCATTTTATGAAATAAGCCATATGCTCGTGCCATGTGTAAGTGGCAAGCAAAATATTTTGCTCTCCATGCCATTTTATGAAATAAGCCATATGCTCATGCCACGTGCAAGTGGCAAGCAAAATACTTTGTTTGCCATCTATTTTGCTCTTCATGAATCCATGCCATTTAATGAAATAAGCCGTATGTTCGTGCCACGTATAAGTGGCAAGCAAACTTTGCTTGCTATCTATTTTGCTCTCCATGTCTTTTTACGAAATAAGAAGTGACAAGCAAGCAACGAGCAAACGAGGTTGGAGAGCAAATGTATTTGCTCGCCATGTCCATTTTTAGAATGTGAAAAAATAGTGTCGATATTGGTTATTCAATTTGGTGAAAGTAGATACTGGTAATAAATTTCTTCTTTTATGCTAGGTTTTTCTCAATTGTATAAACAACTTATTAGTGAGTTAAAAATGTTAAATGATTCGATAGTAAAATGACGGGTTGTAAACAAAGAGGAGAGTTATTTTGCATATCATATATTCTTTGCATACAAAGGGACTTATTTACAATATCTATCTAAAAAAAATCAATAGCTGAGATCAGACAACATTTGAATATTTCACTTATTTTTTATAATTTAAATGTCTCTTAAACCGTTAATCGTTAAGCAAAAATAAATATACCATGACGACGAGCATTTAATTATCTTTTTATAGATATGCACTTTGTTATACTTCCGACAATAAATTTTTTTCCTTCCTTTTTTTCATTTTTTTTTTTATGTTTTTTCATTTTTTTTTTCTATTTCTTCGTTGTTAAAAATAGAAAGAGAAATAACATGTAATTAAACACTAATTTGAATATTCTAAAAAAATCACGTGTGATTTTATAGATTATAGTAGTTAAGTTATGAAAATCAAATGTAATTGAGATCAGGTGTGAGAAAAATCACATGTGATTAAGATACATGTTGGAAAAATCACATGTAATTTTATTAGAAATATTCAAATTAGTGTTTAATGACATGTGATTTCTTATGCAAGTTTCAACAATGAAAAAAAACGTAAAAAATGAGAAAAAAAGAAAAAAAAAATCAAAAGTATATCAAACTGTATACTTATAGAAAGATAATTAAATGCTCGTCGTGATAGTATATTTATTTTCACTTAACGATTAACGGTTTAAGAAATATTAATATTTGAAAAAAAAAATGAAAATGAGTTTGTTATAAAAATATTGGGTTTAATCCAATGTTTGTTAAAATTCGTAAATAAAAGTATAGAACACATGCAATACAAAAAAAATTCTATTTACACACATCTAAAAAACAAAAAGATTGATACCCTATCCTTTAAATTCGTAACATATATTTGAGTATTCGTTTGTTGATCTATTGTTATAAATTAAGTTTAACCAAAGATATGAATTTGAGTAAAATCCTGTTTTAATTGCAGAAGATCTCCGACTTATACTATAGGGAAGGAATGGAATATGACAAATAAGAAGTGAATATAATAAAAATGGAAAGTTTGTATTACATAAAAAAGGGTTAATTCATATATACCCGATTTAAACTTATAACTATTGTCAGCTAATCTAGCTGGATATAGTTTAGGTTTCAGAGAACGGAAGAAGATTGTCTCAAGTTGTAAAAACAACTTGAGTCAAGTTGAGGGAGTGTGAGCCATTAGATTTAATCCAATTGCTCAAATCAAAAGATTGGATCAAATCCAATGGCTCACAAACACCCAACTTAACGCAAGTTGTTTTTACAACTTGAGACAATCTCCCTCCTCGGAGAACTGCCCCTGACCCCTTCATTTATTGTGGCAGGAACAAATTTCCTTACACACTTAATAGCCCATATTTGAGTTTACCCTCAAGTTAATCTCAATTACAAAAGATGATTAAAGATACTAAAATCAACAACGTATGTTCGCTTTGAATTGTTAATTTTACATAATTGATGTATTAATGATGATTGTGAAGTGCATATTTGGAGGTTATTGGATTCGTTTATAACATGTACTTAGCCTATTAATAAGTTAAACTTTTAGAACTACTTATCTATTGTATTATAATAGATAAACAATTTTAATGTGCAGTCCTAAACACCCTTCTGTTTGCTTTTATTATGAAGGGTAAAAGATATAAATACTCTATGTACTTTTCATAATAACTCATTATGCTTTCTTAACTTTTTTTATTGTCAATTTATTTAACAGTGTTTCACGCAGTTGTCAAAATGCTTAACTAAATCTTTCTCTCTCATATAAAAAGACTTAAATACCTTTTTTCTTCTTCACCAACAAATAACCATCACTTCCAGCCACCGCCACCGCCAATTTATCGAAACCCCATGACACCACATTCCTTCCTTGTCGTCAAATGGTAAGTTTAGCAAAAAGAATAAGCTTTTATTTCTGTAAATTAAATATGTAATCGACTAGTGGGTGTGCTAAAGTTAATACACGGGTTTGGTTTTTAAATGCTTTTCTAAAGGGTGGCTAAAGTTTTGAGGTTCAAAACAAACAAATGTCGAAGAAGAAAATTTATATACGGTTAACCATGGCAGAAGAAAGTTAGAAGCCATATATGGTTACCGCAGTCCTTACTTGTGTAATTTTTGGTTTAATATACAGCAGCAGTAGCTACATAACATGAAAAAGAATCAAACTTGATATTCTTGCTCTTGTCATTATTATAGATAAATATTTGATGTTGATGCAGCATAAGCATCTATAACATGCGTGAAGATACAAAGTTTAGTTATATGATTGTAACTATTTGGCTTCAACTTTGTAGCTCTATGATCACCACAATCCTTCCTTGGATCTGTGAGAAGGTGGCCGCGAATTCTGGTGTTTGGTTGCGTTTAATAAAGGTAGAAGATGAAGATGTTAGAAATGACCGAACTACTTTTAACAAACCGTTTTAGTTATGTATTATGAGAATTACAGAAGTAGAGAAAGCATAATAAGTTTTAGTGAAAAGTACATAGAGTATTTATAGCTTTTACCTTATTATAAAAGGGTAGGATTATTCATACGGTGGCTATAATTTTATTTCAACCCTCTTTATGAATAGTATGGGTACTTTTGTCCCCTTGTCCCCCTTTGCCTTTTTTTTTTGTTTTTTTTTTTAATAAATAGAAATAAGTGTGTGTGTATAATAATGTATTGTACATGTATAATTATTTAGTTTGTATATTAGCACGTTAAATATTACCACATTAAATAACTGCAACAACAACTGTTATTATTAAATTAAACGTCAACGTTAATATATTATTTAAACTTTTTTTTAAACTTTTTTTATAAACTTTTTTTATAAATTTTTTATAAACTTTTTTTTATAAATATTTTATAAAAAAGGTTTATAAAAAATTTATAAAAAAAGTTTATAAAAAATTTTTATAAAAAATTCATAAAAAAAATTTATAAAAAAGGTTTATAAAAAATTTATAAAAAAAGTTTATAAAAAATTTATAAAAAAAGTTTATAAAAAAAGTTTTAAAAAAAAATTTATAAAAAAAGTTTATAAAAAAAAGTTTAAAAAAAAGTTTATAAAAAAAGTTTATAAAAAAGTTTATAAAAAAGTTTATAAAAGTAAAGTAAAATAAATACCATATAAAAACACTATACATATAAAAACACTACACAAATAAATACACTATACATATACCTAAACACTACACAATTAAATTTAAAAAAAAAAAAAAAATTGGTTTGCAGCCTTGTGGGGGGGACCCACAGCCGCATGTGGGAGAGAGATGGAGAAAAAATGGGGACAAAAAGTACCGGGGCCCACTAGGCTTTGCAGGTCCAAGGGGGTAGACCTCGTATGAATAGTACAACCCATTATGAAATAGGGTGTTCTGAAGGGTTGTAATATTCATAATCACACCTCTTATGCGTGAGCCCCTCCTCCCTTTGTCCTCCCTCTCTCTCTCACATGGGCTGCTGTGGGTCCCCTCAAATGCAAATTATTATTATTATTTTTTTTTTAATTTAATTTTGTAGTATTTAGGTATATGTATAGTGTATTTATTGTATTGTGTTTTATATGATATAGTATTTTTAATTGTGTAGTTTTTTATATGGTAGATTTACGTTACTTTTATAAACTTTTTTATAAACTTTTTTATAAAAAGTAACGTAAAATAAATACCATATAAAAACACTACACAATTAAAAACAATATACATATAAAAACACTACACAAATAAATACACTATACATATACCTAAACACTACACAATTAAAAAAAAAAAAAAATGTCTGACCATGTGGGGGACCTAATACCGCCTTATGGGGAGAGAGAGGGGGACAAAAAGTACCCTAAAAACTAGAGAGGGCTTAACTAAAATTATAGCCGCCGTATGAATAACCCCGGCCTGAATAAGCACACTTCAAGTTGGAGTATTTAATACAGCTTATGTCATTCTATATATATACTAAATACGGGGAGAACAAATGACTCAAAGTAGGAGCATTAAATGCAAACTTTCTCAACTTGGCAGAAATAGTCCTTGATGTTTAAGTTTGGCTATGAAAATTAGTCCTGCGTCATTAATTGCTATCTATAGCAATCTGGCAAAAATAGTCCCTAAGGTTTAAGCGGCGTTGCAAGGTAAGTCCAAACATTAATTGCAAACTTTCCAAAGTTGGCAGAAATAGTCCCGATGTTTAAGTGACATGCAAAATAAGTCCTACAGATTAATTGCTATCTATAGCAATGACAAAAATAGTCCCAAGGTTTAGCGACATCTGAAACTAAATCCTGTAGAATTAATTGCTAACTATAGCAACTTGGTAAAATTAGCCTTGTTTAAGCCATTACTACTAAAGAGTTCCTTTGAAGTTTAACCGCCTGCATCGCTACGGTTCCACACTCATTTATAAACAATAAGGAAACAAAGCACTCGCTAGCCTACTGTAAAAGTGCTTAGCTATAACGTTATTGACAATTTAATAGGCAATCTCTAACACTCTGTTGAATTTATATGAATTATTTATTGGTGACAGTGATATGAATTATTGGTGACAGTTACAGGAGTTGACAAGAAAATATGATCAAAATGGATAGCAAATTTGTGGTAGGATTAAATGATGACAATGAACTTTCATTTACGTCACATTGGAGAAATTCACTTTTCTTATCATAGAAGTGTTGGAAAATTGGTTGGCAAAAGTGACTTTTGATCAACTTTGAACACAATTATCTATATGTATGTGTCACATATATGAGTAATAGTTTGTAGGTTCGCGTTCTCCTCGAAGAGAGCTTCGCAATAAGCCTTTATATGTCCAAAATAGAGTTGATGTGAATGAGATATCGGGTCTCAAAGTTAGGCATTCGGTACCATGCCTAAAGAGGAAAAATAGTTTATTTTCAATCCCACATCTACGGGATGAAGAAACTTGAGAGTCTATTGTGTATAAATGAGCCCTAATTCCACAAAGTTTTACACATCAAATCAATAGTTATTATTGATTTCCAACATATGGAATACGCATATCTTAAGATGAAATCGCTAGGCGGCAGCTTTTAGTTAAGTTCGACAAGACAATCCATCTTGTTTGGCTGTTGACTCTGGAAACAGACGGCCGAATCTGTTTTAAGCGTGTCAAACACGCCGCTTTTAGTGCTTCTTTGTTGATCTCTATTGGTGATCAAGTAAGTTTTTTGACTATTTTATTATTTTATTTAATTATCGTTTATCTGTTTGTATTTAATTTTCTGTTATTTATTTACAGTTAATTTTATTTATTGTAATTTAGATTTTATTTATAAAAGTGTAACCGTTTCCTTACAGTCTTAAAACAGATTCTGTGTATGAGAATTAAAACACTTTTATTAAAACTGATTTATATAATTAACAGATTTTATACAAATTTTTTTCTGAAACCAAGATTGAGTTTCTTTGAAAATCAGTTTTATAACTAAACAGAATTTTAATTAACAGATTTGGTATAACAGATTTATAAACGATTTTAAAACAGTTTATTGAATCAGTTTATATTGAAACCATGATGAGTTTCTTTTCAAACTGATTTATTTAGTTTGTTTATTGCATATGTTATTGTTTTAATATGGATATTGAAACCAAGCTTGTGTTTCTCGGAATCATATTTGGTACAAGTTTAATAAACCATGTTGAGTTTATTAGATATCATATTGTTTTAACAGTTTTAACTGTTTTTGTGTTTAAATATTCACAAGTTAACTGATGGTAACATAATTTGTGACCCTGGTGAATCTTGCGAATGTAATTGGTGCGCCAGTTACTAACATGGTTAAAAATCATGATGAAATCCGATTCATTGAAACCATGTGGAGTTTCTTTGAAACAAATCTCTTAAAATACTAGTTGTTATTTTATTAGATTACTATAACGTGTTTATTGAAACCAAGATGAGTTTGTTTGAAACAAAATATGATAATATACAAGCTGTTATCATATTTTGTGGAAAAGTTTCTTTGACTTGTTTAGCTTATTTAAACAGGTTGAGTTTAATTATAAACTAAATATAGTTCTTGAAACTTTATGCATTTGATAGTAGATCTATAGAAACCTTGTTGAGTTTCTTTGAAAGAGTAAATCTATTTTGAAACCTTGTTGAGTTTCATTGTAGAATTATACCATGTGATGCAGATATATTAAGATATTGTTAAAGAAGATTGAAAAAATCATATTACAAATTTGTTTTTGTTTAAAAATATTATGTAATATGCGATATTGTTTAATTGTTTAATCGAAAGACCTGTTTAAAAGCGGTTTTGTATAATGGATCTTACAAAACAATAGTGTTTTAAACAAAATTTGATGTTATCGTGTTTGTTAAGAAACACTTTGTGATATAGCAAGTTGTTAATTATTCCAAATTTAGTGTTACACTAATAACGGAATCTCGTATAACGAATGTTCAGAATGTCATGAGTGACATCTAAAGGATCTGCTCCCGAACTTGTTGAAAGGGAGACCGATACTCGAGTTATGTGTACGGTAGATGCTTTAAAGCATTCAGATTTTATGTGCTATAACTATGGGTTAAATGGCCTGAATGAAATGAAAATTTTTGCCAAGGCGGGATCCGACATTAGAAAATGTTGATTAACACTTGGGCATCATGTCATGAGTATGATGATAAGAGTTTGGTTAACTCTTTCAAAGTAGCAGAAAATGAGAGATGCAATTTATGGGCAACTCTATAACTGCTAATAGCAAGGGAAAAGAAATGTGATGTTGAAATTCACATGTGGAAAAGAGCTTAAGTGAACCAACACGTTGTATGTGCCAGAGATTCGTAAGAATCTTGTGTCCGATGGTTGCTTAATAAATTTGGCTTTATTTTTATCAAGTAACATTGAGTTAACATTGAACTAAATTTTGGTCGGTACGGGTTATGCCATTCATTAAATGTTTAAGCTGAATCTATTTTTTTTGGTTGTTTTAATAAAAATGAGTATGAATTCAGCTCATTTGATCCTTTGAATGTATAGCATGGCCATCTCGGACATGTTAATTTTAACTCAATACGTTATTTAATTAAATAAACAAACACGGATTACAAAAGTAAAACTTATGTTGAAGCCAAATTGACAAGATTGTCTTTTCACTCGGTTGACCATATATTAACCGAACCCTTGATTCACATAGTTTTATGTGATTTGGAATCGATACCTACTAAGGTAGCAATTAGGTACTTCATCGTAATTGTTGATGGTAGCACAAAATATTGCGACTTTTACTTACTTGAGTAAGGATATAGACAAGATTGATCTATACAAATAAGTTAAGAATCAACTTATTATCGAAAACAAGGCGGTTCGAAGTGATATTGGAGGTGAATATGTGTCTCCATTTCATGTATGTTCTAAACATGGAATAAGACATAAATTTATTGCTCCTTATACACCACAACATAATTGTTGATAGGAAAGAACGGTGCCTTAAAGATATGGTTATGCCATGTTGTTAAAGTCATGGTTTAAGCCATGGCATGTGGGGGAAAGCGGTTTATTGGCTACTTATCTTTTAGATAAGATCCCCTGTAAGAAAAAGAAGATAGTTTTTATGAACTATGGATGGGAAGAAAACCATCCTATAAGTACTTACGAATGTAGGGGGTGTCTATCTGATGACACCCAAGGTTCAAAATATTTGACCTAAAACTGTGGTTTGCATAAGTTTGGATATGCTCATAATGAGTAGTGCTTATCATTTCTTTGTATGTGATTCGGAAACGATAAATATACACAAAGATACGATAACCGAATCAAGGAAAACTTTCATTGTATGAAACCGTGTTTCCTTGATTATTAGAGGAGAATGGATGCTCATCTAGGCTTGTCGGTAAAGTTGTCCATGATGAGAGGCAACTAAATGATGAAGTCCTTCATGATGAGAGACATCAAGATGAGAATGTTGTTCGTGATAAGAGACAACAAATGAGTTGATAATGATCTCCAAGATGAGAGACAAGATCAAACTGAGGAAGAAGAGGTTGAACCTAGAAGAAGCAAAAGGGCAAGAAGGAGAAATCGTTTAGACCGATTTTGTTTCTTTTATGGTTGAAAACGAACCTACTTCATACCAAGAGGCGGTTACTTCCTCCGAAGGGCCTCAATGGAAAGAAGCCATTAAAAGTGAAATAGATTCTATTTTACAAAATCATACTTGGGAGCTCGTGGATTTACCTCCTGGTTGTAAACCACTAGGCTATAAATGGATCTTCATGAAGAAGATGAAAGCCGATGGCACCATTGACAAGTATAATGCAAGATTAGTAATCAAAGGATTTAGACAACTAGAATGTCTTGATTACTTTGATACATATTCGCTTGTTACGCGAATAACCTCGATTAGGATGATACTTGCTATTGCCGCTTTAAGAAATTTGGAAGTTCACCAAATGGATGTGAAAACGGCATTTCTAAACAGAGATTTAGAAGAAGAAATCTACATGAACCAACCCGAGGGTTTCATAGCTCCTGGACAAGAGAACAAAGTTTGTAGGCTTGTTAAGTCATTATATGGCTTAAAGCAAGCTCCCAAACAATGACATCAATTTTTTTTCACGCCGTCAGAACGCTGGATTTAAAAATAATGGATGTTTGTGGAAAGAAATAATTGCTGGTATATATGTAATCATGTGTCTATACATAGATGGTATACTTTTCACTGAAAGTGATAATAATGATCAAATCCACTAATGAAATGTTGGAGTCAAGATTTGACATGAACTACATTGGTTGCTCGATATGGTTCTTGGAACTAAGATCATATGAAACCAAATGGATTTGTTTTGAAGTAAAAACACTATAAGGACAATATTCTTGAGAGGTTCAATGTGGGGATTCCGGCCTAGCTAGAACTCCAATGACATCTTTTAAATCTATTAATAATAGAGGTAGAGGTGTTTCCTATTTTGAATACTCAGAGAATATTGGGCGTCTTATGTGTCTAATGACGTATGTAAGACTTGATTTAGAAGTTATAATCAAGTTAAGTAAATATACCAGTAATTCAAGTGATGACCATTTGAATAGTATTACACAAGTACTATGAAATTTACGATATTGCATTTTGGAAGATATCCAACTGCTATCTAATGATAGAGTAATGCAAATATGGATTCTTACATAAAAGAATCTAGATCCACTAGAGCGGATGTATTGACTCTACGTGGGAAGCCGTGTCTTGGAAATCTTGAAAGTATTTCAAACAGACTTTTATAGCTAAATCTATGATGGAATTTGAATTTATCATTTGAGATAAAGTTATAGAATATGCGGATATCTCAAAATTGTAGAGGACATACCAAGATGGCGTAGACCGGTAACGACCATCTATATAAAGTGTGATAGTCAATTGGAAATTGACAGAGCTCATATCACAATGTAAAACGGTAAGTCAAGACATATCCATCATAGACGTTAATTGGTGCGACAACTACTCTCAACTAGAGTTATCACGATTGACTACGTAAAGCCAATAGATAACATCGGATCCGCTAATAAAGGCTTAAGCAGAGAGTTAGTTAGTAAGTCGTCTAAAGGAATAGGACAAAAGCCCTTAAAGGAATGAGTTTATATGAAGGAAAACCTAACCCAGTTGACTGGAGATCCCAAGATCTGGGTTCAATAGGAAAACCTAATCATATAAATGTGGGGGAAGTCACGTCAATATGGGGGAGTTACTTAACATTGTAACTTCCTAGTCCATTCCTATAACAATTGTGACTTGTTGAGAGGTTAAACATATGGCTTTAATGATTCAGGATGAAATCACAAAGCATAATGGTTCAAGATGAAATCACAAAACGTATGTTTTTAATGATTCAAGATGAAATCACCTATGTGAGAGAGAAGTGGGTCGCTTTAAAAGGAATTGTGGGGGTGCAAATCCTAAGAGCTCTTACGTAACAGTGCAAATGTTCGTGACCATAATGAACATGACTATGAGGGCTTAACAATGTTAGGGAGAGTCTTGTGTGAAATGTATTGTCTTCTACATAAACAGCGGCTTCAAAGACATCGCCTATCGACAGCTGGAGGCTAAGTGCATTTCACAAGGGAAGGTTCAAAGGGTCACACCTACCTATCCTTTGCAAGATTAAACTATTGGAATTTCATCAGAATTTTGTGTATTACGACCGATCTCCATTCATGTGGGGATTGTTGGAAAATTGGTTGGCAAAAGTGACTTTTGACCAACTTTGAACACAATTATCTATATGTATGTGTCACATATATGAGTAATAGTTTGTAGGTTCGCGTTCTCCCGAAGAGAGCTCGCAATAAGCCTTTATGTGTCCAAAATAGAGTTGATGTGAATGAGATATCGGGTCTCAAAGTTAGGCATTCGGCACCATGCCTAAAGAGGAAAAGTAGTTTATTTTCAATCCCACATCGGTGGGATGAGTAAACTTAGAGGGATTCTATTGTGTATAAATAGAGGCCCTAATTCCACAAGTTTTACACATCAAATCAATAGTTATTATTGATTTCCAACATATGGAATACGCATTTCTTAAGATGAAATTCCGTGCGCTTTAGTTAAGTCCGACAAGACAACTTATCATGTTTTGGTTGTGACTCTGAAACAGACGGCGAATTGTTTTTAAGGGAAGTGTCAAACACGTGCTTCGGCTTTTAGTGCTTCTTCTTTTGTTGATCTCTATTTGGTGATCAAGTAAGTCTTTTGACTATTTTATTATTTTATTTAATTATCGTTTATCTGTTCAGTTTGTATTTAATTTTCTGTTATTTATTTACTGTTAATTTTATTTATTGTAATTTAGATTTTATTTATAAAAGTGTAACCGTTTCCCTACAAGAAGTCTTAAGAAGGGCTGCTTATATTATTAACCATGTTGACTACCAATATGTGCTCCAATTTGAGGGTGGTTGTGAACTTGTGATGGTGATGTTGTTTGCCAGATTGTGAAGGGAAATTTGATAATTATATAAGAAGCATAGATAATTTCTCTACAGCATATCTGATTAGAGTCACATGATTGCTATTTGGTTCATCTCAATCTCAATCCAGGAGCATATATCACTTTTCCTACATTATGTTAGCTTTTACATGTTATATATGCAGGAAAAAAACCTACAATACTAATTTTATTGACCTATCAATCTCAATTGTTGTTTGGTTAATTGAAATTATGATATTTGTGCATATAAATACCATTCCACATTCACATTCCAAAAAATAAAAAAATAAAAAAAAATCTTGTGATGGGACGTTTCGAATGTGGATCACTATCTACAACAACACATATATGATAAAAGGAATAAAATTAAACATATAAATATTAGATGTACTTTTTAAAAAATACATAATCTACCTTTAAATCAAACTAGCGAAATTAATACTTAATTAAAATGTCAAGATTAAGCCTCATGCGTGTACCGACATTAAAACTAGTTATAAATATGTGTTTATTTGTATTTTCGTTATATATTACGATCCAAAAAAGTTTCAACTTTCACGTCAATCACTTTTAGTTATATTCTGTTGACATGCATACGAGAAACTGTTTACATTATAACGCAGTTTTTTTATCAGTTTCTGTTTCGTAATGCAGTTAATACTTTTGACTTGTTAAATTTTATATTTTTGTTCACATTTTCGTTCACAGCTTTGTAATATAAGCAAAATTATATAAATAAAAAAATAAAAACAAAAAAACATGGGGAAGGGGGCTGTCTTAATAACCTATCCTTATGAGAAATAACATGTGAATTATTCGTGAATTATGAGGGTTGAAAACTAGAAATAATTATGGAGTTGGTTAGTAAAAGACGCTTTTTCTAAAGGGTGATACTTACACCACATTTTTAACGACGCATCACATCAATTTGTGCATGCGATTATACTCTGGTCAAATTGTAATGCAAAAACGTTGTTAAATAAAAAATGTGATGTAAGTATCAATTCTCTTTTTCTAAGCTTAATAACATTTACACTTTCTAAGCTTAACAACATTTCTTATAGTAGGCCAGTGGCCCAATGTCGCTACCTTTCCTTGCCAAAAAATAAATAAATAAATAAAAAGCATAGGGTGACCTGACATTTGGGCAACCACTTGTATGCTTGACATGTGTTTATTTTATTTTTTACTAAAAACAAAATAAAATAAATCGCCAAAGAGTCGCTTAAGAAAACTAAGTTAAATTCGATACTTTTTCTCACACCTGCATTTGTGTACTTAAAAAAATAAACGTGTGTCATGCTATTAAGGTGGTTGTCCAATTGCCAGATAGTAGATTTTATTTTATTTTATTTTATTTAGGTTGCGCCAATTGGCCATTGGGCCATTTGAGAATTTTCTCTTGCATTAATATAATTAAGAGCTGGAACAAAGTTGGCAGTTTTTCTATATATAGCAACCATGCTAAGTTTTTCTAACCTATCACATTAACCATTTCATATATCTTGCTACACACTCTCTCGAACCATGGCTCCATCGATCTCAACAACCAACACAAAGTCGCTCGACATTCTCGATTTTGTGGTGAATAAAGGCCATGGAGTGAAAGGCTTAGCAGAATTGGAACTCAAAGCCCTACCACATCAATACATTCAACCTCATGAAGAAAGGTTTGCTAGTACCAGTGTACCACCAATGAACCCAATGAATATTTCATTCCAGTTATCGATATATCCAACTGGGATGACCCGAATGTTGCAAAATCCATATGTGAAGCAGCTAGCAAGTGGGGCTTCTTTCAGATAGTAAATCATGGAGTCCCGATTCATGTTCTTGAAGATGTCAAAGATGCAACCTATAAGTTTTTTGCATTGCCACCACCAGAAAAGGTGATATACTCAAAAGAACAATCGGTTACAAATAATGTTCGTTTTGGTACAATCTTTACTCCTGATTCCGAGAAAGCTCTCGAGTGGAAGGACTATCTCAGCCTCTTCTTTGTCTCGATGACGGCTGCTTCCCTCTGGCTCCCATCTGCAGGTATATATACCTTCAGCGTATAGTATTTGCTTAACTAATAATAATGCACATTTTAATGGGTCAGTATTTGTATTGGATCAACTAATGATCTAATATAACCCTAAACCCCTTAACAAAGATATAGATAAACTGTGACTTATATTGACTATATTTTCCCTCAAAAGGCTTTGATACAACAAATATAAACATCACTATTTTACTAGTAGGCTAATTGCTAAGCAGACTTTATGTCACTTGTTGCATTATTAGAAAACTTTCTATTAAATATTATAGTATTATCTAGCTTGTAATTTGCTGCTATATCATATAACCAGTGAGAAACTCGTACATTGCTTTTAGTTTTTTCATTTCCCAAGTCTTTGCCCACTGGCCGGGTTACACGGTAGTAAGGTTTCAACGAGAAACAGTTACACGGTAGGAGGGTTTCAACAAGAAAATTTTCTTTTTGTATGACATACAACCAAAGGGAGTACAATGAAATTTGCATTGCATTGCATCGAATGTCCACATATATTGTCTTATTCCAGTATTTCATAACCCTAAACTAGTTACCTTCAACACAATGTTTTTATTTTTATTTATTTATTTATTTATTTTTTGAGTAAAAGGTCTTACCCCGGTAATACTAAGGGTATGTTTCTAATTAACATGCATTTCAATACTAAGGGTATGTTTAATTGGCGCAAAGCTTTTAAGAGCTTACGAGAATTTAAACTTCCAAAAGCTTTTTTTTTATAAGTTACTTGAAGTAGCTTTTTAAAGAGTGCAGAGGCTTTTGAGGTGGCTATATACCTTAAACTAATATAAAAGCATAGTTGTCGATTTCGATTCGATTTTAAATTTGATTTTAACGATAATCAGAAAGCAAAACGATCCTGATCCTACATGGATCTTTGCAAGCTTATAAGATCTTATAAGATCCCGATCTTAACCATACGATCATAAGATATAATCTGATCCGATCTTACTTTTATCGGATTACAAACTAAAAAACTACAAATTTTTTAGTTTTTTTTTTTAGAATTCAAAAAACAAAATGTTAATCTTTTAAAAAATTTCATAATCATAATTTAGGACAACATTTTTATGAAACATTCATAGTATTTAGTGTTTATAATGTATAATAATTTGTAGATTTGTATGATATTACAAAACTATTAAGAAATAACATTAGAGTCAATCTTAATATCCCGATCCGTCTTACGATCACGATCATGTAAAAGATCGAAAACGATCCCGAGTAGGACCTCGACGAAAACCTTGATAAAATGTCTTTGTTTCAATGTACATTTATGTCATTTTACGATTAAAAGCTTCTAGCTTTAACTATTTTTTCAGATATCTAAAATAAAGCTCTAGGCTGCAGCTCTTAAAATTACAACTCCAAATTTAGTTAGCCATCAAACATACCTTATATAACATTGATGGTATAGGTTGTATGTTAAATATAGAGAACTGTATATCTTGCATCTTATCATTAGAGTAAAAGGTTGGGGATCTATTGCAAAGTGGGTAAAATTAAAAAGTGTAGAAAGTCATTCATAGTGTGACACGTGTCCTCCACTTTAAATTATACATAAAATCTGCCTAGGGGTATACTGGCCTTTTGACCCATTTTTCTTTTCCACCTCAAATTTCAAACACACATATCTCTTTAAACCACAAACTTTTAAGAAAAAGCAGATTTCGCCATGATTTTAAAAATTCGATTCTCTTTAATTTGGTATAAATCTTTTAATTATTTCAAAACTTTTTTTGACATATTCATTGGGTCATGATTTTTCTTGATATTTTGCTATTTTCGATCCTATTTTTACCTTAAAATTGTCCGAATTATAAAATACTTAAAACAAAAAAGTTTTAGATTTTGATTCACTTTACCTAGAATTTGAATCACACAACCGATAATGATATGAGTGAGATATCGCACGTTAAAGATAACGCTTTAGTGCGTATATTGCACACATGAGGTGTTTGATGAAATGTCTAGCTTTTTTATTGTTAAATTTGAGCTAAATGAACTAATTTTGTCCCACAACGTATCATTAATCATTTTATTAATGTAAAACTCAAAAAGTGATGTTTTTTAATAGTTAAAATTTTTAACTAGGTTAAATCAAACCAAAATGATGAATCAAACCAACTGATGAATGATGAACCAAACAAAGCGATGAACCAAATCAAACATAGTTCATCAGTTTATTTTGGTTCATCAATCATAGTTCAAATTTTAACATGTTGGTGTTTGTTTTGTTTTTGTTCATCGCTTTATTTGTTCATCAATCATAGTTTCAGTTTTGGTTTGGTTCATCAGTTTTGGTTTGGTTCATCAGTTTTGGTTTGGTTCATCAGTTTGGTTTGGTTCATCAATCATAGTTCCAGTTTTGGTTTGGTTCATCGATTTTGATTTGGTTCATCAGTTTGATTTGGTTCATCAATCATAGTTTCAGTTTTTGGTTTGATTCATCAGTTTTGGTTTGGTTCATGGGTTAGGTTTTGTTTGGTTCATCGTTTTGGTTTTATGTTTTTTTAAAGCAGTTTGGTTTGGTTTATCAGGTTTGGTTTGGTTCATCAGCTTCATCAGGTTTGGTTCATTAGTTTTAATGGTTAAAAACATCAATTTTTGAATCTTACATTAATAAAATGATTAATGATGCGTTGTGGGACAAAAATTAGTACATTTAGCTCAACTTTAACACTAAAAATCTAAGCTAGACATTTCATCAAACATCTTGTATGCAACAAATATAAGTAAAACACCATCTTTAACATGTGATATCTTACCCATATGATATCGAATTTGAATGATTTAAATTTCTGGGTAAAGAGTGAACAAAAATATATAACTTTCATGTTTTAATTTTTTCACGATTCGACATTTATAATCAGAAAAATAGGGCGAAAATGTCAAAAAATAAAAAATAAAGAACTATTAGATATGTAAAAAACAAAAGTTCGAAATATTTATCAAGATTTATACCAAATTAAAGAGAATCGAATTTTAAAATTTATGGTGAAATCGGTTTTTCGTGAAAGTTTTCGTTTGAAAGTTATTTCGTTTGAAATTTGGGGTGAAATTTAAAAAAAGCGGGTTAAAATGACAAAATACCCCTAACAGAATTTAATAAGAAAAAAAGAAGAGAGTGAATGGGGGACACTTGTCACATTGTGAGTGGCTTTCCAGCCTTTTTAATTTTTCACTCTTTCTATAGGATCGCATCTCTAGAGTAAAATAGTACTTGTGGTTTAATCGCACATTTCGTCTTTTTTCACAAAATATTTACATCAGCCGTCCATGAACTTATCAATTTTTGCATGTTTGGCCTTTTTGATGGACGAATGTGTATGAATCCCTTTAACTCCCCTCACGTGCATAAAATGTGAGGGTATTTTTGTTTTCGCCTCTCAACTACCAATATAAAGTATTTTGCACATAATAATGTCTCGCTAAACTAATAAAATATCCCGGTCCCAACACTATTAATTTATAAAAGTTTTAAAGGTCATAGGTAATATTTCTTTAAATTAATAAATTATTAATTTATCCATATAATAATGTCTCGCTAAACTAATAAAATATCCTGGTCCCAACACTATTAATTTATAGAAGTTTCTTGTAATTCAAAAACCCATCAATCATTCATAAACCCATGTACATAAACCACATTACTGATATTCCATATTGATTAAACCCGAAAACACTTTTATCTAAACATATTTATTACTACACTACTCAACCGCATCTCCTTTCTTACTCCATCGCCACCACCGCATCATCACCATCCCTGGTCACTCCATCATCAACATGTCCTCATCGCCGCCACCCACCACCTACCATCTCCCCCCCACCACCATTTCACCACATCACGACCCATTACCCACTAGCACCATCATATTACAAACCACCCAAAATCATCATCGAGAATCTCGCTAAGAATTGATTGAATAAAATTGGGTTTGTATTTATTCTTGTTTTCGTTAAAACACTCTAAGACATAAATGCTTTGTTTTTTTCATCGATGCGAAATATGATGTGTAAATGGGATTGATATGGCTCTGATTTTTATCTTTTAAGATGATAAAGATTAGATGGGTTAACTGAGCTTAATGGATGAGACTAGCGACAGTACGTCTAGTCTGCGTGTAATTAACTCCAAAAAGATTGTACAAAATACTTTATATGGTAATTAAGTGGCGAAAAGATAGAAATACCCTCATGTTTTATGCACATGAGGGGAGATAACGGGTGACATAAACGCTTGTCCATCAAAAGGACTAAACATGTAAAAATTGACAAGTTAAGGGAACTAATGTTTTAATTTTAAAGAAAAAAACGAAAGGTGTAATTGTGTAAAATATAGGATTAAAGCCATCTAATAGCAATGAATTTTTTTAAATATCTCTAAACTTGTCAATTAAATGGGTATTTTGGTATTTTATTGGGTCAATGACTAATAATTAAATATTTGAAAAAGTTTCTTGTTATTAGATGGCTTTTACTTTAAAATATAAAGACAAAATTTGTAATTTTCTCGTATCATTATGTAGTAGTCTAGAGGCTGAGATCAGAAGGTTCAAAACCGAACCGGACCGACGACCGCCGAACCGACAAAGCGACGGACCGACAAAATCGAACCGACCGCAGCCTCGGTTCGGTTTGTTTCAGTCCTACATGCTTCGGTTTGGATCGGTTCGTTCGCCCAAAACCGACAAAAACATGCCAAAATACATAGACCGACAAAAGCCGGCGACCGAACCGAACCGAACCGAACCGAACGACAACGTCGGTTCGCGTTTTTCACGGTTTTCGGTCCTCGGTTTTGTCGGTTCGGTTCGGGTCGATTTATGACCGACGCTCAGCCCTAGACTGTCTAATGTCTATTACTCTACTACAGTATATGGTAATTTTTAAAAAAATAACAGCATCGAGACCAACTATTTAATATGTTACTTTAATTTATCAATAATCTAAAGCATTATGCTTCATACATTTTTCCCTTTCGCTCTAACACATGTGAAACATGGTCATTCATATGTTTGATATTTCTCATAACTTTAACACTATTTTCATAGATCTTTTTGATAATGATTTGTTAAAATAGTTGTAACACTAAAAACTTTGATTGAATTCAGGCAAAGTATCATAAAAAGCATATATTATAGTTAAACGTGTATCACACGAACTAGGCTCATGAGAAACGAGACACGAATATGCGGATGAAAAGGATGAAATAATAAGGTAGAGTTAAACTTTCGTTTGCCACAAGAAAAGATATATATGACTTTGAATTATTAATACTTGCAGAATGCGCACTAGCCGATATGTAATATTTGCATGCTGTGACTATTAAATGTTTTGGACGCACAAATGTTATTTTGTTTTGGACCTGCGATTTGATTTATGTTTTGGAAGCTTAACTAGATTATAATAGGTGTTTTTTAGTGTATTAATTATGTGTTGAATAGTGTCTTTTTTAGTTTATTTGTGTTTTAAATACTTGTAAATTATGTTTATTTATTTGTATTTGCTTTAAAATCTATTTGTGGTTTATTTATGTGTGGAATCTTAATTATATTGTACGTTGTAGGTTAAAAAGTTGTATTTTTGAATGAAGTGGTGTTTTTAATATGTATTAATTGTATTATATGAATAGTGTGTTTTTAATTTTATGTGTGCTTTAAATACTTGTAAATAATGCTTATAAGTTAGTATTTACTTGAAACTCTATTTATTGTGGTCTTAAAATAATAAATAGGACGGAAATATTTTTCTATATTATAAGAAGTATGGATGAACGGTCTTGTTTAAAAGAAAATTCAGATAGTCTCACTCTATAATTGGAAAAAAAAACTTTGGATATACAAAATAGGGAAAATTTAAAATTTTGTATTTAATTAACACAATACATTTTATGATGATTTAACATAAACATGTTTTTTCTTTTTTAAACGGAACTAACAATATCACAATTTATACGCTATAACCATCTCACATGTCATAAGAATGACTTGAACCCATAACTATTATAGGAAAGCTTCTCACACAACAAATGATATCATTGAAACACAAGCCCTTTGGTCATGTTTTACTATAATATGGAAAATGCATTCGATAAACACTAATCAAAACTAAAACTTATCTATACTACTTATAAAGTATTTATCATCTCCCTCTTAAATTTTTTAAGATGTCATTAATGTGTTTTTTAAGCATTACAATTTTTAATACATAATGTACACATTACATATTTTTTACTAATTTATCTTCCACAACATTTTAATAATTCATTTATTATTTCTTTTTGAATTAGTATAGTTTTAATGCAAAATGCACATATAAATGAATATGATTTTAAAATGCATGCAAAACTATAAAGTTTCAAATTAAAACTATTATTATATCGTAAGAGTGTTTCGAGAATCAATCTAAATAAATTTTGAATTATTTTAAATAAATTAACCACAAGGTAAAAACGATTTTTGTAAAAGTCGAGTATTTTTTAAGACAAATGATTAATATATTAGTATATTAATTATTATACTTTTCATGGATAACTCTAAATGATTGCTTGAAAATGTAAGTTTTCTTTACATTATAAGCATTCTTTTATTTATATCTTCTATCTATGTGGGACAAGTGTTATAAACAATATTAATGATTCAAACATTTTCATAAATATATACTTTACAAGATGTATACGTTATAAGCACTCTATTATTTATATCTTTTATCTATATGGGACAAGTGTAATAAACAATATTAATGATACAAACATGTTCAAAAATATATTTTATTTACTTATTAGGTGTTGATTATTACATATATATTTCATAAAAAAAATGTTTCTACTTACTTGTGACTACGGACCACTATCAACTAATTTGACCATAACCCCATAACATTATTGACTATCGCAACGCAAAATCACGCTACTTTCAATTGTTTTTATATGAATTAGTTTGATATTATCCATCACTTTTTTTAAAGTTACTCAAACTTAATTATTATGTTTTTGCTATTGGTAAAGTTATTACTTGATACCCGCGGTCGCAACGCGCGGGTACCCTACTATAATATTCTAAAGAGTTGAAATATGCGAAATGAAACTTTTTGCATCAGCAAATTTATCGTCACATAAAACGTTTCAGATTATAAAGCATGGTTCATTAAAAATTTTTATTTCAGGATACCCGCCGCCGCATCGCGCGGGTACCCTGCTAGTTTTAATAAAGTACAAGTATTGGCTTAATTAACATAAAATTTTCTTTTAAATACATGTGCCCAATATACACATTTGGCAAAATCCTTTGTTTATGCATTAAAAGCAACACTTCACCATAAACACTGGTTAAAAAAGCATTATGCATTATTACTTAACACATGAATAATGCACAGTCATATGAAGAACGTTGGCA
Organism: Chrysanthemum makinoi; assembly: GCA_910596185.1. NCBI lineage: Eukaryota > Viridiplantae > Streptophyta > Magnoliopsida > Asterales > Asteraceae > Chrysanthemum > Chrysanthemum makinoi. Next base: position 346,900,354 of record OU343224.1, on the reverse strand, counting down.
TTAGCTACTTCTATAAATAACAACCAAACTAAACGAACCTATCACATTACTCATTCCATCTACACACACCTCTTGAACCATGGCGCCATTAATCTCCGTAACCAACTCAAACTCACTCAGCATTCTCGATTTTGTGGTGAACAAAGGTCATGGTGTGAAGGGATTATCAGAATTAGGACTCAAAACCTTACCACACCAATACATTCAACCTCCACAAGAAAGGTTTGATGGTAGCAACGAAGAACCGAATAAAGATTCCATACCCGTTATTGATATGTCCGACTGGGGTGACCTCAGTGTTGCAGAAGCTGTATGTGACGCAGCACGAAGATGGGGCTTCTTTCAGATAGTGAACCATGGAGTCCCTATTCATGTTCTTGAAGATGTGAAAGATGCAACTCATAAGTTTTTTGCACTGGCGCCACAAGAAAAGCAGAAATACTCAAAAGAACGATCGGTTACAAATAATGTTCGGTTTGGTACAAGCTTTACTCCTGAAGCCGAGAAAGCTCTTGAGTGGAAGGATTATCTCAGCCTCTTTTTCGTCTCAAATGATGAGGCTGCTTCTTTCTGGCCTCCCATATGCGGGTAAAGATTTTTATGATCATACTTAGTCTCACATATGGCCAACATATATTCGCACAAGGGGTTCTTCTCTGAGAATCAGTTAAAAATTGAGAGATAAGCTATAAACCTTATATGTTTGTTTCAGTTTTATTATAACTTTATAAGGAATCCGTTGATTTTGTTTTATCAGAAATAATACATGTCTTTTAAAGTGCTGTATCAACAACAATGTGTTCCAAATCTTAAAGTTCCTTTATGTCTTTTTTGCAGGAATCAGGCTTTGGAATACATGAAGAGTTCTGAATCTGTTGTCAAGAAGTTGCTCGAGATACTAATGAATGGACTAAATGTAAAGGAAATCGACGAGAGCAAAGAATCAATTCTAATGGGATCAAAGAGAATTAACCTTAACTACTATCCAAAATGTCCCAACCCTGAACTCACTGTGGGTGTGGGTCCTCATTCCGACGTGTCCACTCTGACTATACTCCTTCAAGATGATATCGGAGGGCTATATGTGCGAAATATGGAAACAATGAAGTGGATCCATGTGCCTCCGGTTAGTGGATCTTTGGTGATCAATGTTGGAGATGCACTTCAGATCATGAGTAACGGCAAGTACAAAAGTGTTGAGCATCGTGTAAGTGCTAATGGAAGCAATAACAGAATTTCCGTCCCCATATTTGTGAACCCAAGGCCTAGTGATGTTATTGGACCTATTGCGGAAGTGCTTCAGAGTGGTGAGACACCACTTTATAAGCATGTCCTTTACTCAGATTATGTCAAGCATTTCTTCAGAAAAGCACATGATGGGAAGGCCACAATTGAGTTCGCGAAGGTTTAAGTTTGGTTTTTATATTTCTGAAAGAGTCAAAATAAGGCTAGATAAGCAATGAATGAAATGGTTCGCTAGCATTGAGCTTGTACAAGCTCTAGATAGTGAATGCTATATAAATATTATCTTTCTTCTTATGAATAGCGAACTTTTATAAACTTTCATGGAGCTAGAGAGAAAGGTATTAATAAAACTTGCAGCCCGAAAACACAAAACAATATTTGACACATAGGAAGAAGAGAACTTTTAGTCCATTTTGTAGCTACTAATTAAGTTCCAACTATAGGTTAACTGGCTAAAATGTGTCATGATCAATATGAAAAACATCTTAAATGGGGTTTTTTTTTCGGTTACTGGCAAAAGCCTGGATGAAGCTGGACGCGAAAGCGAATTTTGATAAAACCTGATTCAATGGTGATCACGAGTCGCACCTTAAGGGGAATAAAACCCTGACTAGAGTAAAGAATCTAAAACACAATTTTATTAATGACCAAAAGTTCCATTACAATGATAGTAAGTCATATATTTATAGGCGAACATATCTTGTGCAAAAAAGACCTAAATTAAATTATTAAAAAAAAAAAAAAAAAAAAAAAAAAAAAAAAAAAAAAAAAACCTTATTTCAAACATTCAAAAACAATCGTCATCCCTAAAAAATGTCGGAAATAAATAAAAGGAAATTTGCTATTCCCGGCCTCTAAGGCATAACAAGGAAAACCTTGTTACACAGAACAACTAGAAACTAAGTCCAGCTTATTCGAGCATTTAACACAAGCCATGAGGACAAGAATAAAGATTCCATCCCAAATTCTATATGTCTAACTTCCTGATGACCCTAAAGTTGCAAAGCAATATGTGATGCAACACAACGATGGGACTTTTTCGATAGTAAAACCATGGAGGCAGATTCATACTTGAGGATGTCAAAGATGCAACTCATAAGTTTTTGCTTTGCCACAAGAAAAAGTTTATATACTCAAATGAACAATCGGCCACATAATGTATAGCTTTTGGTAATGAAGCTTTTCTCCCTAAGCCGAGAAAGCTCTCGAGTGGAAGTATTAAAAAGTGAAGAGAAAAGTTTATTGCTACTCAACTAAAATGATTCAATACATCATATGACCTATTTATACTACTTTACAAGGGAAATAGAAAAGACCGAAAAAGGCGCTTTATTTAAACTTTGCACTTTGACCCGCGTTGACCAAGCTATGAAATGAATACAAAACACTACTAAACTATGTACAACCTGACCCATTGAGCTATATACAACTTGTTACATTGCTTCACATCTCTCTAAACATTTCTTATGGTGTTGATAGTTTGTGGACATGGTGACTGAGTTGATGGTATGTCCATTACCCCCCTTGCAAGTTGGCAGGTAAGTGATCACACATGCAAACTTACGTAGACCTTTAGTTAGAACATCTGCAACTTGGGCATTGGTGGGGATGAAGGTGGGCCAAATGGTACGAGTTTTAATCTTGTCCATCACAAAGTGGTAGTCAAGCTCAATGTGTTTTGTACTAACATGTTGGACTGGGTTAGAAGCTAAGGCTATGGAGGATTGGTTGTCACACATGATGAGGACTGGTTTGGTGGGTAGAACTTGGAGATCCATTAGCAGACTTTGTAACCAAGTAATCTCATATGTGCAGTCAGCTAAAGCTCTATATTCTGCTTCAGTGGTGTTACATCCCGTGAACGACATGACTTAAAATCATTAAAAATTAAACTTTTACGCGGAAAAGACTAGACTTGAAACTGACCTGTTGTTGCTAATCATTTAATTGATATAATTCTATAACAAACTGACCCTTGAAAGTATTTTTACATGAAACTAGACTCAATTACCTTCGAAACGGTGGGTGGCGGACCCGTGACGACTTACCATTTTAAAGATATGATTTTTTGAAAACTGACTTTGACTAGTTCTCCAACTAGTTCTCCACTAGTTCTCCAACTAGTTCTCCAACTAGTTCTCCAACTATTTTAACCACTTTACAAACACTTAACCATATACATTGTTTTTCCAAACATTCTTGACCCGTTTGACCCAAAATGGGTTAAAATAGACCTTGTCCCAAACACCCCTTTTTCTGCATAACCCTTTTTTGTACTTTTGACCCATTTTTGAAACGACTTCTAAAACATGACATAACACCAAAATTTCGTAAATCATTAGGTCATTATAAACATCAAATATATTCATAAACTTGGTCATAATGACCCAATTTAAAACATGCTTTACAAAGTGAGGGGTATTATGCCAAAATACCCGTTTGACCCGCTTTGCATACACACCACTTAAAAACATAACTCTTTAACATACTTTAGGACCTATAAAGTGACTCTTAAACCATTTCAAATACTTGACATTACAAACATTTAACCCAATGCGTGACCAACGGGGTATTAACATTGTCATTGAGCTCTGTATTCACCTAAGCTCTACTTCTTACCAATCTCTAATCATCTAGTCCCTTAGCCCATAATCCAAGTATTACTTCACCATCACATATATAGACCTACAAAACATTAACATCTTAAACCGTAAGCATGAGGCTTAGTAAGTAAAAGACATAACATGTCGTTATATATATAAATAACATGTAAGCATTAGAACATATAAAATCATCATATTGCTTGAGCACATAACCTTTCATAACGTAGAACATCAAAATACCTAACCTTTCATAATATTGAACATCCACCATCACTTTAGCCATTTCTCTTGCTTACAAAACTAAGATCAACCTATAGTGTTAGGTCCATCCTACCTTAATTCCTTCTACTACAAACATGTAACATACACATAAACCCATACACGTTAGAATCCACATAATAGCATGTAAACGTCGTTTCACTTACCTTAGCCCCAAGCTAGTGTAACAACTGGAAATTTAGGGAGTCTATTTTAGGTAACCTCATTACGTTAAACTAAACCGAGTTTGGCCTTTAACACTATTTTTATCAACCGTGACCTGATTTTATATCGTCTATTGGTTTTTATGGTTTATTTCATTATTGAACGAGTTATCGTGTGAGCTTTAACTCTTTTTGGTAGGCACTATTCAATTCAGCACTAGAAAAGCCTAAAACGAGAAATAATGTAACTTTTAGACCAGAATTTAAAAATTTACAAATAATAGTCAAAACTTATGGAAAAACATAAATAACGTATAATAGAAAGTTTAATGAACGCCGTGGGACACACTCGGGGGACAATATATGAGCTCGGGAATGGGCAAACGGGATAGTTTATTTAAAATGACGCCTTCGGCCCCTCTTTGTTTAGCCTAGCCGCCCCTCCCCCCATCCCACTTCATTTTTATTTTAGTCCTCAACTCAAAAATATAAATACCCCATCACCTCCTCATTTCACCTCTTCATTTTCTCTCACTAAACACACACACACACACTTTTCTCTCTTTAACTCTCTCTCTCTCCTCAAAATAATTAAAACCCTAACCCTAAACCCAACCGGCCGCCGCCACTGTTCCGGCCACCTCCGGCCACACCACCGCGCGTAACCACCCACCTCCACCACCATCTTGAAGCTCTCTTTCTCCTCTTTCCAACCATATATGACACGCGCCATTTAGACCTCCATAACACCTTCAAATCTTCAAATTAAGATTCGGATCTTTAGGGTTTCAAGTGGGTTTTGTAGCTCATGTTTGTAAAAGGTAAAATGGACTTGAATATATCTTGTTTGAGCATAAAGAAGCAATGTACAACCCATTTAGGGTTCGTATATGGGGCGACTTTTAGGGCTTTTGGGTGAAACATGGGATTAAATCTAATTAACACTTAAATAAACATGTAGCTAGTGTTTTGGAATCATGTGGTGTATCATATTGTCGGGTCTTTGCATTTTAGGTGTAGTTTTATGTTTTTGGTTAGAATAGATGACGGGTTTGATGTTTGGTTAATGATTGGAGGATGATTGATTATGTTTGGCGGTTGTGGTATTGATTTAGGAGTGTTTGGATGTGAGAAATGGGGCGTACAAGCCACCAAGACCCACGCTAGGCATACCGTGACGGACCCATATGGACCAAGGGTCCGGGTCGAAGGTTGCGGGTAGCTTGTGGGTTGATATTGTTGGTGTTTAGATGAGACGCTGCGGAGCCGAAAAGCTTCTAGAGCTTGTTTGGTTCACGTGGTCTTGACTGCGACCGTGTCATGACCATTAGGGTCATAACATTGGTTTCGGTATATTTGGTGGTTGATTGGTTGGCGAGATTGATTGGAGTTGATTTGGGATTTAATTGCGCTATTATGACTTTTATTTGGACTTGATATATATAAATTGTCAACTTTGAGCAACGTCGGTGTTACTTTGACTTTTTAGTCAATAGTTGACCCTGACAACGCCGTAACATAGACTTTAGTATAGTTTGGACTATTGATTGATTAAAAGCCGAGAAGTCATGACTCGTGCTTGTGGACTTGAAACGAATAACGATATGAAATTAATATTAGAATTTGGCGAAATATATATATATGAAAATGCTAATAGACTATGAAACATAAATAATAAAAAGGCTTTATACCAAAAATATCGATAACAAGACTTATCTTGTTATTTACGATTTTAAATAGAAACTAACGACTAAAAATGGAAAATGTTTTATAATAAATAAGTAATTAATGTTTCGAGTACACGATTATCGAAATATGCCAATTATGGGCATTTAATACTAGTTTCAAGTATTTATTTACTTACGTTGTGTGCATGGATTACGGATAACCTAACATTAATAGTGTTAATCCACGTGGGTAGTGGACTTATTAGGTTGACGAATCTAGTAAGAGCCCGCTAGGTACGTTGGGTAACGTTATTAATGGGTGAATTATCCTTATAACTCTTTAGGATGCGACCGATTTATGGGATAATATGCGACACGAATAAATAATTGAGTTTATCGAGTTGACGAATTCGATAAGGTCTACTATTTATTCCGAAACTTATTGGACTATGGAGCTTATCGCTTAGATGTCTCATTGTGTTGCATTGAGTCACATATTGGTTGTTTGAGTGCATTCATGGCATCATATTGAGTCGATACACCCACATGAGGATACCAAACACTAGGACTAAACGGTGAAACAAGACATTTTTGGAAATAACGAAATGGAATACATTGGGGTAGATAACGTTGATTTTGGGAAATATATATTAAAATTGGTTTACATTGATAGGTTGTGTCGAGTCGATAGTTGATATGCTGTGATTACCGTTATCTTCTCGGCTAGTGTTTATTCGTATGCGTTGCTTGCTTGAGGTGAGTTTCATAGCCCCATTTTTATCTATATTTTTAACTAAATTGAGGTGAGAATCATGCTACTGTTTTTGGACCTTTAAAACTATTTGGATTTTCTTATGTGCTTGACTGTTTAGTTAGATGTGCGTAGTCGCTGACTTAGACTAGGTAGCAATCCCACTTAACTATAACCTGTTGCCTAGCTAAGAATAGACTTCTCTACCCCGACCTAGTCCGAGGTTGGAAATTGTTCTAGATTTTGCCACGCATCGTGCCGGACTAGAGTCGCCGGGCCCGAGTGATCCCTGGATGCGGGATATGGATTGTGATCCGGTTAGGATCGGTTTGTGAACGATGTTTATCTATCCTTAGTCTTGCATAGCAAATCAACTCCTACAGTTCCACTACGATTTTATTGAATTTAAACCTATGAACTCACCAGTGTAGCACCTTTTAACATGTTTTCTCGTGTATTTAAATGACGTTTGGAATACGTGTTCGGTGGAAGCTTGGCAAGGAGGCATGGTTCAAGGATCATATTTGACTCTGATAAATTATGGGGACCTATTTTATTAAATAATGTTTTGGGCCTAATATTTGTACTTTTGGATTAATGTTTTGAATATTTAAATTTGGGATTGGTTTTGAATGAAAATGACTATCTTGTTTGCTATACTTGTGTGAGATACCAATCTAATCGTAATGCCCCGAAAACTTGATTAAGTCTTCTGCTGTACCGAGATTTGGGGGTGTTACAGATTGGTATCAGAGCTCAAGGTTATAGAGAACTAGGTATTTTATAAATCCTAAAGTATAACCACTTTTTAAGATAATTGATCCTCGGCCGACGCTTGGCCGCTTGCCAAGCCGAAGCTTCTTATTTGATTATGGTATGAACTACGATTTGAATTATGAGACGTTACGTTTTGGGATATGATTATTGATTTTGGGTAAATGTGATGCGATTATCGAGATATTACGGATTTGATTTGAGTTATCGATATGTTATGATTTTGGGATTTTGAGCTCGATTGATTTGATATAGGATTATATGATGGAACTGAACTTATGTGTTTTATTTAAAGGCATATTTTGAGTAATGCGGTACCTCTATTTTTAAAACTTTCATTATGTAGGCAGCTCACTTTAGTTCATCAGCATCACCATGTCTTAGAAGACCTAGATCCCCTACTGTACCACCTCAGGATTTACCCGTCACTCTAGTTCATCATCATCATCAGATCGCCCTAGCTCATCTAGGCAGCTCACTTTACATCAGGTCTTAGCACGAGCCCAAACACCTAGACTTGCTCATAGTACTGCCCCGCATGTCCGTGAGACCACCAGAGATCACCATGTCTTAGAAGACCTAGATCCCCTACTGTACCACCTCAGGATTTACTCCAAGACAGACTGACTTCATGGACTCTCCCTCTGAGGATGAGGGCGAGGAGGAGCATGAGGTCGAGGAGGAGCATGAGATTGAGGAGCTATATGTAGATGAGGATGAGGATCCTCAGGAGGAGGATGATGAGGATATCCTGAAGGGGTTCCTCCATTGCAGAGTCTGCACATTCTCCAGACCAAGCTCTCCTTTGCCTGAGCCCTGATTCTCCTTTGATTTTTGATTTTGATTCACCACCACATTCACCTGAGATAGGTAGCCCGTTAGGATCTGAGATACCATCGGAGATTGCTTCAGAGCCCGAGGAGTATAGAGGTACGGGTCTGATCTGGAAGAGGATTATATCCCAGAATATTAGTCTCAGTAGGTTGTCAGATCGATTAGATGGAGTGACGAGGACTGGTGTAGAGGATTTGAGGATAGATTTGACTAAGATGGAGAAGAAGTCGATGGCCCTGGAGAGGGTCCCTGTCGGACTTTATGAGCAGGTAGGAGACCGCACGCAGAGTGCTCCTCGAGAAGCCAGCTGTGAGGCGACTAAGCGCTTCAAGCGCAAGGTCGATGAGCTGGAGAGGAGGTCGTGAATCTTAGGAAGGATTGCGACTCTCAGCGTTTGAGGATTTTGTCACTATGGAAAGTGATAGATGATGTTTGGAGATCATTTAGGAATGCCCGTAGTCGTGGCTAGATAGTGTTAGATTCATGGCTTTGTAGCATCTTGAAACTAAGTAGTACTTGGTTCGAGATGTAGACCTATCCTAGTTATCTTATTAGTATCGTTGTTAGGATCGTTTTTGAGTTCTCTGTATCCTTTCATGTATTCCACCTTGAAACCTATGAGTTATGGTTATTGGAACGTGCATCCTTTAGTTATGATCCGGTCTCTGATTATTTTGTTTTGGGTATAGCGTTATCCTTGTTGACCTTGATTATGTATTCGAGCGTTATTTGGTGATCTTTGGAACCCAACTCTATCTTTAGGGCGTGAACTGTGAACTTGTGAAACTATTATTCTTGCCTTAAGAATGATGGCAACAAGACGAAACCCGCCTAGGAACAACCAAGCAGCTCCTGCTGTTGTGGTTGCCCCTGTCGGTCGAGGTCGTCGTCCGAACCCGACCACTCCACCTGTTGAGAACCTGAATACTGATAACCCAGCTGTAGGAAACCCGAATGTAAACGATCATGCTGAGAATGGTCTTGTTCCACAAAACCCTCCACATGTGAACCAACCCACATTGACCACTTGTGACGCAACGTGTCAGCCAACGCTAGCTAGTCGAAATAAATCTCTAACACCTCTGGTGGAACCCCGATGCTGAATCGAACTCGAGGTTGTACCTACAAAGAGTTCGATTCGTGGTCCCATCGAGTTTGGAGGAACTGAGGGAGTAGTTTACCTAACTAGGTGGTTGGAGAAAACTGAATCTGTGTTTACCATTAGCAACTGTGATGAGGATTGTAAGGTTAAGTATGCAATATTTACCTTGAAGGACGGCGTTAACCCTGGGTGGAACAACTATCACAGCATAGAGGAAGTGATGTAGCTTATAGCATGACTTGGACTCGTTTAAGACCCTCTGATCAAGACTTACTGCCTTAGGAATGAAGTTAAGAAGTTAGAAATTGAGTTCTGGAACCATAAGGTTAAGGGTACTGACATGACGACTTACAATCGTCGTTTCCAAGAGTTATCATTGCTTTGCCCTGATATGGTTCGCACTAAAGACCTTAAGATTGAGAGGTATACAATTTGCATGAGGCAATTACTGTGGCTCAGCGTTTGATGGACTCTTATGTATTAGAAGTAGGAGACAAGGGTAAGAGTGATAGGAGTGATAAGAGGAAGAGGAATGAAGTTGTTAAAGGGAATGGCAACAAGCGGCATGAGACAGCCAGGGTGTTCGCCATAAGAAATGGAGAAAGGAAGAGTTATGAAGGTAGTAGACCCATGTGTGGTCGTTGCAACCGACACCACCATGGACCGTGCCCGATTGTGTGTAGGAAGTGCTCTAAGGTAGGACACTTGGCCAAAGACTGAGGTCCCACCACTTGCTACAGCCAACTGCACATAGGAGCGGACTGAAGGCCACTGCACACCGCTTTGGATGTGGAGAAGGGGCACTACAAGAATGAGTGCCGAGAGTCGTGGATGAGAGGAAATCCCAGTAATGTAGGAGGATTTGTTAATCGAGGTGAGGAAATAATGGCTTAAACCCTGTGAAGCGTGAGGTTGTGGAGAACCAGGAAAATCATGGTGCTAGGAATCAGCAGAGAGACATGGGAACAAGTGCAGTGTGGTATGCTATGGGAAGGGAAGCTGGTGAGGACCCTAACGTAGTTACCGGTACGTTCCTTCTCAATAATCGCTATGCTTCCATACTGTTTGATACTGGTGCGGATATGAGTTTTGTATCCACCAACTTTATGCCATTACTAGGAATCTCCCAAACACCTCTAGGGTTTAGTTACGATGTGGAACTAGCTAATGGGAATAGGGAGAAGATAGACACCGTAGTCCGAGGTTGTACCTTAAGTTTCTTAGACCACCCGTTTAGCATAGACCTATTTCCGCTAACCTTGAGAAGTTTTGACGCCATTATCGAATGGATTGGCTGTCGAAGAACGGTGCACACATCATCTGCGATGAGAAGATCGTGCGTGTAACATATGGCGGAAAAGTTCGAGCATACAAGAGATCGGAAAAGCGACGTGGAAGTCCTTCCCGGTTAAGCATCATCTCTTGTATTAAGGCCCAGAAGTACATTGATAAAGGAGGTTGTCTTTTTTCTTGGCTCAATTTCTGAAAAGAAAAGCTAGGAGAAGAGTGAAAGACACCTTAATGATGTACCCGTCGTTAGAGAATTTCCATATGTGTTTCCCGACGATTCGCCAAGGATTCCACCCGTCCACAAGTGGAATTCCAAATAGAGTTGATACCCGGCCGCACCCGTAGCCCGGCACCCTATCGACTTGCTCCAACAGAATTGGTGGAACTGTCTTAAACAGTTGGCGGAGTTGTCGTGAGAAGGGATCCATTCGACCAAGTTCGTCACCTCGGGGAGCTCCTGTTGTTTGTAAAGAAGAAGGATGGATGTTTCGGATGTGTATTGATTATAGGGAGTTGAATAAGTTGACTCAAGTGAAGAACCTATATCCGCTACCTAGAATAGATGACCTATTCGACCAACTCCAAGGAGCTAGTGTCTTTTCTAAGACCGACTTACGATCTGGTTATCACCAGCTTAGAGTTCGAGAGGAGGATATCCCTAAGAAGGCGTTTAGGACTTGTTATGGACACTATGAATTCCAAGAGATGTCGTTTGGTTTGACCAACGCACCAGCGGTTTTCATGGATCTCATGAACCGAGTATGTAAGCCATATCTGGATAAGTTTAGACGACATCTTGATATACTCCAAGAGTAGTGAGGAGCACGAAGAGCATTTGAGACTCATTTTAGGATTGTTGGGAGAGGAGAAGTTGAACGCCAAATTCTCTAAGTGTGAATTTTGGATACCGTCCGTACAATTCTTAGGTCACGTGATAGATATTCGAGGTGTTCATGTTGACCCAGCTAAGATTGAGGCCATTAAGGAATGGGAAGCTCCTAAGAACCCATCGTGAATCCGCTAGTTTCTAGGTTTAGCGTGCTATTATAGGAGATTCATTACCGAGGGATTTTCCAAAATAGCTAAGTCACGACCAAACCACATGAAGGACGTTAAGTATGAATGGGAGAAAAGGAAGAAGAAGCATTCCAACTTCTAGGAGAAGTTGCGTGTAGTGCCCATCCTAGCTTTCCAAGGAAGTAAGACTTTGTCGTATATCGCGACGTCGATAAAGGCTTAGGTGTTGTTTTGATGCAACGGGAGAAGGTGATTGCTTATGCATCCCGATAACTTAAGAAGCATGAGAAGAACTACACCACCCATGACCTGAGTTAGGTGTCTGTAGTGTTTGCCCTTAGAATCCGGAGACATTATCTGTATGGAACCAAGTGTGTAGTGTTTACCGACCATAAGAGCTTGAAGCACATCTTGGATCGAAGGAATGAATATGAGAAAGCGACGCTGGTTAGAATTGCTTAGTGATTATGACTGTGAGATTCATATCATCCCGGTAAGGCTAATGTTGTGGCTGATGCACTTAGTCGTAAGGAGAACATTCCACCATTGCTCGTTCGATCCCTAGGAATGACCATTGTTTCGCCTCTACCATCTCAAATCTTAGACGCCCATCAGCAGGATTGACGGAAGAGAACCATCCTTACGAGAATCTTCATGGAATGGTAGAAAGTGAAACGGTTTTCTTGAAGCGCTCCGATGGAACCTTATGCTTCAAAGACGTGGTGGATACCATTTCATGGTGGGATCCGTAAGTTGATTATGCAAGAGTCGCATAAATCAAAATACTCTATTCATCCCAGAGCCGATAAGATGTATCCGGACCTTAAGAAACTCTACTGGTGGCCTAACATGAAAGCCGACATAGCTCAATATGTCAGTTGGTGCTTGACTTGTTCTAATGTAAAGGCCGAACACCGAAACCTCAGGAGTCTTAGTTCAACCCAACTCCTGAATGGAAATGGGAGTAATCGCCATAGACTTTGCACCAAATTAAGAACAAATTAGCGGAATGACGCTATCCTGGTAAATTGTTGATCGTTTAACTAAGTCTGCTCACTTCCTAGCCATTAGCGAGACCGATAGTCTCGACAAGCTCGCTTGACTGTAACTTAAGGAGATAGTATCGCATCATGGAGTACCGATATCTATAATTCGATCGATAGCCATTTTACATCCCACTTTGGAGATCCTTACGCCGGGAACAAACCCGATATGAGCAATGCTTATCACCCTCAAACCGATGGTCAAAGCGAGAGAACCATTCGCACTTTAGAGGATATGCTTAGAGCCTGTGTTATTGATTTGGCAAAGGCCGGAGAGACATCTCCTTTTGGCCGAATTCTCTTACAACAATAGTTATCATTCTAGCATTAAGGTCACTCCATTTGAAGCATTGTATGGTAAAAATGTCGTTTCCCTGCTTGTTGGGCTGGTTGGTAGAGTCAACTTACGGACCCGAACTTGTCCTAGAAACCACTGAGAAGATAGTTCAGATTCGTAACCGTTTGCAAACCGCTCGTGATAGACAAAAGAGTTATGCCGATAAGAGACGTAAACCCTTAGAATTTCAGGTTGGAGATCGTGTTATATTAAAGGTTTCTCCTTGGAAAGGATTGATTCGATTTGGAAAGCGTGGAAAACTCAATCCCCGATATATTGGTCCCTTTCCAATCTTGAAAGAATCGGACCGGTAGCATACCGCCTGGCTACCTTTGGAATTGAGCAAAGGTACACAATGTCTTTCATGTTAGTAATCTTAAGAAATGTCTTTCGAAGGAAAACATAGTTGTGCTCTTAAGAGATATCCGTATTGATGAGAAATTGAATTTCTTTGAGGAACCGATTGAGATCATTTATCGGAGATTAAACTACTAAAGCATAGCCGTATTCGATTGTCAGTTCGTTGGAACTCCACATGGACCGAGTTCACTTGGGAACGTGAGGACGTTTTCCGTAGGAAGTATCCTAAACTATTCATGACATCAAGCAATCTCGAGTGAAACCCGGACGGGTTTCTTCTCGAGGCTGGGAGGTGTGACAATGGTAATTTAGGGAGTCTATTTTAGTTAACCGCATTACGTTAAACTAAACCGAGTTTTGCCTTTAACACTATTTTATCAACCGTGACTTGATTTTATATCGTCTATTGGTTTTTATGGTTTATTTCATTATTGAACGAGTTATCGTGTGAGTTTTAACTCTTTTGGTAGGCACTATTCGATTCGGCACTAGAAAAGCCTAAAACGAGAAATAAAGTAACTTTTAGACCGTACTCTAAAATTTACAAATAAATAGTCAAAACTTGTGGAAAACCATAAATAACGAAAATAAAAAGTCGAATGAACGTCGTGGGACACTCGGGGGACAATATATGAACTCGAGAATGGGCAAACGGGATAGTTTACTTAAAATGACTCCTTCCGCCCCTCTTGTTTAGCTAGCTCTAGCCCCGCCAACCCCCATCCCACTTCATATTTTTAGTCCTCAACTCAAAAATATAAATACCCCATCACCTCCTCATTTCACCTCTTCATTTTCTCTCACTAAAAACACACACACACCTCTCTAACTCTCTCTCTCCTCAAAATAATTAACACCTAACCCAAAACCCAACGCCACCGCCATCTCTTCGCCACCTCCGGCCACACAGGTATGCGGACCACCCACCTCCACCACCATCTTGAAACTCTCTTTCTCCTCTTTCCAACCATATATGGCACGCTTCATATAAACCTCCATAACACCTTCAAATCTTCAAATTAAGATTCGGATCTTTAGGGTTTCAAGTGGGTTTTGTAGCTCGTGTTTGTAAAAGGTAAAAGGGACTTGAATATGTCTTGTTTGAGCATAAAGAAACCACGACAACCCATTTAGGTTCGTATATGGGGCTTAATTTTAGGGCTTTGGTGAAACATGGATTAAATCTAATTAACACTTAAATAAACATGTAGCTAGTGTTTTGGAATCATGTGGTGTATCATATTGTTGGGTATTTGCATTTTAGGTTTAGGTTATGTTTTGGTTAGAATAGATGATGGGTTTGATGTTTGGTTAATGATTGGAGGATGATTGATTGTGTTAGGAGGTTGTGGTATTGATTTGGGAGTTTTGATGTGAGACATAGGTGACAAGCCACCAAGACCCACGTTGGGCATAGCTTGGGGCGTGACGGACCCATATGGACCAAGGGTCCGGTCGAAAGGTCGGTAGCGTGGGTTGATATTGTTGGTGTTTGGATGAGAAGCGTGGAGTAAAAAGCTTCTAGAGCTTGTTTGGTTCACGGGTCTAATCAGGACCGTCACACCATTAGGTCATAACATTGGTTTCGGGTATACTTGGTTGGTTGATTGGTTGGCGAGATTGATTTGAGTTGATTTGGGATTTAAACGCTTATTATGACTTTTATTTAGACTTGATATATATAAATTGTCAACTTTGAGCAACGTCGGTGTTACTTTGACTTTTTAATCAATAGTTGACCCCACAACCGTAACATGGACTTTAGTATAGTTTGGACTATTGATTGATTTAAAAGCCGAGAAGTCATGACTCGCTTTGTGGACTCTAAACGAATAACGATATGAAACTAATATTGGAATTTGACGAAATATATATATATGAAAATGCTAATAGACTATGAAACATAAATAATAAAAAGGCTTTTATACCAAAAATATTGATAATAAGACTTATCTTGTTATTTACGATTTTAAAAAGAAACTAACGACTAAAAATGGAAATGTTTTATAATAAATAAGTAATTAATGTTTCGAGTACATGTTTATCAAAATATGCCAATTATGGGCATTTAATACTTGTTTCAAGTATTTATTTACTTACGTTGTGTGCATGGGTTACGGATAACCTAACATTAATAGTGTTAATCCACGTGGGTAGCGGACTTATTAGGTTGACGAATCTAATAAGAGCCCGCTAGATACGTTGGGTAACATTATTAATGGGTGAATTATTCTTATGACTCTTTAGGATGCGAATCGATTTATGGGATAACGACACAAATAAATAATTGAGTTTATCGAGTTGATCTAATTCGATAAGGTTTACTATTAATTCTGAAACTTATTGGACTATGGAGCTTATCGCTTAGATGTCTCATTGTGTTGCATTGAGTCACACATTAGTTGTTTGAGTGCATTTATGGCATCATATTGAGTCGATACACCCACATGAGGATACCAAACACTAGGACTAAACGGTGAAACGAGATATTTTTGGAAATAACAAAATGGAATACATTGGGGTAGATAACGTTGATTTTGGGAAATATATATTAAAATTGGTTTACATTAATAGGTTGTGCCGAGTCGAGAAGGATTTGTGTGATTACCTGTTATCTTCTGCTAGTGTTTATTCGTACGTTGCTTGCTTGAGGTAAGTTTCATAGCCCCATTTTATCTATATTTTAACTAAATTGAGGTGAGAATCATGCTACTGCTTTTTGGACCTTAAAACTATTTGGATTTTCTTATGTGCTTGACTGCTTAGTTAGATGTGCGGTAGTCGTTGACTTGACTAGGGTAGCAATCCTAATTGCTATAACTGCTGCCTAGCTAAGAATAGACTTCTACCTCGACCTAGTCCGAGGTTGGAAATTGTTCTAGATTTTGCCACGACAGCTGACTAGAGTCACAATGGAGTGATCCCTAGATGCGGATATGGATTGTGATCCCGTTAGATCGGTTTGGAACGATGTTTATCTATCCTTAGTCTTGCATAGCAAATCAACTCCTACAGGTCCACTACGATTTTATTGAATTTAAACCTATGAACTCACCAATGTAGCTGAATTTTAGCATGTTTTCTCGTGTATTTAAATGACGTTTGGAATAATGGTTCGTGGAAGCTTGGCAAGGAGGCATGGTTCAGGATCATAATCGACTCATAAATTATGGGGACCTATTTTATTAAATCATGTTTTGGGCCTAATATTTATACTTTTGGATTAATGTTTTGAATATTTAAATTTGGGATTGGTTTTGAATGAAATTGACTATCTTGTTTGCTATCCTTGTGTGAGAAACCAATCCAGTCGTAACTCCCCTCAAAAACTTGATTAAGTCTTCCTACGAGATTTGGGGTGTTAAGCAATGGCAATTCAAGGAATCATCACCATCATCATCGATCTCTCTAAGCATCCTAACCATTATTATAATAAGATAAACATTTAATTACACAACCAAATAACCATAACAATGGTTATTGAACCATTAACTCATTTCTTAATAATACTTAATTCCACTATAATCATATATTGATTATATTATAGCCATCTTATAAAAATACCCACTTTGAATCAATACCATTAGTTTCATAATCTTTAAACCCATTTAATTAGCTTGAACACCATTGATTAATATTAATATCATATGATCATACCTTGATCATATGATGAAAACCTTTAATTTCACTAAATTCATCAATTAACCTTTAACCCATAATCATCAACACTTCAATTTTGTATTAGAACATAATTAATAAAACCTCAATTAGGTGTAAGAACCCTAATTCTTATAGTAACAATTAAACATTAATTGGGAGTCACTTACGAAAAAGATCATTGTTAAGGCTTCATCTTAAAATAAGACTACTCTTCTTCACAAAGTGATCATCAAGCTTTGGTCTCCTCCTTTTTCTTTGTAAAACGATAACATCCATCACACACACACACACACTTTTTATCAAAAACCCTGAATTCTAGTATATGTTAGTTGTGAGTTTGTCGATTTGGCAACTATGGTCCTCAAGTCCCTTCTCTTATCATACCAATAACTTTATTACTAATTTACTACAGCAACATTAGTCCCTTTAGTCCACCTTCTTCTAATGATTGTGACACATCTATTTCTATAATATTTACATAACATTTAATACTTATCATTTGACTACCAAGTTTGACCAACCAATCCCGTGAGTCCTTTAAACTTATAAAAGTCGTAGTCAACTTAGTCAAATGGCATAATAAAAACACTTGGCCCGGTTTCGGTGTTATAATTTTACCTCTTTATTTAGATTTCCCCCTAAATCTCTCGCTAAAAACTAACCATTACTTGGTCAAATCTTATCCCCATTCTAGCACTACATTTCATTCATTATTTCATTTCAAAGATCTAAGTGATCTTGCAACATTAAGTAATATATATATATATATATATATATATGTATATATATATATATGTATATATATATATATATATATGTGTATATATATATATATATATATATATATATATACATACCTATATATATGTATATAAATATATGTGTATATATATATATATATATATATATATATATATATATATATATATATATATATATATATATAAATATATGTATATATATATATATATATATATATATATATATATATATATATATATATATATATATATATATATGAATATATCTACTACAATTGCATCAAAAATGTGTCTCTGACATTTTTGTTCCCATTCTTTCCAGGGGACCCCTAATCATTGCTAGTGTATTATTTATGAAGTATTGTAGCTAATTGGCTACAATAATTGTAGCCAAGCTATCCCCTATATATATATACATATATATATATATATATATATATATATATATATATATATATATATATATATATATATATATATATATATATATATATATATATATATATATATATATATATATAGGGAAGAGTTATTTTCAAAACCAAAGTTAGTGTAGCCGAATCATGGAACTGCTTTTGAGCCATTAGATGATAAAATCAAGGGTTGAAATTTAAAATGGCAGTTTTGCAATTAAATGAAAAATAAATTAATGTTTCCCTAAAGCTTGAGGGACATTTAACACGTCATAATAATTAATTCAAAGAAAACAAAACAGTTATTGACTTCCACGTTTTTAGTTGGAAATATTCAAATCTTCCATTAATTAAGGTCTATCTTTGTTTCTTCCCCAAATATGTCAAACCGTCTCTCATAAATTAGAAAGGAAAAATGAAATCATTATGTGTTTAATGTTTATCTTACGAATTGATCCAATGATTTTTTTGGACAGTTGGTGGGTCTTGGATGAAAAAGAAAGACTAAATGGTTTTCGAGAATGTGAGTTTCAGTTTTTCTTCTTTGTTTTTCTAGTGATCATGACTTATCAGGTAGCATCTTGTTCTATTTTTTTTTTTTTTTTTTTTAGTTTCATTTATAAGGTGGCACTATAGTGTGCTATATTTATCAAAACTTTAAGGTTTTATTTGATGTATTATGGGTTGTTGTGTTGCATGTTTCTAAAATATATC
>OU343224.1:346814738-346881261 GCA_910596185.1 Chrysanthemum makinoi | reverse complement strand
AAGTTGTTAAAACTCATATGAAATATGGACAGAAAAGCTCCCAACTTTTCTTACTAAAAGGTCTGGGGATGTGAGGCGTTTGTTAAACGTGACACACCAGATAAGCTCCAAGCCAGATCTGTTAAGTGTATCTTTGTAGGATACCCTAAGGAAACTATGGGTTACTACTTCTACTACCCAGCTGAGAACAAAGTCATTGTGGCTAGGTATGGAGATTTCCTTGAAAGGAATCTCATATCTCAAGAACTCAGTGGGAGAGTATATGTTCTGGAATATGATCAAGAAGATACAACACCTTCTGAAACTACTAGCCAACTTCAAGAAAAGCCTGAAAGCTTAGGCGTCCCTCCGAAGTTGTTCCCATTCGTAGGTCTGAAAGGACTATACGTGCACCTAACCGTCTATGTCTTAACATAGAGGTGGAGGAAAATATGGTTGGGGATCTTAATGAACCTGCCAACTATAAGGCTACCATGGCTAATCCTGAAAAGGATAAATGGCAGATTGCTATGAATGAGGAAATGCAATCCATGAAAGATAATGAAGTTTGGATTGAAGTTGACCTTCCTCCCAATGCGAAAATCTTTGGAAGTAAGTGGATCTTCAAGAAGAAAACTGACATGGATGGCAATGTACACACCTACAAGGCTCGCTTTGGTAGCTAAAGGTTTTACTCAAACCTATGGCATTGACTACGAGGAGACATTCTCCTATAGCGACATAAGAGCTATTAAGATTCTCATAGCTATAGCTGCACACTATGACTATGAGATTTGGCAGATGGATGTCAAAACCGTCAATGGTCGTCTAGATGAAGACATCTATGGCGGCAATGCCGAGGTTTGTGAATCCGTTATTTCTAACCGTATGCAAGCTTAAAGGTCCATTACTTTCTTGTTCTCAGATGTCGATGACATATTAATCATTGGAAATCATATACCAAGTCTAAATGAGGTGAAAGCCTATCTTGGTAAATGTTTTTCGATGAAGGACGAAGCAAAGATACATACCGGAATCAAGATCTACCGGGATAGATCAAGGCGGCTAATTGGTTTAAGCCAAAGTGCTTACATTGACAAGATATTGAAGAGATTCAATATGAAAAATTCCAAGAAGGGATTTTTGCCAATGCAAGTAAATCATGGTTTGAGCCAAGGTCGTGCTTCATCACTTGCAGAGGTGGCGCGTATGAAGAAAGTTCCTTATGCTTCGGCTGTAGGATCTATCATGTACGCTGTACGATGCACAAGGCCTGATGTGGCGTTTGCTCAAAACTTGACCGGGTCAGATCAACAGAATCGGGTGAAATTCACTGGATCTTGTAAAACATATTCTCAAGTACCTTAGGGCTACAAGAGATATGTTCATAGTGTATGGGGAAATCCGAGCGGAATGTCATTACAGTTTCGCGATGCATCTGGAAGTGTGACAAAGATGAAACGAAGTCTCGACGGGTTACATATTTGTCATCAATGGAGGTGTGTGGATTGGAAGAGCAGAAAAGCACAACACTGGCGATATCAAGCATGAAAGTGAGTACATAGCGCCCGAGGCTGCCATGGAAGCTGTTTGGATAAGGAAGTTTGTTTCGGGCTTGGTGTTATGCCGTCGATTGAAAATCCTATTAAAGTATATTGTGACAATTCATCTGCAATTACTTTTGCCCATGAACCCGAGTCATGAAGGGCACCATACACTATCCTAGACAATATCACTATGTTCGAGAGCAAGTCGAGATAGGTGAAATTGAGTTGCTCAAAGTTCACACACAGATGATAACCTAGCGCATCCTTTAACAAAGGCCTTACCTGGTGAAAAACCTAATCATTTGTCTGATAAGTTTGGACTTCGTTTAGCTAGTAGTTTCATGCCCATCTGTGACTAAATATTTTAGATAAAAGGATATTGTAAACATTATTATTGAAATGAAATAAAGTATTTTGTTATGTTTATTATTCATTTATTATGATGTTGTCCTATATTTGCATGTTTAAATCCATGAATAACTTAAGTTATTCTAAATAGTCCGTTGTCAATTAATAACATGGGAATGATGTTGAATTAAGACAAATCTGAGTATTAGTTAGAATATGCTTGAAAGTGTATTGATGCGTAGCATGACTAATTTCAGATGATATTCAATGAATTGAGTATAGAACTTATCCCACCCACATGATAATACTTTATGGATCTTTGTCATTAAGTATATCATGAATATTTATCCTCTGACTTGAGATACCAGAGATATGTCATGGATGTAGTGCATTTTTGTGAAGCAATCTAAGCTATAATGAATGGTAGTTATAAGGGTTGTTTTCGAAGTGTTATGAAATCTATGAATCCTACTTGTAGTCAAAATAGGATTTGTTTCCTTCAAATTTATTTTGAAGTATAATATCGCTGGGCCCCTCAGTAGGGTTGTTAAAATGTTTGCATGGTCATGCCCAAGGTCTTCGGAATATGTTCAAGAATTGGTAATCTTGATCAATCACATAAAGCGAGAAACATAATAGTTAATTAAGAAATGAGTGAGATCCATATTCTTATTAACATGGTATTAGAAACAAAGGATGAATATGATGATGAATCATCAAACTTGGTTTTTCTCCAGAAAACCATACACGAGTTATACCGGGGGCATTGGCGTGTTGCAAGACGCTAACCAATGTCATTTCACGTTTTGTAAACATATCCAAGTGGGAGCTGTTGGAAATGTATATATTTACAAATACGTAAATGACCAGATTCGAACTCGTGACCACGGGATTGCACATATTACGAATGAGAATTAAAGTTAATAATTAATGTTAATTGATTACGATTAATTATTATACAAAACTCGACTAACGATCGTTAAATGTAAATGGAGAGAATATATGGTGAATATTTAGAAAATGGAAAAGATGTGGGATTTCTTTGGGGCACTCCATGGCCGGCCAAAGGGAGGGGTTTCACAACCCTAAACCCTAACTTGTTCCCAAAGTTTTCATTAACTATATATACAAAGTCTAGGTTAATGTTTTTATATAGCTTTTGTGCACACACATTAACCTAAAAGTTTCTTTGTTCTTCTCTTGCTAAAAGTCGGCCGAAACCCCCCTCCTAAGGGTGTTTTGGTTTTGTTTTTCTAAAAAAAGTTTTGTAGATCTAGCAATCGTTTTAATTGTTTGTTAATTCGGTGTACAAGAACGTTGTAGTAAGACACTATTCTTACACCAATTGGTTTGAGTTATAAAACGGTAAGGGATAACTCGTTAAACCACTTTGTCACATTCATTGAAGAGATCTACCAATTGCAAGAGGTGCATTACGCATCTTTCAGTTAATTATTTATTTGATATGATCTTTAGTCTTCCGCTGTGTACTCTTGATGTCTACATGTTTTATTGTATGTCATGTATTATAAACTCAACAGATTCTTCTTCATGCACTGCTTAAGAAGCTCTTTTATTTTATTTTCTAGAAACAGGATTAGATCTTTGTGAACTCAATTGTGGCCTTCCGGTCATGTGCTTTTCTGAAGAAATGTTTGACATAGTCCGAGTAAAGGACATTCTTATGAGCAAGCACCTCTCCACCTCGCTATCACTTCTTCCAAAGGTCCAAAACAAAGCACTAGGCTACGGGTTCACAAATACCGAGACTGAAATCCTGTATTGCTAGTATTTCCCGTTACTCATGATTTGAAGTGCATCTCCAACAATAATCACCAAAGTTCCGCTAACCGGAGGGACATGAATCCATTTCATAGACTCTATGTTCCACACGAAAAGTCCTCTAATATCATCTTGAAGGAGTTATAGTCAGTGTGGATACATCTCATGACGCCCACACCCACGTAAGTTCGGTTAATTTTATAGTAGTTAAGGTTAATCCTCTTGGACCCCATTAGAATCGATTCTTTGGTCTCATCAATCTCTTTTAAATTCAGTCCGTTTATTAGTATATCGAAAGCTTCTTGACTACTAATTCAGAACTCTTAATGTATTCCAAAGCTTGATCCCTATGATCAGATAAAGGGTCAAAACTTAGTGTATTAAATGTTGAATCTTTATATCATGCATGTGTAAACTTAAATAAAAATGTTAATCAAGTGTTAATCAAGATTGTAGGTTACAAAAGGACTCAAACAATGTGAAAAACTATCTTTTAATAACTCAGATGCATATAAAATATTTAATGACGGAAACGGATAAAATGAAAAATTATATTGGCAATATTTTGCAAATAATGCAATAAAAAGTATGTATATTAGAAGTATGTTAGCATTTTGAAGAAATTGTAGTTTTTTTATTCGTGTAGTCAAATGCAAACAGATTTTACCGCAAGTGGGAGGCCAAAGTGTCGGAAAATTTAGTGCACTTGTGGGATTAGTTCACACCTGGTTTTGGGTAAGGAGGTACGAAGTGTACACCCATGAGGTCCCTGAACACCCTGACTCAATAGTGGTTAGTGCTGCTAGTGTATTGGTTACTACTGTTAGTGTAGTAACTGATGGTTCCTGCTGGTAGTGTATTGGTTACTACTGTTAGTGTAGTAACTGATGGTTCCTGCTGGTAGTGTTATGGTTCCTGCTGCTAGTGTAATGGTTCCTACTGGTAGTGTTGCAGGGATTAATTTGTAACAGATTTGACTCATTCAAGTGGTGTTATGACCGCTTATGACCACGTTTATTTGGTCATGTAACCACTATTCCTATGATAATGGAGGCTTATTATGTGTGATTAATTAGCCGTTAATCATTCATAAAGTCCATTGACTAGGAGTGAGTATTCTCTACTATAAATAGAGATGGACTTCATCAGATGAAGATATGAGAAATATACATAACAAGGAGAAACAAACTGAAAGCTTAAACACTTATAAGCGCAAGGGTTATTGATTGTGCCTAATTCAATAACTAACATTTGGTCTTATCCCAAGTAGATATTCGTGTAACCCAGGCATAGGGTCGAATAGTTTACTTTGGAAAGTGATCACACGATTCCAAGTGATATCCGGTAACCACCTAGTGGTATTGCACGCCTTTGATTATCTTACCCTGCTGCTGGGAACTAACCACCAACACAAAGGGAAGCAGCTTCAGTATCCGATACAAAAAAGAGACTTAGATAATCCTTCCTGTAATGGACATACCATCAACTCAGTCACCATGTCCACAAACTATCAACACCACAAGAAATTTTTACAAAGATTTGAAGCAATGTAACAAGTTGTATATAGCTCAGTAGATCAGCTGTACATAGCTTAGTAGTGTTTTGTATTCATTTTATAGCTTGGTTAACGCGGGTCAAAGTGCATAGTTTAAATGATCTGCTTTCCCGCCTTTTCTATTTCTCTTGTAAAGTAGTATAAATAGGCCATATGATGTATTGAATCATTTTAGTTGAGTTGCAATAAACTTTTCCCTTCACTTTTCAATATGGTGTCAGAGCAAAGCATCCTCTACCATCACCACCATCATTCTCACCGTAACTTACTCACCCATAACAAACCACCCTAACACCTTTTCAACACCGTAACAAACCACTAAAAATCATCAAAATCAATCAAATCACACATCTTTCTGATCACCAAATCAACACAAATCCATCTGTCATAACAGATTATCACATAATCAATCAAGATGACTTAAAACTCAACCAATTCAGGCAACAACAACACAGAACTTCCACATCAAACACACACACAATTCTTGGTGGAAATGATCCAAACTCACCAAATCACCCACTATTTCTACTCCAAAATAATCACCCTCGATTGATCCTCATTTCCAAGAAGCTAACAGGTTCTGATAACTATGGTCAGTGGAAAAGATCAATGATGATAGCATTGAATGCTAAGAACAAATTGAAGATTGTTACTTGTGAATATGGTGAACCACACACGATTCAATATTGAGGGCTTTATGGGAAAGAACAAATGATATGGCCTTATCATGGATCTTGAACAACATTGTAGAAACGATAAGTAACTCATTAAATTTTGTTAACACTGATTCTGGTTTGTGGAATGAATTACAAGAACATTACTCTCAATTAGATGGACACAAAATCTTTCAAATCACAAATGATTTAGTGCAATTGAAACAAAACAATTCTGCAATTGAGACTTACTATCACAAGTTGAAGGGATGAGTATATGCCTTAAAGGCTCCATACATGTGTGTCTGTGTTTGTTCATGTAAAAATGGAAGGGTAAATAGAGAAAGAGAGACCAAAAAAGAGGCCGATTTTGGTAATGCAATCCATGCGACTGGCAAAAGCCTATGGGATGATCAGGAAGGAAGAGAAGCAAAGGGAAGGTTTCACCCCACAATCCACAATCTCAGACCTTGTCAGCCCACTCAAACAATACCAGAACCTACTACCGCAACAATGCAAGAACCATTAGGATTTTTACTCAAGGAGAATCTTCCAACCGAACACACAGTCAAAGTGAATCCACAGTTAGAAGGAGTACTTTCAAAAAGGGAGTTGTTTGTGGCAATTGTGGTAAAGAAGGGCATATTGGTGAAGAATTATACAAATTGGTTGGTTATCCTATTGGGCACCCAATTCATGGAAAATACAAACCACCAAACCAAACAGTCCCAAACAACCAAAGAGGAACATTCAGAACAGCTAACAGGACCCAAACAGCCCCTACTAGCTACCCAAGACAGTCACACAAGATCTGCAAATGAAAGTGATTTGGCTATGAATGCTAGGATGGACCAAGTAAAAACGCCTATCCCTCACACTGCAAAGGATCCGTTACGAGTTCGCACTTCTCAAGGCCATTTGAGTCGAGAGCAACCCCACCGGGTGATCCAGTTACCCAAAATTTTTACTATTATTCTACAACCATTGAACCGTACTATCTTCAACATACACTTGATATGAATGTTTGCCATCCGAACATTCGTTAGCTGGCAAGACAACTTTTACCACCCAAAAGAGCTCAACCAAATGATGCTTTTGATGCAACAGAACACCAAGGATACCAGCGGTTTGGGCACTTTCATGCAAAGGTACACCCAAACTCATACTCTCACACATTACTTGTAGTACTTATAGACTTATAGGATCTATCATTTTGAATCAAATACATCTTTGGGTAGTTGATAGTGGTACTACAAATCACATTTGTATAACCTTAACCTCAATGCACAATATTAGACTATGCAAATATCCAATCTATGTTATACTCCCCAATGGACAAAAATACAAGTCGACACATTCTCTCATTTACATAAATGCCTCCATCACACTACATGATGTACATTACATCCTATCATTTTCATACAATCTACTCTTAGTCAGTAAGTTGGGCACTCACTTACCTTTATCTATTCTATTCACCCCTTTCTTATGCTACTTTTAGGACCAACACAAGAGGATTGCTCATGACACCCTTTGTAATGGTTTATACATTATCAAACAGGAGAAGTCTACCCCATAGTCTATTGCTCTTTCTACCAAAACTGCAACTTTCACCTTTGGCATGCTAGGCTTGGCCATCCTTCTTATAATGTTTTACATCAAATAAAATGTTTGTCTTTACCTTCCAAATGTACAATACCTCAAAACTCATGTATTGTGTGTCCTTTAGTTAAGCAACATGCTTCATCATTTCAGATTAGTAATTCTCATGCAACAGCTTTGTTTGATTTAATACACATTGATGTATGGGGTCAATATAAACACACCACAGTTCACAATTGCAAGTATTTTTTGACAATAGTTGATGACTATTCAAGAGCCACATGGACTTATTTGATGCCAAACAAACACCACACCATATCAAACATCAATATGTTTTACTCCTATGTAGAAAATCACTTCAACACAAAGCTCAAAACAATCAAAAGTGACAATGGGTCAGAATTCATAAACCAGTCCTTAATGAATTTTTTCAATCAAAAGGGCATCATCCATCAAACATCCTGCCCATACACCTGAAAACAAAATGCTACGGTGGAAAGAAAACATAGACACTTACTTGAGTATCAAGGGCAATAAGATTTCAAGCAAACTTTCCAATCCATTTTTGGGGATACTGCATTTTGGAAGCCACTTATTTGATCAATAAACTACCCTCAAAACCGCTCAACAATAAAAGTCCCTATGAACTAATTCACAAAACCCCACCGCCAATGTCACACCTTAAAGTTATTGGATGCCAAGCTCATTCTCACCAACACACACAAGACAAATTTGCTGCAAGTTCAACACCCTCGGTCCTACTTGTATACCCCACAACTCAAAAAGGCTACCTTTTGTATGATACCCAAACACAAAAAACCTTTGTAAGCAGACATGTTCACTTTAATGATTCAATATTTCCCTTTCACCACAAAACTTCCAAAACTTCACCCACTCTAACCTCCACACCTTCTGATATCATCCTATCCAAAACAACACCTCTGCAAATTCTCAAGACACACCAATCACCACACCATCCACAACTACATCACCACAAGTCACCAAAACAACACCAAATGAACCCATTTCATCCCCTGAGCAACCAACTTCTGCTAAGAGTACACTACCATCACCATCACAGGTTGAACCAAACACACCCATCACAACTCAAACTTAGCCAAACACCCCACTTCCTACATCACCAGTATCCACCACCAACTCCGAACCATCACACACTTCCCCAAACACATCACCTCCTCCTCCACCACCTAGGCAATCCATAAGTCAAACTCACATACCATTGAAATACCAAGACTATCACTACAAAATTCCAAAACTCAAACACACAGTCCACTAACTTATCAAATACCATCACTCTAAATACATTAACTACATCAACATTTCCTCACCCATAAACGGACATATAATTAATACCATTAATAATTCCGTGGAACCACAATCATATTCTCAAGCTGTAAAAGATTCTATATGGATAGGTGCTATGTCTAAAGAATTGCAGGCACTGGAAGCAAACACGACCTGGACTGTCACTACACTGCCACCAAACAAGCTTTCTATTAGCTGCTAATGGGTCGTCAAGATCAAGTATCACTCTGATGGCTCCATAGAAAGGTTCAAAGCCAGATTAGTAGGAAAGGGCTACACACAGAGAGAAGGGACAAACTACAATGAAACCTTTGCACATGTCGATAAGATGGTTACAGTAAGAACTTTTCTAGCTACTGCTGTTCACCACAACCGAGCATAGCAAAATGGGACATCAAAAATGCTTTATTACATGGGGATTTGCATGAAGAAGTTTACATGACTCTTTCACCAGGCTACAAACCTACCACTTCTATCCCACATCCAGTCTGCAAACTACAAAAGTCACTATATGGTCTCAAACAGGATAACAAACAATGGTTTACCAAGCTCACCACCTTCCTAATTGACCAGGGTTTCAAACAAATCTATGCAGACACATATCTTCTCACTTATTCCTAGAATGGTGCTTTTTTGGCCTTGGTAATCTATGTTGACGACATCCTCCTTACTAGGAACAACAACCACCTCATTCCTCATTTCAAACACCAACTGGACTTAGCCTGAAACCGGGCCTAAGTGTTTTATTACAATAATGCCATTTGACTAAGTTGACTACGACTTTTATAAGTTTTAAGGACTTACGGGATTGGTTGGTCAAACCCGGTAGTCAAATGATAAGTATTAAATGTTATGTAAATGATTATAGAAAATAAGATGTGTCACAATCATAAGAAAGGTGGACTAAAGGGACTAATATTGCTATGAAGTAAATTAGTAATAAAGTTATTGTGGCCACAATAGAAGAAAAGGGACTTGAGGGACCATAGTTGCCAAATAGACAAACTCACCACTAACATATACTAGATAATTCCAGGTTTTTCATAAAAAGTGTGTGTGTGATGGATGTGTCGGTTTTTCAAGAGAAAAAAAGAAGGGAGACCAAAGCTTGATGATCACTTTGTGAAGAAGAGTAGTCTACTAATTTTAAGATGAAGCTATAACAATGATCCTTGCAAGTAAGTGACTCCCAATTAATGTTTAATTGTTACTATAAGAATTAGGGTTCTTACACCTACTTTGGGGTTTTGGGTAATTATGACTCTAATACAAGAATTGAAGTGTTGATGATGATGGGTTAAAGGTTAATTAATGAATTTAGTGAAATTAAAGGTTTTCATCATATGATCAAGGTATGATCATATGATATTAATTAATTGTCAATTGGTGTTTAAGCTAATTAAATGGGTTTAAAGATTATGAAACTAATGGTATTGATTCAAAGTGGGTAATTTTATAAGATGGATATCATATAATCAATATATGATTATATGGAATTAAGTATTAAGAAATGGGTTAATGGTTGAATAACCATTGTTATGATTATTTGGTTGTGTAATTAAATGTTTATCTTATTATGATAATGGTTAGGATGCTTAGAGAGATCGTTGATGATGGTGATGATTCCTTGAATTGCTTAGCTTGGGGCTAAGGTAAGTGAAACGACGTTTACATGCTATTATGTGAATTCTAACATGTATGGGTTTATGTGTATGTTACATGTTTGTAGTAGAAGGAATTAAGGTAGAATGGACATACTCTTACTATAGGTTGATCTTAGTTTTGTAAGCAAGAGAAGTGGCTAAAGTGATGGTGGATGTTCAATATTATGAAAGGTTAGGGATTTTGATGTTCTACGTTATGAAAGGTTATGTGCTCAAGCAATATGATGATTTTACATGTTCTAATGCTTACATGTTATTTATATATATAGCGACATGTTATGTCTTTTACTTATAAGCCTCGTGCTTATGGTTTAAGATGTTAATGTTTTGTAGGTCTATATGTGATGGTGAAGGTAATGCTTGGATTATGGGCTAAGGGACTAGAAGATTAGAAGATTGGTAAGAAGTAGAGCTTAGGTAGATACCGAGCTCAATGGCAATGTTGTACCCCCGTTGGTCCTGCATTAGGTTAAATGTTTGTAATGTCAAGTATTTGAAATGGTTTAAGAGTAACTTTATAGGTCCTAAAGTATGTTAAAGAGTTATGTTTAAGTGGTAGGCAAACGGGTCTGTACCCGTATTTTGGCATAATACCAAAGCACGCTCGTAATACATGACCAGTCATAAATATATTTGATGTTTATAATGACCTAACGATTTCTGGAAGTTTTGGTGTTATGTCATGTTATAGAAGTCCTTTTCCGAAAAATGGGTCAAAAGTACACAAAAGGGTTATGCAGAAAAAGGGGTGTTTGGGACAAGGTATATTTTAACCCATTTTGGGTCAAACGAGTCAAGAATGTTTGAAAACAAATGTATATGGTTAAGTGCTTGTAAAGTGGTTAAAATAGTTGGAGAACTAGTGGAGAACTAGTTGGAGAATCCAGTGGAGAACTAGTTGGAGAACTAGTCAAGCCGGGCGAAAAATCATATCTTTGAAATGGTATGTCACATTTGCCCGCCATTCGGGCGCTTAGAAGGTAATTGAGTCTAGTTTCATGTAAAAATACTTTCAAGGGTCAGTTTGTTATAGAATTTTATCAGTTTAATAATTAGCAACAAGCAGGCAGCAAGTCAAGTATTTTCCGCAGTAAAAGTTCAAATTTTAATGATTTTAAGTCGTGTCGCTCACCGGGTGTGTAAAACTTGGTATCGTGAGCTTCGGTTAAGTGAATTAGGTTTCTATTTAGGTTGCCTAGACTTAAACCACTGTTAGAATGTAATAAAGGTAAGAAAGTAAATGTTTAAGTTTGAAGTGAATTATGAGATAGGTTTTATGATCCTAAGTAGAGAATAATGCATGTGTTTTATAATGTTAATGTGTATGTGATATAAGTTCATGTAGGGCTTGATATGTTTAAATGATTGAATCGTCGTGCACTTTGGTTTGTGCCGGTAATTGCCTTTTGATTATAAGAACTTGTTTTAAAGAGTAGCGGTAATGAAATGTAATTAAAATGGTAAGTGGTATTAGAGACGGGCTATAAATGAACTAAAGTATCGAATGCTTAGAGTATAGAATGTAGTAATGACAAGTGAGCTAATGTATAATGTGTGGAAATAAGGTGAGGATTGGCACATTAATTGTTAAGTATTAATTAATACGAGATGTATAAAATGAGACTAAGAAATGATAACGAGCAAATATGAGATGAAAAGAGAATAACTAATGAGCTAATGATTAAAGAAGATATGAGCTGAGAATGTAAGTAAGAAAATAATGACATGTCTATAGTCTAAAGTGATAAGTATGTATAAAGTTAAGACAATGACTTGAACTTATGATATCTAACTAATGTAGCATTAGCAATGATCATCTAAAAATGAAAATGATAATTGGTAAGAATTTTTGAAATGAGTAATAAGAAAGTAAGATGTGTAAACACATAAAAATAAGCAAGTCTCATTTTAATGATGCTTAAAACTAAATAAAAAGAATGAAAATGTGAATGTGTGTTAAAATGATGATGACTTGATGTTATTAGTTAACTATCATGTAACCAATGAGTTAATGATAGTTCATGAAGTTAATGATTGTATCCTTCATGATAGAGGTAATGGTGGTATCTTCGAGATTACCATGTGAATGATGGTATCCTTCTCGATGACCAAGGTAATGGTGGTATCTTTCGAGATTACCATGTGAATGATGGTATCCTTCGGGATGGCCAAGTTAATGGTGGTATCTTTCAAGATTACCAAGTGAATGATGTTAATGATGGTATCATTCGGGATAGCCTAATTAATGAATGACAAGGAATCCTCCCGACTAAAGTATTGCCTTTACCTAGCGGATTGCCTACATCCTTGGAATATAAAAATATCCCCAAAATGAATATGAAAATGGTATGGATCCAAGTCTAAAAAGTTAAAAAGAACTAAAAGAAAGAAAAGTTAAAATGTGTAAACTAATAGGTACGAGTGTTGTGTTGAATCGTAAGTAGGACTAACTTATGATTTCCTTAGTTAAATGGATTAGGGACTTTTCTTTAATTAAAAAAATTGTGAATCACGAACCATGAGTTTATGTTTCTTGATTTACATCGATTGGGATGCATTTCCATGTAAATGAAGAAGTGTAAATGAGTGGGCTTATGTGTTCCCAACATGGCATGAGCAAGGTAGAAGGGGTAGAAAATGGAAGCCTAGAATTAGTTAAAAGTCTTAAGAACTAAGATAGACGAGATATATTAGAACGAACTTTTAATTGAGACATTAAGTGAAACCAACCATTAGGTGTCTATAGTATAACTTGAAGAGATTAAGAAATTGGTAATGATGTTATAGCATGCCTTGAGGCGTGGTTCAAATGGGAGTAATGATGGAAATAGATGCTAATTAATATTAGCACTCTTATGAGTGAATGTGAAGGTAAAAGTTAAAATTTGACTTTGAAGTCGCTGAAACATCTTATGAGACTCATAGTCTTTGACGAGAAATTTATTGTAAGAAATAGAGAAAATGAGTCAATGTAATGAAAACGTTAATGAAGTAAGGGAATGAAAAATGTAATATGGGTAGATAATAGTTAATGTTAAGTTATGAAAGTCAAAGTAAGCCAAGATTTCCCTAAGTGACCCTTAACACTTAGCGAAAATCCTTAAAAATGAAATAACAAAGATGAGGAATTATAGCAAAATTTTAAAGTGAAGAGTAAAATGAATATGGTAGAAATGAAATTGATAAGTTGTATATATTAATAGTTAATGTTAAGTTATGAAAGTCAAGTAGCCAATATTTCCCTAAATACTTAACAATACCAGCTAAAAATCCTAAAATGAAATAATGAAGATGAGGAATTATAGCAAAATTTTAAAGCTTAATAGTAGAATGAATATGGTAGAAATGAAAAATGATAAGTTGTATATATTAATGTTTGACTTATGTAAAGTCAAACGGTGTAATTTCCTCAAGTGACACATAGTCCTTGAGTAAAAGTTATAATGAAGCAAATGAGAATGTAATGTGATAGTATTGAAGTTGATTAAATGATACGCCGGGGATAGTAAATGTCTCTAAATGACATAATAACCTTAGTAAGAGTCAGACGCCTAGAAAGTTAAATGAGAAAATAGAGTGGATTAAGGATTTTGATATATATATATATATATATATATATATATATATATATATATATATATATATATATATATATATATATATATATATATATATAGGGGTTGGTTCTAGAGAAAAGTTGATCTCGGTAGAAAAGTGAGAAAAGTAATCTTAACCATTGATCAAATGCTAAAAACGTCCTAATTATGTCTTAAACTACAAGGTAGATTTTGCAAACATCATAAACTTCGGGGTAAAACTTAAAATATCACAAACAAAAGGGGCATTATCCTCGATCCATCTTACTCCATATTCACACACACACACACACACGAGATCTCTCCATTTATCTAGATCCATCACTTCCATATCCATCAATAATCCTATTAAATCCTGTCAAATCAACCATATTTATTACACAAAAGTGCTCGTAAATGCCTTAATTTATAACCCTATCAATAATCTACTGAAGTAATTATGAATTTGGAACCGTGAATCGCTTAAAATATAAAAAACAAGATTTAACTTGTAAGTGCCCTAATTTTATCAATTAATCAAATTTAAATCAGTTATGTGGTGATTTTTGAATTTTTTT
Source organism: Chrysanthemum makinoi (assembly GCA_910596185.1). Lineage (NCBI taxonomy): Eukaryota > Viridiplantae > Streptophyta > Magnoliopsida > Asterales > Asteraceae > Chrysanthemum > Chrysanthemum makinoi. The sequence continues at coordinate 346,866,652 of OU343224.1, read as the reverse complement.
TAGAGTTCATCATCATTTCTTTTTACCGATATGGAACAAATTTGACAAACAAAATGCATGAAAACTGTTTACTAAAATTAATGATGCACTAATTTGCAACATTGGTGTTTATTATTGAATGATATAACATCTTAGGGCTTCTGTGTGTATTAGAAGTTAGGGCACCGAGTGTGATATTGTTGAATGATATGAATCACATGTTAGTGCATCTGTGCTTGTGGTTAGTACATCAGGTTACATCATAGGGCATATGTTTGTATGATTAGTGAATCACATGATACCGTACGTCATTTATGTGAAATATTAGTGCATCAGATTACATATTAGTGCATCTTTGTTTGTGGTTGGTGTATCAAGTTCAATGTTTGGCATGAGAATGTGTTGTATTGAATTATAAGACATCTCAGAAAATCTGTGTGTAAGATTATTGCATCCATTATGTATTTTAGTGCATCGTGGAACATACTTAGGCTATGTTTAGTGCATTTTTGAACATGTTAAAGCATCACGAAAGTATGATTAGGACATCAATGAGTATGATTAGTGCATCGCCAAACACATTAAGGCATCAATGTTTATGTTTAGTGTATCTGCTTGTATGTTTAGTGCATCGCTAGTCATAGTAGGGCATACATTTGTATGTTTAGTGCATCGTTGGAAATACTTGGGCATCTGTTTGTATGTTTAGTGTATCGATGAACATATTAGGGCATCAATGAGTATGCTTAGCGCATCGTCATACATATTAAGGCATCAAATGTGTATGTTTAGTGTATTTTTTTGTATGTTTAGTGCATCGTTGGTCATAGTAGGGCATCCATTTGTATGTTTAGTGCATTGTAGGAAGTACTTAGGAATCCATTTGTATGTTTAGTGCATCATTCTCAGTACTAATAATTTTTTAGGTTACGTTGATCATTTCCATAGTATCGAAGTTTGAAGATGTTGGTGATGTTTATGCAATGGTTCATTTTAGCAGATTAAATACATTCTTTTTGCATGTAGGAAAGGTTACAGAAATTCCACAAATACTTCCTGGGAACAATTTTACTCAGCCGGAGAGCCCTCGCCAGACTTCCTAGTTCAGAGTTGGAACATCCTTTGCAAAGATGAGAACCTTCTTTGCTAATGGTTTACATGTAATGTTTTTCATGCTGAAAATGATAATACTGAAGTTTGGGACGCAATCAAAATCCTCAGATTCCACAATTTCATCTAGGGCATTCTCAGCTTTAACAAGAATTAAATGGTAAAGTTGTATATTTTTACATTTATCATGTTCCTTCAATGTTTTGTGCATTCTCTGCATCACTATGTGTGCCTTACTTTAAGAGCTAAAAGGTCAATGGCTACACACTTTTGATTTCTTCCATTTGGGTTTTAGCATTCGTGATTATTACGTTTGTTTGGTCTAGGATAGACCCCTTGGCTAGTGATGGTAACCTGAGGTCATGTCTTGCCGGGTTGGGCGGGGTAGACGAGGTAGGCGAAGTAGGGGTAGTGGGCGGGGTAGACGGGGTTAGTGGTGTTGGCGGGATGGTAGGTGGGCTGCTTAGTGGGCGGTAGGGGTTCCATTAGGGGTCGCTACTCTTCAGAGATTAGTGGGTAGTTGGAACGCTGGGTTTCTACCGTAAGCTCTTGAGCTTGCATGTGTTGAGGAGACATAAGGTTGACATTGTGCTTCCTGTGAGACTAAATGGAAGGGATCAACACGCAGGAGGTAAACTACATAAGCTCTCTGCACTCTTAATTCGCCGCCGAGAAACGGATTTGGTGTTTTGTGGGCGCAGGCTCAAGGATAATGTAGTGCAAGTGACCCGAGTAGCGATAGGATCATGGCGTATTACTTTGGTTATCGATGGGGAGACTGGCAACCGCGACAGCATACGCCCATAAAGGGCCGGAGGGAAGCGTAGAAGAAGAGTTTCGGGGACGACCTCGGCTGCTTTCAGCTCGCGAGGAGTGCCCGCCGGATCGGCGCTTGTTTATAGGTGGTGACTTGAATGGCCATATAGGTGCGGATGCGTATGGCTACGCAGGAGATTCACGGAGGGTTTGGCTTCGATGAAACGACGGTGTCGATTTAGAGTTTGCTACCGCTCACGAATTTGGTAGTAGCGTAACTCTTTCTTCGAAGAGGATATTCACTTGATCACTTTCCGAGCTGGGCCACAACACCCGATTGATCTATCCGGCGAAGAAGTGATCTTAGTAAAATGCGACCAGGTTTTCCAGTGAGACTTGCTCATCCCAACACATTGGTACCACATTCTTCGAAAGGCAAAATAGGAGATTAACGTCGCCAGGATTCTTTGGAAGAATTTGCACCAGGCGGCAGAATCGCTAGAGTGAAAGTCTCAGAGGACTTGCTACTCAAATGGATGACTTGGCCGCTAGAGAAGGACTAGTAGGGGCACTCTTGCTGCATTATCAAAGATGCTAAAGGATTCCTTGGGGTGCTAGAGGGACATCAAGGTCCCAAACTACCAACAGAGAATCTTGGTGGTTTGGCGAAGTGCAATCCAAAGTCTCCAGAAACAATCTAGGTTCGTGAGAGCTTTTGTGCCGAGGGTCGCCAGTCGGTTAATACGCTGCAAAGAGAGGTATAAAGTAGCCAAAAGAGAAGCGGAAGCGCAAAGAGTTCTCGCAAAGACAACGCATGAGGATTTGTATAAGAAACTGACTCCAAAGAGGGGCTAACACGGCTTTTCGGATCGCTAAAGCCCGAGAGAGGAGAAGAAGGGACTTAGGGATGCGTATATATCAAAGATGTAGGAGGACGTATCTGTAAAGTAGAGGATATCAGGAAGAGATGGGATAGTACTTCTCCTCTCTTTCAATGAAGTGGGTCAGGCCGCCGGAACAAGAGAACCCTATCCAACGTGCATGAAAGTGCTTATTCGAGGATTAGACAACCGTATGAAGATCGCACTACAAAAGATGGGAAGAAACAAAGCGTAGGGCCTGACCAAACCCCATAGAAGCTTGAGGTGTCCGGGAGATAGTTACTTTGGTTGACGTGCCTCTTCACGATATTCTACGGGATAAGATGCAGTAAGAATGGAGACTGTGCGAAGTCATCCCCATCTACAAGAATAAGGGAGATGTACAAGTGTGTGGCAATTATAGGGGCATTGCTTCTCACCACACCATGAAGCTGGGAGAGAGTTATTAAGAGAAGGTTGAGAAGGGAGACGAGGGTGTCTGAGAACCAATTTGGTTTTATGCGAAGCCTCGATTGAGGCTATTCACCTTCGGCTCCTGCGAGTAGTATAGAGAAAGACAAAAGACTTGCATATGTATTCCTTTGATCTTGAAAAGGCTTATGATAGCGCTCATCGAGTTGATTTGGAAAACTCTTTTCACGAGGAACCCCAAATAGATACGAGAGTCATAGGGACATGTACGAGGGTGCCAAGACTCGCGTACGGTCCACAGTGGGGACCTCGTATTTTTCCTCAGAGAAGTTGGTTCCAACTGTGGATCCGCCATTAGTCCCTACCTTCAGCTTCGGATTCTAGATGAGTTAACTAGAGGGTACAAGAGGCATCCCGAACATGATCTTGGCCGATGACATTGTGTTGGTGGCAGACCGGCGGAAGTCATTAACACCAAACTTGAAATCGGAGGGAGGCGGCTCTTGAAGAAATGGCCTTCGGGTGAAGGTATAAAGACAGAATACCAGATGTACTTTGGGAGGATTGAGCTAGGTCAAATTAACAAATTGATATTCATATCGGAGATCAGATCCCGACCAAGCGAGTCCTTTAGATACCCGGGATCGATTATACATAAATCAGGGAGGATAGATGAGGAAGTAACCCACCGGATTAGAGCGGGGTGGGCGAGATGGAGGGCGGCTTCAGGAGTCCTTTATGAACATCCCATTTGTTAAAGGGAAAATTTATAAGTGCTGGCGATTAGACCTCATCTTGTACGCCTCAACAAGTTGGCCCATATTAAAGGCACATAACAGGTAGAGGTGGCGAACTAAGGATGCTAAGATGGACTTGCGGTAAAACCTTGCTTGACATGATCCCGAACGGAGTTTTCAGAGCTAAACTTGAGGATCGAATATTGTTTCTAAAAATGAGAGAAGGAAGGTTGAGGGTCGGACATGTCAGAGGAGACTACAACGCCAGCTAGAAGGGTCGGGGTTGTGCCATGTATTAGATGGAGAAGGAGAGAGCGCACTCCAATATCAGTGGAGGATAGACTTAAGTTTGACATGACGGAGCTTAGTTTGACCGGGATGATCTCCGAAGGAAGGGTGGAGGGATAAAATTAGGATTTGCGGGGTAGTGGTGCTAGGTGCTTGGCTTTAGGTGTGTCCCCTTTTTCCTCCCTCGCGTGTTTTGCTTTGTATCTCTTTGCTTTGCCAGAGTCTTAGGCCCCATGCGAGGTTTGCGCTGGTTGTTGCCCCCCTTAGGTTTTGCCTCGCTTGTCTTGCAATTTCTGCGCTTGGTTTCACGTTTTTACATTAGCTTTATGCCTCGTGTGCTTCTTTGCTTTGCTATGTGTTGCCCCCTTTTGTTGTCCGCTTTGGTGTGCTCTAGGCTTTTGTTTTATCTCTGTTGCGCTTTGCTATTTGCTTTTTTTCTGTGCTTGTATGCGGTTCTTTCCAAAGATGCCCTGCTTCTTGTTTGCTTGCTTCTTTACTCGCTTTTGCCTTGTGTTTTGTCGCTTGCTATATCTATCCTTCGCATTAGCACACATGCACTTGCCGGAGGTCCGTTGAAGTGTCCTCTACACACGGTTTACCCTCGTGTAGGGTAGGATCTGCCTATTATACCTCCCCATACCCCCGCCTAGGATATTGTATGTTGTTGTTGTTGTTGTTGTATTTAAAATTTATAAAGTGTGTCTTGTTTAGTTCGGAATGTAGTTCCGGAGCTTATAATTAGGATCGGCCCAAAGGGTATTTTTGAATGAAATGAAATATTAAAGCATATGTATGTATAAAATTACAATTTAGTGCATTTATCTTAATAATATGTTACAAATTTTGATTGTCCAAACCGCATCATGATTCATGTTATTGCATATGTTTGTTTGATTATTGCATCTAAAATAAATGTTAGCGATCTCAGTATGTTAGGGAATCACATGACTTGTTGCAACATTTGTTTGTATAATTAGTGCATCAAAAATTGAGTTACTGAACATTTGTTGTTATGATAAGAGCATCATCTTAAGTTAGGTATTTGTTTGTTTTGATTAAAGGCATCAAACAAATGTATTACGCATATGTTAGTATGATAAGAACATCATGTTATAAGTTAGGGGCATCCGCTGTATGTTTAGGCATCACTAAATACTTGGGTTTGTTTGTATGTTTAGTGCATCGACAATATATTAGGCATCATTGAGTATTGCATTAAAAAAACTACACATTTGAACCATAAGATGGGATATTGTATGCCTTGAAAGTTAAAACGCGACTCGGTCTATATAAATCTAAATCTTCAAAGTATTGCAAAAAAAAAGTATAGAAAAGGTGATGGACATGGCACTCACCTAATGTGACCAAATACATGATAATATTTTGTGGTTACTAGTTATGGTTTTGTATCCATGATTATTGAACACTTAAATTCATCACAAATTCAACGTGAAACAAACTGCTTTTTGTTCGCCTTATACGCTTCAAGTCTAGTAACCATCAAAAATATTCTTGTCGGTATTTCTAATTGCCCGTGTTATTATGTTAGTATTTATAGGAATGTACTTTTCATTTTGTTTTGAATGGAATTTCTTATTCTATTGTTGATATACACGCTTCTCCAATAAAATGAAGAGGGTTTTGATGATTTAGTTTATTCCGCTTCTCTCTGCATAAAGAACCATCACAAGTGTTTCTCCAAATGATTGAAAGTGCTGAAACTATGGAGTTTGTCCTGCTATAAAAATATCTGTGAAATCAGAACATGAGAATGAAGAGGTGTGTGGGGGAAAAAAAAAAGATCGTTTCTCAGGGTGAAGTTAGAAGCTACGTTTGGGGTTAAAGAAATCTCAAGATCGAACCACTTAAATACTTGAAAGGTTACAAGTTTTAGAGGGTAGATTATTTATTGACAAAAAAGTGATATTAGTCTAGAAAGGTTACAAGCTTAGGCTTTGTTAGATTTTATTTGTACTGATTATTTATATAGATTAGTTATTTAGAGCAAATGTGTAAAAATGAACTTGAATGATTGAAATAAAAAATGCTTTTGTTAAAGTAAAACCAATTGAATGATTGTATAATAATGATGGGCATACTATATCTGCATCATAAATCACAAAAATAATAAAGGTTTAAGAAAAAAGGTGCATTAGTGTTAATAACAAAGGTGCATCAATGCTTATAGAAAGTGCTTATTTGCAGGATAAACGTATATTCAAAATGCTAATCATATTAATGAGAAGTTATTTATCGAAGTTTCAAATTCTGAAAAAGAAAAGAGAATACAGAAAAGTATCAAACATGAAAATTATCAAATACAAAATATGAAAATTAACATTCTTGATAGCCCATTTTAGCAGCTTCACGAACTAAACGGGTATGTCTCTATTGAATATTTTGTTTGGTATCAAGGGATTCTAAAATACAATTATATGATCTACTTTCACTCATATTAAGAATGATTCTTGAAACAACGAAGAAAATATAATTCCTTCTATTAGTTTTGTCCCAGGCCAGCATCACGAATCCACGTCAAAATAGCTCAAACTGTTTGCCCGAACATTTGATAGTCATGCTAGAGCAAGAAAACAAAACCTGCAAAGTGTAACAAAGTGTAAATATACATGCATCACATTTTATAAAGTAAGGCATAAGACTAACTAATTTAGAGCATTAGATTGTTAACAACTAGTACAACATAGAGTTATCTAAATGGGTGTCGAGCAATATAAGCAAATGCTTTATAAGATACAAGTAACTTATAATTAAACTAATACAAGTGAATCGCAGTATATAATTTATGGTATCTATTTCTTAGCAGCTAGTGCATAAGCGTTATATGAGTCGGTGCGTGTCAATATCACATAATCTTAAAAAATCAGCAAGAATATTCTGATTGAATCATTCAAGGAGTCAATGAAGGAGTCAATGAAGAACAACTGGTGCATCACATTATGAATTTCATGCATCACAGTTTAAACAAGTGCATCACAAGGTTTAATGCGACTAAAATGAAGTAGCACCTACAGTATGCAACCAAATGTGTCTAAAATGGCATAAAAGCGATATTATATATCACATACCTCAAAAACATCATATAGGTCCAAATATTTACTTCACTTATGATATTCATTATCTCGAATGATCTAGTTTGAACAATTGTAAGTTTAGTGCATCACAAGAGCAAAAGTTAATTTGATGGAAATGATGCATCACAATTAATGATTCAGTGCATCATAGTGGAAGTAAATAAGATAACAACCTAATCTAATGAAACAAACTGATAACCTTTTAATAGGTTTATTTCCTACACCATGAAACCAAGTTGTAGCTTCATCATCAACACAAGTATAAAAGCAATCATGATCTTTTATATAGATAGTGTAAATAGTCGTAAGAGTAGTGCAATACATGTTAAACAAAAACATTTCCACAAACAAACATTTTTTACTAATAATATAAACAAAAATTAAGCTTTAAGATCTAGTATATTTTCCATAAAGAAAAAACCTACTCCACTAATATATCAAAACAACTGCATCACATATACAACTACACATACAAAGCCCGTTCCCCTAAAAAATGACAAAAGCAAGAGTTGATGCATCACTGTGTAAAATTAGTGCATCATAGTTATAAATTCTTTTTCAAACTTTTATCAAACACCTTGTGTGCAGTTTTTGTAAATACGTTTTAAAGCTCTTTTTTCTCAAATTTACTTCAAATCACTAATCTATACAATGCATCATATCACAAAACTCTTAAAATCAACACATCTACGAACAAACATGATGGTTACCGAATAAAAATTCATAAAACAAAACCCTAACTCATAACAAACAATAATCAATACAAATAAATTCTAATAATCATGTATATCAGCTTTATACGAGATCTTAGTTAACAAAACTAACAAAAAAAATCAAAGTAACTTAAGGAGCTTACTTTGTTCATCGATTTGAGTCACAAGAATAAGATGATTTCGTGAATCTGATAACATACCGTGTTTATTGTGTTGATTGGGAGAGAATATATTGTAATTTGGACAAAATTAAGGGAAAAGAAGATGGAGCGTACAATGAGAGAGAGAAGAAAAGAAAAAAAAGTTGAGAATAAATTAGACATTATATATGAAAGGTTGGATTTAAAGAGAATTTATATAAAAGCCCCTGTAATTTGAGGGGTATGACTAAAGCGTCCAAATATTTTTTTCTCCCTTTTCTATCTTAATAAACTTTTTAAATGATTCCATCTATATATATATATATATATATATATATATATATATATATATATATATATATATTACTTAATGTTGCAAGATCACTTAGATCTTTGAAATGAAATGAATGAATGAAATGTGCTTAGTGCTAAGAATGGGGATAAGATTTGACCAAGTAATGGTTAGTTTTAACGAGAGATTTCGGGGACGAAATCTAAATAAGGAAGGTAGAATTATAACACCCTGAAACCGGGTAAGTGTTTTATTACAATAATGCCATTTGACTAAGTTGACTACGACTTTTATAAGTTTTAAGGACTCACGGGATTGGTTGGTCAAACCCGGTAGTCAAATGATAAGTATTAAATGTTATGTAAATGATTATAGAAAATAAGATGTGTCACAATCATAAGAAAGGTGGACTAAAGGGACTAATGTTGCTATGAAGTAAATTAGTAATAAAGTTATTGTGGCCACAATAGAAGAGAAGGGACTTAAGGGACCATCGTTGCCAAATAGACAAACTCACAACTAACATATACTAGAGAATTCCAGGGTTTTGATAAAAAGTGTGTGTGATAGATGTGTCGGTTTTACAAGAGAAAAAAAGAAGGGAGACCAAAGCTTGATGATCACTTTGTGAAGAAGAGTAGTCTACTAATTTTAAGATGAACCCCTAACAATGATCCTTGCAAGTAAGTGACTCCCAATTAATGTTTAATTGTTACTATAAGAATTAGGGTTCTTACACCTAATTTGGGGTTTTGGGTAATTATTATTCTAATACAAGAATTGAAGTGTTGATGATGATGTGTTCAAGGTTAATTAATGAATTTAGTGAAATTAAAGGTTTTCATCATATGATCAAGGTATGATCATATGATATTAAGTAATTGTCAATTGGTGTTTAAGCTAATTAAATGGGTTTAAAGATTATGAAACTAATGGTATTGATTCAAAGTGGGTAATTTTATAAGATGGCTATCATATAATCAATATATGATTATATGATGGAATTAAGTATTAAGAAATGGGTTAATGATTCAATAACCATTGTTATGGTTATTTGGTTATGTAATTAAATGTTTATCTTATTATGATAATGGTTAGGATGCTTAGAGAGATCGATGATGATGGTGATGATTCCTTGAATTGCTTAGCTTGGGGCTAAGGTAAGTGAAACGACGTTTACATGCTATTATGTGGATTCTAACATGTATGGGTTTAGGTGTATGTTACATGTTTGTAGTAGAAGGAATTAAGGTAGGATGGACCTACTCTTACTATAGGTTGATCTTAGTTTTGTAAGCAAGAGAAGTGGCTAAAGTGATGGTGGATGTTCAATATTATGAAAGGTTAGGTATTTCGATGTTCTACGTTATGAAAGGTTATGTGCTCAAGCAATATGATGATTTTATATGTTCTAATGCTTACATGTTATTTATATATATAACGACATGTTATGTCTTTTACTTATAAGCCTCGTGCTTACGGTTTAAGATGTTAATGTTTTGTAGGTCTATATGTGATGGTGAAGGTAATGCTTGGATTATGGGCTAAGGGACTAGAAGATTAGAAGATTGGTAAGAAGTAGAGCTTAGGTAGATACCGAGCTCAATGACAATGTTGTACCCCCGTTGGTCCTGCATTGGGTTAAATGTTTGTAATGTCAAGTATTTGAAATGGTTTAAGAGACACTTTATAGGTCCTAAAGTATGTTAAAGAGTTATGTTTAAGTGGTGTATGCAAACGGGTCAAAACGGGGTATTTTGGCATAATACCCGTCACTTTGTAAAGCACGTTTCCGTGGGTCATTATGACCAAGTTTATGAATATATTTGATGTTTATAATGGCCTAATGATTTCTGGAGGTTATGGTGTTATGTCATGTTATAGAAGTCGTTTTCCGAAAAATGGGTCAAAAGTACACAAAAGGGTTATGCAGAAAAAGGGTTGTTTGGGACAAGGTCTATTTTAACCCATTTTGGGTCAAACGAGTCAAGAATGTTTGGAAAAACAATGTATATGGCTAAGTGTTTGTAAAGTGGTTAAAATAGTTGGAGAACTAGTGGAGAACTAGTTGGAGAACTAGTTGGAAAACTAGTGGAGAACTAGTTGGAGAACTAGTGGAGAACTAGTTGAAGTCAGTTTTCGAAAAATCATATCTTTAAAATGGTAAGTCGTCTCAGGTCCCGCCACCCGGCTTTTCGAAGGTAATTGAGTCTAGTTTCATGTAAAAATACTTTCAAGGGTCATTTTGTTATAGAATTATATCAATTTAATGATTAGCAACAACAGGTCAGTTTCAAGTCAAGTCTTTTCCGCGTAAAAGTTCAAATTTTAATGATTTTAAGTCATGTCGTTCACGGGGTGTAAGACCACTGAAGCAGAATATAGAGCTTTAGCTGACTGCACATGTGAGATTACTTGGTTACAAAGTCTGCTAATGGATCTCCAAGTTCTACCCACCAAACCAGTCCTCATCATGTGTGACAACCAATCCTCCATAGCCTTAGCTTCTAACCCAGTCCAGCATGCTAGAACAAAACACATTGAGATTGACTACCTCTTTGTGATGGACAAGATTAAAACTCTTACCATTTGTCCCACCTTCATCCCCACCAATGCCCAAGTTGCAGATGTTCTAACTAAAGGCCTACGTAAGTTTGGCATGTGTGATCCTTACACACTGCCAACTTGGAAGGAGGGGGGAGGGAGGGGGGGGGGGGGTAATGGACATACCATCAACTCAGTCACCATGTCCAAAAACTATCAACACCATGATGTGAAGCAATGTAACAAGTTGTATATAGCTCAGTAGATCAGTTGTACATAGTTTAGTAGTGTTTTGTATTCATTTCATAGCTTGGTCAACGCGGGTCAAAGTGCAAAGTTTAAATAACTGCCTTTTTCGCCTTTTCTATTTCTCTTGTAAAGTAGTATAAATAGGCCATATGATGTATTGAATCATTTTAGTTGAGTAGCAATAAACTTTTCTCTTCACTTTTTAATACTTCCACTCGAGAGCTTTCTCGGCTTCAGGAGAAAAGCTCGTACCAAAACATACATTATGTGTAACTGATTGTTCATTTGAGTATATAAACTTTTCTTGTGGCGGCAAAGCAAAAAACTTATGAGTTGCATCTTTGACATCCTCAAGAACATGAATCTGCACTCCATGGTTTACTATCTGAAAAAGTCCCATCGTTGTGTTGCATCACATATTGCTTTTGCAACTTTAGGGTCATCCGAGTTAGACATATCGATAACTGGGATGGAATCTTTATTCTTGTCCTCATGGCTTGTGTTAAATGCTCGAATAAAAACTGGACTTAGTTTCTAGTTGTTACGCTGTAACAAGGTTTTCCTTGTTATGCCTTAGGGTGGAGGGAGTGGAAGTTTTGAACCCTAATACCCTAAGGGTGCCACATCACCTCTATCCAATAAAAACCTTCCAACTCAAAACTACCCCAATACTACCCTAACACTACCCTAACTAGTGGGAGTGGTACCCTAGTACCCGAATTCATTTTTTTTTTTTAAATACATAAAATCACATACAATATTTATAATAAAAACATACCATTTAATTAAAAATAAAAAACATTACATAATACTTTAAAAAAAAACATAACATAATACTTAAAAATAACTAGATTAAAATAAAAAAAGCCATTAATCATCGAGATGCGGCAAGTCTTCACGTGCTACGTGCTCCGTGAGATCATATCGAAGACGGTCATGGAGAAATTCGTCTAGTAACTCCGCTACCACACTGTCGTCGAAGACTGGCTGGTCATAGCTCTGAATGGTCGTTCAAGAATTTTCCATTTTCCTTTGAGAGCACCAAAAGCTCTCTCGAGATCCTTTCTCGCTCCCTCTTGTAACTTCGTAAATCTCTTTTCCTTTGGGTCGCTTGGATACGGGTATGCTTTAACAAGTGTTGACCACTTAGGATAGATTCCATCTGCCAAATAGTAGCCGCGTTTGTAAAAGCGTCCATTCACGTGGAATGAACTATTCATCGCCGTTCCATTTCGAGCATGAAGATACAAGTCGACCGATGCAATACGTTGATATCGTTGTTTGACCCCGGTGGACCAAAAAAGCATGCCAAATCCACATATCTTGTGACGCCGTGACTTCAAGCATAATAGTGGGAACACCATAGTCACCTCTCGTATATTGCCCTCTCAAATGTATAGGACAATTTTTCCATCTGACATGTGTACAGTCGAGGCTACCAAGCATCCCAGGGAGGTGATGCTTCGCTTCATGGGCCTGGAAAATGCGAGCAAGGTCGTGTGCTGTCGGCCTACGTAGATACTCCCGACCGTACAACTCAATGATGGCCTCACAAAAATGATCAAGACTTTCACGTCCCGTTCTTTGAGACATGCATAAATATTCGTCATACTCATCGGGCGGATTGCCAGTTGCGAGTTGCCTAACAGCCGATGTGATTTTTTGTTTCGCCGTGAAACTTTTTTGAAATGCCGCATCATAGCCTTCTTGAAAATATGGGTATCTCGCTTCAATGTCACCCACTATTTGCAAAAACAGGCTTTTCTCCATCCGAATTTTTTTTAAAGTAATCGTCGTTGTACTTTGGTGTTTCAACGAACCAATCATTCTCTAAAGTTTCAAGACCTATATCCCGATGACGATTTACGCTAGTTCGGCTAGAGCTTGCCGTGTCTTCATAATACTGAGCCGCTAGTTGAAGCATATTTTGCAACGAGCTACCCGTGGATATCTCGTCAGACGAAGAAGGAACAACGTAATCGGAAGAATCGGTAGACATTTTTTTTGGATAGATTATTTAGTGTGTGTGTTTTTTTTATATGTAAAAGGGTAATTATTTTTTTTGAGATGAAAATTGAGGTGAAAGATTAGTTTAAATAGGAGTGAATTTTTTTATTTTTTTTTTATTTTGGGTCATAGCCGTTGGATAACGGCTCAAAGTTTAGCAACGTACACATTTTTGCAACGTTCACCTTCGGTTTCTGAACTCGCAAATCCAACCCGAGAGCCTTACCCGAGCTCGGCGGAATGGTGTAGCCGCTCGGTGAAGTGAAGCCGCCCCCCTACCCGAGAGCCACTCCGTGGTACCTTAGAGGCCGGGAATAGCAGATTTCCTTTTATTTATTTAGGATGTTTTTTAGGGATAACGATTGTTTTTGAATGTTTTAAATAAGTTTTTTTTTTTTTTTTTTTAATATGACTTACTGTCATTGTAATAGAACTTTTGGTCATTAATAAAATTGTGTTTTAGAGTCTTTACTCTAGTCTGGGTTTTATTTCCCTTAAGGTGCGACTCATGATCACCATTGAATCAGGTTTTATCAAAATTCGCTTTCGCGTCCAGCTTCATCCCGGCTTTTGCCAGTAACAAAAAAAAAAAACCCCATTTAAGATGTTTTTCATATTGATCATGACACATTTATATATTGTTTAGTGGAACTTAATTAGTAGCTACAAAATGGACTAAAAGTTCTCTTCTTCCTATGTGTCAAATATTGTTTAGTGTTTTCGGGCTGCAAGTTTTATTAATACCTTTCTCTCTAGCTCCTTGAAAGTTTATAAAAGTTCGCTATTCATAAGAAGAAAGATAATATTTATATAGCATTCACTATCTAGAGCTTGTACAAGCTCAATGCTAGCGAACCATTTCATACATTGCTTATCTAGCATTATTTTGACTCTTTCAGAAATATAAAAACCGAACTTAAACCTTCGCGAACTCAATTGTGGCCTTCCCATCATGTGCTTTTCTGAAGAAATGCTTGACATAATCTGAGTAAAGGACATGCTTATAAAGTGGTGTCTCACCACTCTGAAGCACTTCCGCAATAGGTCCAATAACATCACTAGGCCTTGGGTTCACAAATATGGGGACGGAAATTCTGTTATTGCTTCCATTAGCACTTACACGATGCTCAACACTTTTGTACTTGCCGTTACTCATGATCTGAAGTGCATCTCCAACATTGATCACCAAAGATCCGCTAACCGGAGGCACATGGATCCACTTCATTGTGTCCATATTTCGCACATATAGCCCTCCGATATCATCTTGAAGGAGTATAGTCAGAGTGGACACGTCGGAATGAGGACCCACACCCACAGTGAGTTCAGGGTTGGGACATTTTGGATAGTAGTTAAGGTTAATTCTCTTTGATCCCATTAGAATTGATTCTTTGCTCTCGTCGATTTCCTTTACATTTAGTCCATTCATTAGTATCTCGAGCAACTTCTTGACAACAGATTCAGAACTCTTCATGTATTCCAAAGCCTGATTCCTGCAAAAAAGAAATAAAGGAACTTTAAGATTTGGAACACATTGTTGTTGATACAGCACTTTAAAAGACATGTATTATTTCTGATAAAACAAAATCAACGGATTCCTTATAAAGTTATAATAAAACTGAAACAAACATATAAGGTTTATAGCTTATCTCTCAATTTTTAACTGATTCTCAGAGAAGAACCCCTTGTGCGAATATATGTTGGCCATATGTGAGACTAAGTAGCGATCATAAAATCTTTACCCGCATATGGGAGGCCAGAAAGAAGCAGCCTCATCATTTGAGACGAAAAAGAGGCTGAGATAATCCTTCCACTCAAGAGCTTTCTCGGCTTCAGGAGTAAAGCTTGTACCAAACCGAACATTATTTGTAACCGATCGTTCTTTTGAGTATTTCTGCTTTTCTTGTGGCGCCAGTGCAAAAAACTTATGAGTTGCATCTTTCACATCTTCAAGAACATGAATAGGGACTCCATGGTTCACTATCTGAAAGAAGCCCCATCTTCGTGCTGCGTCACATACAGCTTCTGCAACACTGAGGTCACCCCAGTCGGACATATCAATAACGGGTATGGAATCTTTATTCGGTTCTTCGTTGCTACCATCAAACCTTTCTTGTGGAGGTTGAATGTATTGGTGTGGTAAGGTTTTGAGTCCTAATTCTGATAATCCTTTCACACCATGACCTTTGTTCACCACAAAATCGAGAATGCTGAGTGAGTTTGAGTTGGTTACGGAGATTAATGGCGCCATGGTTCAAGAGGTGTGTGTAGATGGAATGAGTAATGTGATAGGTTCGTTTAGTTTGGTTGTTATTTATAGAAGTAGCTAATGCCAACGTTCTTCATATGACTGTGCATTATTCATGTGTTAAGTAATAATGCATAATGCTTTTTTAACCAGTGTTTATGGTGAAGTGTTGCTTTTAATGCATAAACAAAGGATTTTGCCAAATGTGTATATTGGGCACATGTATTTAAAAGAAAATTTTATGTTAATTAAGCCAATACTTGTACTTTATTAAAACTAGCAGGGTACCCGCGCGATGCGGCGGCGGGTATCCTGAAATAAAAATTTTTAATGAACCATGCTTTATAATCTGAAACGTTTTATGTGACGATAAATTTGCTGATGCAAAAAGTTTCATGTCGCATATTTCAACTCTTTAGAATATTATAGTAGGGTACCCGCGCGTTGCGACCGCGGGTATCAAGTAATAACTTTACCAATAGCAAAAACATAATAATTAAGTTTGAGTAACTTTAATAAAAGTGATGGATAATATCAAACTAATTCATATAAAAACAATTGAAAGTAGCGTGATTTTGCGTTGCGATAGTCAATAATGTTATGGGGTTATGGTCAAATTAGTTGATAGTGGTCCGTAGTCACAAGTAAGTAGGAACATTTTTTTTATGAAATATATATGTTATAACGTATACATCTTGTAAAGTATATATTTATGAAAATGTTTGAATCATTAATATTGTTTATAACAATTGTCCCACATAGATAGAAGATATAAATAAAAGAATGCTTATAATGTAAAGAAAACTTACATGTTCAAGCAATCATTTAGAGTTATCCATGAAAAGTATAATAATTAATATACTAATATATTAATCATTTGTCTTAAAAAAATTGTCTCGACTTTTACAAAAAATCGAATTTTACCTTTGTGGTTAATTTTATTTAAAATAATTCAAAATTTAATTAATTGATTCTCGAAACACTCTTACGATATAATAATAGTTTTAATTTGAAACTTTATAGTTTTGCATGCATTTTAAAATCATATTCATTTATATGTGCATTTTTGCATTAAAACTAAACTAGTTCAAAAAGAAATAATAAATGAAGCATTAAAATGTTGTGGAAGATAAATTAGTAAAAATTATGTATTGTGTACATTATTCATTAAAAATTGTAATGCTTAAAAAACACATTAATGACATCTTAAAAAAATTTAAGAGAGAGGGTGTTAAATACTTTATAAGTAGTATAGATAAGTTTTAGTTTTGATTAGTGTTTATCGAATGCATTTTCCATATTATAGTAAAACATGACCAAAGAGTTTGTGTTTCAATGATATCATTTGTTGTGTGAGAAGCTTTTCTATAATAGTTATGGGTTCAAGTCATTCTTATGACATGTGAGATGGTTATAGCGTATAAATTGTGATATTGTTAGTTCCGTTTAAAAAAAAAAGAAAAAAACATGTTTATGTTAAATCATCATAAAATGTATTGTGTTAATTAAATACAAAATTTTAAATTTTCCCTATTTTGTATATCCAAAGTTTTTTTTTCCAATTATAGAGTGAGACTATCTAAATTTTCTTTTAAACAAGACCGTTCATCCATACTTCTTATAATATAGAAAAATATTTCCGTCCTATTTATTATTTTAAGACCACAATAAATAGAGTTTCAAGTAAATACTAACTTATAAGCATTATTTACAAGTATTTAAAGCACACATAAAATTAAAAACACACTATTCATATAATACAATTAATACATATTAAAAACACCACTTCATTCAAAAATACAACTTTTTAACGACAACGTACAATATAATTAAGATTCCACACATAAATAAACCACAAATAGATTTTAAAGCAAATACAAATAAATAAACATAATTTACAAGTATTTAAAACACAAATAAACTAAAAAAGACAATATTCAACACATACAATTAATACACTACTAAAAACACCTATTATAATCTAGTTAAGCTTTTTCTAAAACATAAATCTAAAATCGCATTCCAAAACAAAATAACATTTGTGCGTCAAAACATTTAGTCACATATTACCCGCCTCCATATCGCGCGGGTACTCTGCAAGTATTAATAATTCAAAGTCATATATATCTTTTCTTGTGGCAAACGAAAGTTTAACTCTACCTTATTATTTCATCCTTTTCATCCGCATATTCGTGTCTCGTTTCTCATGAGCCTAGTTCGTGTGATACACGTTTAACTATAATATATGCTTTTTATGATACTTTGCCTGAATTCAATCAAAGTTTTTAGTGTTACAACTATTTTAACAAAGGGAATGTCTAACCAATGCCCTAAGGGCATTGGTTAAGATTTGTCCTTTTGTGATTTTTAATTACATAAATGGTCCTTTTAGTTAACACAAACATGCATATTTGGACGAGGACCCACATAAATAATTATAAAAAATCACAAAAGGACAAATCTTAACCAATGCCCTTAGGGCATTGGTTAGACATTCCCTTTAACAAATCATTATCAAAAAGATCTATGAAAATAGTGTTAAAGTTATGAGAAATATCAAACATATGAATGACCATGTTTCACATGTGTTAGAGCGAAAGGGAAAAATGTATGAAGCATAATGCTTTAGATTATTGATAAATTAAAGTAACATATTAAATAGTTGGTCTCGATGCTGTTATTTTTTAAAAAATTACCATATACTGTAGTAGAGTAATAGACATTAGACAGTCTAGGGCTGAGCGTCGGTCATAAATCGACCCGAACCGAACCGACAAAACCGAGGACCGAAAACCGTGAAAAACGCGAACCGAAACTGAACCGAATGTTGTCGGTTCGGTTCGGTTTTGTCGGTCTATGTGTATTTTGGCATGTTTTTGTCGGTTTTGGGCCGAACCGAACCGATCCGAAACCGAAAGCATGTAGGACCTGAAACCAAAACCGAACCGACGGGCTGTCGGTCCGGTTCGGTTTTTGTCGGTTCGGTCGGTTTCGTCGGTCCGGTTCGGTTTTGAACCTTCGGTGCTCAGCCCTACTAGACACTACATAATGATACGAGAAAATTACAAATTTCGTCTTTATATTTTAAAGTAAAAGACATCTAATAACAAGAAACTTTTTCAAATATTTAATTATTAGTCATTGACCCAATAAAATACCAAAATACCCATTTAATTGACAAGTTTAGAGATATTTAAAAAAATTCATTGCTATTAGATGGCTTTAATCCTATATTTTACACAATTACACCTTTCGTTTTTTTCTTTAAAATTAAAACATTAGTTCCCTGAACTTGTCAATTTTTACATGTTTAGTCCTTTTGATGGACAAGCGTTTATGTCACCCGTTATCTCCCCTCATGTGCATAAAACATGAGGGTATTTCTATCTTTTCGCCACTTAATTACCATATAAAGTATTTTGTACAATCTTTTTGGAGTTAATTACACATACTAGACGACTGTTAGTCTCATCCATTAAGCTCAGTTAACCAATCTAATCTTTATCATCTTAAAAGATAAAAATCAGAGCCATATCAATCCCATTTACACATCATATTTCTGCATCTGATGAAAAAAAAACAAAGCATTTATGTCTTAGAGTGTTTTAACGAAAACAAGAATAAATACAAACCCAATTTTATTCAATCAATTCTTAGCAGATTCTCCTGATGATGATTTTGGGTGGTTTGTAATATGATGGTGCTAGTGGGTAATGGGTCGTGATGTGGTGAAATGGTGGTGGCCGGGGGGAGAGATGGTAGGTGGTGGGTGGCGACGATAGGACATGTTGATGATGGAGTGACAGGGATGGTGATGGGTGGTGGCAGTGGAGTAAGAAAGGAGATGCGGTTGAGTAGTGTAGTAATAAATATGTTTAGATAAAAGTGTTTTCGAGTTTAATCAATATGGAATATCAGTAATGTGGTTTATGTACATGGGTTTATGAATGATTGATGGGTTTTTGAATTACAGTAAAACTTTTATAAATTAATAGTGTTGGGACCGGGATATTTTATTAGTTTAGCGAGACATTATTATATGGATAAATTAATAATTTATTAATTTAAAGAAATATTACCTATGACCTTTAAAAATTCTATAAATTAATAGTGTTGGGACCGGGATATTTTATTAGTTTAGCGAGACATTATTATGTGCAAAATACTTTATATTGGTAGTTGAGAGGCGAAAACAAAAATACCCTCACATTTTATGCACGTGAGGGGAGTTAAAGGGATTCATACACATTCGTCCATCAAAAAGGCCAAACATGCAAAAATTGATAAGTTCATGGACGGCTGATGTAAATATTTTGTGAAAAAAGACGAAATGTGCGATTAAACCACAAGTACTATTTTAGTCTAATGATAAGATGCAAGATATACACTTCTCTATATTTAACATACAACCTATACCATCAATGTTATATAAGGTATGTTTGACGAAACTAGCTGGAGTTGTAATTTTTAAGAGCTGCAGCTAGAGCTTTATTTTTAGATATGCTGAAAAAATAGTTAAAGCTAGAAGCTTTTAATCGTAAAATGACATAAATGTACATTGAAACAAAGACATTTTATCAAGGTTTTCACGATCGAGATCCTACTCAGGATCGTTTTCGTCTTTACACGATCGTGATCGTAAGATCGGATCGGGATATTAAGATTCGACTCTAATGTTATTTCTTAATAGTTTTTGTAATATCATACAAATCTACAAATTATTATACATTATAAACACTAAATACTATGAATGTTTCATAAAAATGTTGTCCTAAATTATGATTATGAAATTTTTTAAAAGATTAACATTTTGTTTTTTGAATTCTAAAAAAAAAAACTAAAAAATTTGTAGTTTTTTAGTTTGTAATCCGATAAAAGTAAGATCGGATCAGATTATATCTTATGATCGTATGGTTAAGATCGGGATCTTATAAGATCTTAAGCTTGCAAAGATCCTATGTAGGATCCGGATCGTTTTTGCTTTACAGTATCGTAAAATCGTAAAATTCTAAAATCAGAATCGAAATTCTGACAACTATGCTTTTATATTAGTTTAAGGTATATAGCCACCTCAAAAGACCTTTTACTCAAAAAATAAATAAATAAATAAATAAAAATAAAAACATTGTGTTGAAGGTAACTAGTTTAGGGTTATGAAATACTGGAATAAGACAATATATGTGGACATTCGATGCAATGCAATGCAAATTTCATTGTACTCCCTTTGGTTGTATGTCATACAAAAAGAAAATTTTCTTGTTGAAACCCTCCTACCGTGTAACTGTTTCTCGTTGAAACCTTACTACCGTGTAACCCGGCCAGTGGGCAAAGACTTGGGAAATGAAAAAACTAAAAGCAATGTACGAGTTTCTCACTGGTTATATGATATAGCAGCAAATTACAAGCTAGATAATACTATAATATTTAATAGAAAGTTTTCTAATAATGCAACAAGTGACATAAAGTTTGCTTAGCAATTAGCCTACTAGTAAAATAGTGATGTTTATATTTGTTGTATCAAAGCCTTTTGAGGGAAAATATAGTCAATATAAGTCACAGTTTATCTATATCTTTGTTAAGGGGTTTAGGGTTATATTAGATCATTAGTTGATCCAATACAAATACTGACCCATTAAAATGTGCATTATTATTAGTTAAGCAAATACTATACGCTGAAGGTATATATACCTGCAGATGGGAGGCCAGAGGGAAGCAGCTTCGTCATCCGAGACAAAGAAGAGGCTGAGATAGTCCTTCCACTCGAGAGCTTTCTCGGAATCAGGAGTAAAGCTTGTACCAAAACGAACATTATTTGTAACCGATTGTTCTTTTGAGTATATCACCTTTTCTGGTGGTGGCAATGCAAAAAACTTATAGGTTGCATCTTTGACATCTTCAAGAACATGAATCGGGACTCCATGATTTACTATCTGAAAGAAGCCCCACTTGCTAGCTGCTTCACATATGGATTTTGCAACATTCGGGTCATCCCAGTTGGATATATCGATAACTGGAATGAAATATTCATTGGGTTCATTGGTGGTACACTGGTACTAGCAAACCTTTCTTCATGAGGTTGAATGTATTGATGTGGTAGGGCTTTGAGTTCCAATTCTGCTAAGCCTTTCACTCCATGGCCTTTATTCACCACAAAATCGAGAATGTCGAGCGACTTTGTGTTGGTTGTTGAGATCGATGGAGCCATGGTTCGAGAGAGTGTGTAGCAAGATATATGAAATGGTTAATGTGATAGGTTAGAAAAACTTAGCATGGTTGCTATATATAGAAAAACTGCCAACTTTGTTCCAGCTCTTAATTATATTAATGCAAGAGAAAATTCTCAAATGGCCCAATGGCCAATTGGCGCAACCTAAAAAAAATAAAAAAAAAATAAAAAAAAATAATAAAATAAAATCTACTATCTGGCAATTGGACAACCACCTTAATAGCATGACACACGTTTATTTTTTTAAGTACACAAAGTACAGGTGTGTGAGAAAAAGTATCGGACGACTTAGTTTTCTTAAGCGACTTGTACTTTGAGCGATTTTATTTTTGTCTTTTAGTAAAAAAAATAAAATAAACACATGTCAAGCATACAAGTGGTTGCCCAAATGTCAGGTCACCCTATGCTTTTTATTTATTTATTTATTTTTTGGCAAGGAAAGGTAGCGACATTGGGCCACTGGCCTACTATAAGAAATGTTGTTAAGCTTAGAAAGTGTAAATGTTATTAAGCTTAGAAAAAAGGAATTGATACATACATCACATTTTTTTATGCATGCACAACGTTTTTTGCATTACAATTTGTACCGTATAATACTGTAATGCACAAATTGTGATGCATGCATTAAAAAATGTGGTGTGAGTATCACCCCCTTTAGAAAAAACGTCTTTTACTAACCAACTCCATAATTATTTCTAGTTTTCAACCCTCATAATTCACGAATAATTCACATGTTATTTCTCATAAGGATAGGTTATTAAGACAGCCCCTCCCCATGTTTTTTTGTTATTTTATTTTATTTTATTTATTTTTATTTATATAATTTTGCTTATATTACAAAACTGTGAACGAAAAATGTGGAACAAAAAATATAAAATTTAACAAGTTAAAGGTATTAACTGCATTACGAAACAGAAACTGATAAAAAAAACTGCGTTATAATGTAAACAAATAATCAACGAGCGAGGGTAGAAGGTGGAGTACAAAACATATATACTTTTAGTTTGCCAGGAGGAGTACCAATAACACCCTTTCTCGTATGCATGTCAACATAATATAACTAAAAGTGATTGACGTGAAAGTTGAAACTTTTTTGGATCGTAATATATAACGAAAATACAAATAAACACATATTTATAACTAGTTTTAATGTCGGTACACGCATGAGGCTTAATCTTGACATTTTAATTAAGTAGTAATTTCGCTAGTTTGATTTAAAGGTAGATTATGTATTTTTTAAAAAGTACATCTAATATTTATATGTTTAATTTTATTCCTTTTATCATATATGTGTTGTTGTAGATAGTGATCCACATTCGAAACGTCCCATCACAAGATTTTTTTTTATTTTTTTATTTTTTGGAATGTGAATGTGGAATGGTATTTATATGCACAAATATCATAATTTCAATTAACCACACAACAATTGAGATTGATAGGTCAATAAAATTAGTATTGTAGGTTTTCTTCCTGCATATATAACATGTAAAAGCTAACATAATGTAGGAAAAGTGATATATGCTCCTGGATTGAGATTGAGATGAACCAAATAGCAATCATGTGACTCTAATCAGATATGCTGTAGAGAAATTATCTATGCTTCTTATATAATTATCAAATTTCCCTTCACAATCTGGCAAACAACATCACCATCACAAGTTCACAACCACCCTCAAATTGGAGCACATATTGGTAGTCAACATGGTTAATAATATAAGCAGCCCTTCTTAAGACTTCTATGATAAGAAAATTGAATTTCTCCAATGTGACGTAAATGAAAGTTCATTGTCATCATTTAATCCTACCACAAATTTGCTATCCATTTTGATCATATTTTCTTGTCAACTCCTGTAACTGTCACCAATAATTCATATCACTGTCACCAATAAATAATTCATATAAATTCAACAGAGTGTTAGAGATTGCCTATTAAATTGTCAATAACGTTATAGCTAAGCACTTTTACAGTAGGCTAGCGAATGCTTAGTTTCCTTACTGTTTATAAATGACATAAGTTGTATTAAATACTCCAACTTGAAGTGTGCTTATTCCAAACACGCTATTTCATAATAAAAGCAAGCAGAAGGGTGTTTAGGACTGCTCATTAAAATTGTTTATCTAATATAATACAATAGATAAGTAGTTCTAAAAGTTTAACTTATTAATTAATAGTCTAAGTACATGTTATAAACGAATCCAATAACCTCCAAATATGCACTTCACAATCATCATTAATACATCAATTATGTAAAATTAACAATTCAAAGCGAACATACGGTGTTGATTTTAGTATCTTTAATCATCTTTTGTAATTGAGATTAACTTGAGGGTAAATTCAAATATGGGCTATTAAGTGTGTAAGGAAATTTGTTCCTGCCACAATAAATGAAGGGGTCAGGGGCAGTTCTCCGAGGAGGGAGATTGTCTCAAGTTGTAAAAACAACTTGCGTCAAGTTGGGTGTTTGTGAGCCATTGGATTTGATCCAATCTTTTGATTTGAGCCATTGGATTAAATCTAATGGCTCACACTCCCTCAACTTGACTCAAGTTGTTTTTACAACTTGAGACAATCTTCTTCCGTGTTCTCTGAAACCTAAACTGTATCCAGCTAGATTAGCTGACAATAGTTTATAAGTTTAAATCGGGTATATATGAATTAACCCTTTTGTATGTAATACAAACTTTCCATTTTTATCATATTCACTTCTTATTTGTCATACTCCATTCCTTCCCTATGGTATAAGTCGGAGATCTTCTGCAATTAAAACAGGATTTTACTCAAATTCATATCTTTGGTTAAACTTAATTTATAACAATAGATCAACAAACGAATACTCAAATATATGTTACGAATTTAAAGGATAGGGTATCAATCTTTTTGTTTTTTAGATGTGTGTAAATAGAATTTTTTTTTTGTATTGCATGTGTTCTATACTTTTATTTACGAATTTTAACAAACATTGGATTAAACCCAACATTTTTATTAACAAACTCATTTTCATTTTTTTTTTCAAATATTAATATTTCTTAAACCGTTAATCGTTAAGTGAAAATAAATATAATATCACGACGAGCATTTAATTATCTTTCTATAGGTATACAGTTTGATATACTTTTGAATTTTTTTTTTCATTTTTTCTCCTTTTTTACGTTTTTTTCCCGTTGTTGAAACTTGCATAGGAAATCACATGTAATTAAACACTAATTTGAATATTTCTAATAAAATTACATGTGATTTTTCCAACGTCTATCTTAATCACATGTGATTTTTCTCACACTTGATCTCAATCACATTTGATTTTCATAACTTAACTACTATAATCTATAAAATCACACGTGATTTTATTAGAATATTCAAATTAGTGTTTAATTACATGTTGTATTTCTCTTGCTATTTTTAACGACGAAGAAATAGAAAAAAAATATATGAAAAAACATAAAAAAAAATGAAAAAAAGGAAGGAAATTTTTTTTTTCCGGAAGTATAACAAAATGCATATCTATAAAAAGATAATTAAATGCTCGTCGTCATGGTATATTTATTATTGCTTAACGATTAACGGTTTAAGAGACATTTAAATTATAAAAAATAAGTGAAATATTCAAATGTTGTCTGATCTCAGCTATTGATTTCTTTTTAGATAGATATTGTAAATAAGTCCCTTTGTATGCAAAGAATATCTGATATACAAAATAACTCTCCTCTTTGTTTACAACCCGTCATTTTACTATCGAATCATTTAACATTTTAACTCACTAATAAGTTGTTTATACAATTGAGAAAAACCTAGCATAAAAGAAGAAATTTATTACCAGTATCTACTTTCACCAAATTGAATAACCAATATCGACACTATTTTTTCACATTACAAAAATGGACATGGCGATCAAATACATTTGCTCTCCAACCTCGTTTGATCGCTACTTGCTTGTCACTTCTTATTTCGTAAAAAGACATGGAGAGCAAAATAGATGGCAAGCAAAGTTTGCTTGCCACTTACACGTGGCACGAACATATGGCTTATTTCGTTAAATGGGATGGATTCATGAAGAGCAAAATAGATGGCAAACAAAGTATTTTGCTTGCCACTTGCACGTGGCATGAGCATATGGCTTATTTCATAAAATGGCATGGAGAGCAAAATATTTTGCTTGCCACTTACACATGGCACGAGCATATGGCTTATTTCATAAAATGACATGGACTTATGAAGAGCAAAATGGATGGCAAGCAAAGCATTTTTCTTATCACTTACACGTGTCACGGGCATATGGCTTATTTCATAAAATGGCATAGACTCATGAATAGCAAGCAAAGTATTTTACTTGCCACTTACACGTATCACGAGCATATGGCTTATTTCATAAAATGGCATTAAGAGCAAAGTGGATGGCAAGCAAAGTATTTTGCTTGCCACTTACACGTGTCTCAAGCAAAATGGCATCAAAATGACATGGCGAGCAAATAAATGGTCGAGCAAATTTGTTTTGCTCACTATGTCTTATTTCGTAACACAAACTTCAAAGGTAGATATTGGTGAAACGGTTTCCAAACCGTCCATACTAGAAATTTTCACATCATTCATGCATTGTTTTTTCAGACTGTATATCACACTTTTGAAGCAAGTTGTTTTTCATACATTGCTTATAAAGTTGGTCATTTATTTACTTCAATAAATGAAAAGGTGGCCAACTTAAATTTTGCAAAGTCGATCGGAAGAAATGCTTGACGTAATCTGAGTAGACGATATTCTTATAAAGCGGTTTCTCTCCACTATCAACCAATACTTGCAAAGGTCCAATAACATCACTAGGCCTCGGGTTCACAAATATCAGGACTGAAATCCTGTTGCTGCTTCCATTAGCACTTACACGATGCTTAACACTTCTGTACTTGCCGTTACCCATGATCTGAAGTGCATTTCCAACATTGATCACCAAAGATCCGCTAACCGGAGGCACATTGATCACTTCATTATTTTCATATATCACACATATAGCCCTCTGATATCATCTTGAAGGAGTATACACGTCAGAACGAGGACCCAAACCCACAGTGATTTCTGGGTTGGGACTTTTTGGATAGTAGTTAAGATTAATTCTCTTTGACCCTATTATAGTTGAGGAGATCTTAGGGAGTCGGTGAGTTGTTATCACTTACTTACTCCATCTACTTTTCTTGGTTCAATGACTTCACTTATTAAGTTCCGCTTTAGGAAGTGTCGAGTCTTTCTTTAGACTATGAAGATGACTCCTTGAATGCTTCTTTTCATTCAAGGACTTTGTTTACACTTAAAATATTTTAGATTCAAATCCTAGTTGAAGATCACTGAACACTGAATTGGCCCAGCAACACTTTTCTTAAATCTAATACATTTAGGAAAAGTAAAAAAAATTTAGTTCTAGCTTGTACACACGAACACGGGAGATATTTGTTTTTAATTTGTGCAATAATTATATTATTTATGTATAACTGTTGTAACTTATAACTTATTTAAATTATCCCATAGAAAATCTTGTTTATTGATAACTAGACTGATACGACCCGTTACGGATAGTATCAAGATAGAGCACCCCTTTAAGCGAGTGCATGCTCCTGAGAAAAATAGAAGAAGAAACAGAGAATTATTTGAGAAAACCCTACTGATTGCATTGATACGATGAGTTTAAATACTCACAAAATGGATAATCCCAAACACGAAGTACTTATCCTAATATGACACAAACATGTTTCCTAAACATTTTTCCTAAACATCAGATACTCACACAGTACTTATCCTAACACGACTAGAACACATATCCTAAACAAACATCTTAAACAATAGATAAGCATGATGGTTATCTCCTAACCCATTACGTATTCCCCGTGCAAAACCGGATCAGTTGTTATCCAGTTGGCTCGTTCCATCTCATGAACCGCGAGTGTGTAACATTCCCCCTTCCTTCAAAAATTACCTTGTCCTCAAGGTTATAATCTGAATTGACGGTTGCTACTGCTTTCTCTTTATCCGCGGTCGTCACCTTCCGGGGGTCATTACCATCATCTGCCATCAATAATAAGAACTTACCGGGACACTTATGACCTCGCTTCCACTTGTTATCACAATTAAAACATAGCCCTTTGTTCAGGCGTTCTTGACGTTCAGTGGGTGATATCCACTTGATAGCAAGTGGCTGAGCATTAGTGTTGGTAGTAGCTTGCGTGGGTGTTGGTAACAAGGGTGGCTTACCTGCATCCACGTCGGAACTCGTAACTGAAAAACACGTCGCAGGTTGCCTTTGAGTAACATCAGTGGTTGCGGTATTAGTTTTGTGGACAACGATGGGAGACCGTTGGTCTTCTAATCGTGCTTTGGTAATGCGTGCCAAATAAAAAGCTTCGCCAAGCGTAGTAGGTTTTGAGACCAGGAGTTCCCGTTGTAGGTTCGGCTTAAGGCCCGATATATAAAAGGAAATGAGTAAGGCTTCTGAGATCTCCGTCACCCGATTCATGAGTTTTTCAAACTCACTTTGATATTGTGCCACCGTCCTTGTTTGCAAAAGCTTAGATAGGGTTCCCTGAGGATCCTCATACTTAGAAGGACCAAAACGATTCCGAACACTCTCCAAAAACCCGTCCCAGCTAGTTATCAGCTTGTTTCGTGTCATCCAACGAAACCACTCGGCCGCGTACCCATCCAGATTGAAACCCACAACCTTTAGTCGCTGCCCAGCTGGTGTTGCAAGAAGTTCAAAGTATTCGTTAATGGCGAATATCTAACTTTTAGGATCGGCTCAATTGAATTTTGGAACATCTAACCGCATGGAACGCGACATCGGTCCTTGATCACCACCTGACCCCGATCCGTGACGTGACAAAACCAATGCTTTGGCTGCTTGCAATTCTTGGTTCAATGTTGCAATCTGTCTCGTGAAGGTATCGGATTGTTCCTTCAAAAGTAACCAGATGGCTTGTTCGTTCATGGTAACTCGATGAAACAGTCAATTCTGGCGATGAACAGTACTCCGGATGAATAGTAACCGATGAACAGTAGCCGATGAACAATATTGTTTCATTATTATTATTTTTTTGTTTTTGGTAGCAATGAAAGCACCAATGGATACGACCCGTTACGGATAGTATCAAGATAGAGCACCTCTTTAAGCGAGTGCAGGCTCCTGAGAAAAATAGAAGAAGAAACAGAGAATTATTTGACAAAAACCTACTGATTGCATTGATACTGTCACACCCTCAAATTACCTGTTTTGCAGCGGAATAGAATACCTGGGGGATGACTGTCATAGCATCACAGTTACAGTTATATTGAATGACCTAAAGTGTCGTTTGAAAAATACATCGTTTGATTGAGTAAATTAATCAGAGTTTACAAAGTATAGGTCCCAAAAGATTTCCAAAGTACCAAAATGAATTTGTTACAATAAAACGATAATTAAGTGCATAAAATATATGTGAGACACGCCACTCAAATGACTCCATGCAAGCCACGATGATATGCTAATACCTGAGATAAAACATGCTTAAAACAGTCAACACAAAGGTTGAGTGAAATCCATAGGTTTAATTAATTCGTTTGAACACAATATTCGTAGTGTGAGTTACGTTGTTTCATACTCATCGTTGAAAACAAAACAACATTTATTTCACTAAGTTCATGACAACCAAAGCGTAAACCTCGTACCAATAGAAATTGGTAAAATCGTTTCATCGCAGCCCTAGTAGGCAAACTTGCCAATTTACCTTATTGATTCGAATATAGTGCGTTCGATTTCCCTTAACTGGGTCAATAAGAACGGGTGTGTTAATTCCAATAGGCCTATTCACAATTCGCGCTCACTCGCAAGTGACTAATGGTGCATGATGTAGGGACTTCAAACATGGCAATAGAATACTTAGTGACAATAAAGCATTTAGATATAACGTACAGTTCAAAGCATTTGTGTTCGATTAAAAATATAGCATGTATCTCCCCCCAAGAGTTTGTAAAAAAATTATGTAATAGAAAGTGGGGCTATGAACTCACGATAATCATTAAAAGTTTAGAGTACTTATGAAAGTAAATGAAAATAGTTGAGCATGTATCTCCCCCAAAAGTAATTCAAAACGTATAAACGTATGGGCTATGAAACTCACCTGATGCAATAATTATGATGACAAAGTGGATACACTGAAATGAGGCGCAAATCTCTAACCGCGACCTATTATGAATGATATGATCTAATATAAGTCATGAAACAATGTCGTACATGCAAATTCACATGATATCCATACCACTTGTACATTTTTGAAAATAAAATTTATCGTCGAAAATAAGTTTATCAAGAAATTATAGATTTTCGTCGTAAAACAATATAATTTGACAATTTATGAAAGTGACTAAATGGCCTCGAAAACCTAGTCGTAAAATAGTGAATATCGAGTGTTAGGAAACAAACTCAACGGTTTTGGAAAGCTTGTAGCATTATCTCAAAGTCTTAGCTTTTAAATTTTTATCATAGAGGTCTTGATCATAGAGAAAAACATAGGTGAAGTAGGGTACTTGGAGTAAAAATATTGTTAAGGTTAGTTTTTTGGCAAAGTTTGAGTGACCGTATATTATTCGTTACAACTCCGTTTGACGAACGGTTGAACATTTTGGAAAATAGGCTAGGTGAACTTACTTTTACTAGAAGACATCGTTTTCTAAAAAGTATTCTATCGATGTTAAATACGACTCTCAACATGGTCACTAGCGACAACTAGTTTTTGACTAATAGGAAATATATATAAGTGTTCTACTTGTGAAAATAGTTACGTCAACCTTAATTAAACGCGTGTAATTTAGTCTTTATAAGTCCGTTTTCTACGTTTTATATGTCCTTAGCTTCGTGTTAAAGTATACTAATATATTTTTGATAAATCGACTCATTTAGATAACGCTTAAGACTCATTTTTGACCCTTAAAAATCTGGACAACATGCTGATTTTCCGGAAAATATAGTTTTCGTCGTTAAACTTGAAAATAACATAACTTCTTCGTTATAAATCCGTTTTAACCCGTTCAAGCGACCACGGTTTCGTTTTAAGTAT
Organism: Chrysanthemum makinoi; assembly: GCA_910596185.1. Taxonomy (NCBI): domain Eukaryota; kingdom Viridiplantae; phylum Streptophyta; class Magnoliopsida; order Asterales; family Asteraceae; genus Chrysanthemum; species Chrysanthemum makinoi. Next base: position 346,835,916 of record OU343224.1, on the reverse strand, counting down.
ATTTTCTGAATTTCTAGCCCAAAATATTTTATAAACTGTCGAATTTTACAGATTTCACAAAAATGATCAGACCACTATTTAATGTTGTCGAAATTGATTTTCCTTGCGTAATACTTATTCTAACCACTTCAAATCAACACCAAATCTATTCTAAACCTACCATACACCTTCTTAGGGTGTCATGGGTTCCTAAAGATCATCAAAAATGATATGTTTCAAGGGATTAATTATAGGATGGTATCTACTAATTATAAGTACTAAAAACAATAAAAGTGGTATAGATACACATATAACTTGCATGTTTTCTTTCAAGCATAATAAAAATAACTTGAGTATGAATATGAAAGATTAAAAATGATCATGAAATACTTACTAGTATGATGATGAGGTTTATGGAAAAAGGTTTTTCCTAATTACCCTAGGTTTTTATTGCAAAACCTTAAATAAGAGTATACTAGAGTGTATAAAATAACTTGATCCTTGAAAATTCTTGAGTATACTAGAGAGAGTTTTTGATTTTCACCTAAGTATTGTGTGTTATTATGTGTATAAGTAAAGATAGTATATAACTAAAATAAATACAAGTGTCCTATCTATAAGTGTATATGTGTAGTCTAGTGTAAGATTTTTGTGTCAAAATGTTGTGTCATCTTTTTTTGGTCGACAAGAAGAAAATAAAAAGAAAGATGATGAATTTTCATTAAGTAAATGTATTGTTTGATAATTGTAGTGCATATTTGATAAGTAAAGTAGTTATTTAGTGTAGCGTTGGCTAGAAATAAATTTTAACGGAACAAAATAAAATATATCGAAGTCATAAAAATTATAAAAATACATTTGTTACAAGAATTGAGTGAAATAATAATTATCGAGTAGTATTTACGAAAACCGTCGTAAATATATATACATAACAATTTATATACAAAATAAATTTAAAATACCGGGTAAAATAATATTATAATTTTTATAATCTTAAAATGAGTATAAAAATATATCAGGATAATTTTTGAAAGTGTCAGATCAATTATTCAAAATAAATGATTACGCGATAGCGTTTATTTAATAGAAAAATATACGTTTAATGAAATATGCAAATCCATGCATGAACTAATATGCTGATGATGTTACTAATGATATGTAGACTAAATCTAGTCTATATGAAATGTCCACAATGATTTTCATGAATACGCAGCTAAACCATTACGGTTACGCGTATTTGATACTCGTAAACATAGTTTACGAAAAATGATGAATAGTGAATCATGAATAGTGATTTTTCTCCGGGAATGAATAGTGTTTCGTGAATAGTAAAATTTTGAAATACGTTCTCAGAATATCAAATCGACTTCGAAAATGATGAATAGTAACCAATGAATAGTAAATTCCCTTGATGAATAGTAAATTTTCAAAGTTTGTAAAATGACCTGAAATTACGTGTTGTCACATTCGCCCACCCAAAAAGGAATTCAGTCCCTGAATTCAGTCCATGTTGGTTTCTACAGGTTTAGTGTTTGTGGTGTATAACGAGGAGAGAGAACATGAAGAAGTGTCGTCACGGTTATCGATGATTGAGAGCGTACCAAACATCATAGTAGAGAAAATATTGGATGAATATCTCCGATGAGCATCACTTTGGAATTTTTGGACTATGTGAAAATTTTGCTTGCACTAAGACTTATAAATAAGTGCTCCCAACATAACATGATCCCTCCATAATTAGACATAGTTAGCTAGGCTATGTATAATTAAGGAACGATAATGTGACGTTCGGTTTAGTTGTTATAACTCTCAATGTTTACATAGATTTAAACCGTGTCGTTCAATTGGTAGTTAAAGTAAAGGAAGTAAAATTTTGTAAGTGATAACCAATCGGAAAGGAAAATAAAGTACGATATATGAGAATATTTTACAACGAGTGGTTTATCAAACAATAATACATCTTAAGTAATAAAGATCCGAATATGATGGAAGACATAAACTTAGTACGACATAGTACATAAGGAAAATAAGGCTGTTAGTTTATGAACTTCTTCAGTCTGCCGCGTTGTTGATATCTTGGTGAACTTCTCCTCCTTCTAACATATATGCTTTCCCATGAGCTCCTTCAACTTGTTGACCTTAGTTTCGGGGATATTGGTTCCGATAGTGTCCTGCTCCCCACATCCGAAACATGTGACTATGGTTTTACCTCTACAATCCCTTGCGAGGTGTCCCGATTTTTGGCATTTGTGGCACTTGGCAGGGCAAGGACCTGAGTGATGAAACTTACATCGATTACATAGTGGGTGAGTTCCAGCATAACCTTTGCCTTGTGTTGGTGCAGCGACATAAACCATTGCAGCTTCTTGTCTTCTATTCTGTTGTTGATGATGGTTAGTGTTACGGTTTTGGTTGTCGTTATTATAAACTCCCTGGTCATTTTCCCAGTTCCTTTTGTTGTTGCTAGTTCGGTTGTTGTTGTTGTTGTTGTTGTTGTTGTTGCGGTTATTGTTGATAATGTTTTCCTTCTTCACAACTTGGGCCATGAGTTTTTGAGTTATTCTGATAGACTCCTCAATTGTTTGTGGATCAAAAGAAATTACATCACCTTGAATAATCTGGGGAAGTCCTCCAATGAAACCTTCCAGTAGTTTTTCATTATCCAAAACCATAGATGGACATAATGAAACCAACTCTTGAAACCTTCGAATGTAGGTATCGATGTCATACCCAACAGTTACTAACTCATAAAATTCCGTTTCCAATTTCTTCACCTCAGTACGCGGACAATACTTCTTTGTCAACAACCCTTTGAATTGCTCCCATGTGAGCTTGTAAGCATTTTCCATTCCCATAGGCTGTGCATAAGAGTTCCACCATGACATTGCCCCATCCAAAAGTGTACTAGTAGCGAACTTAACCTTTCAATCATCAGGTCAATTGCATAGAAGAAACACAGACTCCATTTTATCGAACCAACGAACCATAGCAGTGGCTCCTTCGGTGCCTTTGAACTTTGTGGGATCCCCGCTCTTAAAATCCTTGTACGAACAATTTCGAACTCCAGACCCTCCTGCAATCCCTGCAGCAGTAGCAAGTCTGGCAGCTTCAGCAACAGCTACAAGTCTAGTAGCTTCAGCAGTTGCCGAAGCCTCGACAGCATTTGCAAGCCTAGCAATAGTGCAGCCTCAGCAGTAGCAAGTCTAGCAGCTTGATAGCAGCGACCCTAAGCGGCATTAGCAAGTCTAGCAGCTTCGGCAGTAGCCGCAACCACTGTTGCTCTTTCATTCCTTATTGCCTCGGCTATACTATCCCTTACATACTTCTGGATAGCAGCTTGTGTCATTTCGGGTGCAACTTTCTTTGGCGCCATAACTCTTCAAAATAAGAGGAAAGGTGAGACGTAGCAAAGTCCTATGTTAAGAATAAGCGCTCTAAATAGATGTGATAGGAGGTGATAAATTTGAGGTTATTTTTCAAAATGATTGACGAATTCCTAGGAGATGGGTATGAGATGTCGTAAGTATTTCAAATGTATGACAATTTAGTGACTTAATGTGTGAATAACGTGTAACTTGACATGTTGGTGGTGAAACAGAGGAGTGAGAGTGACTTCACTCTCCTTCAAGGTTTTGTCTCGGCATTCGATGTTATCGATGATGAGTCAACTGATGTTAAAATTTTGATAGGGAATGACAAGGCATTCTCCACATTGAAGTCTAAAGAAAGGATAATGGAGTGGGTATTTGAAGGCATCTATGTGACAATCGATTTGAAATGAAAGTAAATAACTCGAATAATGCGTATGAATCCGCATGTAAAGTGAATATGCACTTATGATGAAATGATGAGATGCTATGATGATGTAGTTATAGTCTAGGGTCAAAGATGCAACCTAGTTCTCTATAACCGAAGCTCTGATGCCAATCTGTCACACCCCCAAATTACCTGTTTTGCAGCGGAATAGAATACCTGGCGGATGACTGTCATAGCATCACAGTTATAGTTATATTGAACGACCTAAAGTGTCGTTTGAAAATCACATCGTTTGATTGAGTAAATTAATCAGAGTTTACAAAGTATAGGTTCCAAAAGATTTCCAAAGTACCAAAATGAATTTGTTACAATCAAACGATAATTAAGTGCATAAAATATATGTGAGACGCGTCAGCTCAGCGACTCCATGCAAGCATGATGATATGCTAATACCTGAGATAAAACATGCTTAAAACAGTCAACACAAAGGTTGAGTGAAATCCATAGGTTTAATTAATTTGTTTGAACACAATATTCGTAGTGTGAGTTACGTTGTTTCACACTCATCGTTGAAAACAAAACATCATTTATTTCACTAAGTTCATGACAACCAAAGCGTAAACCTCGTACCAATAGAAATTGGTAAAATCGTTTCATCGCAACCCTAGTAGGTAAACTTGCCAATTTACCTTATTGATTCGAATATAGTGCGTTCGATTTTCCCTAACTGGGTCAATAAGAACGGGTGTGTTAATTCCAATAGGCCAATTCACAATATTCGCGCTCACTAGCAAGTGACTAATGGTGCATGATGTAGGGACTTCAAACATGGCAATAGAATACTTAGTGACAACAAAGCATTTAGATATAACGTACAGTTCAAAGCATTTGTGTTCGATTAAAAATATAGCATGTATCTCCCCCCAAGAGTTTGTAAAAAAATTATGTAATAGAAAGTGGGGCTATGAACTCACGGTAATCCTTAAAAGTTTAGAGTACCTATGAAAGTAAATAAAAATAGTTGAGCATGCATCTCCCCCAAAAGTAATTCAAAACGTATAAAAGTATAGGCTATGAAACTCACCTGATGCAATAATTATGATGACAAAGTGGATACACTGAAATGAGGCGCAAATCTCTAACCGCGACCTATTATGAATGATATGATCTAATATAAGTCATGAAACAATGTCGTACATGCAAATTCACATGATATCCATACCACTTGTACATTTTTGAAAATAAAATTTATCGTCGAAAAATAAGTTTATAACGTCTCGTCAAGTTATAAATTACTTTACAAGTATTTACATTGAAACAACATCCTACGATAGTCGTTTAGTGATTTATTAAGAAATTATAGCTTTTCGTCGTAAAACAATACACTTTGACAATTCATGAAAGTGACTAAATGGCCTCGAAAAGCTAGTCGTAAAATAGTGCATATCGAGTGTTAGGAAACAAACTCAACGGTTTTGGAAAGCTTGTAGCATTATCTCAAAGTCTTAGCTTTTAAGTTTTTATCATAGAGGTCTCGATTATAGAGAAAAACATAGATGAAGTAGGGTACTTGGACTAAAAATATTGTTAAGGTTGGTTTTTCGGCAAAGTTTGAGTGACCGTATATTATTCGTTACAACTCCGTTTGACGAACGGTTGAACATTTTGGAAAATAGGCTAGGTGAACTTACTTTTACTAGAAGACATCGTTTTCTAAAAAGTATTCTATCGATGTTAAATACGACTCTCAACATGGTCACTAGCGACAGCTAGTTTTTGACTAATAGGAAATATATATAAGTGTTCTACTTGTGAAAATAGTTACGTCAACCTTATTTAAACGCATGTAATTTAGTCGTTATAAGTCCGTTTTCTACGTTTTATATGTCCTTAGCTTCGTGTTAAAGTATACTAATATATTTTTGATAAATAGACTCATTTAGATAACGCTTAAGACTCATTTTTTACCCTTAAAAATCTGGACAACATGCTGATTTTTCGGAATATATAGTTTTCGTCGTTAAACTTGAAAATAGCATAACTTCTTCGTTATAAATCCGTTTTAACCCATTCAAGCGACCACGGTTTCGTTTTTAAGTATATTTTATGAATTTCTAGCCCAAAATATTTTATAAACTGTCGAATTTTCCAGATTTCACAAAAATGTTCATGCCACTATTTAATGTTGTCGAAATTGATTTTCCTTGCGTAATACTTATTCTAACCATTTCAAATCAACACCAAATCTATTTAAACCTACCATACACCTTCTTAGGGTGTCATGGGTTCCTAAACATCATCAAAAATGATATTTTTCAAGGGATTAATTATAGGATGGTATATACTAATTATAAGTATTAAAAACAATAAAAGTGGTATAGATACACATATAACTTGCATGTTTTCTTTCAAGCATAATAAAAATAACTTGAGTATGAATATGAAAGATTAAAAATGATCATGAAATGCTTACTAGTATGATGATGAGGTTTATGGAACAAGGTTTTTCCTAATTACCCTAGGTTTTTATTGCAAAACCTTAAATAAGAGTATACTAGAGTGTATAAAATAACTTGATCCTTGAAAATTCTTGAGTTTCATCCTTGTTTCTTCCTTGGCCGGTTATACAAGAGAAATGGGGAGAGAGTTTTTGATTTTCACCTAAGTATTATGTGTTATTATGTGTATAAGATAGTATATAACTAAAATAAATACAAGTGTCCTATCTATAAGTGTATATGTGTAGTCTAGTGTAAGATTTTTGTGTCAAAATGTTATGTCATCTTTTTTTGGTCGACAAGAAGAAAAGAAAAAGAGAGATGGTGAATTTTCATTAAGTAAATGTATTGTTTGATAATTGTAGTGCATATTTGATAAGTAAAGTAGTTATTTAGTGTAGCGTTGGCTAGAAATAAATTTTAACGGAACAAAATAAAATATATCGAAGTCATAAAAATTATAAAAATACATTTCTTACAAGAATTGAGTGAAATAATAATTATCGAGTAGTATTTAAACCGTCCTAAATATATATACATAACAATTTATATACAAAATAAATTTAAAACACCGGGTAAACTAATATTATAATTTTTATAATCTTAAAATGAGTATAAAAATATATCAGGATAATTTTAGAAAGTGTCGGATCAATTATTCAAAATTAATGATTACGCGATAGCGTTTATTTAATAGAAAAATATACGTTTAATGAAATATGCAAATCCATGCATGAACTAATATGATGATGATGTTACTAATGATATGTATTGTTTGTTTAATTTTTTCATTAAGTCATGTTAATTAACAAATGACTTAATGTGGAGGACCTCACTTTTATCACTTATTATTTTAAGTCATTTATTTTGATTAAGTGAAAAACAAACAACTTTTTATATGACTTAATAAATTAAGTTTTTTCATATTAAGTCAATTAAGTTACATTCAAACACCACCCAAATCTAGTCTATATGAAATGTCCACAATGATTTTCATGAATACGCAGCTAAACCATTACGGTTACGCGTATTTGATACTCGTAAACCTAGTTTACGAAAAATGATGAATAGTGAATCATGAATAGTGACTTTTCTCCTGGAATGAATAGTGTTTCGTGAATAGTAAAATTTTGAAATACGTTCTCAGAATATCAAATCGACTTCGAAAACGATGAATAGTAAAATGATGAATAGTAACCGATGAATAGTAAATTCCCGAGATGAATAGTAAATTTTCAAAGTTTGTAAAATGACCTGAAATTACGAGTTGTCACAGATATGATGAGTTTAAATACTCACAAAATGGATAATCCCAAACACGAAGTACTTATCCTAATATGACACAAACATGTTTCCTAAACATTTATCCTAAACATAAGATACTCACACAGTACTTATCCTAACACGACTAGAACACATATCCTAAACAAACATCTTAAACAATAGATAAGCATGATGGCTATCTCCTAACCCATCACGTATTCCCCGTGCAAAACCGGATCAGTTGTTATCGAGTTGGCTCGTTCCATCCCATGAACCGCGAGTGTGTAACATAGACGAATACTCATGCATATCAACGAGAATATATAGCGACAAGCTAGCTTTTATAGTTACGTGGTTATTCATTTTCACCAACTATAAACTAACAGAATATTAAAAAAAACAGTTGTAATATAATGTCTTATACGATAAAGTTTGTTGACGAATTTTTAAAATTATTATTGTTGAGATTACATAAAAAAAGAGTCATTTTTTAGAAACTATATTTATAATAAAAAAAGGTATCAAAAAGTTGTCATGTTTTTTTTTTTGAAATTTTGAATGAGAATTTTAATGCAACTATTTCATTAAGGAAACATTGTTTGAATTTCAATGTAGAAATTTAAGTTTGAAAATGTATCATAAGGATTAAATATTACTCATTATTAAGTTTTAAGAAAATACATGTATACTTTATGCGTAATATAGATATAAACGAGCGGGTTAACCCGCGCGTTGCCATGGGAGTGCGTTAGCCTCTATTATTTTATGTACGGGAATCTTTGTCATATTTTTTTAGACTAAAATACACCGTTGGTCCCTATAGTTGGCACGACGCATCGCGATGGGACAAAACTCGGCCTTTTCATCGTCGGGGGTCCCTATTTCAAGGTTTATACTCGCTACAAGTCCTTTGACCATTTTGCCGTTAGTCAAGGACATCTTATGGCGTTAGATTTGTCTTTAGTCCAAGTGCACTTTTGTCATTTTACCACTGTCCATTAATTACCGTGCCAGCCCACTTGTTTAACCAGAGGCGCTACAGTAAAACCTGGCTAATAAACGAAACATTTTATCACCACTCATCCTTTATCTTTCCTAACAACTAAAATCTTATCTTCTTCACTGACGGTAAAATCTGAAAAATGGTGGTGTGTTCATGCAACAGAAGGGCCGTCATTAGAACATGCTGGAACAACACGAACCTCGGCAGGAGGTTCTATGCCTGTCCAAGACAGGTTGGGACACTTAATTTTATTTCATACTGTATAAAAGTTTGCATGTAGTGGTTTACCTTAAAATGTGTTGATTATGATAGTATATCTGTTTTATTATAATTGTGATTTTATACAAGTGGGTTTAGTTTGTGTTTATGAGGCAAGCAGATGCTAACATTTTGATTATCAATTATAGGCTACAACATGTCCATTCATAGGGTGGTACGATCCACCCATCCAAAGGAGAGCAAGAGATGTGATCATCTACTTGCAGAGAACAATCTACAGGAATGAGGCGGCATTACAAGAATACGAAGCCGCCCTCATTTCTGAGACTATGGAGGCGGTCAACGCTGGTGACCGGGCAAACGAGCTAGAGGCTGCTCACCAAGCAACCTTGGCCGATCTCCTTGTTGAGAAGGAGAAAGTTTGTCGTCTCAGGAACTTTTGTGTGTTGTCTTGGATGGTCATCTTCTTGTTTTTCTATGGTTCTTCTATAGGGTTTAGATAGGTACTGGTTTTAGTGTTTTGAATCGGTGGTAGATGGTCTAGTTGTGTTTAAGAAGTTTTAGTGTAGGTTGACTAAGAATAGTCTTTTGGTGTATAATGTTTGGTCCTTGTACAGTGTTACTATATTTCTTTTATGATTTGGTCCTTATACTGTGCTGCCTTTACTAGTAGGTCCTTTGCCCCAAGAATTTATATATCACTTGCCACACAAATGGTCAAACTCATAACAGAGATACGAGTTTCAAAGATGGATGAATGATGAGAGATGGATGAATAGACACCACTTTCGAGTATCAACATAAACTTGATATGGTGCTGTTCATCTATCTTTCATCCTTCATTCCTGTTTGTGATGATAGAATAACCGTATCCAACTCAAAACCCAGATCTAAGTATCAAAGATGGATGAATGATCTGAGATGGATGAACAGACACCACTTTTGAGTATCAACATAAACTTGATATGGTGTTGTTCATCCATCTTTGATCCTTCATTCCTGTTTGTGATGATAGAATAACCGTATCCAACTCAAAACACAGATCCAAGTTCAACAGATCCTAGATTCATAGACGTATGAAGTCTCAAAGATGGATGTATGGCACCACTTTTGAGTATCAACATAAACTTGATATGGTGTTGTTCATCCATCTTTGATCCTTCATTAGTGTTTGAGATAATAGAATAACAGTAACCAAACTCAAAACACAAATCCAAGTTCAACATATCCAAGATTCATAGACGTATGAAGTCTCAAGGATGGGTGAACCAACACCATTTCTGAGTATCAACATAAACTTGATATGGTGTTGTTCATCCATCTTTGATCCTTAATTAGTGTTTCTGATAATAGAATAACAGTATCCAACTCAAAACACAGATGTATGAAGACTCTATAAAAACAATACAATAAAAACACAATTTAACCCATACACAAACATGACATGATTTCATACATAACGCAAATGGAAATATTTCCAAATTCATAAAATTTTGTAGTCTACAAAGTTCAGAAACATACATTGTTTAAACACAGCAAATAATGTTTAGGGGAATGCATATTCGATGGATAACATTGGCTTTCATATGTTTAAACATCATTTTTTTGTGGTGAAGAAAGCTTTGCTGCTATAATCCTGGTCTTAGTCCAAAATTGTTTTGGAGACCCACCAGAAGCAGCATCAACTTGACTTCCAGATTGAGACTGGACCACACTTGGTTGATCATTACCTTCATAGTTGTCACCTGTAACCTTTGCCTTCTTCTTTGCTGTAACTTTTGGCTGGGATGAACCTGTTTTTTGAGACTGTTGTGTAGTGCCTTGACTTCTTGTTACACCTCCTTGCCCAAGACATGTTTTCTTGTTGTGTCCAGCATTGCCACAAATACCACGAATCACACTCTTACTAGACTGTGACAAGTTACTGGTTTTGTCACTATTATCATTTTCAGTAAAAGCCCTGGTTCTTTTCTTTCGTGGCCTACCTAATGGTTTATGATGTTTAGGTGGAAGAATGGTTGTAGGCACCTGTGACTTATACCAATGCTCATAACCATTTATTGGCTGGATGTGGTGTTTGTAAGTTTCTTCCCAAGTCTTAAGCAAGTAACATGGATGCACCCATGATTCAACAGATCCTATTTGCATTCCATTCAACCTCATACACCGGTGGGTAGCAACAACTTGTTTACATGGCATACCTGTTTATCCCATCTTCTACATGTACAAGCCCTAGCTTCAACATTCACAGTACACTTGTCTCCCAATCCACTGACCTCATACTTTTCTCCTTCAACCCGTAAAGCAGTGTACTTATAAGCCTCTTTCTTGATTGCATCTAACATGAGTGTTGCCTTTGGTGTTAATGGTCCGACACACTTTTGAATCACATTCACAACGTTCACTATTCTTTTCATACAGTACTCTCTAATGTATTCCAAAGAAGTAATGATGGGTTGGTGCCTACCTCCCACTAGTTTCCCATTGAACACCTCACACATGTTATTAAATAGCACATTAGAATGAGCCCTCCCTACAACATGTTTGGTTAGGTACCTAAAAAAATTTCGTAGAACAAAAGATGTACAAGTAGACATAGATTTGGTTAGGTACCTGAAAAATGCGACCTTGACCAATGGGTTGGTGGTATCTTACTTAACCAAGCATGGGCAGGTTCGCTAAAACTCTTGAATGCCAGCATGGCTGCCTCAAATTGTTGGACGGTTGTTGCTGATGCACATCTCCACAAATGTTCCTTGTATGCTTTAGCATTCCATTGCAATTTCATATTATCATGGATGTGCTTCAAACAATATCTGTGTTCAAACTAGGGAATACTTCTGCTAACACTGGAATGATACCCTGCACAAATAAACATCAATTCCTTAATAATAAAACTTGCATTTAACGAAAATACAAGTGAATCTAATCAACTAAATGGTAAAATCACCTTTTGCCTGTCGCTGATAAAAGTGTAGTTTGAGTTTGATTGCAAGTCAAGATCGTCTCTTAGACATTCAAGAAACATGAGTCTTTGCTTTCAGCTTCGCAGCGTAGGCTACAGGGTATATTCCATTGTTGCTGTCTATACCGATTCTTTGTAAGAAGCTGGCCAGGAAAAGGACCCCTCATAAAAGCACCATCTAACCCCAACAACTCTCTTTGATAAGCTTTATATCCTTCCTTCAAAGCGCCTAAACATACATACATTCTCTTGAAAACTCTGGTTGGACTTGTTGCATCTGTTGCAGTTTGTACACTTATCCTAACTATTGTATCTGGGTTAGTTTTCTGCAACTCTTCAACATAGTCTCTTAAAAGGGAGTATTGCTGCTTATGATCACCCCTAATCTCATTTTCTGCCTTGTTTTTTTCCCTTAATGCTTTTTGCATAGACACCTGAACTTCAAACTGTTTCTTGAGTGATCTTGAACGAGCCACGATTGGAATATCTGGATTAACTTGAACTTGGTCAACTATTTGCTTCGAAAGAAACTTGTAGTCACAAGCTTTAATGTCTCTTGATTACAAACATTTGTGTTCATCCCTGAAAGTTCGAACAATCCATACATCTTTATCTTTATTTTTGGCTACATACAACAACCATGGACAATATGTTGCTTGCTTCTTGCGTGTTCGCAAATATACATCCCTACCAAGGCCTCTAGTTATCGGACCATTTTTCCTCTTTGGGGCTTTTCCCAGCCCTGAACCTTCGGTTATTCCACAAACAGGTATTTGTCCAAGACACCTAACCCTAATTCTCTGTTTGTCATTCTTAATTAGTTGCAATTTCCTCATAGTCTTTATTGAAAGCGGGTAGATCCTATCTTTCACTTCTTTTGCAGTTACAAAACTTTGACCACAGAAAAAAAAAAATTTCGTCCTCTGTTTGTGCTGCCTCACTTAACTTTTGTTTCTTGTATGCCCTCAATTTGTTCCTCCTAATAACATAGTCATCCTCATTCTCAGAACCACTTGCAAAATCATTATCATCTAACAGATCCAACTCATTTTTCTTAAAAAATCATATGGTAGCTGGCTGGTGGTACCTATAGATGGTAAATCTGTAGTCTCGGTCACTTTGAACAGATTAACATCAAAATCAGGCTCCTCAAAAGTATTAGCCTCATCGACAACTGTGTTTCCATCACCATTGTTCTCAATATCATCATCGTCACTCATATAAGTGTCTGTCTCACTCACATTGTCATCACTTACAACTTCATCGATTTCACTAACCTGCACAGATTTGCCCTTTTTGGATATGATCCACATGATTACATGTTTCCTCCTCATGATGACCTAACTCTTGATCATTTTGAGATACCTCTTCAGGACTATCTATTTGGATATGCTCAACATGTTTATCTATATGTTGGTTGACATCACCTACAACATCTTTAGTATGACAGACCTCTACAGATGGAAACAAGGGTTGTGTTTCTGGCATCTGACTAGATTGTACCAAAGTATTGACTTCCAAAGGTTGATGTGTAACCTCACATATATCCTCTACCACATAATTATTAACAATATTTTCTAAGAACAATTTCTTTGAGCAATATGGAACAATAGCAAGAGCTGCCTTTTTCTTTGTTGCATCCACATCAGCAATAACTGTCCTAATTGACTTTGGTAACATTTGATCAATGTCCAATGTTGTCTTACCATTTTCAACATAAACCTCTATCATCTTATGGTCATCAACAAGATCTTTCAATATTTCTAAATTAGCACTCTCACTTAAGCTATAGAAACCATCATCTAAATTACTACCAGGATTAACAAAGTAATAGTAATTTTTTGAACCGAGCTCATAACCCAATTCATACATAAGAACATCCAACTCTTCAACTGACACACTATCAACATCAACCAAATCAACTAAACTTTCCATACCTCCAACGTATATTCTACCAGGTCAGTATTTAAAGACACCATTGTGATGAACCCTCATACTAAACATATTAGATCTACCACCTGAAAACATGTCAATATATGTTTAAAGCATTCTAAAAACTTAATTGGAAAACAATAAATACCACAATTACAAATTCCAAAAACATTTAATCCAAAAGTGTAAATATTAGGCCCAAAACATGGTTTAATAGAATAGGTCCCCATAGTTTATTAGAGTCAGAAATGATCCTTGAACCCCGCCTTCTTGCCAAGCTTCCACCGATCAAGTAATCCAAACATCTCTCAAATACCTGAGAAATCATGCTAAAAGGTCAGCCTACGCTGGTGAGTTCATAGGTTTAAGTTCAACAAAATCATAGTGGACCTGTAAGAGATGATTTGCTATGCAAGACCTAAGATAGATAAATACCGTTTCACACACTGATCCTACCCGGATCTCCAATCATATACTCACATCCCGTATCCAGGGATTTCTCGGGCCCCGCAACTCTAGTCCAGCACAGTCGTGGCAACCTCTAGAACAGTTGCCAACCCCGGGCTAGGTCGAGGTAGAAGTCTCTTCTTAGCTAGTCAACGGTCTAACCTAGTCTAAGGCAACAACTACCGCACATCTATCTACACAGTCAAGCACATAAGCAAATCCAAATAGTTTTCACGGTCCAAAAACAGTAGCATGATTCTCACCCTAATATAGTTAAAACGTAGATAAAAGTGGTGCTATGAAACTCACCTCAAGCAATCAACGCAAGCCATCAACGCACAAATAAACACTAGCAGAAGATAACGGTATCACAGCACAGCAACTATTGACTCGGCACAACCTATTAATGTAGACCAACTTTAATATATATATTCCTCAAAATCAACGTTATCTACCCCAATATGTTCCATTTCTTTATTTTCAAAAATGTCTCGTTTCACCAGTTAATCCTAGTGTTTGGTATTCCTCATGTGGGTGTATCGACTCAATATGATGCCATGAATGCACTCAAACAAACAATATGCTATGCTTCACAACACAATATGCAACTCCATTCAACACAATATGTGACTCAATGCGACACAATGAGACGTCTAAGCGATAAGCTCCATAGTCCAATAAGTTTCGGAATAAACAGTAGACCTTATCGAATTCGTCAACTTGATAAACTCAATTATTCATTCGTATCGCTTATGATTCCATAAACTGGTCGCATCCTAACGAGTCATAAGGATAAGTTACCCATTAATAAGGTTACCCAACGTACCTAGCGGGCTCTTATTAGATTCGTCAACCTAGTAAGTCCGCTACCCACGTGGATCAACACTATTAACGTTAGGTTATCCGTAACCCATGCACACAACGTAAGTAAATAAATACTTAAACTAGTATTAAATGTCCACAATTGACATTTATTGATAAACGTGTACTCGAAACATTAATTACTTATTCATTACAAAACACTTCCAATTTAATCGTTAGTTTCCGTTTAAAAATAGTAAATAACAAGATAAGACTTGTTATCGACATTTTTGGTACAAAAGCCCATTTATTATTTCTATTTCATAGTTTATTAGCATTTTCATGTTTATATATATATTTCGTCAAATTCCAACATTAATTTCATATCGTTATTCGTTTCGAGTCCACAAGCACGATTCATAACTTCTCGGCTTTTAATCAATCAATAGTCCAAATTATACTAAAGTCCATGTTACGGCTTTGTCGGAGTCAACTATTGACTAAAAAGTCAAAGTAACGCCGACGTAGCTCAAAGTCAACAATATATATATCATGTAACACCCCAACCCGACAAGGGTAAAGATATCACAATACGGTTTCATATCAGAACCCTAAATAATATACAATAGCGAAAGCCTTACAAAAATACTCAAAAGAAAACATAAATAACTAAACTTCAAAATAAATCTAAGATCTCTATAATCGAATCTTGCTCTCATCTCTACTCTTAACCCAGATCAGCTATCCCATAAGCTCATCTTGAATGCTTAAAATACCTGCCGCAGGAAAAGAAAATGCGGCTGAGCTTACAAAGCCCAGTGAACAGATATAACGAAACAAAAGCTAAACAAAACAAAACAAAATATACAAATGACGAAATCAAAATAAAATGATAATGAGGAATCTTTTAGGATTCTGCGGAAGCACAAATATACAGAAATCCAAACAACCACGTAACAATTTAAAACATCTCATAGCACATTAATGACACAAACACAAACACATCAGAACAACCAATCATTTAGCATATCAAAAATAAATAGATTACATATAAACCAAACGAAAAGTCTAAGGCTAACAGAAAACACTTTCTAGAAAATAAACATGGCATTCAACAAATTAATTAACCTTCACTTAACACACTCAAACAATATCGCAGACAGCGAAACTTGACATTCAAATCATGGCAGTCTCACAAGCAAATAGAAAACAAATTAAACAAACCATAATTAGATAGACCGGACAAAACATAGCATAACCATTAGCAATTATCAAAACAGATATCATAAGCTAAAACAGTTCTCGGATCAAATCCTAACATCAGCAGAGTTAAAACATGGCAGGTCACATAGGCAAATAAAACATTAGCGTATAATCAAAGTTCACAAAATTAACTGAACAAATTATACATGCTAAATTTATAGAATACTCACTTTCACATTAGCACATTCATTCCACAGATCAACAATTCACATAACGATAAACCAACATGACATCAGATAACAACATGCGAATCATATTAAAACATATTAATCATAACCTAGCATAGTAGACGGTAGTTACATAAACCTACAAAAACATACACATAGATAATAACATATAATAAACCCAGCACATAATTATTAACACTTGAACATACCGAATCATAATCAGAATACTTAACATAGAAATAACAGATAAAGATCTAGTTAACTACCACGAGCCCAGAACATATCATATCAAAAACATCATAACTATATAGAAACAATCTCAAAATAATTCGAAGTAGCTAGCTCCCAGAGTTTTATGAAGATGCGTATTGCACACGACATCATTCACTTAAACAAATCATATCGGACAACAGATCGGATCTAGGATGCATCCATACGCCCCACAAACATATATTGATAATATAATATAACATAAATTGAGCTCATAACAAATAACAGATAAGGGACGTGGCAGAACTTCACTCTACTGCCCTAGAGTCATGTCAGAAGTGCATTACTGACACGGACATGGAACCCCCATGACTAGTTAATAATTGGCTCGGGTGTCAAACTAACTTAGGTCAAACCGAATTTCAATTATGACACAAGTCTTAATCAAACACAAGGTTCATCAAATACATATCAATAACTCATATCATAAGGTTCATACTCAAATATACTAAGATTCAACAATTATGCATATCAAAGTCTTCCTATCATAAAGTTCAAATCAGGTATCGCATGATTCAATAAAACATAAGTTCAGATAAGCAACAGGTCACACAATCAGGAAAGGGTTCATAGCAATGGCATCGGAAATCCTAATACAAAAGCTAACGAAAAGAAACCGTTATAAGAAACCTTTACTAAAAAGGTCAGAATATCTGTACCTTAAAGCAAATGAGAGGAAAGCAAACGAATGTAGGAATACGAAGATGTAACGTCGCGTCTCCTTCAACGAATCTACACGGATTATGATTGATTTAATACTTATTAGCATCATTAATGTTATAACAGATTAATCTCATTAATATTCTTAGAGTTGTCAGAATATTCTCATTTTTAGTGACAGACGAAATTCCAACATTTTAGAGTATTAATCATTAATTATCCAAACTTAGGATTTGAAAATGACAATTAGTAAACTGAAGGACTTAATATAATAATTATCTTATTTGAGGACTTATATGATCATCATTCAAAGTATAAGGTTTATAAATGTCAAGGACGGATTTTAGGACTCTCTTTCAAAATATTTTACAAAATCTTTTATAACTTACATGATTAACCAAGACTTACCATTCTCACATGAAATAACGAATTTGCACACTTAGCTTTTAACCCTAATCGACCTCCTATTTACGTCCTAGGGTTTCCCATACTTTTAATATAATTTATTACGCATTTAATTTACATGTCACCTCTTTTAATGATTTCCTCTTTGACCTAGGACGTATATGAAAAACAAACTGAAGTTACCTCAAAACTCATGCATGTCTCTACACAACTAACTCATACTTGTCGACTCATAATTACTCAGAATTACATATTACACCCTTAACATATTTAATTATACGATCTAACCTTATATTATCAGATTTTACCATTTTAGCCCAAAGGTTTTAGAATTTACAAAACATACCCTTTCCAATTTAATAACAATTCAAATGGCCCTCTAAGTATCCAAAATTACACGTTTAACCCCCACACTTATTTTATACGTTTAGTACATGTATTTTACTGTTTACAGAAATAACCCTTAAGTTTCATAATTTACAAAACCAACCCAAAACTTTTATTTAGAACCGAATCATGCATAATTCAAGTACAAACCCTAAACCTAAGTTTAACCCATCATTAGTTCATCATTACTAATGCATTAATTACCCTTAATTATAACAAGCAAACCCTAATTCTATAAACCCTAATCGTCCTTCTTTATTTTCTTTCCTTTTTCATACGCTATTGAACAATAAAACCCAAGACAAATCACACAAGCTTCGAATTCATGAACATGTATTTTATTCAGGTCGTATATCATATAAGAGTCTCCAGAAAATTTAGATCATGGTCCCAAAATTTATTATACGCTCGTTCTCTAGTTTATACGTTTTTAGGGTTTTAATTCAAAACAATTCCATACAACTTGTTAAATATGCATGACTAATTTTTACAGGTTCTATATGACTTGTAGGACTGAAAATAATATTGGAAACATACCCTTGATGAGATTTGGATGTTAGAACAAAAGAACACAAAAACTCTATTCGGCGAAACCCTAATCGACCAAGAAACTAACCACGATCAAACCAGCACCTTAGGACCTCGAAACAGATTTTTAACACCTTCTTTACCTTCAAACTCGTCCAAGAAAAATATCTCTAAGCCTTGAAAAACGAATGTCGAATTATTTAGGGTTTTAGAGTCGGTTTTAGTATAATCGGTTATTAGGGATTAGAATAAACCGTATAATGTGTATATATATGATTTACTAATTTTCTTGTGGGCTTAATATTATAATGGACTTATAATAAATGGGATCTTAATTTATAAATTTTTATTGGGCCTTTATTAATTTTATTTCTTTATAAAACTTAATAAATATATTCGGCTATTTATAAAACACAAAACTGATTTTATAAAATTATAAACTATAAAAATAATCTTTACAAAGTCTTTAAAATTTATTTGGATCATATGTGATATTTCTTAATAATTTTCTGAATTTACATAGCTTGTTTGGTATTCTTTAAATTAATTATTCATATTTTTTGATCCTAGGGGTATTTTGGTCTTTTTGTGAATTTTAGAAATTCAGGTTTTACATATCAAGTCCAAATTCAAAAGTCATAATAGCGCAATTCAATCCCAAACCAACTCAAAACAATCTCGCCAACCAATCAATCAACCAAAGTACTCGAAACCAATGTTATGACCCTAATGGTCATGACACGGTCGCGGCTAAGACCACGTGAACCAAACAAGCTCTAAAAGCTTTTCGGCTCCACGCGTCTCATCCAAACATCAACTATATCAACCAACAAGCTACCAAATCTGTTAGGATTTGGAAAATCCAGTAGTTAAAGTGTCGGTCACCTCAAGTATATGTAATCATTGGAAAGCTCGTAGTCGTAGTTATTTGATGTTAAGTAGTATTTAGTTATGTAACACCGTGGAGGACGGACGGGTCTTTACCCAATGTATGCCTGATCCACAGCCCGTCAGGTGGCGTTTTATTGTAAGACTATAAATACTCTCTACCTCCCAAGGTAGAGAGTTGGAGCTCATAATAAGATTTTTCTTTCTCTCACTAAAGTTCCCAAACCTCTAACTTTCTCTCTCCAAAATCATCTTATACGCCTACTTTGTTTATGGTATGATGTGTATGTGAAATCCAATATCTCAGGAGCTGCTAGAATGTTTAATTGCAACATGCCCTAAATCCTTAGGTGCGAAAGGAAAAGCAGTGATGCCTTGTTCTATGCCTAGTGCCATGCATTCAAATCATTCTATGCCCAGTTTTAAGAAAGTGAACACTAATGTGCCTTCAAGTAGCTCAGATCCCTGCACATCTAGTTCAGGAATGCAAAAAGTAGATCAACCAACTAATGTTCCCATAATTCCCTCTACAGGAGTAATCAGTGACATTAAAGCAAGCGGGTCAAAGCCTCCAGGAAATACCAAGCAAGATAGGACCTCGCAAGCTAAGAATGTGCATTGGAAGAGAGTAGAAGACCAACCTAGGAACTTTAAGTTTGAGTTGAATAAAACGAATCGTGTTGATTCTAGTATTAGCCATAGGCGTACTGTAATTAATTCGAATTCTGATACTATTTGCAAACCATGTAATGATGTCTGTTTGAATTCTGTTGCTAATCATGAATATGGTGTGAATGTTTTGTCTAATGCTGTCAAATGCCCAGTTAAAATTGTTAATGCTAAAAATCATGCTAAGAAGGCTAAAAGGCAAAGACAAAAGAAAGTTAGAAAACAGTGGAAACCCACAGGAAGAACATTTAGTAAGATAGGTTATCAATGGATACCTTTTGGCCATAAGGATAATCAGTTTTTCCCTCAATCTGCTAAGACAATGCCCACTAGAAAATGAATGCCTACTGGTAGAACTATTCCTTTAGGAAGTGAACATATTTTGAATAGGTCAAATACAGACACCAGCACTACATCTATTTCTAATGATTCCAGTGCTTCTATTTCTGATATGGGTGTTTCTATTTCTGATGTGGGTGTTCCAATCACTGTTACTAACCAAGTGGAACCCATTCTTGCATGGGGATCCCAATTATCCAGTTATCCATTCTTGTATGTGTTCAACTGCAGATCGTTCAAATCGTTCTGTGGTACTTGGACTCAGTCTGTTCCAAGCATATGACTGGAGACCGGTCGCGGCTCATGAACTTCGTTAGTAAATTCATCGGGACTATTAGATTCGAAAACGACCATTTTGGAGCAATTATGGGTTATGGTGATTATGTAGTTGGCAAAAGTGTAATCTCCAGGGTATATTATGTGGAAGGTCTTGGTCATAATTTTTTCTCTGTTGGTCAATTCTGTGATTCCGATCTAGAGGTGGCCTTTAGAAAACATACTTGCTTCGTTAGAGAACTTGATGGTGTGGAATTATTAAGAGGTACTCGTGGTTCTAACCTATACACCATCTCTATCGGAGACATGATGAAGTCTTCTCCAATCTGCTTGCTGTCAAAGGCTTCTAAAACAAAGTCATGGTTATGGCATCGTCGTCTCAATCACTTGAACTTCGGCACCATTAATAACCTTTCCAGAAAGGATCTTGTCAGAGGCTTACCCCAGATTAAAATATGAAAAA